>JAUIMM010000015.1:32835000-33435000 GCA_031769625.1 Taudactylus pleione | reverse complement strand
CACATCCCTAATTGAAACCTACAGAGCTCATACTTGTCTGTGGAAAACAAAGTATGCGGTTTATTCCAAATGCTGAAGAGGGCTGGGGCCTTGGAGGAACTGGTGAAGGTGAGCTTACCTTATTGCCCTTTAGCAAATATTCAATGGGTGTGAGCTAAGATCGCTATCCTCCGCGCAGTCTTCAATAAAAGACTTAACAAGAAGGAGGCAACGAAAAGATCAGGTGCAGGAGTTGACGAGGTATATTAACCACAACTCTGTTATTTTGATCAGTTGACACTTACAGGCACACTAGTATTAAGTATACAGCTCCAAGCTACAAGAGCACCCACAGCAGCACACAGGCGCCATCTTAGGCACATGCAAGACACATGCTTTTACAGAAGCTGATTAGTGCACAGAAGCTGCATAGATATGTGTGTGAGGAGCATACACATAGAAGCTATACCCATAATGGGGTTTATTAAGCGAAAAGGTGCAGAAAACTATACAATCTGGAATTTTGCTATGGAAATGATATTATATTGTGAAAGGTTGTGAAAGGTCACAGTAGACTCAGGAACAGATCCAAGCCCAGACGATATAGAGAGAGCGATGGGTAGCATAGGCTGAAGTGTAGAGCAACTGTGTACTATATTATACATGGGAAGGAGTTACATGGGAAGGAGTTACATGGGAAGGAGTCAGCAAATGACATTTGGACAGCACTGCAGGCAGCATACCAAGATGGAGGTCTCATGAGAAGAATTCATGTAAGAATGAGGAATGAGAGAGAAGGCAGTAAACATTCGTGTGAAGAAGGCAGAGGGAATAATCAAACTTTTGAGGACAGTGGCAGTTCACCCTGTCGCTCTAGGCAGAGCAGGGGTAAAGAGCCACTTACATGTCCAACGATAAGGTCCCAGAAGGGAGGTAGTAAAGCATTGCCTAGAGATTGTGTGTGCTATGGGCTGAAAAGCCATCTGGCATGGAGGGTCACGTGTGCGCACCACCTGACTCTCACTAGTAACAGATGACTAGTGACAAGTGTTTCACTGTGCTCTTTCACACCAATGTTTACTGCCCTCTCTCTCATTCCTCATTCTCTGTGTCTCTACACATTATGAGAAACAATATAAGTGGGTTAGTCTGAACATACAACGGCTCTATTAGCACTTTACTCTCTCTCTACCTACCTACACAGCAGGCATATGAATGTTATAGCTGTGAATTCCTGGACTATATAGGTTGTACGAAGAATATTTTGCATATACAGTATGTGAATCTTCAGTTACAGTGATTATACACAACAAAATGGGTTGCATATGCTATATATGGGCAATCTGTGGTATTTGTTTTGTATATAAGTTAAATTATACCAGGTGTTCTTCATATATGCTGATCCTGAAAGATGAATAAGATTGATTAACCTACAAAGAGGCTGCTAAGGGATATCATTATATCTACTTTGTTCCAGAAATCCATTATCTCATTTTTGGAATTTGATTGCCAACACTTCACTGTGTGAAGTGAAGGGTAGATCACAGAGGTCAGGATCCTATGTGTACAGCCATGGCCAAAAGTTTTGAGAATGACACAAGTATTGGTTTTCACAAAGTTTGCTGCTTCAGTGTTTTTAGACCTTTTTGTCAGATGTTACTATGGTATACTGAAGTAAAATTATAAGCATTTCATAAGTGTCAAAGGCTTTTATTATTATTACATTAAGTTTATGCGAAGAGTCAATATTTACAGAGTTGACCCTTCTTTTACAAGACCTCTGAATTTCGCCCTGGCATGCTGTCAATCAACTTCTGGGTCACATACTGATTTATGGCCACCCATTCTTGCCTAATCAATGCTTGGAGTTTGTCAGAGTTTGTGGGTTTTTGTTTGTCCACCCGCCTCTTGAAGATTGACCACAAGTTCTCAATGGGATTAAGGTCTGGGGAGTTTCCTGGCCATGGACCCAAAATATTCATGTTTTGTTCCCTGAGCCACTTAGTTATCACTTTTGCCTTATGGCAAGGTGCTCCATCATGCTGGAAAAGGCATTGTTCCTCACCAAACTGTTCTTGGATGGTTGGGAGAAGTTGCTCTTGGAGGATGTTTTGGTACCATTCTTTATTCATGGCTGTGTTCTTAGGCAAAATTGTGAGTGAACCCACTCCCTTGGCTGAGAAGCAACCCCACACATGAATGGTCTCAGGATTTACTGTTGGCATGACACAGGACTGGTGGTAGCACTCACCTTTCCTTCTCCGGACAAGCGTTTTTCCAGATGCCTCAAACAATCTGAAAGGGGATTCATCAGAGAAAGGAACTTAACCCCAGTCCTCAGCAGTCCAATCACTGTACCTTTTGAAGAAAATCAGTCTGTCCCTGATGTTTTTTCTGGAGAGAAGTAGCTTCTTTGTGTTACGAATTCCGATGCCTACCCTATGTGACACCACAAGAACCCAGCTAGCGAGATCTTCTGCCAATAACAACCGCCTGTTGTTCCATTAGAACTAGGATACGTTCACCGGTACTTAGGCGGCAGCCTGAACTTATGCTCGAGGTAGTAGCGGCTCACATGGAGATACAGGGGAACTCAATAGGTAAAGAATGTAAAGTTAGGACTGACACAGTTGATGATTATAAGGATATCGATGGTACGGATGTTGTGAGAGTACAGTTTGGTTTTTTGGGCAATAGCTTGGGAACCAATGGTGTGGCAGCTGTGCCGATGGTGCAGCAATGGTGCTGATGGTGCGGCAAGGATGCCGATGATAAAGCAATTATGCCGATGGTGCGGCGATGGTGCGGCAATAGCCGTAAATCAACAGTCTAGGGTTAGCAAGCCAATGGTGCGGCAACTGTGCCGATGTTGCAGCGAAGGTGCCGATGTTGGGGAATTTGCCATAGATAAACAGTCTATAATTTGATAATGGCTTTGAGAGCCGATGGTGTGGCAAGTGTGCCGATGTTGCAGCGATGGTGCCGATGTTGGGGTAATTGCCATAGATAAACAGTCTATGGTTTGATAATGGCTTTGAGAGCCGATGGTGCGGCAAGTGTACTGATGTTGCCAATGTTGGGGTAATTTCCATAGGATGAACTTTGGCAGCACGGGAGCTGCTGGATGTGGCTAGGAAGCTGTTTGGAGATTGGTGGTAGCACGGAAGCTACTTGGAGTGGCTAGGAAGCCATTTAGAAGATAGCTGAGCAGATGGCAGCACGGGGGCTGCTGGATGCGATTAGGAAGCCGTGTGGGAGTTCAGTGAATAGGAGAACAGGAACAACCTGACTCTGCAGCCAGGCTGAGGGAACTCACAGACACTCTATAGTCGGCACAGGTGCAATAGATCAGTGAGTATAAATAGGCTGAAGTCCCAATCAGGTTTGCACTTGTGGAAAACACATCACTTCCTGAGGCATGCCGATCTCCTAGCAACAGGAAGAACTGGAGTAACCCCGTCCTGTCTGGGCATACTGTCAGAAAGTGTCAAGTCGTGACCGCGACTTGTAACAGTACCCCCACTTGACGCGGGGTTGTAGAACCCGCAGAACCTGGTTTGTCTGGAAACTCCTGAAAGAAGCATCTTCTCAACCTGGGAGCATGTAATGCAGTATCAGGAACCCAGGAACGTTCCTCCGGACCGTAGCCCTTCCAGTGGACTAAAAATTGTAGATGACCCCTGGAAATTCTAGAGTCCAAGATCTTCTCCACTATGAACTCGTGTTGACCATGGACCATCACCGAAGCAGGCCTGGAAGAGGACCTGAGTTTGAATTTGGTTGAAGAGAAGACCGGTTTGAGCAAGGAACAATGGAAAGTATTATTAATACGGAGAGTTGGGCAATTGAAGTTTGAAGGCTACTGGGTTCACCTGTGAAATAATTCGGAATGGGCCAATAAATCTGTGACCCAACTTCTGTGTAGGCTGACGGAGCTTGATGTTTTTGGTGGAGAGCCAAACCAAATCACCTTTCTTAAAGCAACATGACCTCCGATGCTTGTCAACAGATTCTTTGGAGCGGAGAGATACCTTCCGAAGGCTTTGATGAACCTTGCCCCAAATATGTCGGAGCCGAGAGACAGAAGAAGAAGCTGGTGATCCGGAGTCAAAGGCAATTGACCTTGGATGTTGTCCTGTAACACAGAAGAATGGGGATACAGAAGATGCAGAATGGCATGAATTATTAAAAGCAAACTCAGCAAGCGGCAGATGAGATACTCAGTCATTATGACACTTGGAAACATAGCAGCATAGATATTGTTCCAGACACTGATTAACGCGCTCAGTCTGTCCATTCGACTGAGGATGGTAACCTGAAGAAAGAGTATATGGGAAAGATTTCTGGACTGCACACCCTGAATATATATATAATGGGAGGTGCTACCTAATGAGACAAATTGCAGGCACAAAAACAGACAAATCTCAGGTGCACAACTCCAAATTATTAATAATATATAAATGCAATACAATTTTGCAATCAATAGAGGTCTTTAGCCTAATCTTGGCCAAGGTTATGGGCCTACCCACCATATCCAGGTAACCTCTGTAGGGTAGGTCCCTAACATACTATGATTCAAATCCAGAGCACAGGACACCCCCAAACTAGCCCAGCTAAGCCACCCCAGGGCACCGCCATAGTAAGAAAAGTGCAGTGTGAAAGAGATAGTTAGGAGCAGCTACTGCTGCATATAAAGAATGAAAATAAAAAGTGAGGTACATATATAATAAACAAACAGTGAAGGGTTAAAATGTGTTATAAAAGAAAAATGTGTTATGCCCTGAAACAGATCAACAAAGGCAATCCAGGGGGACCCACGCCCCAAAAATGAACCAAATTTGCACTACAGTATATAAAACTTGTAGGACTTACCTAGAATTGTGCCTATTACTTGTGTGCATATTCATTACAAGACTCCATGCTTTTAAACCAATAAGGTAGGGGTGCTAATCCAGACTGAGGGCGTCTCCTTTCCCTCAGGTGTGCAATAAAGCACATTAAATAGAGTATATGGGAAAGATTTCTGGACTGCACACCCTGAATATATATATAATGGGAGGTGCTACCTAATGAGACAAATTGCAGGCACAAAAACAGACAAATCTCAGGTGCACAACTCCAAATTATTAATAATATATAAATGCAATACAATTTTGCAATCAATAGAGGTTTTTAGCATAATCTTGGCCAAGGTTATGGGCCTACCCACCATATCCAGGTAACCTCTGTAGGGTAGGTCCCTAACATACTACGATACAAATCCAGAGCACAGGACACCCCCAAACTAGCCCAGCTAAGCCACCCCAGGGCACCGCCATAGTAAGAAAAGTGCAGTGTGAAAGACTAAGCTCAATGCCCAAAGAGGGACAGAACACTCTCCAGAACTGTGCCACAAATTGTGATCCTCGATCTGACATGATATCCATCGGTAAGCCAGGTACCCGAAAAATGTGTTGAAGAAACAGGCCGGAGAGTTCCTTAGTGGAAGGAAGTTTTTGCAATGGTATGAAGTGTGCCATTTTGCTAAACCGGTCCACCACCGTCCAGATAACAGAACATCAAGCAGATAGTGGGAGGTCAACGATGAAATCCATGGTAATGTGAGTCCAGGGTCTCCTAGGTATGGAAAGTGGAAGTAACAGACCAGAAGCAGCCGTCCGAGGTGTTTTATTACGGGCACATACCCACATGCCAAGACAAATTCATGCACATCTTTGTTCAAAGACTGCCACCAAACAGAGCAGGAGAGTAATTTTAAAGTCTTACTGATGCCAGGATGACCAGCAGCTCGAGAGGCATGAAAATCCAGAAGAACTGCTCTCCTAAACTTCTCTGGGACAAACAATCTACCAGAAGGCTTCTCCGAAGGTGCTTCTGATTGACATGCCCGAATGAGATCTGCCAGATTTCAGGTGAGAGCACAGTGGAAGAAAGAGTCAGGAATGATAGCTTCATCTGACCTGGATATCTGTTGACTAGGTCCAAAACTCTTGTAAAGGGCGTCAGCCTTGATGTTCTTGGAACCAGGATGGAAGGAGATGAGGAAGTTGAACCGCATAAAAAATAAAGCCCAGCGTGCTTGCCAGGAATTCAACCTTTTAGCGGACGTGGTCAGTAAGAACCAAAATTTGGTGTTTGGCCCCCTCCAGCCAGTGTCTCCAGTCCTCGAAAGCTCATTTAATAGTTAGTAATTCCCGATTTCCTACATCATAATTGCATTCGGCAGAGGAAAATTTGTGAGAAAAGAATGCACATGATTGCAACTTACGATCTGCAGGGTCTTTCTGTGACAAAACAGCTCCAGCTCCTACTTCAGAGGCATCTACCTCTAAGATAAAGGAAGGTCAGGATCAGGATGTTGAAGAACAGGTGCCTGAGTGAAAGCAACTTTGAGAATTTTGAAAGATTGGATGGCCTCAATTGGCCAGTTTAAAGTATACGCTCCTTTTTTGGTCAGATTAACAATGGGTGCCACAATGCTGGAAAAGGATTTAATAAATCGGCGGTAACAGTTAGAAAAGCCGAGGAACCGCTGGATGGCCTTAAGGGAA
Organism: Taudactylus pleione; assembly: GCA_031769625.1. NCBI lineage: Eukaryota > Metazoa > Chordata > Amphibia > Anura > Myobatrachidae > Taudactylus > Taudactylus pleione. The sequence goes on along the minus strand of JAUIMM010000015.1, from coordinate 33,428,470 downwards.
GTTGGTTGGTCCCACTTAAGTATGGCCTCGACTTTTCCATGATCCATTGAAAATCCCTGGGATGAGATTGTATACCCCAGAAAAGAAACCTGAGTGACGTCAAATTCACATTTCTCCAACTTGGCGTACAGATGGTTCTCCCGCAATTTTTGGAGAACCTGTCGCACGTGGTGATGATGTTGATCCAGCGAATGGGAAAAAATTAGGATGTCGTCCAGATATATGACCACAAACACCCCCAAAAACTCCCGAAGAATGTCATTGATCAAGTCCTGAAACACAGCTGGGGCATTGAGTAAGCCAAACAGCATGACTAGATACTCGTAGTGTCTGGAATGAGTACTGAAGGCCATTTTCCACTCATCTCCACTCTTGATTTGAATCAGGTTGTATGCCCCTCGGAGGTCAATCCTGACACAGTTGATCAAACAGTACCGGAATGAGAGGTAATGGATATTAATTTTTTACCGTAATGTTGTTGAGTCCTCTGTAGTCAATGCAGGGATGAAGAGATCCATCCTTCTTACCCACGAAGAAAAAAACAGCTCCCAATGGTGATTTTGAGGGACGGATGAATCCTTTAGCCAAGGCATCCTCAATTTACTCTCTCATAGCTTTGTCCTCCGGTATAGAAAGGGAATACAACCGGCCTTTGGGTAACTTGACGTCTGGAATCAAGTTGATGGCACAATTGTAAGATCTATGTGGAGGAAGAACATCTGCAAGTTTGTTGGAGAAAACATCAGCGTAATCCCGGTACTGAAGCGGAATAGCTAGAGATGTCTCAGCAACGGTAGCAACTACGGACTGGATAGGCATGGTCAAACAACGATTTTGACAAGTCTGACTCCATCTGATTATCTCACCGGATTGCCAATCAATCACGGGATTATGTTCCTTAAACCATGGAAAACCAAGAACGACTGGAGCCAAGGGATAATGGAGGAGATAAAAAGACAAAGACTCCGAGTGTAAGGAACCCACCGATAAATGGAGGGGAGATGTCTTAAACTTCACATGACCTGATGAAATCAAACCTCTGTCTAGACCACAGATAGGAATTTCTTGTTCCAAAGGGACAGCTGATACTCCCAGAGTGCGAAAGAAAAGAAAATCCATAAAATTGCCTGCTGCTCCACTATCCAGGAAGTCTGAAGTAGACAAAGTGGAATTGGCGAGCTGGATGACTGCTGGGATTAAAATAGAATTTTTGGAGGAAATGGATGCCAAGCCTAAGTGCAAATCCTCCCGAACACTTAGGCCTTGCCTTTTACTTGTCTGAGTGGACAGTTATTCACTGTGTGCCCCTTGTCACCACAGTACATACAGAGGCCAAGAGACCGTCTTCTGCGTCTCTCTACTGATGATAGGCGAGAGGCGCCAATCTGCATAGGTTCCTCTGTGACCGAGGATGGAACCCAAGTGGGAGAATGAGGCGATCTGATGGGAAGATCTTATTCACGTTTGCGTTCCCGTAACCACCGGTCAATCCTTATGGCTTGTTGAATGAGGTCATCCAAGAACTCAGAAGGTGAATGTTGCACAAGGATGTCCTTGATGGCCTCAGAAAGACCAAAATTATATTGGCTACGTAAAGCCGGGTCGTTCCAACCGGAGTCAGTAGCCCATCTGCGGAACTCTGATGAGTAATCCTCTGCTGCCTTCTGGCCCTGTTTGAGAGCACGCAACTTGGACTCAGCCTACGCAGCATGGTCCAGGTCATCATACAATAGGCCCAAGGCCCTAAAGAAAGCCTCCACTGACTGTAATGTCACGTGAGTAGAAGGCAGTCCAAAGGCCCAAGTCTGTGGGTCCCCCTGAAGGAACAAGATTACCATTCCAACTTGTTGCAACGGTGTCCCTGAGGAGGCCGGACAAAGTTGGAAATAGAGCTTGCGACTTTCACGAAAGTTTAAAAACTGTTGGCGATCCCAAGAAAACCGATCTGGCAAAATCATCTTAGGTTCTAGATGAGGAGCTGCATGCACAGGAGAATGATTCTCTTCAACTCGTATAGTGAGTTCCTAGACTTTCTGGATAAGAGTTTGGATCTGGGCTGCAAGCATCTGAGTAAGACTGTTCCATGACAGCAGAAGTTATAAGTCCGACACAACACTTTCTGTAACTATATTCTAGTGTATCAACTATTATTTTTTGGGCCGACTATAATGTTACGAATTCCGATGCCTACCCCATGTGACACCACAAGAACCCAGCTCGCGAGATCTTCTGCCAATAACAACCACCCGTTGTTCCCTTAGAACTAGGATACATTCACCAGCACTTAGGCGGCCGCCTTGACTTATGCTCGAGGTAGTAGCAGCTCACATGGAGATACAGGGGAATTCAATAGGTAAAGAATGTACAGTTAGGACTGCCACAGTTGATGATTATAAGGATATCGATGGTACGGATGTTGTGAGAGTACAGTTTGTTTTTTTGGGCAATAGCTTGGGAGCCGATGGTGTGGCAACTGTGCCAATGGTGCAGCAATGGTGCTGATGGTGCGGCAAGGATGCCGATGGTGCGGCAATTATGCCAATGGTGCGGCAATGGTGCTGATGGTGCGGCAATAGCCGTAGATCAACAGTCTACAGTTAGCAAATGGCTCTGCGAGCCGATGGTGTGGCAACTGTGCCACTGTTGCAGTGATGGTGCCAATGTTGGGGCAGATGCCATAGATAAGCAGTCTATGGTTTAATAATGGCTTTGATAGCCGATGGTGTGGCAAGTGTGCCGATGTTGCAGCAATGGTGCCGATGTTTGGGCAATTGTCGTAGATAAACAGTCTATGGTTTGATAATGGCTTTGAGAGCCGATGGTGCGGCAAGTGCACCGATGTTGCAACGATGGTGCCGATGTTGGGGTAATTGCCGTAGGATGAATGTTAGCTGCACGGGAGCTGCTGGATGCGGCTAGGAAGCCATTTGGTGAATGTTGACAGCACGGGAGCTGCTGGATACGGCTAGGAAGCCGTTTGGAGATTGGTGGTAGCACGGAAGCTACTTGGAGCGGCTAGGAAGCTGTATGGTGAACGTTGGCAGCACGGGAGCTGCTGGATGCAGCCAGGAAGCCGTTTGGAGATAGGTGGTAGCATGGAAGCTACTTGGAGCAGCTAGGAAGCTGTTTGGAGATTGGTGGTAGCATGGAAGCTACTTGGAGCGGCAGATTGGTGGTAGCACGGAAGCTACTTGGAGCAGCTAGGAAGCCGTTTAGAAGATAGCTGAGCAGATGGCACCACTGGGGCTGCTGGATGCGATTAGGAAGCCATGTGGGAGTTCAGTGAATAGGAGAAAAGGAACAATGTTTGGAGATTGGCGGTAGCACGGAAGCTACTTGGAGTGGCTAGGAAGCCATTTGGTGAATGTTGGCATCACGGGAGCTGCTGGATATGGCTAGGAAGCCGTTTGGAGATTGGTGGTAGCACGGAAGCTACGTGGAGCGGCTAGGAAGCCGTATGGTGAATGTTGGCAGCACGGGAGCTGCTGGATGTGACCAGGAAGCTGTTTGGAGATTGGTGGTAGCACAGAAGCTACTTGGAGTGGCTAGGAAGCTGTTTGGAGATTGGTGGTAGCACGGAAGCTACATGGAGCAGCAGATTGGTGGTAGCACGGAGGCTACTTGGAGCGGCTAGGAAGCCGTTTAGAAGATAGCTGAGCAGATGGCAGCACGGGGGCTGCTGGATGCGATTAGGAAGCCATGTGGGAGTTCAGTGAATAGGAGAAAAGGAACAACCTAACTCTGCAGCCAGGCTGAGGGAACTCACAGACACTCTATAGTCGGCACAGGTGCAGTAGATCAGTGAGTGTAAATAGGCTGAAGTGGAAAACACATCATTTCCTGAGGTGTGCCAATCTCCTAGCAACAGGAAGAACTGGAGTAACCCCGTCCTGTCTGGGCATACTGTCAGAAAGTGTCAAGTCGTGACTGCGACTTGTTCCACTTTGCTACCCTTCTCGACACCAGGCCATCCTCCAAAAGTCTTGAGAATATATGGAATGAAGCATCAGTTGACCATTATTATTATTTTTATTATTATTCATTATTTATATGGTGCCTCAAGGGTTCCGCAGCACCTTACAAGGAACATAAACAGTTGAGCAGAACAAGAGAACAGTGACTTACAGTACAAGACAATGCAGGACAAGTACATCATATATAAACATTTCTGAAACAGCGGTCATAACACTCAAATAAGTAGCACATGGCAGAAGTCAATGGTTAGGTGCCATAAATAGTTGTAAGGGGAGGAAAAGCACATGTGGAAGAGGGCAGTGCTTGTGAGAGCTTACATTCTAAAGCAAAATGGTGTTAGTGAGCAAGCAAACCATACCCTAATAGAAAGAGTAAGATACATGCTAAAGGCTGCAGGCCTAGACAGTTTTGGATAGAAACCATGCCCACAGCAGTTTTTCTAGAAAACTGGGCTCCTACAGTTGCCCTAAAGGACATAACACCTATTGAAGCATGGTTAAGGAGAAAACCAAGTGTAAAGCATCTCAGAACTTTTAGAAGTACAGCCTTCGTTCAATGGCCAAAAGAAAGCAAACACAAACTGGATTCAAGATCATTAAAGTGCATCATGCCTTGGCTATTGTCATAAAAGGTAAAGGCTACAGATTATGGAATCCAAGTACTAGAAAGCTTGTCAAGTCAAGATATATTACAGTATATTTGAAGAAACAGTGTAAGTTACAGAAAAGTTGGAAGTTGATATGCAGAACAAGTATGTGTCACTGGACATGTCAGCAGCTGGAGATGTACATGAACCAGAAGTTAGCAGCATGGAAGTTCAACCACAGAAAAGGAGTTCTATATGATCAAATATCGGCATGCCACATAAGAAGTATGATGAGGAATTTGCAAATATTGCATTCAGTAAGCCTCAAGACACCAGAAGCCAAAGTTAAAGTCTGATTGGTGTGAATGGAAATCCAAGGTAGGCAAAGAGACTTTGCAAGATTTACAGGTCACAAGTGAGGAAGACATCAAGAATTGTGAGAGTGACAGCAGTTCTGAGTTTGTGGTCAAGAGACTGTTGTTATGGCCTATGCTGTCAGTGAAGAGACTCTTGCTGATGTATATACCAAGAAGAATGGATCAGAGAGGGTGATTCAAGAATGGATGTAATTGCAAAGCTGCACGCAAGCAGTTTTACAATTCTGTCCTTGCTATTAAGTTTATGCAGCAGGTGGCGTCATGCTGCCTGCATGCATTAATGAACAGAGCTGCGTCCACTGATGTTTGATGTTTTCCTTCTACAGGTTGCTGCAGCAAAGTTTTGAATTAAATGTTTGGGTAACATGGAAACGCTTGTAGTGAGGGAGGGTGTTGAAAGTGGAGAATGCTACTGTGCATACTCCATTTCCTTCCTCAAGGGAGGTTTCATTCTCTGTGCCAAGATTGCTACCAGACTTAGCTACTGCACATGCGCATCACCATCTTGTCACTGTGTTTAAGTGGAAGACAGTAGTCTCCAGAGTAAGACCCACATCCACAACGCCTTCCTTGTACCGCTACTTGGTCACCAGATACACTCACCGGCTGGTAAGTTGTATATCGCCCTGCTCCTCTCAAGCTTTAATCCATCAAACCAGTATATAACAGTGAGTATGGTTTATCTCATATAACACCAATAAAACTGCTCCACTGGTTAAGCAACTGGGCTTTTTGTAGTCTTAGGGCATCCACTGGTGTGTACTAATACTCTGCTACACTTACAAACCTGAACACAGATAATTTCAACAGCGTGTAAGCTTGACTATCGCTGTTATTTTTCTTAAAGAGAAATCGAGAGAAAGAAGAAACAATTGTACAGTGTGTACAGAGCTTAAGGGGTTGAATCAATAAGAAGTGAATCCTTTCTGAAACATGAATCCGCATCGCACCTATATTGTGGATTTTCCTACGCTGCCATAGAGGTGTACCCAAAAATTTTGCTGCAATATTGGGGGTACTATATATTGCTAATATACACATACTACCGTAAAAAAAAAATATATCACACCTTGCAATAGGACCAACCCCTAATGATTAATTTTAGAAATAAATACGGATAAACAGAATAGTTATATTTAGGATAAATGTGGGAGAGTTTAAATGAATAAAGTGGGAAGGGGACTCTTAGGTGGTCTTTTGGTTTTTTCCAACATGCACATTTCTAGTTGTACGTGCAGATAAGCATGAGTCTGCACTTTTTGCAGTTCGTAAATGACTTGGAGCCTGATTAATTTTGGATCGCAACTGTGATCGCGGCTGTGATTATGCATGCAGTCTAACTGCGAAGGTATGCTAATCTCTGTGATCGCAATGCAGTCTTAGCAAAACATCAGAATGCCCACCTTACATTACACATATCCATAATGTTTAGCAAGACTGCAAAAAAATGGTAACATTGAGTACCATCGCAGCCTCACACACACTTGCACAAGGTCTGACCTTACTAGTTTCATCACACGCTATGAGTACTCAAGCTGCATACGGCATTGCAATGGCTAATTTATGCACGCCTCTGCAACGGTGTTCAAACTGGCACGCCTGCATTTCGCCGATCAACCCACCATTACCACCCACAAACGGCACTTCCTGTCAATCACTCGGTGATGGGTCTGCATAGTCACTGCGATTGCAGTCCCGATCGCACACGGCTAGTTTGCGCACATGCACTGAGATGCATAAGCATGTGCAGATCGCAACAATTGGCCAATTACGTGCGAAATCGCAGTTGCGATCGGTAGTGAATCAGGCCCTTGGATTGGTAAAGAAATATCTATATCTGCTTTATTTTAAAATAGACAATTAGCTGAAAGCATTCATATTGTCATGTAACTATCTGAACTCATAGCATACAACATAATACTTCCCACCGTGAGCAACATATAATTGTTGACTCCAATCGGTAAACCAGACCAAAGACTTTTTGATAGGTTTGCCTTTGAGGCACAAAACTTTCTCTGTATATGATGATAAATTGCAAAAGATTTACCTGATCTTAATGTTGTATGGATGACCTATTGTAAGAATCCATGTTCCAAGAGTATGTTGGTCAAGTGTTATCCATTTGTATTGGCACCATCTGAGATAATAATTTGCTTACTGTCCTGCAGAATAACTGTGAGTAAAAGCATTTCCAGGGCGTGCATAAATTAGCCACTGCGACGGCATACACAGCTTGAGTACTCACTGCGTGCAACAAGACTTGCAATTTCTGAGACAGGTCAGATCTGCTGTAATTCTGCGTGAGGGGCTGATGTTACTTGATGTTACCGATGTATATGCAGGACTGCAAGGTTCCCTGGATGTGAGCGGTAGTGGGCGTCTCTATGCTGGCTGAGCGGCTGCAAACATTAGCATATTTTTGCAGCAGAACAGTGGCCCTGATTCAGAGCCGGACGCTCTGACAGAGCGCTCGCTCTGAACAGGGCGTCTTTGTTTTTTTATGGAGCGGCCTCCTAGCCACTCGCATTGCTGTGGGTTACCACCCACAGCTAATGCGAGCGGCCAGGTTGATGGTCGCGATGGTCAAGACCATCGCGACCATCGGGCTTGCAACGAGAGCCTTGTAGTAGGGTCTTGTGGCCGCAAGCCCCAGAGAGCTTTCGGCTCAAACAGAGCCGAAAGCTCTCCCACTGACATCACTTGTGATGTCAGTGGGGCTGCCCCCAAACGGTAGGCGTTCCCATGGGAACGCCTCTGTCTGGGCAGCCACCCCCCCGACCCACCCACCAAAGGGGGCGTGCTGTCACTCAACTTCGACAGCATGCCCCCTTTGGTGCGAGACCCGGAGCAACGGATTGCCCATCGCTATCCGTATCTCGTGCACGCGCACGATGGAGCCGGCTCCGTCGTGCGCATGCACTCTGGGCCACCATCGACCCGGTTGCGAGTACTCAGCGCTTGCGACCGGGTCTGAATCAGGCCCAGTGTGCATAATCGCAGCTGCGATTGCAATAGCGATCCAAAATGAAAAAACTCTGCTGTTAGCTAGGCTGTAGTGGGAGACCAGGGAGACTGCTGCTGCTGAGCAGCAGCAGTCTCCTCTCCTCTGCCTTTAGGGGGGAGCGATCACACTGCCAGTTTTTTTCTTTTAAGGGGGTGTGGCCACGCCACCTGTGATTAGGCCATGCCCCCTCAACAGTAATGGGTCTGCCTATGGTAGTAACGCCCATGATAAGGAGGCAATTTGTACTAGTCTTACCAGTTATATTTCCCTGTGATATTTTACACAACGATCTTGCAGAAAATGAGCATGTTTTAATTGCTGTAATTGTCATTTTTTGTGCACAAACATAACTGGTACTGGTTTCTCCAGTACCACGGCTTATTGGATGGTCCCCTTCGTGTTGGCAAATAATGGAGTGATATAACTGCTAGGTAATAGACTCTGGGTCTCATTCAGACCTGGTCGCAAGTGCTGAGCGCTCGCAACAGGGTCGATGGTTAGGCACTGCGTACGCACAGCGGCCACACTGTGTGTGCGCAAGCCCCGGAGCGAGAGAGAAACTCTCTCACTCCGGAGCTCACTACAAAAGGGGCGGCTGTCGATGTTGATCGACAGCTCGGCCCATTTTGTAGGCGGGACGGGGGGGTGGTTCACAAACGGAGGCGTTCCTTAAGGAACTCCTACCGTTTTGTGGGCGGCCGCACTGACATCAGCAGTGATCAGAGCAGAAAGCTCCCTTGGGCTTGCGGCAGCTGAGACCCAACCTTAGGGTCTCGTCGCAAGGCCCAATGGTCGCGATGGTCTTGACCATCGCGACCATCACCCTGGTCGGTCGCTAAGCTGTGGGTGGTAATCCACAGCTTAGCTAGCGACCAGGAGGCCGCACTTAAAAATAGAAGTGGCCGCCCTCATTAAGAACGAGCGCTCGCTTCTTGCGAGTGCCTCTGAATGAGGGCCTCTGTCTATAAATCTGATGATGATCTGGCCCAGATACGTTTACCAGTGCCGTAACTAGACATTCTGGTGCCCTGTGAGAGAAAAAGTATTGGTGCCCCCCCTGCAGACAGAGCTGTAAGCCTCGTAGTGCTGTGCCGCCTTCCCATGCCCAACAGCTCTTCGATCATCACAGTATGGTAATCACTGGGGAGACATCAATATGTCTCTCCCTACAGCCAGTGTACCATGTGGGAGCTGGGGGAGGTGGAGCTCACAGCGTTCAGGATAGCCGGGCACTCCGCTGCTAATATACATCGCAGTGGGCGTCCGGAAACAGGAGATTCCGCAGTGGCCGAAGTTTATACATAGACAGATTAACAGAACAACAATTATAAATAAATCGCACATAATATGGAACTGCTGCTCTCACCAAATTAATTAAGATCAAATACGGGCACTATAAAAATCATATCGATAGTGGTAATATGGATAAACTGAGTATGATTTTTATAGTGCCCATATTTGAGCTTAATTAATTTTGTTAGAGCAGCGGAATTCTATATACTCCATAATATATATATATTTTATTTCTAAACACATAATTATTATTATTGTTATTATCCTTTATTTATATGGCGCCACAAGTGTTCCGCAGCGCCTTACATAGTACATAAAACTAGTAAGTGAACAAGAAACAAGTAACTTGCAGTAATAATCAGTTACAGGCACAGGCAGCACAACCCAGCCTGAGACTATGCCCAGATTTCACTGTCAGTCACTCACAGTGACTCACTTACTAGAAGTGGCAATGGCCGGGACATGCTGCTGGCTACTGCTGCTGGATACCACCCGCCCCTGTCTCTGGACCCGACCTCACCTGGCAGGTTCTGTCATCCACTGTGACTGACTGTGCTCAGTGTCCACACAGCGCAGCGGGAATGGTATTGAAATGCTGGCCGCTGTTTATCCGCCGGTTCAAATCTAGACCGTGAGCCCGACAGCAGGAAATCCCGACAGCGGCAGGTAAGTGATCTAACCCTCCCCTCTCCCCACCTAACCCTAACTCTCCCTTAGGCCTAACCCTAAACTCCTGAGGTGGGGTCTAACCCTAACTTCCTCCCCGGCGGTGCCTAACTCTAACCCCTCCTTACCGCTCCCTAAATCTAACCATTGCGGCCGCCGGTCACATGACTACATCCAGCGCAGCGCCACTTGCTGCGCAGCACGCCAATCCCCACCCAACAGCAGGAGCTCCTCAGAGTGACTTCACTTCAACGAAGGAACTGTGGAGCCTTGGTTGGGGAGACGTCATGACGTCTCTCCCGTCCAAATAGATGCAGGGCTTTAGTTTGCCGGTACTCGGGAGACTCAGACTATGGACCGTATTCAATTAGAGGCGAAAAGCCATTTTCCACGAAAAAGTATCGCCGATCGCGCATTTTTTGGGGGGGTTCAAACCTGGGGAAACCACTTAGAACCCTTGAGACAGCCCCCCAAAAGACAATTGTGTCAAAAAATCTGGTGGGGAAAAAACATAAGAACACCCCAAAAAAGTACTTTCATTGTTGGGGCAAAAAAGTACAAAGTGGGGGGACAAGCATAAAAACTAGCGAAATAGCCTTCTTAGAGGTCTGCAAGGATTGGTCAGGTATTTTTGGGATTGCAGGTGCATGCAACAGGTGCGTTTTTCACATTTTTAAAACTCCACTTTAAAGACATCAAAAAAAATATATGTGCTTGCACCCATTTTCAAGTACCCCAAATTTGACAGGACTACTTATTTTCACCAAACAATACTGCTTTATGCCATTCTTCAGCACTTTAACAAGGACACTAATAACAAGGATTTTAAACAACTTCAGTACCCCAAATAGTTTTTTAGGGCTATTGGAACACTTCTCCATTGCTCCCCAATGTTAGTGCATCTTTTTGGGGGGTTCAGACTGATTTCCCCTATTCTGACAGTACTTTCCGCCTGTTCTGTATTCGCCGCTTGCCGTTTTTGCCTGGTTAGTAATTGAATAGGACGAAAAGCGGGGACACACACAATAAGTTTTCGCATCCAAAACACATGATGTAGGCGAAAAGTCAGGTAGGCAAAACTAATTGAATACGGCCCTATGTGTCACTCACATGTAGGGGGGAAATTGTGGCTGTTGACTGTACACTGCTGGGCAGCTACGCAGCGCCAGCAGAGAGAAAGAATGAGGTGGGCGGCAGGTGTTCTGCCCTCAGGGCTTTGCACTCTGGGAAAGCATGTGTTGTTATTGCAAGGCAGCAGCATTACCAGCCACCCAGGGGCAGAACTATGGGAGACAATAGAGGCGCCTGCCATCTGGCGCCAGCACTGAAGGGGCACCTCCTCCATCGCCCACAATATATTCACCCCACTTTGGGCTATAAATATGTACCCGGTGTGTAACGTCACACCGGCACCCGAGAAGCTACCATAACCATATACTAGTAGAGGGCTCTGTGTCAAATCATCAACTGCCGCTTCTGTCTACAGTATCTATAGCCTGTCCCTGCTCATTAGTGTCCCTGCCCCTCAGCAGCTTCTTATGCCAGTGTGACACATCCACAACTCCCCGCCCCACTCCTCCCTGTTAGTTGTTCTAGCCACGGACCCGTGCAGCAGTCCCAGTGCTTCTCCTCACCCACAACTCCCGTCCCACTTCTCCCTGGCGGAAGCTCTAGCTGTGGGCTTGTGCGACAGGCCCAAGCATAAGCGTAGTTGCAGATCTTCCAGGAGCTGGATGTCAACAAGTTGCACCAGACAGAGCTGCTGGTAAGAAGGTATGGGAGGTAGGGGCCTGGGGCACCAGCGATTAGTTCTGGGGGCAGATCTTTGGTGGAGCAACTTCCTGGCATGTGAAGCAATCAGCAGTAGACTGGGCATTTTGTGATTTGTAGTCCCACCACAGTAACCATCTTCCAGTATCTTGACTCAAACTCAATCCTCAAAACCCCCTCATCAGGTGGTTTTCCTCTTCATTATGGGTATCAGGATTGCTCCCACCCACATCAGGTGGCTTTCACCTCCATCAAGAGGACTCTGAGCATCATGCTAATTGCACTAACTTATCTGTGACTAATGCATAGATGTATATACTCCTAATTACCCCGAGGGCTGTAGCTAAGGTCACTCTTCATACAAACATACATTACATTCCTCTGTGCAGTCCCCATCTTTATAATAGACAATGTTGCAATGTTATCCCGTATCTCTTGTCTCTGGTATACGATGGGAGAGCTGTATACCTTTGCATGTGTTCCAGGCACATTAACTGAAGGGGATCTATACACAACCCTTATTCACTTCTCTTGCAGCACTACTGTGCATGTTAGGGCTGAGTGTGGAGAGTGCCAGGGATGATGCAAGGGCAACATAGGCAACAGCAGCTAACGCCACCTTGAGATAGTGTTAGCTACAGGGACCAGTTTCTGGAATGCAGATTGTCGAAGCTGGATAATTGGCTGAGACAAGATCAGTTTAAAATTGGATCGCAGCAACGCCATCTTGCGACTGGCCGCAAGACGCCATCTTGGAAATGAGATCGCAAGATGCCATTTTGCGAATGGCCGCCTAAGCGCCATTTTAGATAAACTCACACTTTAGTACATGTGGCGATATTACCATTAGCATCATGTGATTGCATCGTTCACCATTTCTCATACACACATTAATACGCACAATTGCGCTGTTAACTAGTCGCATATTAGCGAATGCATAAGATCCTGTATGAAAACGCTGAATATTAGCTTCATGCACACGCATCTGCCCCAAGTTAACTAGCGTCTTTACATCAAACCCCACATACTCACACATTACATATTCACATACAAGGTTCCATAAGCTTTAAGGTATAAGATTCAAGTATGCACATTTATTATAATTGTTAGGAAATAAAGATTATTTGGTAACTAAGGTTTTATACATGATAAGTAAGCCATGTTTGGTATTGTACTGATGCGTACTCTCTCAACAGTATTTCGGTAATATCGATGGAGAGATCACAACATGCATTCTCGACTTATGGACCGCAGAGACTTCAAGCAACAAAATGTACATTATATGAACAACTGTTAGGATTTGCATGAGGCGGGAAACCAGAGACCACCAGTTGTTAGAGGCTGGACTGTGTCTATGTGAACCAACCTGTTAAATGCCTTGTAACATATGCCCTCTCCTTTAGGATTAGCAACAAACTTCTCTATTGTGTTGTTTATTTCTGGGGGGTATAAATATGTGTGCTCTGACCCTGGGTTCCTAGTCTTCATGCTGAATGCTGATTGACGAGGGGTTTCTTTCTGATGCCTACATCTGGACCAGAGAGCACTGCGTATGTGTAATTGTACTTGGGTCTGTATAATTTCTTTGCACTAAGATTATATGAGGATCATAGCATGTAACTGCTGTACTTTTTACTTGAATAATACTTTGTGCTTTGGAACCACAGGTTCTAGGTCTGGAGTCTTTATTTACTGTATGACTGCGTACGCAAAATAGCATCATCCTTAGAGGTTTATAGGAAGGATATTAGAAGGTATAGGCAGGGGAATTCATAAGGTTCAAAGGCAGTATCGTTAGCTGGGGGCTTGTAGTGAAGTCACTTACCCACTCACACGGCACTTATCGATTTCTCACCAAAGGGTGGAGTGGCCACATGCAGGGTTTACCTGCAACCGCTCGGTGCTGAGAGATTGCTACCCGTTTTCGTGTGAGCTAGGGACGCTAATTAGAATCCAGGGACAAGAGAGGAAAAAGTTTGTTTTCCTTTGTTGATAGAACCTAACATTTAAAGGGGTGCCGCAGTATTGAACACACGGCTGTCGCAGTTTTGTGCACAGTAAAGATGCACTTTTGTGTACACAGCTAAAGGTTGTCATACGGTTGTGTGGTAGTCGCATTATTGTGTATGCGACTGGTCGCACAATAGCGTATACGTACTTCCGGTTGTGCTGCCACGTGTTTAAACAAAGCCGTTGAGGTTTACATTCTTTTCAATTGTTGTCAATATCTGGGTTAACGTGTATTTTTCTGCGCAGGAAAAAAAGTGTGTAACAGTGAGTATTTGTTGGTAGGGGTAACTTGTTCCCTAAAGTTAGAGGTACCATATGACCTTTAAGGGCTAAGTGCTAGCCACTCGGTAAGCAGCTTACCGTTCTATACACAGTAGCAGGTGTACATGTTGTCTTTGTTGTAGAGAGGTGCGTGGAAGTAGCCGACTTAAACTTCCATAGGTGTGGAAGTTGCCTTCTTAAATCTTATCCGGGTGTGTGGAGTAGCCTTCTTCAAATCTTCACAGGTGTGTGGGCACTGCCGTTTAAATCGTCCACAGGTAAGTGAAAGTATCTTGACTGTCTTTCACCAGTTTAAATCTTTATTGAAAAAAGTAGGAGTTGTCTCAGAATGGGAGCCATGCAAACAATAGAGATGTTAGACAATGATGTGCTGCTAATGGAAGCGTCGTTTGAATTGGCCCGTCGTATTATGCATACTAAGTACGGTACTTATGCAATAAGGTATTGTGATGTATGGTTTAAAATAACGATGAAAAGTGTTAGACTGTTTCCCAGAATTGGTAGTTTTGATAAAGATGTATTAGATAATGTCCGGGATCACATCAGTCTGATGCGCTCCCGAGAGAAAAAGGTCAAATATCATGAATGTTTAAAGTTGTGGCAGCATGAAGGGGATGCGTGGCTTAAAAATGCGCAAGCGACGCAAACTAACATTGAGAGCGCATTGTCAGAGAATTCATCCACGACGCTGAATTGCAATGCGGGCGCGCCGCAAAATGGCACGCACGTGCAGCAAGGTAGCATTGCGGAAGGTACTGCCAGCAGTTCACGCGCACCACCCCCACCTTATGTGGATGGAGGTGCAAGTACAGTTATCAAAAATACCCATAAAAATGTAACAAGCAATTTGTACCCTCTCTTAAGCAACTATAAAGAAAATGTTCATTATGTGGATGATGAGCCTATTGTAATGTCTGCCATTTCCCATGCTGTACAAATGGTAGATGCTACGCCACGACAATCACGAGTGGTGCTGCCATCTCCATCGGTAACAGCAAGGGAAGTGCTAACACCCTCTGCACCCGTAGAGGAAGTTGTTAATACCATACATAGCAGCAACAGATTAAACCCCCAGCCAGGTAACAATGTCAAAGGTAGCAGCGCTACCAGTCTGCATCCCATTCGGACAATAACTGTTCCGAATGGAAATGCAGATGCGAACGGTGTAGTGCCCACGAGGGAAGTGGTAATGCATTGTCCTTGGACAAGAGCAGAACTAAATTCCATCATAAATGATTTCCCTGATCCCAAAAAGGAACTAGCCAAATGTCAGAGATTTTTGAGGAATTTGGGTAGTTCTCATGAGCCAACTAATAAAGATTGGCGTGTGGTGTTAAGGGCCTGTCTACCACGCAATACCGACGTGACAAAATTTATCACGGATTGTGTATTGGATGGTGACGTTCCCTTAACGGACCAAGTAAACCAAGGTAACATTTCCCGCATTGTAACTCAATTGGGTATATATTTTCCGGTAGTAGTTAACTGGAACAAAATTTTCACCATAAAGCAAAAGGAGAGTGAATCTGCAGAAGAGTATTGCAACCGGGCTCTGCAGGCTATTACCCAGTACACTGGGATAGAAGATATTAAAGATAGCACTCACCACAAGGGAATGATAGTCACGGTACTCATGGACGGTCTTAAGGAAAACTTAAAGACTCGGATTCAAACCTCACAACCTGGCTGGAAGGGAGTCACAATAGATACACTCATAGAATCTGCCATAGAACATGATAAGAACATCTCAAAGAGGAGAGAGACCCAGAGTGAAAAACTAATGGCTGTCAGTATTCAAGCTCTGGAAGGAATGACGGTAACATCACAGCCAACAGACACACTTGCATCTACACACACACCTACACCTGAACAGTTACATGCCCTCACTAATCCCACGCAACAGCAAACACAGCTCTATTCTACTAACCCTACACAACCACAGGTCCCACACTACTCACAAACTTCATATCCTCCATATCCCTACCCATATCCACCACCTTTTCCCCCTGCTCAAACCTCACAACAACCCGTGTCTTCATCCGATCCACGAATATGTTTTAATTGTAACCAGCCAGGACATCTAAGTAGAACCTGCAGAGTAAAAAGGGTAGGACCCCCAAACCAGAGAGTACCTGGATATCCCCATAAGGGATATGCACAGAGACCAGCAAATATCCAGCAAGCACCAGCTCCAATTGTAGCCGTTAATGCTTTATTGGAGAATGGTAGCCAATGCTAGGGGTCAGGTCATACCTGTAGTCTACAGATAGTCAGGTTAACGGGAAGTACTAGGGAAGAACCGGTCATGATAGTTGATGTAGCTGGTACTGAATATCCTTTTCTTGTAGACACAGGGGCGACCAGGTCAGTGATAAAATCTCCCGTTAATTTACAGGTGACCAACGAGACATAGAGGTACCATATGACCTTTAAGGGCTAAGTGCTAGCCACTCGGTAAGCAGCTTACCGTTCTATACACAGTAGCAGGTGTACATGTTGTCTTTGTTGTAGAGAGGTGTGTGGAAGTAGCTGACTTAAACTTCCATAGGTGTGGAAGTTGCCTTCTTAAATCTTATCCGGGTGTGTGGAGTAGCCTTCTTCAAATCTTCACAGGTGTGTGGGCACTGCTGTTTAAATCATCCACAGGTAAGTGAAAGTATCTTGACTGTCTTTCACCAGTTTGAATCTTTATTGAAAAAAGTAGGAGTTGTCTCAGAATGGGAGCCATGCAAACAATAGAGATGTTAGACAATGATGTGCTGCTAATGGAAGTGTCGTTTGGATTGGCCCGTCGCATTATGCATACTAAGGGCCTGATTCAGACCCACTCGCGAGCGGCTGTCCGCTCGCAAGTGGGTCGATGGTCTGCACTGAGCATGCGCACGACGGAGGGAGCTCCGTCGTGCGCATGCGCGAGACGCGACGAGCGAAGGACTTTCCTTCGCTCGTTGTGTCTGATCAAAGGGGGCGTGCTGTTGATGGTGACTGACAGCACGCCCCCTTTGGTGGGCGTGCCGGGGGGGTGGCTGCCAGACGGAGGCGTTCCCAAGGGAACGCCTACCGTCTGAAGCCGGCCCCACTGACATCACTAGTGATGTCAGTGGGAGTGATTTTGGCTCTGATAGAGCCAAAATCACTCCGGGCCTTGCGGTTGAGAAACTCAACCGCAGGCTCCGGCTCGCAGTGGCAATGGTCGCGATGGTCAAGACCATCGCGACCATCAACCTGCACGCTCGTATAGGCTGTGGGTGGTGACCCACAGCTATACGAGCGTCCAGGAGGATGCTCCATTTTTATGGAGGACGGCCCTCATTCAGAGCGAGCGCTTTGCTCAGAGCGTCCGGCTCTGAATGAGGGCCTAAGTACGGTACTTATGCAATAAGGTATTGTGATGTATGGTTTAAAATAACGATGAAGAGTGTTAGACTGTTTCCCAGAATTGGTAGTTTTGGTAAAGATGTATTAGATAATGTCTGGGATCACATCAGTCTGATGCGCTCCCGAGAGAAAAAGGTCAAATATTATGAATGTTTAAGTTGTGGCAGCATGAAGGGGATGCGTGGCTTAAAAATGCGCAAGCAACGCAAACTAACATTGAGAGCGCATTGCCAGAGAATTCATCCACGACGCTGAATTGCAATGCGGATGCGCCGCAAAATGGCACGCACATGCAGCAAGGTAGCGTTGCAGAAGGTATTGCCAGCAGTTCACGCACACCACCCCCACCTTATGTGGATGGAGGTGCAAGTACAGTTATCAAAAATACCCATAAAAATGTAACAAGCAATTTGTACCCTCTCTTAAGCAACTATAAAGAAAATGTTCATTATGTGGATGATGAGCCTATTGTAATGTCTGCCATTTCCCATGCTGTACAAATGGTATATGCTACGCCACAACAATCACGAGTGGTGCCGCCATCTCTATCAGTAACAGCAAGGGAAGTGCTAACACCCTCTGCACCCGTAGAGGAAGTTGTTAATACCATACGTAGCAGCAACAGATTAAACCCCCAGCCAGGTAACAATGTCAAAGGTAGCAGCGCTACCAGTCTGCATCCCATTCGGACAATAACTGTTCCAAATGGAAATGCAGATGCGAACGGTGTAGTGCCCACGAGGGAAGTGGTAATGCATTGTCCTTGGACAAGAGCAGAACTAAATTCCATCATAAATGATTACCCCGATCCCAAAAAGGAACTAGCCAAATGTCAGAGATTTTTGAGGAATTTGGGTAGTTCTCATGAGCTAACTAATAAAGATTGGCGTGTGGTGTTAAGGGCCTGTCTACCACGCAATACCGACGTGACAAAATTTATCACGGATTGTGTATTGGATGGTGACATTCCCTTAATGGACCAAGTAAACCAAGGTATCATTTCCCGCATTGTAACTCAATTGGGTATATATTTTCCGGTAGTAGTTAACTGGAACAAAATTTTCACCGTAAAGCAAAAGGAGAGTGAATCTGCAGAAGAGTATTTCGACCGGGCTCTGCAGGCTATTACCCAGTACACTGGTATAGAAGATATTAAAGATAGCACTCACCACAAGGGAATGATAGTCACGGTACTCATGGACGGTCTTAAGGAAAACTTAAAGACTCGGATTCAAACCTCACAACCTGGCTGGAATAGAGTCACAATAGATACACTCATAGAATCTGCCTTAGAACATGATAAGAACATCTCAAAGAAGAGAGAGACCCAGAGCGAAAAACTAATGGCTGTCAGTATTCAAGCTCTGGAAGGAATGACGGTAACATCACAGCCAACAGACACACTTGCATCTACACATACACCTACACCTGAACAGTTATATACCCTCACTAATCCCACGCAACAGCAAACACAGCTCTATTCTACTAACCCTACACAACCACAGGTCCCACACTACTCACAAACTTCGTATCCTCCATATCCCTACCCATATCCACCACCTTTTCCCCCTGCTCAAACCTCACAACAACCTGTGTCTTCATCCGATCCACGAATATGTTTTAATTGTAACCAGCCAGGACATCTAAGTAGAACCTGCAGAGTAAAAAGGGTAGGACCCCCAAACCAGAGAGTACCTGGATATCCCCATAAGGGATATGCACAAAGACCAGCAAATATCCAGCAAGCACCAGCTCCAATTCTAGCCATAAATGCTTTATTGGAGAATGGTAGCCAATGCTAGGGGTCAGGTCATACCTGTAGTCTACAGATAGTCAGGTTAACGGGAAGTACTAGGGAAGAACCGGTCATGATAGTTGATGTAGCTGGTACTGAATATCCTTTTCTTGTAGACACAGGGACGACCAGGTCAGTGATAAAATCTCCCGTTAATTTACAGGTGACCAACGAGACAGTACCAACAAAGGGTGTAACAGGTAAAGTGCAACATTATCCTTTAACAAAGTCCACAGAGGTTACTATTGGGCTGTTGCATACCAGGCATTCTTTCCTTCTGGCTGCTGCGGCTCCTACTAATCTGCTGGGTAGAGATTTGTTATGTAAAATGGGATGTGTCATATATTAGACCCCTGATCGTGTATTTCTAGATATCCCAGAGAGAGTTGCGCATGAGGTGCGGGATATGTTGGACACTGCCCAAAGGCTAATGTATCACTCTACCAGTTTAAATGAAAATCCATCTCAGGCAGATCAAATGTTGTCCCAAATTCCAGATTCCCTTTGGACTAAGTATGGACAGTACACTGGATTAATGGCAAACGTAAGCCCCGTAATGGTAAATTTAAAAGGCGGTAGGCAAGCTCCAAAACTTCCCCAGTACCCACTAAAACAGGAGGTAGAATTAGGGGTTTTTCCAATAATTGAGGGACAGGGAATTTTAGTTTGTACAGCTAGTGTAGCCAACAGTCCCATCTTTCCGGTGAAGAAGAGTGTTGGGAGGGGTTATAGGCTGGTACAGGACCTTAGAGTTGTTAATAAGGTAGTAGAGAGCCAATTCCCCGTAGTGCCAAATCCAGCTGTCATTCTTATGCAGATCCCTCCAAACGCAACCCATTTCACTGTCATTGACCTCTGTTCTGCTTTCTTCTCTGTGCCTCTCCACCCTGACTGTCAGCATCTATTCGCATTTACATACAGATGTGTGCAATATACATGGACATGGTTGCCCCAAGGTTTCATAGACAGCCCCAGTATCTTTTTCCAGGCATTGCACGACTGTTTACAATCTTTTCAGCCTGCAAATGGATCTGTTCTAATTCAATATGTGGATGATTTTTTGCTGTGTTCTGATTCGTTTATGTTATGTTTGAATGATACTAAGCTTTTGTTGCTTCATCTCTCGCATACAGGACACAAGGTGGCTAAGGACAAACTACAGCCGTGCCAATCCAGAGTAAAATATTTGGGACACTGCCTAACCCAGGGGTTAAGACATCTCACAAATGATAGAATCTAGGCCATACAGAACATGACACTGCCACAGAATCAACAGCAAATTCGTACCTTCTTGGGAATGTGTGGATACTGTAGAATGTGGATCCCAGGTTTTTCTATTTTGGCCTTGCCTTTACAGGACTTAGGACCTCATTCAGAGTCGGTCGTTGCGGCCGCACGGTCGTACGTCACTGATGTTCGCTACACTGCGCATGCGTAAAGGTCGCAATGCGCATGCGCAAACTAGATCAGAAATTTCTCTCTCCTTGAACACAGCCAGGTCAGTAGTTTGAGTGACAGATGGAGGCGTTTGTGGGTGGTAACAGGGGAAGGTGTTTGAAAACGGGGGAGTGGAGATCCGAACGCAGGCGTGCCTCATTATGCGAACAGCGTTTTATGGGAGTGCATACGGATTATGGGAGTGCATAATTAACAAAGTAGCGTCTTGGCACATGTGACATGGGAGGTTTATACACTGACATGATCGTAGAGCTTAAGAGAGGGTATGGTCAACCTTAAGCTCTACAACCAGTTCCGATGGTTCCCGATGGTCTCGATTAATCCTTATATGCCCGGAGATGATGTGCAATGCGTACGAGAAGGGGGCGTATTTTTTTGTCTTCCGACCGCTTCCTCCCCTTGATCGGCCAACTACCGATCCGAACTTAGGGACGCAACTTGCGAGGGAATCATTTGCATATCCGGCCCCTTTTTCCATACGACCATGTGGCCGCTTCGACCGACTCTGAATGAGGTCCTTAATCTCTTCCTCAAAGCCCAATCGTGTCATACACACAGAGGAATCAGTGGAGGCTTTCCTTAATCTTAAGGATAGTTTGACCAAAGCACCTGCATTGGGAATACCTGATCATGAGAAACCTTTTGATTTGTATTGTACGGAAGCCGATGGTTGTGCTGCAGGTGTCCTTACACAAAAAACATGGTGATGCCAGTAGGCCCGTAGCATACTACAGTGCCCAATTGGACACTGTGGCAAAATCACTCCCCACCTGTTTGAGAAGTGTAGCAGCTACCGCTTTATTGGTGAGTAAAAGTGAGGATGTAGTATTGGGTCAAGATATGATTGTATACACTCCCCATGCTGTATCTGCTCTGCTGAACTCTGCTCAAACCAGACACGTCTCTTCGGCTAGGTTTACCAAATGGGAACTAGCTCTAATCGCACCTGCAAACATCACTGTTAAACGTTGCAGCACACTGAATCCAGCAACGTATTTACCATATGTACAACATGATGTACAAAGGGTGGAAGGAGACGAGTTGCTGGTGGAGGGTGAGTTCAGTGGACATAATGATACACACGATTGTATGGAATATCTGAATCAGACCTTTACTGCTAGACCTGACATACACGACACACCTTTAGAGAATGTAGATGTGACTTTTTACACAGATGGGAATTGTCATAGACAAACAGACACAGGTGAATTATGTACAGGGTATGCTGTTGTAAATGACACAGACATCATAGAAGCCAAACCTCTTGGTCCTCCTCACTCAGCCCAAGTGGCAGAGTTAGTAGCACTAACTAGAGCGTGTGAACTGGCAGCAGGCAAATCTGCTAACATTTACACTAACTCAAGGTATGCGTTCGGGGTGGTGCACGATTTCGGGGCTCTATGGTGTCTGAGAAATTTTATGACAGCAGCAGGCTCACCAGTTGCACATTCCCGACACATAAAACATCTTTTAGAAGCAATCCGACTGCTCAAAGTGGAGGCAGTAATCAAGTGTAAAGCCCATACATGTGAGGATGACCCGGTGTCACTGGGCAACAACAGAGCTGATGATGCTGCAAAATGGGCAGCAGGGTTAAAAATGTTTTCTCCCACTGAAAAAATTATGTCTTTCCAAACAATTGATATGCTGAAATGAATTGAGATGCAAAATTTGTGTTCAATCCAGGAAAAGTCCATTTGGAAGTCCAAGGGATGTGGGCAAGAGTCCTCCGGGTTCTGGAGGGACGGACAAGGTAAGCCAGTAGCCCCCAAGGCATATTACCCCAGCCTGGCTGAGGCAGCACATGGTCTGACTCATCTGGGAAAACAAGGTATGTGCAAGTTGGTGAGAGCATACTGGTGCGCACCAGGTTTTTCTTCACAAGCAGAAAAGATAGCAATGTCCTGTCTGACCTGCTTGAGGAAGAACATAGGAAAAGCGATCCCTACCGAACTGTTCCACATTCCACCGACTGATGGACCTTTCCAGGTGATACAAATTGATTCCAATTACCACCCTGCAGGAATCTTAAGTATGTATTAGTGTGCACTGATGTATTTTCTAATTGGGTTGAGGCCTACACAGCGGCCACTAATACTGCTGCGTTTACTGCCAAGAAAATAGTTCAGGAATTTGTATGCAGATACGTTATCCCTATAATCATCGAGAGTGATAGGGGTACTCATTTCACAGGTGATGTTTTTCAAAATATGTGTAAGCTGATGGGTATTAATAGTCGACTTCACACCCCCTACCGACCGCAAGCCAGTGCCAAGATAGAGAGGATGAACGGGACTATTAAAAATAAGCTAAGTAAAATCATGGCAGAGACTGGACTAGGTTGGCCAGAAGCATTACCGTTGGTCCTGCATAGTATAAGGACCACTCCCAGACCCCCTCTAAATCTGTCTCCCTTTGAAATACTGTTCGGTAGACAACCTCATTTCATTATAAGTCCACAGGAAGACTTGAAAGGTAACAATGAGGTAACTGTAAAGTATCTTATATCAATGAGTAAGCAGTTAAAACAATAGCAGCAGAAACTGAAATTGTTGTCCAATGATATGCCGGAAACTAACTGTCATGATGTTGAACCAGGAGAATATTTTATGATCAGTAATTTCTTGCGTTCAGGTTGTTTGACTGATCGGTGGGAAGGTCCGTACCAGGTGCTGCTGACAAGTACTACATCTTTGAAGGTGGCTGAGAAAGATACCTGGGTCCATTCCACTCACTGCAAAAAGGTCAACCAACTGGTGGAGAAACGAGTCGGAGACAAGGCTGATAGCGTGAACCTGTCGCTCGTGAGCTTGTTCCGGGAGGATTGAAAAGGTCGTAGTGAGATACCTGAACTAAAAAAAATCTGCAGGTCTTGTTGTGGCAATGGACGGGCCTGCTGTGTTCATTTTCATGTTCTCTTTTAGAGTGTTCACCGTCCTGGTCGGTTTGGGAATGTCCGGTTTCTGTGAAGCGGGACCAATTGTGGAGATGATAGCAGTGCTGATGTAGTGGAGTCAGAAGGAGTGCAATGCCAATCAGGGAAGTGTCTAACCAATCTTAGTACTGTTATTGTTAAGAGAGCTGTTATTCCGGATACTCGGGGATGGTGTGGAGGTTTATCGTCTGAAGATTCCTGTATTTGTGAGCTTTGTGGGTCCCTAGTTGATGAGAATTGTATCCAACGGTGCCAGCCTAAATATAACCCATACTGGGGTGGGTATCCATTAGAGGATTATCATAGCATAGTAGGCAACGTGTTAAATCAAACTGATTGCTGGGTGTGTTCACATGTGCCACAGGGACAGCATAATGTAGGGTTGGTGCCATTTCTGCTGAATATCACGGAAATTTTAGAATTACAGAAAGGGAAAACATTGGATGGAAAATTCCTCTCATCCAAACCACCTCATTTCAAACTCTATCAATTCCAAGTAGATAGATCACTTTTGTGTTTAAACATAACCAACCCCAATAAACCTGGGAGTTGGGAAGTGACAAGGAATAATCAGACGATGACCTTCTCACAAAGAGCTGATAATGAGTCCATAGCCATGATCTGTTACGCTCAATTAAATCTAGTGGGAGACATTTTAGGTACCGGTATGCATTGAGTTCCACCAAAGAAATTATTGGTAAGGTGCCAGATGGTTATTGTGCTAAAATAATACAGCCAGAAACTTGCATGTACCAGATGGAAGACCCAGAAATAGGATTGTTTGCAAGGGAAATGTGCTTAATGATAATGATGCCTACCATTCCTCATGTTCTCCCTGATAATGTATATTTTATAAGTGGAAGAAAAGCGTATAAGTGGCTCTCCCCGAGTTCCGAAGGTTTGTGTTACCTGGGAAGAGTAGTCCCAGAAGTTATGACCCTCACACATGTTGAAATGCTTGTTATACATAAAAACACACCATCACCATATCTGCACACACAATATGAACACAGAGGCAAACGAAATATGATACCTGGTGACGTGCACAAAGCCACTCAGTTAATTAGTGAGACAACTGGCTTTCAAGTTTTAGTCGCATTGGATCCCACCAGGATCGCTCGGGGTACATTAAACTTTAGATATATTCAGGAACTTGCTAAATTGATAGATAATATCACCGAGATGTACGATGACACATTCAGGTGTACAGGGAGAGAATTGCAAGCATACAAGAAAGAACTGGTGCAACACAGGCTAGTGTTAAATTATTTAACTGCTGTTACTGGAGGGTATTGCGTAACATTGGCCACCCAATTTGGAGTAAAATGTTGCACCTATGTCACCAATGATACCAGCGACCCTAAGGAAGTGATAGACCGGAAGATGGATGAAATTCTGCAGCTAAAATGGGAATTTCGCAAGAACCATAATGCTTCAGTGGCTGAAGTAGGGGAGAAGATAGAAGGATGGGTTTCATGGCTGAACCCAGTGAAATGGCTCTCAGGTCTAGGGGAATGGGTCCAGGAAGTGATCGCCAGCATCGGCAAATTCTTAATCCTTATACTGATTGTCATCATAATAATTGGCATATGTGTCCAGTGTGTTCCTATTGTGTTGAAGTGTGGAAAATGTAAAAATAGAGTAAAACGAAATTATGATGGTGGTCAGTATGAATACCGAGGTAAATACAGAACTGCATTACAACCCTGAACTAGGAAATACCATCATTAATGTATTATATTTAGACATGCATAGAATGTATTATTGAAATGTTATTTTAAAACACCTCAGATAATGTAAAGTCTCAAATTTCCCCTTCAAGACTGCCTTTATAGGACTGGTGTATCCCCACACCTTTCACATGATCTTCCAATATCCGCGGTGTGCGTATAATAGTAGTTTTATGTCCCCACTCAGAGACACATTATTGATGGATTAAGAACCACCTTGTGCCATCCCATAATAACACTACATAGTATATAAATGTAAGCCTAAATTATATTTTAAAAACAGATTGTGATAGCATGTTGTTCGCTATCAAAGGGTGGACTGTCGAAGCTAGATAATTGGCTGAGACAAGATCAGTTTAAAATTGGATCGCAGCAACGCCATCTTGCGACTGGCCGCAAGACGCCATCTTGGAAATGAGATCGCAAGATGCCATTTTGCGAATGGCCGCCTAAGCGCCATTTTAGATAAACTCACACTTTAGTACATGTGGCGATATTACTATTAGCATCATGCGATTGCATCTTTCACCATTTTTCATACACACATTAATACGCACAATTGCACTGTTAACTAGTCGCATATTAGCGAATGCATAAGATCCTGTATGAAAACGCTGAATATTAGCTTCATGCACACGCATCTGCCCCAAGTTAACTAGCATCTTTACATCAAACCCCACATACTCACACATTACATATTCACATACAAGATTCCATAAGCTTTAAGGTATAAGATTCAAGTATGCACATTTATTATAATTGTTAGGAAATAAAGATTATTTGGTAACTAAGGTTTTATACATGATAAGTAAGCCATGTTTGGTATTGTACTGATGCGTACTCTCTCAACAGTATTCTGGTAAAATCGATGGAGAGATCGCAACATGCATTCTCAACGTATGGACCGCAGAGACTTCAAGCAACAAAATGTACATTACATGAACAACTGTTAGGATTTGCATGAGGCGGGAAACCAGATGACCACCAGTTGTTAGAGGCTGGACTGTGTTTATTTGAACCAACCTGTTAAATGCCTTGTAACATATGCCCTCTCCTTTAGGACCAATGGTAGTAGCAACAAACTTCTCTATTGTGTTGTTTATTTCTGGGGGGTATAAATATGTGTGCTCTGACCCTGGGTTCCTAGTGTTTGTGCTGAATGCTGATTGATGAGGGGTTTCTTGCTGATGCCTACATCTGAACCAGAGAGCACTGCGTATGTATAATTGTACTTGGGTCTGTATAATTTCTCTGCGCTAAGATTATATGAGGATCATAGCATGTAACTGCTGTACTTTTTACTTGAATAATATTTTGTGCTTTGGAACCACAGGTTCTAGGTCTGGAGTCTTTATTTACTGTATGACTGCGTACGCAAAATAGCATCATCCTTAGAGGTTTATAGGAAGGATATTAGAAGGTATAGGCAGGGGTATTCATAAGGTTCAAAGGCAGTATCATTAAGATACATACGGGGGATTCTATAAATCTGCAGGTATCTCCAGAAAAAGGGTGTTTTGGGGGGATATCCTGCAAATTTACTTTATTAAATAGGCACATTAGAAACAAAATCACATATTCTATATTAGTGTTTTGTGTGTTTGGATAGATAGATAGAAAGATAGATAGATAGATAGGGTGGGGGAACAAATTATAACTTGCCTCCGGGCATCTGGGGTGAATTTACACCACCACTGCCATCAATAATAAAGAAGTACTTGGCCAGTGGCATTTCTGTCTAGCTGCTTGTGGTACCCCCATAGTTATGGGGTTACCCCTTTAACTAGTTAGGGGATATAGTTACCCTACAAGCCCCTGACAGTTTTTTTTTTATAAGATCATATAGCACCATTGGTCCCATGGGATAATACAGTGAACTTTTGCTGACCTTTCTCCCTCGGACCTTACTGAGCATGTGCAGACACGGAGGTAGAAAGTGCCCCTTGGTCAGCAATCCATTTAGGAGGGAAAATCCTGCCCCATTGATTGGTAGCCTGGGTGTCCAGGCAGAGATCCCTGTAGGCGGCCTGTTGCTGGGGTCCCCCTGTCCACTCATAGATGGCGGATCGACTGGGAGGAGAATATGAAATAGGTTATAAAATACCTTCCCCAGGGCTGTCAGTGCTGAGTCTGGGGAGAATTTCTGTAAAAAGGAGTCTGGGAGGAATTTCTGAAAAAGGATTGTCTGTGAGGTGTTTGTGAAGTATTCTTGGAACTGTAAAATAGGGGTGCAGTAACCCCTCTCCTTTAAACTGGATTACAAATACTGCACCAAGAGTCCTTGGAGTTCTAAAACATAAGGATGTTATAACCCTTTCTGTTACCCTGGATTACAAATACTGCACCTGGTCTGTAAGGAGTTGCTGTGGAATGTCCCTGGATCTGTACAAATAGGGGTGCAGTAACCCCTCTCATTTACCCTGAATTACAAATACTGCACCTGGTGTGCTATCTGTAAGGAGTTTCAGGTGAGTGCCCTTGGAGCTGTAAACATAAGGATGTTATAACTTTTATGTTTGCCCTGGATTACAATTACCAGACTTCACATTAGCCTGGAAAGCTACCTATCCAATCTGCCAGGAGAGGTGCTCTGATGCTGGATGTGAGTCCCTGGAGGAAGCTTGCCTGGGGATTTGCATAGAGCACCCTGCTTTGGAAGAAGCCCCCTCTGAATAAAGGACAGCCTTCCTAAGTGCCTGTTATCAGGAGGCGCCGCATGTGGAAGTTTGCGCATGCTGGGAGAGAAGAGGCGCTGCCTAGGAAGGAGGTCTCATCGCTCCATCCTCGCGGATGAAGCCCCAGCTGAGGAAAAGGTCCCGCCAGTGATGAAAACCCTGCTGGTACCCGCACGGGCAGAAAAAAAGACAGCCCCAGAGGAAGAGTGCTTCAGGATCCCTCCCGCTGCTGTGTTTGTTTGCTGGACAGAGCCTCTGTGGAAAGGGATTTTGCACCTGTTGCCCCTTGTAAAATACCTGCCGGAGGTCTGCAGCTGGAAGCTCTGGTGCGGTGCTGTGCATCGCAGAGTTGCCCTGGACATCGGAGGAGGCTGAACAGCCACAGCCAGGGGTGAGATCATACCAGAACCTCCCTATACTCTGTCTCTCCACAGCTCCTATCTTCCCTCCATTAAGGCCCTGCCCCTCTGTACACCTATCCTATCTGGGTCCCCTGGGTCTATTGCATTATCTTTTAAATTGTGGCTATCCATGATTAGACTGGGAGACTAGCTTTTGTGTAAAAGCTGGGACTGGGGGTTAGTCTCCCACACAACTGGGTGTAGAAAGGGGTCATAGTGTCTTAAATTAGGTAAAGTGAGTGTGTAGTGATGAAATAGGGGGGAAGTAAAAGATAGGTCACCCCCTCTTTTTCCCAAGAATTGTATTGGTGGTCATTTTCTTTCCTGTGGCCCTCTGGCTCATGTCCAGGAGGGGACGTGACTTATGGGTGTTGGCTCATGTCCAATGCAACTGTGGGTGATGTATAAAGGATTTTATGTCTAGCTTAAAACTAAATGTAACGCCATGTGATATGTATTTGGCTCTGTTTACTGTTTGACTCGTATGTTAGCTAAAGTGGTTGATAGTGGTCCTCCGTGGCCCTTTATCTGTTATAGCACTCTGTAAAGCTGTTCACTGCTCGCTGTGTTATTATTGCCAATGCTGATTAATATTTTGCTTGCATGAAATGTTTGAATATTTACTGATACTGGTGTTAATGCAAATTGTCTCTTATACACTGTTTGGCCTGGTATCCATTTCAAAGTCCATTCATGCTGATGTAATGTATATTACTTGTGCTGTCATCTCATTAGCAAAAGGTGTATGTTTACTGTGATGTTCCAACCTTGAAAAATTATGTGGTGTAATGTACATTAATTGCTTATTTAGCCCTGTGTAACCCTGGCTGGCAATTCTGGTGATAGTAATTTGTGGCATAGGCATTTAGGAAGAGCATTGTCCCTATTTTCTCAAGGCTCAAGGACTGTGTTACATTATTGCAAGTTGCCAGTGAACTACTGCTACCAGCATAGCCTCAGTGTAGTCCCTATTTTCTCAAGGCTCAAAGAGTGTGTTAAATTATTGCAAGTTGCCGGTGAACTACTGCTACCAGCATAGCCTCAGTTGTCCCTATTTTCTCAAGGCTCAAAGAGTGTGTTAAATATTGTAAGTTGCCGCTGAACTACTGCTACCAGCATAGCCTCAGTGTGATCCCTATTTTCTCAAGGCTCAAGGACTGTGTTACATTGTTGCAAGTTGCCGGTGAACTATTGTTACCAACATAGCCTCAGTGTAGTCCCTATTTTCTCAAGGCTCAAAGAGTGTGTTAAATTATTGCAAAGTTGCCGGTGAATTACTGGTATCTGCATAAACTGTTAGCCATTTTCAGCTGGAGAACTACAAGTTCAAGCTTGGCCTGCATGTGTTTTCCCACGTTTTTTTAGCAAAAGTTGAAGCATTAGCACGGACTGTATATCAAAGCTATAGCCTGCTGGTGCATTACTGACCCAAACTCGACCTGCAGGTTTCAAGTACTGTTCTTTCTTTTGCTTGGAGTTAAAGTAAAGTCTGCAGATACTGTGGTTCGTGTTGTTTACACTCGCTTGCCAGCTGGGGTCACCGGTAGAGGACAGGGAGGTACTAAGCAAAGATCTTGATATTAAAAAGTGTAATTTATTTATTTTAATCTGTGAATGTGTCAAGTGTTAATCTTTGATTGGTTACAATAAAATTATGTTGTACCTTCCTTTCGGTCTGGTCACTGCATCTGCAAAAACAAAAGGGAACATTAGCAAACTTGCCTCTTTGTCACGGTGTGTTCTATATAAGCTACGATGAACTCGGCCACCTAAGCATTTCTAACACACCTGAACCCGGTGCTAGTGGTGCACCAGTCAGTACATCACATACTTGTGGTGTATAATGACTGCAATGAGGAGAGAAAGTGGAGTCACAGGGCCTGATTCTAATTTGGGAATAGCAAGTAACTGTCAATCTCAGAAAAAGATCCACCAGATATCACCTCCCTTTTATAGCCCAAACTACAATAGTAGTTTTGGACCGACCCTACACTGGGTCCGTTCCTGCATCCATCCTCCCTTCTGTCCTCTGTCCCTGCTCAGCCTCCATCCCCAATATACTCACTATTATATGTTCTAAAATGAATGAATTAAACTATTTTAAATAGTATTTGTGTCAATGTTCTTTAATAAACATTGATACTTTATAAATATAATAAAACTTACCCAAAAACCATGCTTATAAAAACATATCAAATAGTCCAATATGATAGCAATATCATAAGTTCCCAAAGTACTAAAATCTGTATGGCCCACTTTGCTTTGTTATAAATGAAGAGTCTGGTCATAGGTTTCTCCAGGGGTGGATTGGGCTACCGGGACAGGGGTAAAGTTCCCGCTGGGCCGGTCCCATGCTCCTGCCCGGCCAGACTGCACCGCAGCTACCGTGATTGGAGCTCAGCTCCGATCAGATAGCTGTCAGAAACCTGGCTTTCTCTTTCCAAAATGTCCGCGGGAGGGCTGGCTTATTAAAGGGATGATTAGGAAATCCTACCTGTACTTGCCAAGGACACGGGGAGCAGGAAGCTCATTGTATAGTATCGGTGAAATAGCCGATGGGGAGCTGCTGCGTGAGTCACTCCTCATGGCTCCAGCAGCAACACAGGAGATAAGGGGTGGCTGGCACTGCATCACACAGTTAACAGTGACACAGTCACTAAGACTTACATAATATAGTG
Organism: Taudactylus pleione; assembly: GCA_031769625.1. NCBI lineage: Eukaryota > Metazoa > Chordata > Amphibia > Anura > Myobatrachidae > Taudactylus > Taudactylus pleione. Next base: position 33,397,457 of record JAUIMM010000015.1, on the reverse strand, counting down.
ATGATATAGGGGGTGCAGATAGTGTCAGAGCCGGCCCTAGGCATAGGCATTCTAAGCAAATGCCTATGGGCGACTGGAATGCCTTGGGGAATTCCAGGGCTCTGACACTGCCCCCACCCCCTCTGCGATGCTGCCCTCCTTCGTGCTGCTGTCTCCCCCTCCCCTCCCATTACTGCCGCGATCGGAGCTCAGCTCAGCTCCGATCGGGCAGTCAGCCAGTCAGGTGACGCGCTGACTTCCTGTGAGCCAGATCAGAATGAGCTACTGCACAGAAGCTCATTCTGGCTATTAGCTACAGTAGGAGACAAGATGGCCGTGGGAGGGCATGCTGCACTGTTCATATATGTGCTGTAGAAGTTTGTTACTTTTTAAATGAACACTGGGCCTGATTCAGAGCCGGAGGCTCTTTCAGAGCGCTTGCTCTGAATCAGGGCGGCTTTTTATTTTTTTTGAGAGCCGGCCTCCTGGCCTTTTGTTTGAGAGCCGGCCTTTTGCGAGTGGCCAGGTGACGGCCGCGATGGTCGCGACCATCGGGCTTGCGATGAGACCCTTGTGGTAGGATCTCGTCCATTGCAAGCACCAGTGAGCTTCTGGCTATCTTCCCACATTGCCAAAAGTTATGAAAAAATTTAGCTCCCTGCATTCTACATTTTGGGCATTTACCAGTTTCTTCTGGAACTATACTGTATGTGCTCTCTGAGCCTGTGAAATAAATGCTCTGGGCCTGATTCAGACCCGCTCGCAAGCACATAGCGCTCGCAAGCGGGTCGATGGTGGCCCAGTGCACTCCGTGGTTCACTACAAAAGGGGCTTCTGTCGATGTTTTGATCGACAGCTCGCCCCGTTTTGTAGGAGTGGCGGGGGGGTGGCTTCACAAACGGAGCTCTGAGCGTCCGGCTCTGAATCAGGGCCTCTGTGCATTGTTTTAAAGTGTGCTTCCTGCAATGAAGCAGCGTGTAAATATTTAAATACCATTGAATTATGATCTAATAGAACATCTAAGTCTGAGATATCAGCAATATCCTCTGACCATCTTTTAAGTGTATTTTCCCAAGTTTTTTCATACTGAGAAGATCTAAGATACATGTTATAATGTTTAAGTCTGTAAAGACTGGTACAAGAGAAAGAGAAAATAGTCTGCATAGGGTCAGGTGTCTCGGCATCAGACATAGGTTTGGGCAAAGAGTTAATGAAATGTCTAATCTGTAAGTACATGAAGAAGTGTCTGTCCAATAACTTAAATTTGTTTTTTATTTCAGAAAAAGACATCAGGACCCCCCCTGGGTCAAAAACATCTCGGATTTATGCAATTCCAGCCTCCTTCCACCTCTTATAAATATCATTTTGCAGACTCGGTCTGAAGGCTGGGTTTCTCAAAAAGTCGTAAATATGGAAGAACAAGGGTTTCTTTGTAATTTGATATTGGTATACCTCCAGGATTGATATGTATCAAAAAATAAACTACTAGAGAATAACTGAGCTGGGATGTCTTTCTTGGGTGAGTGAAGCACTGCCCCGGGGGAGAAAGGGGAAAATAATTCTACTTCTAAGTCAAAATTCACATAGATAGATCTACACCAAAACCAATCTAAAATATATCTGAAATGATTGCAAGTCAGGTAGACTTACTCCTCACTCAAAACGAGGCAGCTGCAGCTTAGAGTAAACTATTCTCGGTTTTCTTTCACTGCATAGAAATTTTGAAAATATTGAGTCCACATGAGAGGTGTCGTTTTTTGTGAGACTCAAGGGAAGCATTTGCAGTAAATAAGCTATCTTAGGAAAGGCTATGCTTTTATTTACAGTGGTTCTGCCCAACAAAGACAAAGGCAAGTTTATCCATCCAGACAGTTGTCAAAACGGGTTTAAAGTTAATAGTGTATAAATCAATTAACAACCGAGGAATCTGAATTCCTAGGTATGTCAGAGTAGTCGTGACCACTGGGAACAGGGGGATCAAACCCCGTTACATCTCCTGATAAAGGTAGCAAATCAGACTTAGAATAGTTTACTTTATATCCAGCAAATGTCCCAAAATTCTCAATTAAAGAGACAATTGCCAGAATAGATACATTAGGATTAGATATGAATGCCGTCTGCGAACAATGCCAATTTAGCCTCCATCCTACCCACCACAATACCAGTAAAGAGCGAGGGGTCTCGAAGGGCGATTGCCAGGGGCTCCAAAGTCAACGCAAAAAATAAGGGTGACAATGGACAACCCTGGCGAGTACCCCTCTCTATATATAATGGGAAGAATACAATCTGTTCCCCATTACCTGCGTCATAGGGTCTGAATATAAGTTAGGTATTAATTGAGTGAAGTATACAACAAGTAAAACACTGCACACTGGAGTTACAACTGTGAGGTGGGATGTGCTGCTGAATGAGGGGGGTGTCTGCCCTCCCTCGATAGCAGGTAAACACAAACACAATGTATTCAGCGCACTATCCCTCTATGTAAAATGAATGAGAATCAAGTGTATAATGTAGTAAAATAAAAATGTCATTTATTATATTTGACACTAATAAATAGCATGCATGAATAAAAATGGAGCTAGGCTGTTAATTCTCCCTGGGTGGGTGAGAAATATATGGCCTGTGGCTGGGCTTGCTGTCCACAAGATAAATGGGAGGTTGATGTGGATGGGACTGTCTTAGGTAGACAATGCGGCATCCCGCTGTTGTCTGAGTCAATATAGTCACTGGGTGGCTGGATGGGTCGGTGCCCAGGTGGTCTTCAGTGCAGGTGGGAGACCACTGGGGCAGTGGAGCTAGGTGCCTGGACCAGTAGGTAAGTGCTAGATCCGGACCCAGGCATCCTCTGGTGAGAGAGGAGACAACGGGGTCACAGTGTATAGCCTGTCGCTGCCATCTGTGCGGAGGGGAGAGCCGGTCTCAACCAGGCTGACCCCTCCACTTCAGATGCCTCACCTCTCACTTGCCGCCTGACATGGCTGGTTCCCTCCCAGACCTGTCCTCTTTGTCCGCGCTTCCTGCTGGGTGTTCTCCGGCTGTATGGCTGGCGTGTCTGATCTCCGTCCTCGTGCTGCTACTTCCGCATCAGGTGATGCTGTCACGTGACTGGTTCCGTCTATGGCAGGCTAGTGGAAAATTAGCACTGCGATGAGTCAACTCTGGGGTGGAACAGCAAGTCCAATTGGTAAAGGGATGAATGGGGTCTGGAATAAGGATGTGTGCTCCAACGCGTTTCTACCCCTTGGGGTCTTCCTCTGGGAGATAGGCATATGTGTATATCTCTCCTGCGGAGTTAAATAGGCTAGTATGTCCCCGCCTCTGTTTGTGATAGGTGGGTACTGGTTAGCCTGTATGGCAGGTGTGCCTGTAAATCTGTAGTTGGAAGGAGGTTGTCATAATCAAGGCCAGGCCTATTTGTAAACATAAAGTAAATCAATGTATCTTGAATGAACTCAGTTGTAATAGATTATAAAACATGTTGCCGCTTGGTGTATATATGTATATATATATATATATATATATATATATATATATATACACATATAGGGATAATAAGTAGTACACTTATTTTCATGTTTGTGTGTCTGTATGTAATTTGGATCTAGTCCAAATCGGGTGTGTTACTTGGCAGGGTTCATGTTAGAATTATGTGCTAAGGAATATAAGTATCTGTTACTAACAGATGGGTATCTATGTCATTCTAGTCACAAATAATGGACTTGACTTCATTGTCAATATTTAATCCCTGCGGAGTCAGGGTATCCAAAGTTATTATTAGTTTCAATTCTTCTTTATTTATCTGTGCGGTGTAGTTCCCCCCTCTCCAATTGGGTTTGACCAATTTGAGGGCACAGAATATTATTTTGGCAGGGTCAGACTGGTGGAATTGTTTGTAGTGTATGGAAATGGGATGATCTTCGTTCCCTTTCCTTATGTTACGGATATGCTCCCCTACTCTCCGTTTGAATGGGCGAATGGTCCTGCCTATATATTGTTTCCTGCAAGGACACTGCAATATATATACCACTCCCTTTGCGAGGCAAGTAATGTGGTCTGTGATCTTCCATTCTAATTGATTGGAGGTGGATGTTATAGACATTGTGGGTTGGGTGGTTCTTACTCCAGTGGTGGTGCAAGCTGTGCATTGGCCACAATGGTAGAACCCCCCTTTATGTCTGTTTGCTGTGGTAGTCCATATGTTGGTGAAAGTAGTTTGTTTGTGATCCATAGGGCTAGGTGGTTTTTGACTAGCTTGGTGCTTATGTCAGGTGCTTTTCAGAATACAACCTTGGGAGCATCTGGTAACGAGGTTGCTAAAGCATCGTCCTGTAGTAGCATAGGCCAGTGTTTAATGATTATGTTTTTGATTTGTCTGGGTTGACTATTGTAATTAGTGACAAAGTAGATGTCCTTGGACTCCTTTGTTGTACTGGTCTTATCTCTATACTGTAATAGAGGTTCCCTATCTGTAGCAGTGAATTTGTGATATGCTGCTTCAATTTTCTGTGGTGGATATTGTTTCTCAAGAAGTTGATTCTTCAAGAGGTTGCCTTGTGTGATATAGTCGCTATGTCTGGTACAATTACGTCGGATTCTCTGAAATTGGCTTGTCGGAATACTGTCCAACCAGTATTGGTGATGTCCACTGGAGGCCAGAATAAAACTATTGACATCAACCGTCTTGTGGTATGTATTGGTATGGATTTGGTTATCTGATATGAAGGTGTTTAAATCAAGAAATTGAAGCAGCATATCACAAATTCACTGCTACAGATAGGGAACCTCTATTACAGTATAGAGATAAGACCAGTACAACAAAGGAGTCCAAGGACATCTACTTTGTCACTAATTACAATAGTCAACCCAGACAAATCAAAAACATAATCATTAAACACTGGCCTATACTACTACAGGACGATGCTTTAGCAGCCTCGTTACCAGATGCTCCCAAGGTTGTATTCTGAAAAGCACCTGACATCAGAACCAAGCTAGTCAAAAACCACCTAGCCCCCATGGATCACAAACAAACTACTACCAACATATGAACTACCACAGCAAACAGACATAAAGGGGGGTTCTACCATTGTGGCCAATGCACAGCTTGCACCACCACTGGGGTAAGAACCACCCAACCCACAATGTCTATAACATCCACCTCCAATCAATTAGAATGGAAGATCACAGACCACATTACTTGCCACACAAAGGGAGTGGTATATATATTGCAGTGTCCTTGCAGGAAACAATATATAGACAGGACCATTCGCCCGTTCAAACAGAGAGTAGGGGAGCATATCCGTAACATAAGGAAAGGGAATGAAGATCATCCCATTTCCATACACTACAAACAATTCCACCAGTCTGACCCTGCCAAAATAATATTCTGTGCCATCAAATTGGTCAAACCCAATTGGAGAGGGAGGAACTACACCGCACAGATAAATAAAGAAGAATTGAAACTAGTAATAACTTTGGATACCCTGACTCCGCAGGGATTAAATATTGACAATGAAGTCAAGTCCATTATTTGTGACTAGAATGACATAGATACCCATCTGTTAGTAACAGATACTTATATTCCCTAGCACATAATTCTAACATGAACCCTGCCAAGTAACACACCCGATTTGGACTAGATCCAAATTACATACAGACACAGAAACATGAAAATAAGTGTACTACTTATTATCCCTACATGTATATATATTAGGGGTGTGCACCGGCCACTTTTCGTGTTTTGTGTTTTGGTTTTGGATCTGGATCTTTCTTCGTGTTTTGGATCTGGATTGGTTTTGCCAAAACCACCCTTCCGTGTTTTGGGTTCTGGGTTTTGTGTTTTGGATCTGTATTTAACAGAATTTGTAGGTTTTTCTGCTCCTATGCTATTATTAACCTCAATAACCTTAATTTCCACTCATTTCCAGTCTATTCTGAACACCTCACACCTCACAATAGTGTTTTTATGTCCAAAACGTTGCACCGAGGTAGCTGGATGACTATGCTAAGCGACACGAGTGGGCGGCACAAACACGTGACCCATCTAGGCGTGAAACTGCAGTGGCAGACAGGATGGCAGTTTGAAAAACTAGGCCCCAAACTGTACATAATGCAAAGAAAAAAAAGAGGTGCAAGATGGAATTGTCCTTGGGCCCTCCCACCCACCCTTATGTTGTATAAACAGGACATGCACACTTTAACAAACCAATCATTTCAGCGCCAGGGTCTGCCACACAACTGTGACTGAAATGATTGGTTCGTTTGGGCCCCCACAAAACAAGCTGGCAATTAATGTGTCCCTGCACAAACTGGCTCTATGGAGGCAAGATGTCATCCTCATCCTCCTCATCCACCGATTCCTCACCCTCTTCAGTGTGTACATCCTCATCCTCACAAAGTATTAACTCGTCCCCACTTGAATCCACCACCACAGGTCCCTCTGTACCTTCTGTAGGCTGGTCTCCCTGGAAGAGCTGATAATTCATTTTGATGAACATCATCTTCTCCACATTCTGTGGAAGCAACCTCCTACGCCTTTCGCTGACAAGGTTCCCGGCTGCACTAAACACTCTTTCGGAGTACACACTGGAGGGGGGGCAACTCAGGTAAAATAGAGCCAGTTTGTACAGGGGCCTCCAAATTGCCTCTTTTTCCTGCCAGTACAGGTATGGACTGTCTGCCATGCCTACTTGGATGCTGTCACCGATGTAATCCTCCACCATTCTGTCAATGGTGACAGTATCATATGCAGTGACAGTAGACATGTCAGAAATTGTTGCCAGGTCCTTCAGTCCGGACCAGATGTCCAAACTTGGTCCTGCCTGCCCTGCATCACCGCCAGCGGGTTGCTTAGGATACCTAAGTTTTTTCCTGGCAGCCCCAGTTGCAGGAGAAAATGAAGAAGGAGCCGTTGACGTGTCACGTTCCGCTTCAGCTGACAGTGTGTTCACCAGCAGGTCTTTGCACCTCTGCAGGCTTGTGTCGGCCGGAAAGAGAGACACCACATAGGCTTTAAACCTAGGATCGAGCACGGTGGCCAAAACGTAGTGGTCTGATTTCAACAGATTGACCACCCTGGAATCCTGGCAAAGCGAATGAAGGGCTTCATCCACAAGTCCCACATGCCGAGCGGAATCGCTCCGTCTTAGCTCCTCCTTCACTTTCTCCAGCTGCTTCTGCAAAAGCCTGATGAGGGGAATGACCTGACTCAAGCTGGCAGTGTCTGAACTGACTTCACGTGTGGCAAGTTCGAAGGGCTGGAGAACCTTGCACAACACGGAAATCATTCTCCACTGCGCTTGAGTCAGGTGCATACCCCCTCCTTTGCCTATGTCATAGGTGGATGTATAGGCTTGTATGGCCTTTTGCTGCTCCTCCATCCTCTGAAGCATATAGAGGGTTGAGTTCCACCGCGTCACAACCTCTTGCTTCAGGTGATGGCGGGGCAGGTTCAAGAGTGTTTGCTGGCGCTCCAGTCTTCGGCACGCAGTCGCTGAATGGCGAAAGTGGCCAGAAATTTTTCGGGCCACCCAAAGCGTCTCCTGCACGCCCCTGTCGCTTTTCAGAAAATTCTGCACCACCAAGTTTATTGTGTGAGCAAAACATGGGACGTGCTGGAATTTGCCCAGATGTAATGCCCGCACAATATTGGTGGCGTTGTCAGATATCACAAATCCCCAGGAGAGTCTAAGTGGGGTAAGCCACTGGGCGATGATTTCCCTCAGTTTCTCTAAGAGGTTGTCGGCGGTGTGCCTCTTACTGAAACCGGTGATACACAGCGTAGCCTGCCTTGTAACGAGCTGGCATTTCTGAGATGCTGCTACTGGTGACGCTGCTGCTGTTGCTGCGTAAGGTGATACATCTACCCAGTGGGCTGTCACAGTCATATAGTCCTTAGTCTGCCCTGTTCCACTTGTCCACATGTCCGTGGTTAAGTGGACATTGTGTACAACGGCATTTTTCAGGACACTGAGGACACTTTTTCTGACGTTTCTGTACAGTCTCGGTATCGCCTGCCTAGTGAAGTGGAATCTAGACGGGATTTGGAACCGGGGACACACTACCTCCATCAATTGTCTAAATCCCACTGCACTAATGGCAGATACCGGACGCACGTCTAACACCAACATAGCAGTCAAGGCCTCAGTTATACGTTTTGCTTCAGGATGACTGCTGTCGTACTTCATCCTCCTCGCTAAGGACTGTTGGAGGGTCAATTGTTTAGTAAAAGTAGTGGTGTTCCTACTTCCTCTCTGGGATGATGAACGACTCCCAGCAGCAGCAACAGCAGCAACGGCAGCAGTAGGCGTAGCAATGCAGGATCCTCCGGAGGAATCCCGGATAGGAGAGTCAGTCATGCCAGTGACATGGCCTGCAGGACTACTTCCGATCCTAACTAAGGAGGAAATTGACGAGGAGGGAGTTGACGGTGTGGTTTGCAGGCGCTTGGATACAACAGGACAACGGGATTTAGGTGTCCCTGGACTGCTTACGGTCTTAGCCAAAGTTTCTGAACTTGACAGTAACTTTTTATGAACGCGCTGCAGGTGCCGTATAAGGGAGGATGTTCCTAGGTGGTTGACGTCCCTACCCCTACTTATTTCACCATTACATATGGTACATATGGCAAGACAGTTGTTGTCCGGATTTGGATAGAAATATTGCCAGACCAAAGAGGTGGAATGTTTGGTCTTCTGCCCAGGCATGACCGTGATGGGCTTTTTCATCCCACGGACAACAACTGTCTCCCCCGGAGCCTGATTTAAACAAACCACATCACCATCAGAATCCTCCTCGCCAACTTCCTCCTCAGCGCCAGCTACACCAGTATCCTCATCCTGTTGTACTTCAACAGTGACATCTTCAATTTGCATATCAGCAAGTGGACTGTGGGTGCTCCTTTCAGCACTTGCAGGGGGCGTGCAAATGGTGGAAAGAGCCACCTCTTCCCGTCCAGTGCTGGGAAGGTCAGGCATCGCAACCACCACCACACTTGGACTCTCCTTGGGGATTTGTGATATCTTCTTAGAAAGCACAGTTCTTCGCTGTGCTTTTGCCAGCTTAACTCTTTTGATTTTTTTAGTGGGAGGAGGGCTTCCATCGTCATGTGAAGCTGAACCACTAGTCATGAACATACTAGGGATCGACCTTAGCCGTTCCGTGTCGTAAATGGCATATTGGCAAGTTTACGTTTCTCTTCAGCTGATTTAAATGTCTTTTTCAAGGTCATTTTCCTGAACTTTGCCATTTGGGATTGTATGTGCCCTCTACTATGACATTGGGCATCGGCCTTGGCAGACGACGTTGATGGCATGTTATCGTCTATGTCATGACTAGTGGCAGCAGCTTCAGCACTAGGAGGAAGTGGTTCTTGATCTTTCTCTATTTTATTTTTATCGGAGAAAGTTTGGTCCTCCATTTATGTTATATCGATTTGATATATACGTGCGGCTAAACACAGAAAATATTTTTTTTTGGGGTTTGGACTGGAGTGTACTTTCGGGGGTTACAGCACCCTTAACGGTCAAGCCAGCCGGCCCTTTACTTATGACACAGGCGCACGCTTGGCACTACTTTGTTGATGCACGTGCGGCTACTGCGCACACAATTCACAAACACAGAAAATAATTTTTTTTTGGTTTGGACTGGAGTGTACTTTCGGGGGTTACAGCACCCTTTAACGGTCAAGCCAGCCGGCCCTTTACTTATGACACAGGCGCACGCTTGGCACTACTTTGTTGATGCACGTGCGGCTACTGCGCACACAATTCACAAACACAGAAAATATTTTTTTTTTTGGTTTGGACTGGAGTGTACTTTCGGGGGTTACAGCACCCTTAACGGTCAAGCCAGCCAGCCCTTTACTTATGACACAGGCGCACGCTTGGCACTACTGTGTTGATGCACGTGCGGCTACTGCGCACACAATTCACAAACACAGAAAATTATTTTTTTTTTGGTTTGGACTGGAGTGTACTTTCGGGGGTTACAGCACCCTTAACGGTCAAGCCAGCCGGCCCTTTACTTATGACACAGGCGCACGCTTGGCACTACTTTGTTGATGCACGTGCGGCTACTGCGCACACAATTCACAAACACAGAAAATAATTTTTTCTTTGGTTTGGACTGGAGTGTACTTTCGGGGGTTACAACACCCTTAACGGTCAAGCCAGCCGGCCCTTTACTTATGACACAGGCGCACGCTTGGCACTACTTTGTTGATGCACGTGCGGCTACTGCGCACACAATTCACAAACACAGAAAATAATTTTTTTTTGGTTTGGACTGGAGTGTACTTTCGGGGGTTACAGCACCCTTTAACGGTCAAGCCAGCCGGCCCTTTACTTATGACACAGGCGCACGCTTGGCACTACTTTGTTGATGCACGTGCGGCTACTGCGCACACAATTCACAAACACAGAAAATATATTATATTTTTAGCACTTGGGGGGAGCACCCCTGATGGACAGAGCACCCCCTGGACAACACTACAGCACCTCTTTAGGACTGGGACACTGCACAGGACTTTGGAGTGGACACAGCCCCTATGGAGAACTGACTGCACAACACAGTCCAGCCAGCCCCTATGGACTTTGAAGTAGTGGACACAGCCCCTATTAACAACAGCAGCACAGCACAACACAGCCAGCCCCTATGGACTTTGAAGTAGTGGACAACAGCAGCACTACACTACACTACACTACACAGCCCTAACTCCCACCCTCCCTCTTCACTGTCCACAGCCGAGTGAGAAAATGGCGCCGACGTGGGTACCTTATATAGGATCCAAAACCCGCGAGACTCGGAAGGCGGGAAGATGACGTTTTGCCTCGATTTCAGAATCCGAGTCAGGCGGGAAAAGTCGAGCCTGACTCGGATCGGACTCGGATCGGGGGGGCTCGGGGGGGTTCGGATTTCAGAAATCCGAACCCGCTCACCCCTAATATATATATACACCAAGCGGCAACATGTTTTATAATCTGTTACAACAGAGTTCATTCCAGATACATTGATTTATTTTATGTTTACAAATAGGCCTGGCCTTGATTATGACAACTTCCTTCCAACTACAGATTGACAGGCACACCTGCCATACAGGCTAACCAGTACCCACCTATCACAAACAGAGGCGGGGACATACTAGCCTATTTAACTCTGCAGGAGAGATATACACACATACCTATCTCCCAGAGGAAGACCCCAAGGGGTAGAAACGCGTTGGAGCACACATCCTTATTCCAGACCCCATTCATCCCTTTACCAATTGGACTTGCTGTTCCACCCCAGAGTTGACACATCGCAGTGCTAATTTTCCACTAGCCTGCCATAGACGGAACCAGTCACGTGACAGCATCACCTGATGTGGAAGTAGCAGCACGAGGACGGAGATCAGACACGCCAGCCACACAGCCGGAGAACACCCAGCAGGAAGCGTGGACAAAGAGGACAGGTCTGGGAGGGATCCAGCCACGTCAGGCGGCAAGTGAGAGGTGAGGCATCTGAAGTGGAAGGGTCAGCCTGGTTGAGACCGGCTCTCCCCTCCCCACAGAAGGCAGCAACAGGCTATACACTGTGACCCCGGTGTCTCCTCTCTCACCAGAGGACGCCTGGGTCCGGATCTACCTCTGACCTACTGGTCCAGACGCCTAGCTCCACAGCCCCAGTGGTCTCCCACCTGCACTGAAGACCACCCGGGCACCGACCCATTCAGCCACCCAGTGACTATTTTGACTCAGACAACAGCGGGATGCCGCATTGTCTACCTAAGACAGTCCAATCCACACCAACCTCCCATTTATCTTGTGGACAGCAAGCCCAGCCACAGGCCATATATTTCTCACCCACCCAGGGAGAATTAACAGCCTAGCTCCATTTTTATTCATGCATGCTATTTATTAGTGTCAAATATAATAAATGACATTTTTTTTGACTACATTATACACTTGATTCTCATTCATTTTACATAGAGGGATAGTGCGCTGAATACATTGTGTTTGTGATTAATTGAGTGAACTCCGCCGGTGCCCCAAACCTCCGCAATGACTCAAATAAGTGGTCCCAAGTGAGTAAGTCTAATGATAAAATTACATTGGTATCGCGGAAACCGGCAGACTCCACCCACTGCATAATCGAAATTATCTTCCTAATATTTGCAACAGACTGGCGGCCGTGGATGAATCCAGTTTGATCGGCGTGAATAATGGACGGCAAGATCAATTTAAATCTATTTGCTAGTAATTTTGTGAGAATCTTATAGTCCGTATTTAGTAATAAGATCGGACGGTATGAACTAGGGAGTTCTGGATCACGGGCCGGCTTTGGCAAAACTCTGATAGTGGCAAAGTTAAAATACCGTGGAGGACTATTGCCCAATAGAATAGAATTATAAACCTTTGTGAGAGTCTCGGATATTTTTGAGGAGAGAAATTTGTAATAATCATTAGAGAGGCCTTCAGGGCCTGGGGCTTTATCGCGTTTTAAGGATGCAAGTACTGCCGTGATTTCATCCGTGGTCACTGGTTTCATCAATGATGAAGCCTGATCTGTGGACAAAACAGGTACATGTATGTTGGACCAAAAAGCCTTTTTCTTGGACTCATCCACGACCGGATTAGAATATAATTGTGAATAAAATGACTTAAGAATTTCTGTGATATCTGCATTAGATCTGCCTAAATTACCATCATTACTTTTTAAAGCTTTAATAACTGTGGGAGGGTGATGTCCCTTTAATAAATTAGACAATAATCTACTGGATTTATTTCCATGGCTATAGTATCTTGATTCCTTGTTGAATGAATATTTTGATTCCATTGAGGATAAAACATTGTCAAACAGGGTTTTTTGAAGGTAGTATGACTGCTTTGATATCGGATTAGGATTACCTTTGAATTCATGATATGCGGATGTAAATTTCGCCTGAGACTCCAAGTAATCCGATCCCATTTGTTTTTCTCTATGTTTGCAATATGATAAAATAACACCCCTTAACACAGATTTAGAAGTCTGCCAAACTAGCAGTGGATCAGTATGTTCACAATCTGAGTTATTAAGTTTAAAATCATTAAACGCTGACTCCAGCATATTACGGAACCTTGTGGAACTAGACAAGTAGGATGGAAAACGCCACTGACGAATAGGTAGTGCCTGAGATCTGCATCCAACACAGAGCATGATCTGATATATGTATTGGTTTGATTCTAACAGCGCTAATCTTTGATTACCGCTGTTTGTTAAATCCAGAAAAGAAGGCATAATTTCTTTAACGATCGCTAAAGGGGTTATACTTCGTTGATAAATGGGGTCTTAGATTGGTCGTGGGATTATCTGCTAAGGGGCACCACTCAAAATTTTGCCTAGGGCACCAAATTGGCTAGGGCCGGATCTGGATAGTGTAGTATGTTAAAAGCACAATGGGTTACTTAGGATAAATCACATCACAAAAATTAAAAACTGGCATATCAGAGGCAAATAAGCCTGTTAGTAGAAAGCGCGTCCAGAGGATATCGGAAGCTGATTCCTGATATGAAAACGGACCCACAGAGCTTTCTACTAACAGGCTTGATCCTGATATGTCAGTTTTGTAGCAACTGCAGCAAATGGCGCAAGGAAGGTATTGACTGCCTTAGAGTTAGGCCCCATAAAGACTGACTATCCCATCCCCCTCAACAGACCCCGTCCCCTCAACAGACCTGCCCCCATTAGGGCTGCTTCCATAAATTTCCCAGGCTTGTTTTCCATCCCAATCCACCCCTGGGTTTCACAGTAGAGTTTTTTTCAAAGATGAACATATTGGGGGGAATTCAATTAGGTGCAGTAATTTACCATGGGCTAATTAATCCCCCAGGGCTATTAAATTAGCCCCTAAGTGAGGCCACTGGCAGCACTTATCAGGGATTTTTTTCATAACTGCACTGACAGTGAAAAAATATCCCTGATAATGAAGTGGTTAATGGGTGCTGCAACCCAGTTAATGCACAGATCAGTGCACTTTCACAGAGTCTGTGTGTTAATGCCGGTTAACCCGTGTTAACGCCCATTAAAAAGTCAATTTAATGGGCATTAACAAAGGTATCGGGTGAAATAGGGAGCCTAATTGAATAGCCTTGGCTGATACCTCCCTTTTTTACTGCTGTTAAGTTATCGGGGATGATTGAATTCCCCCCATTGTCTTTTAAAGCACCTACGTGCAGTGCTTACCTTTTCATCTGTGCTGTGTCCACATGGTTCCTGGTCAAGTAGTGTGTGTTTCCTGGGGTCTGCTGAGATATTATTAGGCACTATCTTTGGTGAAGGACTGAAGCCTGCTGAGCTCTTGTCGGCAAGAGATTGTGTGTGTGTGTATGTGTGTGTGTGTGTGTGTGTGTGTGTGTGTGTGTGTGTGTGTGTGTGTGTGTGTGTGTGTGTGTGTGTGAGTGAGTATCTACACACACATTGGGGCATGTTCAATATGGGAGCGAAAAGTCCATGCTGAACTTTTCGCTCCACATCGGAGGTTTGAGTGGGGATAAAGTATCGGGCGCGTGCCCACTTATCCCTGTATTCAATTTAAAAGGTGCGGAATCGAGACCCGGCGAAAAACTCACTGGCGAAAAGTCCTCTGAATTTTCAGGAATTGATCCTGGCACACCCCAAAATATGTCCTGACATGGGGAATCACTATCGGTACCTCTGATTTGGCCTTCTGCATATTGTCGGGTTTTTTAAATAGCCGTGGTAGATGCATAAAAGCGGCTATGAGGAAGTGGTGAAGAATAGCACTTTGCATTTTTTGGGGGGGAAAAATAACATTTCCCATCAAATTTGGGGTACATCAAAATGGGTGCAAGCATATTTTTAAGACCCTAAAATGCATTTTGAAACTTCTTCAAAAATGCACCTGCCGCTACCACCCGCATTCTTTTAAACACCTGCCGCATACTTGGGAACCCACCCTGAATTAATTTTGTTAGTTAAAAACTTGTTCCCTATATTTATTTATTTTTAACTCCAAAATTGAAATTTTTTTTTTGGGTTGTTCCTTTTTTTTTTTTATTTAAACTTTTTTTTGACACAGTTCATTTTTAGTGGCTATTCCCAGGGGTGCAGGCTATTTTTTTAAATCTGCACCCCTAAAACCCAATTCTGCACTTTTTTCGCCACCTATTGTGTGGTAAAAAATTATCCCCGTTTTTTTCACCGGCGAAAAGTCTTTGAAATTGAATACAGGGATATTTAAAACAGGCGAAAATGACGTCATCGGCGATAACTTACATTTTGCTTCAAATTGAATATGGCCCATAGGCTGAAGATTTCCATCCCTACACATTTCATTTGAGTCTCCTCCAAACTTTGTTAGGAGCAGTGTTCTGTGTTGTAGTAAGCAATACCTGTTGGCCAGCTAGCCTGGAATCCCCCACTTTAGGACTTCTATGTAGATGGTCCATTGTCTGTCGACATATTTTTATAGAATTGTGAGAATATATATAAAAAGCTTCTGAAAATTTAAAAGATGAAAGGTGAAAGTAAATCATTAACAAATGAACCATCCCAGATGGTAAAAAAAATGTCACTGTAAAGAAACATCATTATTTCTTTACCGTAGGACACATTAGGTGTCATGTGCCATCTCATTTTTATCAGGGAATTGGAGCAATGGGTTGCAGCACATCTTATCTTTAGATTAGTTGCAGACTTGCACAAATACATTTGCTTATCATATCTGCTTTTATGACAGGAAGCATTTGCATGAGCACATAAGTGTAAATGGTATAATTGGAATTGCATAATATCATTTAAAAAACAAACTTAATGAAACTGACACTTGTAATAAAAGCTGGGGTTTCACGTGGATATATTTGGCCCAGGTGAGGTAAAGATAAGGATTATGTATCTGCATGCTAGATTAAACACGCTGTTCATGTGTGCCGATTTGCAAAATGGACCATAGACTAATGTTCCAGCCATTAGCTTTTATTTCTCAATTCTTCATACAGAACCAAATGGTAGATAAATAAATGGAAAATGTGTGCGTGTGTGCATACTGTATATACATACATATATATATATATATATATATATATATACACACACATATATATATATATTCACACACACACACACACACACACATATATATATATATATATATATATATATATATGTATACACACACACACATATATCTATACTCATACACACACACGCACTTATATATATATATTATATATATATATATATATATATATATATACACAGTCATAGAGCGTCCGCACTCACTTGAGTATAGCCAATATGCTGGGGTGCTACATCAATATTCGGTATGGAGACAATCCATAGACCAAAAAATATAGTACAATGTAGGGGTGCACTCAGTAGTCCTCCAAAACTCTTTTAAAAAAAAAATCACAATCTTTATTCTGTCATAGTAAAAAATTTCCGACGTTTCGGTCCTCTTTGGACCTTTATCAAGGCACTTTGATGAAGGTCCAAAGAGGACCAAAACGGCAGAAGTTTTTTACATAAAGATCATGATTATTTAAAAGAGTTTTGGAAGACTGTTGAGTGCACCCCTACATTGTACTATATAATATATATATATATATATATATATATATTGTGGTGAGAGGGGTGATCTCTCACCTAAATTGCCCACATTCTGGTGGGATCAGCTCCCTCCAAGGGAGAGGAAAACAAGATCGGCACATTCTGCACCTGCAATGGAAGTTTGGAATTCTGGGTTTTCTCGGCTCCACAGCTCAAACTGGAAATATAGAATTCTGGGTTTTCCAGGTCACCCAGAGCCAGCAGGAAGTCAGCAGCACAGGAAGGGTTTAAACCTCTCACACACCTGTTGCTCCTTGCTCCTGATGCTGGACAAACTGGCCAGCCGATAGGACATGAGTGGTGATTAGCATTAGGGTGCCAGGTCCTGGAAGATCTACAGATATTGTAGCTGCTGACTGTTAAGTACAAAGAGTGCTGAGAGGTTTACTTTTATGTTGTTTGCTTATTTTCTGTTATGTGCCTGTGTGTGTCCAGGCCTAACCTCACGTATGCTAAGGTACAGTGTTTGCTGCCATTAAAAGACACTGGTTTACCAAGTACCTGCCTGCCTGGGGTCCTCATTTCCATACCCCGTGTTACAAATATATATATATTCTTATATATCGATTCTTGACAAAGGTCCATACTGTAGGACCGAAACGTCGGACATTATGCTGTTTCTATAAATCGTTTCTATGGATTAATTAAAGATTACTTTTATGAAGTCTGGTGAGTGCACCCCGGAGTTTTTCTCATATATTTATATAAAATATATATATATATATAACTATATATATATATATATATATATATAGTATATTAGAAGGGTGAAGGAGAATAGAATACGGCTAGGCACAAGGGAGTCCACCTGGTCCATCATGAAATGACGTGTATTTTCAACACAATCTCTGGGGGCCTCACATAGAATTGGACACATATTACATCAATAGACTAAGAAGATTGCGTTGTAATATACTGTAGATGCAATTATGAGTGCACGCTGAGCCATCCAGGACTGCAACATCAGCATATGCTCTTGGTTTACACCAGGCAAAACAGTATACAATACAATTATGTAATGAACCGTCATATGTACAATATAACATAGACTCTGGACAGTGTTATTAATAAATGCAAAAAAGTAAAATAAAAGTATACATTTATTAAATTAAATACAAAAATCTTGTGTTCCCTTTTAAAAATCAAATGGGACGACGATTCTTGACCCTTAGCTGTACTTATCCCCACACTGTATGTTGCCTGCGCTTACTTGCCCCTTCCCACCACGTTCCGCCTATATAAGCATAGGGTGTAACGTGCATATGACCACAAGTGTTTTGTATGCATGTACGGAAATGCGTATTATACGCAAAAGCCTTGCATATGCCCAGCTCTACATAAGTCTCTCAATGTTTTCAAGTTGCCAAACAGAAAGAATGGTTCAGGGTAATGTCCTGCTATTTATTCATTGTATCTCCTCTAGTCAACCTTTAGACAACCACATATAAAAAAAAGAGACTCAATATTCACCCAAAGTAATTACTGTAATAGTGAGTTTTTGTACTAAAGCCTGGTTTTGGTGAACAGCACGTGATATTCGGTTAGATTTTCCCTTCACATCATGCTTCATACACGAGTTCTGTAAAAGTGCAGGAGAGCTTTGGCAGAAGGAGGAGATATGGGTTCATCCCCTGTTATCGCATTTACTGACCAAAGGCCATTTCACCTGTCTGTACAAGAGTCATTGAGTTTACTAGCATGCTTGTCAGGGCATTAAATGAATCACTGATCCTTCTTACTCCTGCATTACAAATCAAAGTATAAATGTAATATTATATATTATAATGTAAAACGTTATTTATTACAATATGCATAAACAGAGAAGCGTCTTTAAGTTTTGAAACCTGGATTCTACTAGCTTAAGTGCAGCTTGAGTAAGAGAAAAAAAGGATCCTCCAAGTATACAGCATGTATAAATCCATTATAGTTCAGCTCACCTTAAAAAGGTGAATTTAAAGCGTTGCAGAAGTTACCCTTCTACTGGACCTTTCAAACTGCAATCTTGTGCCTTGTAATTATAAGTCATCTACCACAATAAATCCATAGTTTAGTCCAAAGTCACAGATCTAGAAAGTAAAAGGACTCACAATAGTGTAAAAAACTTTTAGAGTATCAGTTAGTATTAAATATATAATGGAACCACACACATTTGGTTGATTAACATAGACAAAGATTGTGGCTTTGTTTCTAGGCTGCGATCTACTGTACAGCATTGTACAAACTGTCACTGTCCCTAGAGCGACCCGCTATGGGGACAGTGGCAGGTGAGGAGTTTGACTGTGGCGGTACACCTGTGAAACCGTAACACAGGTGTCCAAAGGCGAGCTCAGGGAGGACAGAAACCCTTGTGGAGCAGAAGGGCAAAAGCTATAAGTATAGAGTGAAGAAGTCCCAATGTAAAAATACACTTGTAACGCACTTCGTGAGCCTCTGCTCACTTCATCAGAGAGGTGGTTTATGGGTGTGTATGAGGAGAAGTTTATGTGATTAATTGATAGCAGTGTTGCAAGATGTTCTTTTATAATATCATTCGTTATATTAACACCAACTACACCAAACAAGTTGGTGTCACATCTATGGTAACATTGTAGTACAATAAAAGTTTGAATGACATCAATAAACATTTTGTATATACATTTGAAATGGATATGTTACAGCAATCAGTTCATTATAACCTTCAGAAACTACTGTCTGATCTGTGATCAACTCAGGGGCGAATTAAGAGAGGAGGGGGACTCGGGTGCACTCCCCGTCTGGAGCCCCCTCCTCTCTCCCCGGCGACTGGCAGCAGTCTGAAGGCTGACCGCTGGGGGCCACAGTATCAGTAGACTCTGGGCACTAGTCTGTGCCCAGAGTCTACTGCGCATGCGCAGGTCGTCTGGAAAATGGTGCGGCCACCATTTTCCTGGCAATTTCCTCACTGCGCATGCAAAAAACACTGGGAAAATGGCCACGGTGCACATTTTCCGATGTTTTGTGCAAGGCTGAGACACCCGATGCGGGACCTCGGAGAGGTAAGTATTAGATAATATGGGTGCAGGGTGTACGGTGTGGGCCCACCTTGTCGAAGCTGAATAATTGGCTGAGACAAGTTCAGTTTAAAATTGAATCGCGGTGACACCATCTTGCGAATGGCCGCAAGACGCCATCTTGAAGATGAGATCGCAAGACGCCATTTTGCGAATGGCCGCCTAAGCGCCATTTTAGATAAACTCACATTTTAGTACATGTGGCGATAATATTAATAGCACCATGCGTTTGCATCTTTCACCATTTCTCATACACACATTAATACACACAATTGCACTGTTAACTAGTCGCATATTAGCGAATGCATAGGACTTTGTATGAAACCGCTGTTTTATTAGCTTTATGCGCACGCATCTGCCCCAAGTTAACTAGCGACCTTATATCAAACCCTGAATACCCACACATTACATATTCACACATAAGGTACAATTACGCTTTAAAGTGTATGATTTAAGTTGGTTCAGTTAGTTTAAATGCTGAGAAATAAAGACATTTGATAACTAAGGTATTATACATGCTAAACAAGTCGTGTTTGGAGTTGTACTGATGCATACTCTTTTTACAGTATTCCGGTGTTATCGGTGGGGAGATCGCATCATGCATTCTCGAGTTATGGATCGCAGAGCCTACAAGCAACAAAATGTATATTTTAGGAACAACTGTTAGAATGTTGCAGGGTGCGTGAAGAGGAAGATTCCCAGCTGTTAGAGGCAGGGAGAGTCTATTTGAACTAGCCTGTTAAATGTGCTGTAACAGATGCTTCTCCCCTGGGAACCAATGACACCATCAACAAACTTCCCTATTGTCCTGTTTATTCTGGGGGGGTATAAATATGTGTGCACGAATGCTGGTTCTCAGTCTTCGTGCTGAACGCTGTATGACTAGGGGTCTCTTGCTGATGCCTATCTCCGGGTCTGGAAGCGCCTGCATATGTATACTGTACTTGGGTCTGTATAATTTTCCTTTTGTGCCTAAATTGTGTCTTGATCAATTGCGTGTAACTGTCTGAACTTTTACGTGAATAACACTTGTGCTTTGGAACCACAGATTCCACGTCTAAGTCTTTATTTATGGTATGACTGCGTACGCAAATTAGCGTCATCCTTAGAGGTTTATAGGAAGGGTTTTAGAAGGTACATGCAGGGGTATATAGAGGTTCTGATCCAGTATCGTTAGTTGAGGGCTTGTAGTGAAGTCACTTACCTGCTCACATGGTACATACATCTATCGATATTTCAGCAAAGGGTGGAGTGGCCACATGCAGGGTTTGCCTGCAACCGCTTTGTGCTGAAAGATCGCTATCCATCTCCATGTGAATCAAGGAAGCTGACTAGAATCCAGGGACAAGAGAGGAAAAAGTTTGTTTTCCTCTGTTGATAGAACCTTACGTTTAAAGGGGTGTCACAGTACTGAGTACGCGGCTAAGTCGCAGGTTTGCGCATAGCAAAGACGCACTTTTGCATACGCAGTTAAAAAGCCATTATACGGTTGTGTGGTAGTCACATTATTGTGTATGCGACTGGTCGCACAATAGCGTTTACGTACTTCCGGTTGTGCTGCCACGTGTTTGAACAAAGCCATTGAGGTTTACATTTTTTTCTATTACCAATATCTGGGTTAACGTGTATTTTTCTGCGCAGGAAAAAAGTGTGTAACAGTGAATATTTGTTGAACAAAGTTAAGGGTATCGTATGATCCTTAAGGGCTCGGTGCAAGGGTTAGTCTAGCTGCTCGATAAGCAGCTTTACCGTTCTATACACAGTAGCAGGTGTACATGTTGTCTTTGTTGTAGAGAGGTGCGTGAGAGTAGCCGACATATAAACTCTCATAGGTGTGGAAGTTGCCTTACTAAATCTTATCCAGGTGTGTGGGCACCGCCGACTTAAATCGTCCACAGGTAAGTGAAAGTGTCTTGATTGTCTTTCACCGGTTTAAATCTTTATTGAAAAGCGTAGGAGTTGTCTCAGAATGGGAGCCACGCAAACAGTAGAGATGTTAGGCAATGATGTGCTGCCAATGGAGGCGCCGATCGGATCGGCCTGTCGTATCATGCATACCAAGTACGGTACTTATGCAATAAGGTATTGTGATTTATGGTTTAATATGATGAGGAAGAGTGTTAGACCGTTTCCCAGAATTGGTAGTTTTGATAAAAATGTGTTGGACAATGTCCGGGATCACATCAGTTTGATGCGCTCCCGAGAGAAAAAGGTTAAATATTTTGAATGTTTAAAACTGTGGCAGCATGAAGGGGATGCGTGGCTTAACAATGCGCAAACAATGCAAACTAGCGTCGTGACCACATTGCCAGAAAATACATCCACGACGCTGAATTGCAAAACGGGCGAGCCGCAAAATGGCGAGCACGTGTGGCAAGGTAGCATCGTGGAGAGTATTGCCAGCAGTTCACGCTCACCTCCCCCACCTTATGTGGATGGAGGTGCAAGTACAGTTACCAAAAATACCCATAAAAATGTAACAAGCAACTTGTACCCTCTCTTAAGCAACTATAAAGAAAATGTTCATGATGCGGATTATGAGCTTATTGTAATGTCTGCCATTTCCCATGCTTTGCAGATGATAGATGCTGCATCATCACAATCACGAGTGGTGCCGCCATCTCCATCGGTAACAGCAAGGGAAGTGTTAATGCCCTCTGCACCCGTAGAGGAAGTTGTTCATACCATACGTAGCAGCAGCAGCAGACTAAACCCCCAGCCAGGTAATCAGGTCAAAGGTAGCAGCGCTACCGGTCTGCATCCCATTCGGACAATAACTGTTCCAAATGGAAATGCAGACGCGAACGGTATAGTGCCCACGAGGGAAGTAGTAATGCATTGTCCTTGGACAAGAGCAGAACTAAATTCCATCATAAATGATTTCCCCGATCCCAAAAAGGAATTAGCCAAATGTCAAAGATTTTTGAGAAATTTGGGTAGTTCACATGAGCCCACTAATAAAGATTGGCGTGTGGTGTTAAGGGCCTGTCTGCCACACAATATTATCAAAACATTTATCACGGATTGTGTATTGGATGGTGACGTTCCCTTAGCAGACCAAGTAAACCAAGGTAACATTTCCCGCATTGTAACTCAATTGGGTATATATTTTCCAGTAGTAGTTAACTGGAACAAAATTTTCACCATTAAGCAGAAAGAGAGTGAAGCTGCAGAAGATTATTGCGATCGGGCTCTGCAGGCTATCACCCAGTACACTGGGATAGAGGATATTAAAGATAGCACTCACCACCGGGGGATGATAGTCACAGTACTTGTGGACGGTCTGAAAGAGAGTTTAAAAACTCGGGTTCAGACCTCACAGCCTGGCTGGCGGGGACTCACAATAGATACCCTCATAGAAACCGCCATTGAACATGATAAAAACATCTCCAAAAAGAGAGAAGCCCAGAGCGAAAAACGAATGGCTGTCAGTATACAAGCTCTGGAGGGAATGACGGTAACATCACAGCCAACAGACACACTGGCACTTGCACACACACTCACGTCTGAACAAGTATGTGCTCTCACTAACCCCACTCAACAACAAATACAACTCTATCCCACTAACCCGATGCAACCACAGGTCCCAGGCTATCCACCAACTTCTTATCCCCCACAATACCCTTACCCTCCCTATCCTTACCAATATCCACCACCTTTACCCTCTGTGCAAACCTCACAACACCACATGTCTTCACCCGAAACACGGACCTGTTTTAACTGTAAACAAACAGGACACTTAAGTAGAAACTGTACTGTAAAAGGAGTAGGGATCCCACATCAGGGAAGACCTAGATATCCCCATAAGGGATATGCACAGATTCCAGCAAATGTTCAGCAGGCACCAGCTCCAATTGTAGCCGTAAATGCTTTATTGGAGAATGGTAGCCAACGCTAGGGGTCAGGTCATACCTGTAGTATACAGATGGTCAGGTTAACGGGAAGTACTAGGGAAGAACCAGTCATGATGGTTGATGTAGCTGGTACTGAATATCCTTTTCTTGTAGACACAGGGGCGACCAGGTCGGTGATAAAATCTCCCGTTAATTTGCAGGTGACCAACGAGACAGTACCAACAATGGGTGTAACAGGTAAAGTGGAACATTATCCTTTAACAAAGTCCACAGAGGTTACTATTGGGCCGTTGCATACCAGGCATTCTTTTCTCCTGGCTGCTGCAGCTCCTACTAACCTATTGGGCAGAGACTTGTTATGTAAGATGGGATGTGTTATATATTGCACCCCTGATGGTGTATTTTTAGATATCCCAGAGAGAATGGTATACGAGGTGTGGGATATGTTAGACACTCCTCAAAGGATAATGTATCACTCTACCATTTTAAATGAAACTCCATCACAGGTAGACGAAATGTTATCCCGAATTCCAGATGTCCTTTGGACTAAAGATGGACAGGACACTGGATTAATGGCAAACGTAAGCCCAGTAATGGTAAATTTAAAAAGCGGAAGGCAAGCTCCAAAAAATTCCCCAGTACCCACTAAAACAGGAGGTAGAATTAGGGGTTTTTCCAATAATTGAGCGATTATTGCAACAGGGAATTTTAGTTCATACAGCTAGTGTAGCCAACAGTCCCATCTTTCCAGTGAAGAAGAGTGGTGGGAGGGGTTATAGGCTGGTACAAGACCTTAGAGGTGTTAATAAGGTAGTAGAGAGCCAATTCCCCGTAGTGCCGAATCCAGCTGTCATTTCGAGGCAAATCCCACCAAATGCAACCCATTTCACTGTCATTGACCTCTGTTCAGCTTTCTTCTCTGTGCCTCTCCACCCTGACTGTCAGTATCTATTCGCCTTTACATACAGAGGTTTACAATACACATGGACATGATTACCCCAAGGTTTCATAGACAGCCACAGTATCTTCTCCCAGACATTGCACGACCATTTACAATCTTTTCAACCTGCCAATAGATCTGTTCTAATTCAATATGTGGACGATTTATTGCTATGTTCTGACTCGTTTATGTCATGTTTGAATGATACTAAACTTTTGTTACTTCATCTCTCACAAACAGGACACAAGGTGGCTAAGGACAAACTACAGCCGTGCCAATCCAGAGTAAAATATTTGAGACACTGCCTAACCCATGGGTTACGACACCTTACAACAGATAGAATCCTGCCCATACAAAACATGACACTGCCGCAGAATCAACAGCAAATTCATACCTTCTTGAGAATGTGTGGATACTGTAGAATGTGGATACCAGGTTTTTCTATTTTGGCCTTACCTTTACAGGAATTAGTCTCTTCCTCAAAGCCCGATCGTGTCATACACACAGAGGAATCAGAACAGGCTTTCCTTAATCTTAAGGATAGTCTGACAAGAGCTCCTGCATTGGGAATACCTGATTATGAAAAACCTTTTGATTTGAATTGTATGGAAGCCGATGGTTGTGCTGCAGGTGTCCTTACACAAAAACATGGTGATGCCAGTAGGCCCGTAGCATACTACAGTGCCCAATTGGACACGGTAGTAAGATCACTCCTCACCTGTTTGAGAAGTGTAGCAGCTACCGCTCTATTGGTGAGTAAAAGTGAGGATGTAGTATTGGGCCATGATATGATTGTCTACACTCCCCATGCTGTATCTGCTCTGTTGAACTCAGCTCAAACCAAACACGTCTCCTCGGCTAGGTTCACCAAATGGGAACTAGCTCTAATTGCTCCTGCAAATATTACTGCTAAACATTGCAGTACGCTGAATCCAGCAACATACCTACCATATGTACAACATGATGTACAAAGGGTGGAAGGAGAGGAGTTGCTGGCGGGAGGTGAGTTTGGCAGACATAATGATACGCACGATTGTATGACATATCTGAATCAGACCTTTACTGCTAGACCTGACATACATGACACACCTTTAGAGAATGTGGATGTAACTTTTTATACGGATGGGAATTGTCATAGACAAACAGACACAGGTGAATTATGTACAGGGTATGCTGTTGTAAATGACACAGACATCATAGAAGCTAAACCTCTCGGTCCTCCTCACTCAGCCCAGGTGGCAGAGTTAGTAGCACTGACTAGAGCATGTGAACTAGCAGCAGGCAAATCTGCTAACATTTACACTGACTCGAGGTACGCGTTCGGGGTGGTGCACGATTTTGGGGCTCTATGGTGTCTGAGAAATTTTATGACAGCAGCAGGCACACCAGTCGCACATTCCCGACACATAAAACATCTCTTAGAAGCAATCCAACTGCCCAAGGCAGTGGCAGTAATTAAATGCAAGGCCCACACATGTGAAGATGAGCCGGTGTCACTGGGCAACAACAGAGCTGATGAAGCTGCAAAATGGGCAGCAGGGTTAAAAATGTTTCCTCCAACTGAAACAATTATGTCATTTCAAACTATTGATATGCTGAAATTAATTGAGATGCAAAATTTGTGTTCAATTCAGGAAAAATCCATTTGGAAGTCCAAGGGATGTGGGCAAGAATCCTCTTGTCTCTGGAGGGACGGACATGGTAAGCCAGTAGCCCCCAAGGCATATTACCCCAGCCTGGCTGAGGCAGCACACGGTCTGACTCATCTGGGTAAACAGGGTATGTGCAAGTTGGTGAGGGCATACTGGTGTGCACCAGGTTTTTCTTCACAAGCAGAGAAGATAGCTATGTCCTGTCTGACCTGCTTGAGAAAGAACATAGGGAAAGCGATCCCTACCGAACCATCCCACATTCCACCGACTGATGGACCTTTCCAGGTGATACAAATTGATTTCATCCAATTACCACCCTGCAGGAACCTTAAGTATGTATTAGTGTGCACAGACGTATTTTCTAACTGGGTTGAGGCCTACCCAGTGGCCACTAATACTGCTGCATTTACTGCCAAGAAAATAGTTGTATGCAGGTACGGTATCCCTAAAATCAACCGAGAGTGATAGGGGTACCCGTTTCACGGGTGATGTTTTTCAAAATATGTGTAAGCTGATGGGTATTAATAGCCGACTTCACACCCCCTACCTACCTAAAAACATGACTGAGACTGGACTAGGATGGCCAGAAGCGTTACCTTTGGTCCTACATAGCATAAGGACCACTCCTAGACCTCTTCTGAATCTGTCCCCATTTGAAATATTGTTTGGTAGACAACCTCATTTGATTATAAGTCCACAGGAAGATCTAAAGGGTAACAATGAGGTAACTGTGAAGTATCTTATATCAATGAGTAAGCAGTTAAAGCAACAGCAGCAGAAACTGAAATTGGTGTCTTATGATATGCCTGAAACGAACTGTCATGATGTTGAACCAGGAGAATATGTAATTATCAGAAATTTGTTGCGTTCAGGTTGTTTGAATGATCGGTGGGAAGGTCCGTACCAGCTGCTGCTGATGAATACTACATCTTTGAAGGTCGCCGAGAGAGATACCTGGGTCCATTCCACTCACTGCAAAAAGGTCAATCAACCGGTGGAGAAACAAGTTGGAGACAAAGCTGATAGCGTGGACCTGTCGCTCGCGAGCTTGTTCCGGGAGGATTGAAAAGGTCATAGTAAGATACCTGAACTGAGAGAAATTTGCAGGTCTTGTTGTGACAATGGACGGGCCTGCTGTGTTCATTTTCATATTCTCTTTTAGAGTGTTCACCATCCTGGGGATATCCAGTGTCTGTGATGGGGGACCGATTGAGGAAACGGGAGCTGATGGCAGTGCTGATGGAGTGGAATCAGGAGGAGTGCAATGCCAATCAGGGGAGTGTCTGACCAATCTTAGTACTGTTATTGTTAAGAGAGCTGTCATTCCGGATACTCGGGGAAGGTGTGGAGGTTTATCGTCTGAAGATTCCTGTATTTGTGAGCTTTGTGGGTCCCTAGTTGATGAGAACTGTATCCAACGGTGCCAACCTAAATATAATCCGTACTGGGGAGGGTATCCTCTATTGGATTATACTAGCATGGTCGGCAAAGTGTTAAATCAAACTGATTGCTGGGTGTGTTCACATGTGCCACAGGGACAGCATAACGTAGGGTTGGTGCCATTTCTGCTGAATATCACGGAAATTTTAGAATTGCAAAAAGGGAAAACATTGGATGGAAAATTCCTCTCATCCAAACCACCTCATTTCAAACTCTATCAATTCCAAGTAGATAGATCACTTTTGTGTTTAAACATAACCAACCCCAATAAACCCGGGAGTTGGGAAGTGACGGGGAATAATCAGACGATGACCTTCTCACAAAGAGCTGATAATGAGTCCATAAACCATGATCTGCTGCGCTCCATTAAGTCTGGTGGGAAACATTTTAGGTATCGGGATACATTGAGTTCCACCAAAGAAATTATTGGTAAGGTGCCAAATGGTTATTGTGCTAAAATAATACAGCCAGAAACTTGCATGTACCAGATGGAAGAATCAGAAATAGGATTGTTTGCAAGGGAAATGTGCTGAATGATAATGGTGCATACCATTCCTTATGTTCACCCTGATAATGTATATTTCATCTGTGGAAGAAAAGCGTATAAATGGCTCTCCCCGAGTTCTGAAGGTTTGTGTTACCTGGGAAGAGTAGTCCCAGAAGTTATGACCATCACACATGTTGAAATGCTGGGTATACATAAAAACACACCGTCACCATATCTTCACACACAATATGAACACAGAGGCAAAATAAATATGGTACCTGGTGATATATATAAAGCCACTCAGTTAATCAGTGAGACAACTGGCTTTCAAGTTCTGGTCGCATTGGACCCCACCAGGATCGCTCAGGGTAAATTAAATTTTAGATATATCCAGGAACTTGCCAAATTGATAGATAATATCACCAAGATGTACGATGACACATTCAGGTATACAGGGAGAGAATTGCAAGCGTACAAGAAAGAACTGGTGCAACACAGGCTAGTGTTAAATTATTTAACTGCTGTTACTGGAGGGTATTGCATAACATTGGCCACCCAATTTGGAGTAAAATGTTGCACCTATGTCACCAATGATACCAGCGACCCTAAGGAGGTGATAGACCAGAAGATGGATGAAATTCTGCAGCTAAAATGGGAATTTCATAAGAACCATAATGCTTCAGTGGCTGAAGTAGGGGAAAATATAGAAGGATGGGTGTCATGGCTGAACCCAGGTACATGGTTCTCAGGTCTAGGGGAATGGGTCCAGGAAGTGGTCGCCAGCATAGGCAAATTCTTAATCCTTATACTAATTGTCATCATAATAATTGGCATATGTGTCCGGTGTGTTCCTATTGTGTTGAAATGTGGAAAATGTAAAAATAGAGTAAAATGAAAGAATAAAATCATGATGGTGGCTAGTATGAATACCGAGGTAAATACAGAACTGCATTATAACCCTGAGCTAGGAAACACCATTATTTAATGTATTATATTTAGACATGCATAGAATGTATTATTGAAATGTTATTTATAAGAACACCTCAGATAATGTAAAGTCTCAACTCCCCTTCAAGACTGCTATTATAAGACTGGTGCATTCCCACACCTTTCACATGATCTTCCAAGATCCGCGGTGTGCGTATAATAGTAGTTTTATGTCCCCACTCAGAGACACATTATTGATGGATTAAGAACCACCTTGTGCCATCCCATAATAACACCAAATAATATGTAAATGTAAGCCTAAATTAAATTCTAATAGCAGATTGTGATAGCATGTTGTTTGCTATCAAAGGGTGGACTGTAAAAGCTGAATAATTGGCTGAGACAAGTTCAGTTTAAAATTGAATCACGGCGACGCCATCTTGCGATTGGCCGCAAGACGCCATCTTGAAAATGAGATCGCAAGATGCCATTTTGCGAATGGCCGCCTAAGCGCCATTTTAGATAAACTCACATTTTAGTACATGTGGCGATAATACTAATAGCACCATTCGTTTGCATCTTTTACCATTTCTCATACACACATTAATACACACAATTGCGCTGTTAACTAGTCGCATATTAGCGAATGCATAGGACTTTGTATGAAACCGCTGTTTTATTAGCTTTATGCGCACGCATCTGCCCCAAGTTAACTAGCGACCTTATATCAAACCCTGAATACCCACACATTACATATTCACACATAAGGTGCAATACGCTTTAAAGTGTATGATTTAAGTTGGTTCAGTTAGTTTAAATGCTGAGAAATAAAGATATTTGATAACTAAGGTATTATACATGCTAAACAAGTCGTGTTTGGAGTTGTACTGATGCATACTCTTTTTACAGTATTCCAGTGTGATCGGTGGGGAGATCGCATCATGCATTCTCGAGTTATGGATCGCAGAGCCTACAAGCAACAAAATGTATATTTTAGGAACAACTGTTAGAATGTTGCAGGGTGCGTGAAGAGGAAGATCCCCAGCTGTTAGAGGCAGGGAGAGTCTATTTGAACTAGCCTGTTAAATGTGCTGTAACAGATGCTTCTCCCCTGGGAACCAATGACACCATCAACAAACTTCCCTATTGTCCTGTTTATTCTGGGGGGGTATAAATATGTGTGCAAGAACGCTGGTTCTCAGTCTTCGTGCTGAACACTGTATGACGAGGGGTCTCTTGTTGATGCCTATCTCCGGGTCCGGAAGCGCCTGTGTATGTATACTGTACTTGGGTCTGTATAATTTTCCTTTTGCGCCTAAATTGTGTCTTGATCAATTGCGTGTAACTGTCTGAACTTTTACCTGAATAACACTTGTGCTTTGGAACCACAGATTCCACGTCTAAGTCTTTATTTATGGTATGACTGCATACGCAAACTAGCGTCATCCTTAGAGGTTTATAGGAAGGGTTTTAGAAGGTACATGCAGGGGTATATAGAGGTTCTGATCCAGTATCGTTACCCTGTACCCGTGTGTACCGCACACCCTGCACCCATTATAGATTTGCCCCTGGATCAACTGACAGGTGCCCAATCCAGTTTTGCACCAAGTTGCGCTAACCTATTTATGGATCTTTGGAAACGTCGTTTTGTCCATAATAACCCTTTAGTGCAAACGTGGTCTTGGGGTGATATAGCTGTGAATTATTTTTTATTTGGAGAGGAGATACCACATCATTACAATCATTTTTAAACTATATAAATATGATTGAAAACAACCTTTACATTTATCTCTAATGTTGGTGAAGAAAAGGTGGTCTTCTTAGATCTAGAAGTCTACATCAAGGAATGTAATATTAAAAAACCCCCACACTTTCAGAAAGTAGGCACAAAGAATTACCTAATACAATCAAGTTGCCATGAACCAATTTGGATACATACTATTCCATGTGGACAGTTTAGAAGACCAAATAAGAAGTGCACTGATGATGACATTATACTAACAGACAAGAGAAATAAAGGAGACATTTCAACAAAGGGGCTATGACATACAAAATCTATTGGATAATCTGAATAAACCAAAAGTAGTTTTCAGAAGAGCCCAAAATCTATCATTTCACTGCTGTAGATATCGGAACCTACAGTACTGTAGATTGTATTACTTTCCGTCATTCTGTAATAGGCATGAAAACACTAAAAGGTGCACAGAGCCGCTGCCAGGGACTATTCAGGATCTTTACTCGTATGCATTCCGAGCCAATTAGCCCTTTTCTCTCATTTTGAAATTTACTAAAACTTTACTCCAAATGTAATCTTGATGTATTAATGAGTATTTATAGTTTAGTAGAGCTTAGTTTCTTAGTACATATGTGGCATGACTCAGAGGTGGACACAAACGTCCGATGTTTTCAGTCTGCGCATGCATCCGAGTCGCACTGCGCATGTGTCCTGCTGGTTACTGCCGAAAGCTGCAGAACTAATTGGATGCATAGAGAGGCACATTCAGTGCGGCCTCCTGGGAGGTAACAGGGGGTAGCTAGCGAGACGTAGGCAAATAAGCACACACAAAAACAGTGTCCAGCAGATTCACCTGTACTTGCACCTGCCCTTTATCAAATGAAACATATACACCTCCTAACATGCATGCTTCCCTCCCCCATTCCGTCTCTCCATTTTTAAAGAGGCGCAAGTGTCAAATAGGCACAAGTCTGCACTGGCGCATATGTATCCATTGTATATGTGAACGATGGCAGTGTGAATTTGCATAATTTATGTGTCGCAAACTGGTATAAGTTCAGTTCAGCAACGCTCATGTTTCCACCAAACTAATTTATATTACCAGAAAAAAATCATACTGTATAATGGGGGGTTGTGCCGGTGCGCTGCAAAGAACCTTAGGCTATAGATATATCTATCCAATCTGTCTGGTGGGAAGGAAAATCTGGTAATGTATGGGAGAAAATAACAATAGCAATTTGCTCCCAAGCACTGGAAAATGGACCAGATTTTCCTTCCCACCAGAAAGATTGGACAGATATATCTATAGGTGTGTAAGTTGTCAGGAGCAGCCAGGATCTTAGAGGGAACTACCCTCTGACAGGGATATTCCCAATAGAAGATCAACAATGTAAAGGTCAACATTCAAAAGATCGACACCAGATGGTTGCCATGCATTGGGGCGACAGGGACAAAAGATTGACCACATGTGTCGACCATTTGAACCTGTTAACCCTGTCGACCCTTCCAAACACTCGACCTTTTGTCCATGTCAATCTATTACATGTCGACCTATTAACTGTCTATCTTTATATACCACACCCTTGACAGGTTGATAAATACAATTTAAATTGTATCCCTGAGCTCATCTTGTATATAACTTGATGATATTGAAATGAACCTCTATATACCCCTGCCTGTACCTTCTAATATCCTGCCTATACCTTCTAATATCCTGCCTATACCTTCTAAGGATGACGCTAATTTGCGTACGCAGTCGTACAGTAAATAAAGACTTAGACCTGGAATCTGTGGTTCCAAAGCACAAGTATTATTCAAGTAAAAGTACAGTCAGTTACACGCAATTGATCCAGACACAATTTAGGCGCAAAGGAATTATACAGACCCAAGTACAGTATACATACGCAGCGCTTCCGGTACCAGATGTTAGGCATCAGCAAGAAACCTCTCAGTCAGCATTCAGCAAGAAGACTAAAGACCCAGTATTGGAGCACACATATTTATACCCCCCAGGAATAGACAAAACAATAGAGATGTTTGTTGCTGATGCTATTGGTTCCCACGGGGAATCCATCTGTTACGGAGCATTTAACAGGCTGGTTCAAATAGACTCACCCAGCCTCTAACAACTGGGGGTCTCTGCCCTTCTGCCCCCTGCAACATCATAACAGTTAATACATTTTGTTGCTTGAAGTCTCTGCGGTCCATAACTCGAGAATGCATGATGCAATCTCCCCACCGATATCGCCGGAATACTGTGGAAAGAGTATGCATCAGTACAAAACCAAACACGGCTTTCTTAGCATGTATAAAACCTTAGTTATCAAATATTCTTATTTCACAGCGTTAATATTAACTAAACCAACTTAAATCTTATACCTTAAGGCTAATGGATCCTTGTAAGTGAATATGCAATGTGTGAGTGTACGGGGTTTGATATGAAGATGTTAGTTAACTTGGTGCAAATGCGTGCGCATTTAGCTAACAACCAGCGTTTTCATACAGGATCTTAAGCATAATGTATGTGAAATGGTGAAAGATTCAATCGCATGATGCTAATAAACAGCATTCGCATGCAGGATATTGTGCATTCGCTATTGGGCGTCATGTTAGCAGCTCAATTGTGCGTAATGTGCGGTGTTTATGCATGAGATTCCATCTATGATGGACTTAACATATATATATATATATATATACACACACATGTACATACATACACACACACATATCATTCCTCACTCACAGTTTCAGACTGCAATGTAAATGTGTTACCTCCAGCTGTGAAGCTGGGGCCATCCTGTCTGGGTGTAGGGCTAAAACCTGTTTAGGATTCAGACAAATCCAATTGTGTAGATCAATGCCTGGATTATATTACAATTGCCACAACTATACTTGTCTGCATACAGGGATTCCCATTTTGTATGTAAAACACTCACAGTTTCTGGTGCATTGTCTATTCTATTTACTTTTTCACATGAGGCTGTTCTTCTAGTTGCCCTTGGTAGATTATGAAAAACATTGCCATCTGTTCTTAGCTTGTGAGTTGTAACTTAAAATGACGCTGGTCGCAATATGGCATCTTGCAGATTCTTGTTTCTAAAATGGAATCTAGCTGCCATTCGCAAAATGGCGTTGCGCATGCTTCAATTTTAAGCTGATCTTGTCTCAGCCAATTATCCTGCTTTGACAAACTATAGTGAAGAATACTGTGTGTTGTGTATGGTAAGGGCAAACTAAATGAAATTCTGGCTGGAGTAGGATAAACCTAAGAATATTGATTATGAGAGTCC
Source organism: Taudactylus pleione (assembly GCA_031769625.1). Lineage (NCBI taxonomy): Eukaryota > Metazoa > Chordata > Amphibia > Anura > Myobatrachidae > Taudactylus > Taudactylus pleione. The sequence continues at coordinate 33,363,543 of JAUIMM010000015.1, read as the reverse complement.
AGTGTTCATCTGCACAGAGCAGCTGACAGGGGTCACAGGACAGCAGGCTCATAATAAATTGACACTTAAGTTTCAGTCCCCATGTGTGGACTTTGACTTGTATGGATTATACATATAATTATAATAACACATAGTGGTGGTGGAGGTGGGTGGCTGTAGTGCCACAGTAGGGCTCTATGGACACTGGTGAGTGGGGAATAATGCCACTGGGGATCTATTACATCTAAGGGGTAATGTCACTGGGGATATAGGGCCTGATTCAGAGCTGCTCGTAAGCAGCCGCTCGTTCGCTCTGAGCGATGTTCGCACAACTGCGCATGCATATGTGTCGTAATGCGCATGCGCAAACCAGTCATTGCGTTCGGAAATCGTGCGCTCGTAAAACAGCGAGGGGCTGCTAATTTGATTGACAGAATGTACCGTTTGTGGGTGGTAACAGGGGAAGGTGCTTGAAAAAGGGGGGGTGGAGACCCAAACGCAGGCGTGCCTAGCGGTCAAAAGGGCTTTTAATGGGAGTGCATAATTAGTAAAGGAGCGTCATCGACCATGTCACTTGTTTGTCTTTTAGCCTGAACTGCTCGCAGTGATAGCGGTAAGAAAATCCTACCACAACCACTGCGAGCAGTTCAGATCTCTTTCGATGTTCCCGATGAATCTAATAAATACCGGAGATGACGTGTGATGCAAACGGCAAAGGGGCGTCTTTACAAAATAGCGAGCGCATTTTTCGAACTCTCGCTCAGACATAGAGGCGTCAATACACCGCAAGGAGTGAGCACTCAATTTAAATATCCGGCCCCTTTTTTAGAACGACCGTCCGCAAATAGCGTCCGGCTCTGAATCAGGCCCATAGTGCCGCTACTTTTACAATGGGAGTCTATGGAGACATGGGAGGCAAAAAAATATATATTTATTAAATAACAAAATTACAATTTGATAGCAGTTTTTTTTTTTTGGGGGGGGGGGGGGGGAGAGAGAAAATTAGCCAGTTAAGTGGTTAAACTACGGTTGCTAAGACATGTTTAACAATACGCTGTGACTACAGTATTTTATATGTGTTTTTAATTACATTATGAAGGCATTTTCAGCCAGGCACTGTGTAATGCATGGGATAGTGTAATGAACAATCTATGCATATAATGCTAAAAGCGTGATACACTGCAATCAGGAGCATTAAGGGGGTCATTCAGACCCGGTCATTAGTGCCGACGCACTTGGACCGGGTCGATGGTCCCTCACAGAGCATGCGCACGACGGCGCCGTCGTACGCATGCGTGAGACCCGCTACGACCAACAGTGCCGGTGATAGCGGGTCTCTTTCCAAAGGGGGTGAGCTGTCGATGTTGATTGACACTTGTGATGTCAGTGGAGAGCTTCCGGCTCAGACAGAGCCGAAAGCTCTCCGGGGCTTGCGACAAGGGAGACCCTATCCTAGGGTCTCGTCGTAAGCCCCGATGGTCGCGATGGTCTTGACCATCTTGGGGAAGAGGGGTTATCTGGAATTTGTATTTATAAATTATGAACCAATCTTGTCACATAATCTAATTATTCATTGTTGTGTTATGCAATGAGTAGTGGACTCTATAGCAGTTTATCTACACCTTGGCCTGATAAATCACCTGTCAGTGGCAATTACTGATAATAAGCAACTATGCCAGGGTTCAACTTCAGACCCAGTGATGTTGTCATTCTGTTACACAACAGTACAGAAAATGATTACACAACAACCATACAAGTTACTTAGCCTTTCTAAGAATGATGTGGTATATTTTAGTGCATCAAAAATACAGTCCCTTACTGAATAATGATGTGTATGTAGATGTATTGAATTGTACATTCTATTAGACCACAAATCTAACCATAACATGAAAAAATGCACTAAGTTTAAAATAAAATATAACAACTTATAAACTGAGTGTAGGAAGCTTTTGTTCATAGAAATGAAATAAATGGGTCAATCTGTCCCTCTATACCAGTGTTTCCCAAGTTCATTCCTCAGGAAGCACTAACAGTGCATGTTTTCCAGGTATCTTCAAAGAATCACAAGTGAAATAATTAGCTCCACCTATGAATCTCTTAAAATGTGTCAGCCAGTAATGAATACAACTGGAAAAATGGAAACCATGCACTGTTAGTGTCCCATGAGCAATGAGATTGGGAAACTCTACTCCAGGGGTAGCCAACCTCGGTCCTCGAGAGATACCAACAGTTCACGTTTTCCAGATCACCTAGCTGGTGCACAGGTGTATTCATTACTCACTAACACATTTGAAAAGATTCACAGGTGAAACTAATTATTTCACTTGTGATTCGGAGAGGAGAACTGAAAAATATGCACTGTTGGCTACCCCTGCTCTACTCTGTACAGACTCTCCAACATGACCCCTTCCATTAGGTACAAAATTATCTGCTCCTGGACTTCCCTCTTAATTTAAGTTTGCCATCACCTGTGTCAAGCTAGTTAATTAATGAAATGTGTTTCAGCACAGGTGACTATAATCATAAATGAAGAAGGAAGTCCAGGAGCAGAGCATTTTGTACCTGATGGAAGGGGTCATGTTGGAGGGTCTGACTATACAGTTTACTATTTTATTTCTTAAGTTATTTGTATACCACGCAAATCTTTCACAGTGTGTTACATATTTGGTCATTCACATCAGTCCCTGTCCCAGTGGAGCTTGCAATCTATATTCCCTACCACCTATACACAAACATATATTCTAGGATTCATTTTTTTTTAGAATTCAGTTCACCTACTATTATGTATTTAGATTGAGGTAGCAAACGGGAGCATGTGGAAGAAACCCACACAAACACAGGGAGGACATACAAACTCCACAGAGAAAAGACCTTGGTGGGAATCAAACCCAGGACTTAAGTGTTGTGAGCCAAGCCTGATGCATAAAACTTTACATATGTTTTCTGTCTGGACCAATATGCAATATGTAGCACTTATCTTCATGTATCAAATACTTATTTCCCTATAGACTTTAATTTTGTGAGCAGGGCCTCTTTGTTCTGTGGTTTTGCTGATTTGATGTCTCTCAATATAGATGTTGCAGTCCAGAGCATATATGAAAATGACAAAATGATAAACTGCTTTGTGTATTTTTTTATTGTCAAACTATTGATCCAGACCCTCAAACATGACCCGTTCCATTAGGTACAAAATGCTCTACTCCTAGACTTCCCTCTTAATTTATGATTGCAGACACCTGTGCTAAAAACACCTGTCTCATCAATTACCTAGTTCAACACAGGTGACTGCAATTATACATTAGGTGGGAAGTCCAGGAGCAGGGCATTTTGTACCTAATGGAATGGGTCATGTTGGAGGGTAGGCATCAAATGTCTGCCCGCCCATTCCCTCTAAGCATTGATGCAAATGTCAGATACGTACAAGTCTGCATACATGCACTGTTTAAGTGTACTAATTAAAAACACATTTTGCTCTAAGAAGTTGGACTTGTATCCACCACAGATACTGTGTGTGTCAAAATTGTACTATATGGGCTACAAAACAACAGCAGAATTGTAGACCCTACAACATGACCCATTTCATTAGGTACAGAATGCTCTACTCCTGGACTTCCTTCTTAATTTATGATTGCAGCCACCTGTGTTGAAACACCTGTCTCATCAACTACCTAGTTAAACACAGGTGTCTTCAATTCATAAATTAAGAAAGAAGTCCAGGAGTAGCTAATGGAATGGGTCATGTTGGAGGGTAGGTTGATCAAAGACAATGATTGTAGATGCTGAATAGAATTTCACAGAAATATAATAGAAAAAATAGTTTTGTATCATAAATATTGCGATACTTACAGAAGACTCTAACGACTCATGCACCAGGATGACAAAACCCGGACTTCACTTGAGCCCATTCTCAACCCCCCGATACTGTTGACAGGCAGAGCTATAACTTTTAAGAATAACTAAAGTCTCACATGTCGAAGCCGGATAATTGGCTGAGACAGGATCGGTTTAAAATTAAATCTGCGCGATGCCATTTTACGAATGGCAATGAGACGCCATTTTGCGACTGGCCGCCCAGCGCCATTTTAGTGAATCGGCGATGCTATTATTTAGCGTCGTGCCATTCCCACGCAATAGAAAGAGGTTAAAAGTCCTCATCATATAAATACAGACAGTCACTAAAATATATAAAATGATTAACCCTGCAAAACATGTACCATGGTGTACTCCACAAACACGTAGTCACACAGCGCTAACTAGTGTCTTTTCTTAATTCCCCAGTACTTACACACTGCACACTTAAATAAAAGGTTCCCTAGCATTAAAGTGTAATATTCAAGGTTTATTCAGTAATTATTAATGTTGTGAAATAAAGGTTATTTGATATCTAAGGTTTAGTACATGGTAAGCAGACCGTGTTTGGTGTTGTACTGATCCACTGTGTCTCAACAGATTTCCGGTATCATCAGTGAGAAGATCGCAACATGCATCTGCAAACTATGGACTATAGAGAGTTAAAACATTAAAATGTACTCTGTAATGTTATCAGCTTAGATTAGCATGCAGCAGGAAAAAGGGACAGAAAAGGCTGTTGGAGGCTGTTTGTGTCCATTCGAATTGACCTATGAACTACACTGTAACAGAGGAACCAGGAAGATGAACCAATGGAATCATGCCAAACTGTTCTATTGTATTGCCTATCCCTGTAAGAGTATATATGTGGGCTCTCTAAACTTAGATGCCAGTCTTCTTGCTGTGCAGTTGATGGAGGTTTCTATACTGATGCCGGTATCTGGGTCCAGAGCGCGTGCGTATGTAACAACTGTACCTTGGGTCTGTATGATTTATTTGTGCTAATTGTCTTTAGATCACAGCGTGTAACCATCTGTTTTTATGTTGAATAATAACTTTTTGTGCTTTGGAACCACACTCAAAGTCTGAAAGCATTTAATTCTTGTGCGATTCATTACGCTAAATAGCAATAATTATTAGAAGCTATAGGCAGGATATTAGAAGGTATAGGCAGGATTGCATAGAGGTTTTAAATAGGTATCCATACACAGTACAACAAAATTACATAATGATGATAAAAGAGGAAATCACACAAATAAATACATCAAGAGCTAATCCTTGGTGCAGAGATTCCCAAACGCGGCCCTCAAGACACCCCAACAGTTCATGTTTTAGAGATATCCATTTTTGAGCACAGATGGTTAAATCAAATTGACTGATGTACTAATTAAGTCACCTGTGCCCAAGCATGTTTATCCTTAAAACCTGGACCATTTGGGAACCTCCGCCTTAGGACATGTTCTGACTGTCATTCGTTTTTTCTCCTTTTAACTTCCATCAATGGTGGTCTATGATAGTGTGTAGACACAAAGACCTACAGCATTTGGTGGATTGAAAAAGCTGCTTGACAATCTTCTATGATGTGGTCTTTTGTCCCTTGTTTCACAACAGTCTAGCGGGATCCCTAATACCTAGCCAGTTCTCTCACCAAGAACTCTCAAACAACACTTTAAGCAAATCCTTTGCTCAGTTCCCTTATTTATCTGAATATAATTACTGTATACATGTAAATTATTGTCCTCAATAAAGTTCAGCGCTTACTCCGCTAACGTGTGCACCTTCCGTTGCCCGGGTTGTTTTAAATTGAGAAACTGTGCTATAAAGTTAGTTTCTGTAAATGCAGTCTAAAGTTATTAATAGTTTAGCTTTCAGACAGTACCTAAATATGATACATTTTGTGAAGAACACCTTTGATTGGTGCATTTAAATTCTTTGCACCTATAGTATTCTCACGAATGGTAACTTGAATTGACAAGCAGGAGTAAAATGAACCTGACGGAGATCAACATGTGACTGAAATGATGAATTTGGATTGGATATACTAACGTATATCAGAATACCAAACAGGCCAATCTGGTTAGCCTTGAAAAAGCTATTCCCAGCGAAACGCGCATTGGTGGCAGGTCCCGCTGTGTGACCTAATGTTTGTCGATTGTAAAAGATGATTAACTAAATATGTGATGCCTATCTGTTAAACTTCTGTAAAAATTTATGTATGACACAGAAAGGTGTTGTGAATAACTGATATATGTAGCCATGCAGTGTACTTACGAGGCTGATAATTGAGACAGGGACAGTGTCTCAATAAGATTCACTTCTATGTTAATAATCCTGAGCTAATTTACTGCAGCATATAACCAACATATGAATTTCAGAATTACACACCTCATGCAATAATTGCACAGTGTCAGAATATACTTAGAGGAGTGTTCTGTGAGACAACGCCAGCAGCATACTTACTACTGAATTATATACCGACACTATTCACTTTATGGTGCATATTTAGCATACGTCTTGCTGTTTGCTGAATACATTTTGAGAGCATTAAAGATATGAAGACAGCATGGTGTTACTAAGTACCTAAATATGCAGCCACTCAATATCTCAACAGCACTGACCCATGTGATAGGGACAGCGTGGTGTTACTAGGTATCTAATATATGCAGCCGTTTGGTGTCTCAACAGCGCTGACCCATGTGTTTGGGGACAGTGTGTGACTGTGATTCATCAAAGTGGTGTTACTAAGTACTCAATATATGCAGCCGCTCAATATCTTAAAAGCACTGATCCATATGATAGGGACAGCATGTGACTGTGATTTATCTAAGTGAACTCTATCCTCAGGAATCCACTGCATATGGTTAAAATATATGAAACCTACAGCTATATATCTGGAATACTTAGGGGCATATTCAATTAGCCGCGGGGTTTACCCCGCGGCTACTTGATGCGCTTGACGGGATTCAATTAGCGGGGATTCCACGCGCGGGTGTCCCTGAGACCCCGCACGCGAGTCCCCGCTGTTTGATTTTACCTCGCACCTCATGTAGGTGCGAGGTAAAATCAGTGTGAGGCCGCCCTATTCGGCCTCGCGCGAGCAATATTAACACACTGTTTCCGCAGTTCTCGCGGAATCAGTGTGTTCTCGCGTGGAAGTCCTGTTTTTTGGACACGGGGAAAAAGCTCTCCCATCTATTCCATCAATTACTCACGGGAGAGGTCCCTCGGGTAATTGAATATGCCCCTTAATGTGTAACATTAGGGTGTCTCTACAAGAGTGGATGAATAAAACTATGTCAGCGGTATATTTATATATTAATACTCTTACACCCCTGATTAACTCAGTAAAGATCATACCTCATTGAGTACGATTGCTAGTAGTTTGTATCATATATACAGATGATTATGGATACATAAGTATTAAGGTGTATACCAGACACTCCGGATCCTTAGTGGCTCTGCGGATAGATAGTGTTGTATGAATCAGGCAGGGACACCTTTACAGTAACACCCATTTCTGTCCAATTACTGTCTATGTAATTCAGTGACTTGGGGGCCTGATTCAGACCCGCACGCGAGCGTTGAGCACTCGCAAGCGGGTCGATGGTGCCCAAGTGCACATGCGCACGACGGAGGCGGCTCCATCATGCGAATGCGTGAGACCCGAATAACGACGGCCAAGCCGTCGTTAAGGGTTTCGCACCAAAGGGGGCGTGCTGTCGATGTAATTGACAGCACGCCCCCTTTGGTGGGCGTGCCGGGGGCGTGGCTGCCCAGACAGAGGCGTTCCCATGGGAACTCCTACCGTCTGGGTCCGGCCCCACTGACATCACTAGTGATGTCAGTGGGAGTGCTTTTGGCTCTGATAGAGCCAAAAGCACTCCTGGGCTTGCTGCAGCGAGACCCTACCGCAGGGTCTCGTCGCAAGCCCGATGGTCACCCAGAGCTATGCGAGCGGCCAGGAGGCCGCTCCAAAAGGTAGGAGGGACGGCCCTGATTCAGAGCGAGCGCTCTGTCAGAGCGTCCGGCTCTGAATCAGGCCCTCTGTCTCCTAACACTGCTTAGTAAATAGACCCCACAGAGTGCAGTAAAACCATTGATATCACTGCTCCATCCTTCATATGTCTTCAGATGGGTTCCATTAAATTTAGAGAAAAAAAATACTGACAGTCATCCTATCAAGCTCACCTTGCAGACACTTAAACACTACAGGTATATTTGAGTATAACTGCACTGTTATGTGCGTATGCCCGACACTATGGGTATGGGGGGTGAATGCTTGTCACTGTATGGATATTTGTGTGAGTGTATGGGTTTGGGGGGGGGGTGTATGTTGGACACTGTGTGGGTATGGGAGGTGTATGTTGTTGGGGGGGGTGAATGCTGGGCATTGTGTGGATATGGGCGGTTTATGCTGGGCACTGTGTGAGAGTGGGTATGGGAATGTATGCTTGTCACTGTAAGTATGGGGGATGTATGATGGCCACAGTGTGAGTGTGTGGGTATGAGGAGGTGTATGCTGGACACTGAGTGTGTGGGTATGCGAAGAGTGTATGAGTATGTGGGGGATGTATGCTGGGCACTGTGTGAGTGTGTGGTTATGTGGGGGTGTATGCTGGGCACTGTGTGGGTATGGGAGGTGTATGTTGAGTGTATGAGTTGGGGGGGTGAATGCTGGGCATTGTGTGGATATGGGCGGTTTATGCTGGGCACTGTGTGAGAGTGGGTATGGGAATGTATGGGGGATGTATACTGGGCACTGTGTGAGTGTGTGGGTATGAGGGGGTGTATGCTGGGCACTGTCTGAGTGTGTGGGTTTATGCGAAGAGTGTATGAGTATGTGGGGGATGTATGCTGGGCACTGTGTGAGTGTGTGGGTATGTGGGGGTGTATGCTGGGCACTGTGTGGGCATGGGAGATGTACGTTGAGTTTGTGAGTTGGGCGGGTGATTGCTGGGTTTTGTTTGGATATGTTTTTTTTGCTGGTCACTGTGTGAGAGTAGGTATGGGGGTATATGCTGGTCACTAAGTATGGGGATGTATGCTGGGCACTGTGTGAGAGTGGTATGGGGGTGTATCCTGGGCACTAAGTATGTGGGGTGTATGCTGGGCACTGTGTGAGAGTGGGTATGAGGGGGTGTATGCTGGGCACTGTCTGGGTGTGTGGGTATGGGAATAGTGTATGCTGGGCACTGTGTGGGTATGGGGAGTATATGCTGGGCATTGTGTGTGCATGCTGGACACTGTGAGAGTGTGTGGGTATGGGGTGTATGCTGGGCACTGTATGGGTGTGTGTGTGTGCGTGTGCGTGTGCGTGTGCGTGTGCGTGTGCGTGTGTGTGTGTGTGTGTGTGTGTGTGTGTGAGACGGGGGGGGTGTATGCTGTCCAAATCCATCTTCCCTGGCATTACAAACTTGCAGACTCACTTGCTATAGGCTTTTGCTAAATAGTGCTGCACACTAATGGGGCATATACAGGTTTATTTATCAGTCACTACTACAAATCTGTGATTGCAACAATATAAAGATTAATACCACTGCTATAAAAACTGATTTTGACACTGCATAATGAATTACACTTGCCTACTTTTAATGTTACCTCTCTGGGAGAAGCTCAGAGAGGAGATCCTGTCAGCCATTTCAAGGAGCGGGGCCAGACTATCACGTCATTAGGCCCCGCCCGGCACACAAAATGCTGCGAATCACGGGTTCGTGGAGAGGAGGCGGAGTTAAAATGACATGAATCACAAATTGCATTATTATCTCTACTCTTTTAGGGGGTGCCTTACTCCCAACTGTACTACTCCATACCTCCCAACATGATCCTCTCCAGGAGGGACACAATGCTCTGGTGCTGGACTTCCCTGGTCATTTATGATTGGTGGTGGCTCCAGGGGTGGGGCTGCAGTACAGTCCAAAATTCAAATAGTTGAGTCACACCAACTGCCAGTGAGTCCCAGCCAGTGATGTTTGGCAGCATGTGAAATGACAGTTGGTGTGACTCCCCTATTTGTCTTTTGAAGTGCACTGCAGCCCCGCCTCTTACCAGGGAAGTCCAGGACCAGAGCATTGTGTCCCTCCTGGAGAGGGTCATGTTGGGAGGTATGCTATTCAAACTGATGCACTGTGATAACTGTCCCAGTCTCCACTCTAAGCCACACTCACTACTTTTGTCTCTTCTCATAACACTGTAAGCTCTCTTTTTGTTTTTATGACTGCATTTATTTTGTATAGGAGGTATTTTGATGTTGTATATGTGCCCTGTTTTTCCTACTGTTCGCTGTTTCAGAGCTCTGTTGCACCTTAAAAATTAATGACCATAATAATAATAATAATAATAATAAACAATAATAATACCTATTTGGGTGAGACTCTTGCCAAGACTATTAACCCTTTGGGACCTTTTTATGCACAAGTGCGATCACCACAGCAACAATGACGTTGGCAGTGATTTAACTGCAGGAATCTGTTTTTATAAGCCGGGAGAATATTTAATGAATATTATGTGCTGGCTGGTCATTAAGAGTAATTGATTTTTTAACCCACCTATCCAATCCACTGCTGCTCTGGTGAAACAATTCTGCTGAAAGTTGTAGATTTAGCCTGTGGCTTCCAATACAAAGTCGGCCCTGTTGAATTAAAAGGTACAGGTAAGCCAAGTTAGAAACCAGAATAAACAGGAATAGCGACAGGTAAACCAAGATAGGATCTAGGAAATCAGGATCAGCAGGCAATCTCATTCAATGAGTCAGGAACTTACAACAATGATCTGACAGTGAGTTAATTGTAGGAAGCACTTTTTTTAGGCCTGGTGGATGAATAAGTATTACAATAGCTACCGGCAGCTCATTAAGAATAATTAGCTATTAGCTGACCATCCTGCCCAATGCTGTTGTGGTTCAACAGTAGTATATTGCTACTGAAAGTTGTTGCCTGTGGCTCATGTGCTTTATAATAATGTAGTGTGCTGGGTTTAAGTGAATGCAGGTCAATGATACTGGTATTTGCTAACAATTGTCCTGACTATAAATATACAGTATTAGCACATTAGTCATGTTACACTTATTCAAAGCATATTTGTCACTAGATCCAAAGTGTAATATTTTACCTAAATAGAATTCCCGTTCTGCGTGGGATAGAATGCTGGGAAAATAGCAGATTATACTAACCGATAACTCCATTTCTTCTAGATGTTCCATGGCAGCCATTACCTTAGCTTAGTAACCCATTTCTCGTATAGACAGGAAGTTTTCAGACCACCCACCTGCTGTATATATCCTGGCTCCTCCCCGTTTGTCTTTTTTAGTGTCTCTCCTTACTTGCATCCTGGAAAAACACAATTGGGGGAGGGGATGGGGGGGGGGGTAATCTATAGGTTTCCATGGAGTATCTAGAAGAAAGGGAAATATCGGTGAGTATATTCAGCTATTTCCTTCTTCACGCTTCCAAGGCAACCATTACTAGGGGATATACCCAAGCAGAATACAGGGAAGGCTAATAATCAGGCAAGGCTTCAAAGCATGTGCTTACACAAGTGCAATTTATTTATGTAATTGTCTCTTAAAGAACTTGATTTCCAAAGTGGGCATCCAAAACATCTAAAGCATGGTGAACGTGTGCATGGAGGACTAAACTGCTCCTCCGCCGATGTCCTTCACTGACACCGGAGCCTTCTTAGACCATAATGTCGACACTGCACTTGTCGAGTGTGCCTTAGGAATTTCAGGAATCTTTCATCCTTCCTTCTTATAGATGAAGATAATTAACTCTCACGTCCATCTTGAAATGGTCTATTTAGGGGATCCGGCCTATAGATCTACAGTAAAAAGGTCGACAATGTCTAGATAGACACCAGATGTTAGACAGTCAATAGGTCGACAGGGACAACATGTCGACACACTAAATGTCTACATGGTCATGAAGGCCTACATGTAAAAATGGTCGACATGGTCAAAAGGTCGACACAAAAGTGGTTGATACATTTTTTTTTTTAGGATTAGGATTAGGCACTTACCCTGACGGTTAGGGTTGGGCACTTACCGGAGGGCTAGGCACTAGAAGGGAAGGTAAGGGTCATGCACCTACCCCGACGGATAGGATTAGGCATCAGGAGGGAGGGTTAGGATTAGGCACCAAGGGAAGGGTTAGGGTGAAGATTAGGATTAGAACAAAAACACGTGTCAACTATTTTTGTGTTGACCTTTCCACACTGTCGTAAATTTGTTCATGTTCACCTTTAGTGTGTCGACATTTTGTCCCTGTCAAAATGTTGACTGTCTAACATCTGGTGTCTATCTAGACACACCACTATTTAGTTGGTCTGCAACTTTTTCTTATTCCTGCTGGAAAGACAAGCAGATGTTCTGTCTTCTGAAATTTTTTTACTCTTGATAGGTAAATTGATATTGCTGTTATGAGGTCTAACGTATGCAATTTCTTTTCTATTTCATCCGTTGGTTGAGGCAAAAAAAGATGGTAACGTAATCTCTTGAATCAGGTAGAATGAAGATACTACTTTTGGTAAAAACATTGGATTTGTTCTCAGCACAACCTTGCTTGGCATGATATTCAGAAAAGGTTCTTCTGCATACAGAGCCTGCAATTTGCTCACTCGCATGGGCTCAAATGGAGATGACGTCAAGGCATTCAAGATTAAGTTTACATCTCATGGACATAGGCGAAACTGGAGGGTGGTCCGGGGGTGCACCAGACCCCCCATTAGCCCAGTTCGCTCAAAAAAATGGCCACCGGGGAGCTGCTGCGCATGCCCAGCAGCAGCTCTTCCCTCAAGCAGCAAAGGAGCAGCAGGTAAGTGCTGGCGGCGACTGCAGGGAGTGGGTTGGGGAGAATTGGAGCTGTGCACAGTGCTGAGGGGGGAGGGGTTGATTGGAGCTGTGCACAGTGCTGAGGGGGGATTGGAGCTGTGCACAGTGCTGAGGGGGGGAGGGGGTATTGGAGCTGTGCACAATGCTGAGGGAGGGATTGGAGCTGTGCACAGTGCTGAGAGGGGAGTGGGGTATTGGAGCTGTGCACAGTGCTGAGGGGAGGAGGGGGGATTAGAGCTGCGCACAGTGCTGAGGGGGGACGGGGGATTGGAGCTGTGCACAGTGCTGAGGGGGGATTGGATCTGTGCACAGTGCTGAGGGGGGGTTGGAGCTGTGCACAGTGCTGAGAGGGGTTTGGAGCTGACTGCACAGGGGGCTGGGAGGAAGGTTGGAGCTAACTGCACAGTGCTGGTGGGGATTGGAGCTGACTCTACAGGGCTGCGGGGGGAGGAGGGCATTGAAGCTTACTGCATAGTAGGCTGGGGTTATGGTTGGGGCTGACTGCACAGGGCTGTGGGGAATTGGAGCTGACTGCACAGGGGGCTGGGGGGGGGTTGGAGCTGACTGCAAAGGGCTGGGGGGGTTGGAGTTAATACAGGGCTGGGGTGACATGGGCTGGGGAATGACGCTGACGCACACTGTGGCTGGGGGAATGAGGCTGAAAGGTGCACACTGGGGTCGGGGGCAGAGAGATGCACACTGGGGCTGAGGATGGAGAAAGACAAGGGGGCCTGGAGATAGAGAGACATGGAGGCCTGGAGATAAAGAGACACAGAGAGCCTGGAGAACCACAGAGAGGCCTGGGGATGGAGACATTGGGGGGGGGGTGGTCTGGAGTAACACAGGGGAGCCTAGAGAGACACAGAAGTTTGATCAGGGAAATTCACATTTTTCCTGCACAAAAGCTTCTGTTACTACAGTATATATTATCTGGTGATAATGATGACATGGGTTATATTTCTACCTAAACAGGCATCGGCTGAAGACGCTGCCTAGTGAGGCTCAAATTCCTCAGAGGTTCCTCGTTGCAGAGAAACCACCATATAGGTAAGAAAAGACTTTCAAACTGACTGGGGTCCCAAAAACCCGCCTAGGGGTGACACCAAGGTGACAGGTGCCGGATGCTGCACTGTAGCATTAAATGCAACACTCGGCTCCTGACAGTGTGAAGAAGCCGGCACTGCATAGTGCTCACCCATCTTTCTTTCACACACCAGACCACTGGGGTTCAGGCTGCGAGGCCATTCCTACTCAAGTGACCACGCCCCCTGATCACGAGGCCAATCCCCCTTTTTTTGGCGGCGCGCGACTACGCCACGTGCACAACATACCTCCCTACACATGGTAACACCATGGGGGAGGACGCCACTGGTGTTTTTTTCCAATATCTGACATGGTGCTAAAACTGGGACCACCCATTACCAGATCTCTAGTTTCGCCTAAGTCATGGAGCTACAAATGATCTGTGGACAAATGGGTCTATTCATAAAGAACATGAACTGGTTACTGAAAAATCTAGCTATATATCACATCACATCGATGCGAGTAGCCATTCAAGTAGATTGACCTGTCTGGTGTCTTCCTGCGGTATCCAGCCCCTCCGCGATGCCTGCAAGCAGTGAGAAGACAGAAATATCGAGAGCCTGATCTGCCTGCTTCTCACTGCGCATGCGCCGGCTTCTGATGGCCGTAGGTCAGATCAGACCTGCTGCAATGGCTGCTGGGTAACAGGGGGTAGAGCCAGCGCTGGGAAGACAGCAGGGAGGTATGCATCTTCCCTATTCTGTTCATTCATAGCATAGATTTTGCCATCCTGAGATGGCGAATCTGTACGCAGCACAGGAACGGAAAGCTGAGCTTTCCGTTCCTTTTTGAATTGCACTCACCATACAAAAGTATGGTGATGCGATTCATACACGAAGCAGGGGGGCTGCTGGAAAAGGCATAACCTTCTCCATGGTAACCCCCTGTATGAATTGACAAAGGCAACTAAACAGGACTTTTCACTTCTCTATGAATTTTGTACTTTCATTGCAACATAGCTAATTCTTTCCTAAAGCCATTATACAGTCTTTGCGTTCATAGGCACAAAGAGAAAGAAGTTCCTACTTAAGCCCAGCTGGTGTAATAAATGAAGTATAGTAGTCTGACGGACGCAGCCATCACCACAGAGAAAGAGAGAGAGAGAGAGATATCCAGACGAATATATATAAATCTAAATATATACATATATCTAGATGTTGAACTGTCTAATATCCACACATATATATATATCTATATTTTTTTTTTTTATTGCAAAATATATATATATATATATATATATATATATCAACCCAGATTTGTAAAGATATATATATCAATATCCCTATATATATCTATACATATATTTGATTAAAAAAAAATAAAAAAAATATATATATATATGTACACATTAAAACTTACATATATACGCAAACATTGAATCAGATAGTTCTACTTTATTAAGATGTTACTTATAGAATATTTGACCTTTTAATAAAAACATAACACATTTTTTTTTCAAACATGAAACTTTTTTATTTTTTTTTTAAACATAAAATTTAAAGCGCATTTTGGATGCGGGTAATGGCCTCCAAAATAAGGTGGACAGCTGTGGCTATTGTGGCCACCTCCCTCCTCAGAACCTCCCGAAGTGGCTCCTCTTGTTCAACTGAAATGTAAAGGAAAAGCAAAATTATTTAATAAGTATTTGTTATTAAAGCCAAACAGCTTGACATAAAACCCACCCACCATAGCCATGAATAATATGTGTGTATCTCTTCGCCAGATAGTACTGCACAGTGTTTCACATTGGCTACTGAGGTTAATGCTGCTTTCACATTGTATTCTTTTCTGGTTCCTAAATTAGATATACATTGTATAATGGGATCTGTGACATATGTACCTTCATGTCCTTGGGCCGGCAATTCTTGAGCGGAAGCAGCCCAATTTGAGCTTCCCGAGGAGTGGGTGGGGGAGGCAGGTTCAGGGATGGGTGATGAGGCAAAATGAAGCAAACAAACAGGTCATCAAAATCAGTAAATAGAACATAAACACACACACACACACACGCAGAAAGGCATACACAGCACATAGCATACACCACGCAATGCATATACAATGCATTACTTAATTTGGTGGTTATCCACCCGCAATTGATCCACGAGGGCCGGGGTCCACCTCCGGAGATCCCAACACCTCCTCTCCAGCTGCACAACAGTCCGGCAGAATCTCATGTGCCGGAGCCTCCTTCTCACTTCCGCATACGCCTTCATTTTAATGTGATTGAGCACATGCGGGCCCACTGGCCACAGGCGCCGGTCCATCACGTCTGTGAAGAGGCGCAGCTCCCGTCTGCTAAAACGGGAGGATCTCATGATGGCAATGACAAACATTGTAGTGTGCAAACTTTATATCAACTAGGGTGCAGTCTGATTGGTTGGCCATTCAAAAATGAAGGATAAACACAGGACATTTGTTGATTTAATACATCTATAAGAACACAACACCAATCATACATCATGTGACTCACCCCATTACACAGCTAGGATATGCTTGTGCGGCCAGTAGTGCACTCTCAACACTACGCAGCTCCTTGTGAAAGTGTTTGGAATTGTGATGGACGCTTTTAAAGGGTGTGTTGGTCGCTTGTGCATTGCGTAGTGCACTGTGTGGGAGTGGCGCACAGAAGCAGGCGCGTACGCATTTGCTATAAATAGCAACGCCAGTTTTTTTTTAATTTGCAGTCATGGATTCTGAGGAGGCCAGTGTAGAGGACTGCATGATTGATATACATGATTTTCTGGACGAATTTGGTTTGGGAATAGCATCAGAAATTGAATTGTGGACACACTTCTTTAAATTAAGTATTTTTTTATTTAAAGTTTTGAAAATACACCCAATAAAAAATAATAATAATAAAAGCAAGTGCGGCAAGTATGAAAAGTAAATTTTGTGGCATATACATACAGACAAAGCAAAGTATAAGGTATAGTCATATTATTTAGGATATACATACATACATACATACATACATACGGGAACCCGAAGGCGCCATTCGGGTTCCCGAAGTAGAAGCTAGAGACCGAGAGCAATAAGCATAAGAGGTGCATAAAAAATATCCCTCCATAAGACTGACCACACCCGCAAAAATAATAACTTAAATACAAAATACACCCAAAGCAACCCTACCCTATAACCCCCCACCCTGTATAGCCTATCCCCAACTCAGGTATACCTGGATCCCACATTTCCCTCCCCCCTAACTGAACTAATCTACTACTAACAGTCCCCCCCCACTCTCCCCGATTGAAAGGATAGATATTCGGATAACTGACTGGGGCAAAAACACAAAAATGGCCATATCCAGGACGAAGCAGGCAGCCGGCTCCTCCCATAAACTACTTTCCCGCATTTCTGCAAAATGACTAGAAATATATACAGAAATACTGAAATATAATAGGCTAAAAAACAAACAGATTACATATATCTAAGGTGCTCTAACAGAGAAACTACCTTTACCAGGTAAGCAGGGTAATCCCATAAAATAGACAGAAGCTTAGAAATAGCCACAGCAAAATATATATAAAACAGAATATCTAGATATAGCAGGAGTCTCATATAACAAACATATAACCAAATAAAATATAATAATCACAAATTATATTAAATGACATACAAATATGTGATAAAAAGGATATATATAAGAATACTATAAAGTACTAGGCAATTACAGAAGAATCTTCAAATATACTACGGAAGGTCATATCTTACTAACAACTTGCATATAACAACTGGTAAGGCAAAATAATAAATTGATGCAGATCAGTCCGGCCAAGCTTCGGCCCCCTGTGAAAATGCACCATAATTGGCAGTCCCGTTCCAGCATGCCCGAAAACTGACAGGAAAGTACATAAAATATAACAGCAGCAAGTCCTGGAAACCACGGCAGACCCCACAGGGTTAAACATCTGAACTTGGCTAATGCAGAGAGAACCACAGACATATGGAAGGAGAAATACATGAACCGATTTTCCTCAAATGGAGTGTGAACTGCAGGATCAAAGAATGGAGATTCAGACATCTCAGTCTCCTCCCGGGGTTGCCAAGGGATACAGCAGGAAGCAAGAATATTCATTTGTAAATCCCCAACTTTGCTGATAAGTCTCTGAGCAGAGGCATTGATAGCTTGCAGGATCTGTTGTAGAGAAGCCTCCATGTTTGTTTTGTACAGGTGTGATGATAGCAGAAATCAGCAAGGACTGGGTATAGGAGCTGTGTAATGGAGGCTGGGGTGGGGCCCAAACAAGAATTATATGACCAAGGATTACAGTGTGGGCAATTTTACAGAGACACTGTCCCTCCACATGTACCCAGGATCCAACAACCTTAGTAAAGCAGGGCAGGGACTGTATTCAGCCTTCTCACCTAAAATGGCCGCAGGACAGACTAATAGCTTGGTACAGTAAGGAGCCAGAGCATCCACCCGCAACCATGACCTTCGGACCACATACACCGAGCACCAGACAATGAGGACTGCCGCAGACCAGACAGCACAGGAGTGTCAGGAACAGCATAAAGGGAGACACTGCCGGGACATCAGCTAGGCCAGGATATTGTCTTCAGTGTCGAAGCTGGTAAGTATAATTAGCAGGCATGCAGGCGGACCAAACTACCTCCGGAGGTGCAGTGACATGTAATGCACCTGTGGTTCAAGTTTCAGCACAATACCACCAGGGGAACAGGATAAAACACGGATATTTAGCAGGAGCTCATGCGACCAGCTGCCTGCTCTGACCAGAGTCAAGCCACGCCCCTGTGGACACACTTCTAGATGTGGCAGAGAAAAGTGTGCCTGAGCCAACACCAGATGATCCTCCTCCAGCACCTACAAACACATCACCTGCAAATGTGGCTGGCCCATCAGATGGAACGATACAAGGTCAAATTAAACCTTGTCGGGGTACAGATACCCTCATCCAGGTGGCACTAACCAGATTCACTTTTGGACATAAGATTCCTTTTTCTGTAAGGAAAAAATCTGGGTGAAATTTGCATGGATCATCAATCGGAAGCACTCCACTCATTTTGAGGCATCTTTTCTTCATAAAAAGTAAGTTTTATCAAAAATGTTCTTTTTTTTGGATACTGTCAATGAAATATTTTATTTTACTCTTGTTTACAAAACCAAAAAATAGATAAAATAAAAAATGTGAGCCAAATGGTGAATATATCTATATCACTCATAACAAAATGTTTTTGCATAAAAATAATTGAAGCAAAATTTATCAAAGGTGGAGTGACCTTTGCAGTTGACTCAAGACAAAGCTGAATTTGCGGAGAAAACACTTTAATGGGCCAGGGGGTCCCCTCCCTGGCAACTTGGCTTTGACCAAAAGGCAACATCTACTTTTGGGAGCCTTAGATTGGAGGATAGTGGTGGAGGCAAAACTAGACCATCAGGAGCCTCCACAAGATGACCCACAGGCGGAGCCTGGAAATTATTTGCATACACCTGTCTCTGTATATGTCTATTTTTGTATTACTTTATAATAATAATTGTTTTTTGTACCATTATTTAGGAACTGATATGGCTGAAAGCCTGCAGATGGATGGGGTGACGGCACAATCTCCATCAATTGTGCCTCCCCCATCCTCCACTGCCACCCTTACCAAAGTCCTGGATGGGCTTAGGGTGACAGTGTTAAGGCAATCAGCAGCCATGGAGGCTGTCCAGGCCAGCATGTTGGAGCAAAACTCCTTTCTAAGGTCCATAAGCCAAGATGTGAGGGAGATCAAAGAACATCTCACTGACCCAATAGAAGGTGAGGTGGACCAGTGCCCTGCTGTGGCTGGACCGAGCACCCAGCAGGGTCCACGACGGTCCACCCGGATCCGTAAATTCAGCTTACCGGAGTCGGCTGCAAAGAGAAAGAAATCTGATTGATGTTCTTGAATTTATTTCACCTGGAACTTTCCAAATGTATGTCCAAAAATGTAATGTGGTTAGTGCCCCTGGAGGCCAACAAGGAATATCTTGATATTGTTTCGCTCCATGTGATGGGCCTGTCACATTTTGAGGTGATGTGTTTGTAGGAGGTGGAGGAGGCACATCTGGTGGTGGCACAGGCATGCTTTCCTCACCCACATCTGTAAGTGTGTCCACATCTTCATTTTCTGATGGTAATCCTAAACCAAATACATCCAGAAAATCCTGTATTTTTAATGACTTAAATTGTTAAATTTTTTAATAAAAAAAAAAATTATTTCATTGATGCATTTATCAAAAATGTTAACTCTAACTATTATGGATTTTGAATTCTAAAAAATCCAAAAATAATAATAATAATAATAATTAAAAAAAATAATAATTTTCAATGAAATAATTTTTTTTGTAACTTCTTCCATGATAAAATAAAAAAACAAACTACTATGGTACAACAAATCGGGCCCTGGCCTGCAACAGTATTGCTAAAAAGGCAAGTATTTACTCTGGAATGGCATGCTGGGATGTGCAGTTCCACAACCAAAAAACCACTTTCACTTTAAAAACAACAAAAACAAAAAAACATGTATTTGTGAACTTTAAAAATATAGGGACTATTGTTTGTGAATTAAAAGTGTTTTGGGATTGGTATCTTTCTTAATATCCATTTTACAAACAAAAATAGAAAAAAAAATATGCTAATTTACGCATCCACTTTGCTATTATACAATGCAATGAGTAACACCTGCTACTCTATTAATTGACTGCATACATCAGTAGAAGAAGAAACCATCGGCTGCACACACACTCCTTTTTGCCGGTCAGACACGCCTGCGTTTGCAGGACCACTCCCCCGTTCACAAGCACCTTCCCCTGTTACCACCCGCAAACGGAACCGTCACTCAAAGTAGCGACAAGTCTGTGTACTACGAGCGCACAATTCCCCATCACTGAAGTTACCTTGCGCACGCGCATTGCGAATTACGCATGCGCACTGAGCACAAATCGTCCGGTAGTGAGCAATCGCACCTTAGCGAGCGTGTCTGAATCAGGTCCAATGTCTCCAGGTAAATTACTCCCACCATAGAGCCAGTGGTAAATTCAAGCAAATTAAATGAAGTAAATGAATTGCAATCTTTGTAAAGTCCACGGTTGGAGCACTGTATTGCAGATGTATGGGGCTGCAGATAGTAACATCAAGGCCAACACAATAAAAGTCACAGCCACACTTTGTGTGTTAGAGTCTGGCTCTTGGTACTACTGCCATATTATCTGAAAACACTTTTCTATACTGCTCTAATCTTTTACTGATTTGATTATGGGTGTCAGAATGAGGGAGGAGAGGATTCAAGGTGGCGTCAGAATGGGAGGAGGTAAGAGGGTGGCTCGCCCTCGCAAACATTTGAAAGATGAGGTGCAGTGGAAGGTTAGGGGCTGTGCTTTATAGCAATAGGCTGCACGGCCCCTGCACTGCACAGAGGAGGAGGTGCATTGTGCGGTCTTTAAGTTAAAAGATTGCACATTATACCTCCTCCTCCGTGCAGTGCAGGGACTGTGCAGGCTATTGCTATAAAGCACAGCCCCTGACTGTCCACGGCCACCCTCCAGTCCCTGTGCGCCCAGCAACAGGTAAGTTGGAGTGGCAAAGGGCCTCATTGCAGGGAGTCAGGGGCGTCGGAACGATTTTATGTTGCCCCACCCATCATAAAATCGTTCCGATGCCCCTGGATTTAAGGAGAACACTTTCTCTTGTGGGGTCTAACATCTTTGCATTATGTGCTGCAGCAGATGTGTCCTCATCCTACTGAACTTACTGTGATAGCGAAGTAGACCTGTTTTTTAACTACCCTTTTCCATCAATCCAGGATGTTTTTATGGATTGCTCCAACCATACATGATACACTTTAGTATATTCCACTGTAGCTTTCTCATCCACCATCTTGCTCATGAAAAATGTCTATAGTTTAGGAGATCTTGCCCAGAAGTCCTGTGTGAAGCGTATACGTAAGGGAAGCCGATGGACACAATGCCGACCGCTGGCTTCCAGACTACTTAATCCCGGCGAGGGTTACATGACAGGCTTCTAAATCTAGACGACTGTCATTTTACCGACGCCGGGAGACCGGCACCCGGCATCCCGATTGAAGGGATGCCGGGCGCGGACAGCCTCACGGGGGGTGGGGAGTGTTAGGTTTAGGGCTCCTGGGGGGGACTTAGGGTTAGGGTCAGGCTAGGGGAAGGGGGGGTTAGGCACCCCCGGGGTCGATGTTAGGGTTAGGCACCCCCCCGGGGAACTTAGGTTTAGGCGACGGGGAAGGGGGGGTTAGGGTTAGGCACAGGCGGGAGCTTAGGTACCCTAAAGGAGGATTAGGGATACGGGGTAAAATTAGATTAGCTATACTTACCTTTAGGACGATCGGGATTTCCTCCTCTGTCGGGCTGCCTCTGCCGGGATTTGAACCTCCGGCCATGCGGCCGGCAGTAAATCATACCAAATGCGTCTGAAGTTGGATTTTGCCGCACACCTGGAATAAAGCAGATAGTGCCTGAATCTCTCTGCATCTTTCCACCGAGCAATTCTGTATGGTTGAGTATCTATCTGTAAACCTATAATTTTATTTGCTGCGTTTGTATTAGTTGACTTTTTAACAATTCGTAATCCAGCCATGGAATTGTAGAAATTTTGTATTCCGGTTTAACTTGTCTTCTACCATGTCTCTTGATTTTCCCGAAACTAATATATCATCGAGAAATGGCCAGATAATTTTTCTTGCCTTCTTAGTTGAACCATGAGAGCCACAAGAACCTGTGTGAATGATCTCAATGAGGTCGGCAAGCCAAATTGGAGGTATGAAATTGGATATGGTTTCCTAGGACACAGAATTGTAGGTAAGTCTGATGTTGCCGGTTGACTGGAATGTGAAAATAGGCATCTTTCAGATCTATTGAGGCAAGAGATTCTTCAGTGTTTCCATGTGGAATTGCTTCAAAATTTGTTTAGTTCCTTCAGATCCAGTACTGTTCTGAAATCCACTGAAGGTTTCTTTACTAGGAACAGACATAAATAAATCATCTTCCTCTCTCTGCAGGAGCTACAAACTTTACTGCCTGTAAATTGAGCAGTTTTCTTAAACTGTCCTCTAGCGCAGAGTTGGCTAACCTTGACACTCCAGCTGTTATGGAACTACATAACCCAGCATGCACTGCTACAGTTTTGCTATTAGGGCATGCTAAAACTGTGGCAGGGCATGCTGGGATATATAGTTCCACAACAGCTGGAGTGTCAAGGTTAGCCAACACTGCTCTAGAGCCATGACTTCCACTTCTGTAGTAGGAGTGTCTGACATCACAAATATGTTCATCCAGGGAACTTTCTTCAATTCTATCTGGTACCCACTGGATACCACCTCCAATGAACAAAGCAACTCCGTTTTTGAATCTCAGAAGCCTGCTTTCTACTGGTGTTAGGAGGGACCAGGCATAGTCATTACTGCTTGGGATTAGATCTCCCAAAGGTCTGACGAAAGCATTGCCTTGCCATGCAGAGGAATATTTTCTACTGTACTGCCAACGTGGTCTGTAACTTCTGGCTTCTTTAAACTGTTGTCTTGATGTTGGCACAGGATATCTATTCGCTAATCTTGTCTGCTAGACCTACCTCCTGAATTATTGTTTTTGTCAGATTCAAGTCTGCTACCAAATAACAATGAACCTTAATAGGATATTGTCGCCAGTCTATTCTTGGAGTGCACATTTGCTGGCCAAGAGCGCAGCCACAATACTCTTCTTGCCTCTACACCAGCAGCCATAAATCTTGCTGAAAATGTCATTATATCAAGAGAAGCCTCACATCAATTTTCCACGGTTTTCTGCATTATTTCTAAACTTAGCAGCACTTCTTTGAGATTCTTTGTTCTAGATCTGATGCATAGAAGAACTCCAGAATGTTCTTGTATGCTCCCGATTCTTCACTTAAGAAATCCACAAAACCCTCTATTATACCATACGCTGAGCTACCCGCACCATACTTACAACTAAAGGTCTTCTGCGACCTAGATCTTTTAGACCCCTGTAAATTCATTAATTCCATAAGCTGGCTAGACTGCTCCCTAGAAGCACACACACATTCGTCACAGGAAACAGAATTTAACACATGCTGCCAAAGCTATTAAGCACTTCTTTTTGACAGCTTCTTTTTAGGTCCCATCGCTGCAGACACACTATTGATTAAGACATGGTGATGCAGATGCCGGAGCCTACCTATGTGACACGGACAGTCGCAACAAGGTAAGAGCTGTGGGTTTTTTAACTTGTTTTTTTCATTTTATTTGTGACATGTGGTGGGGCTGGAGTGTCCCGTGGTGTGGGAGGGAGTGTGGAGGAAGGTGGATGGACTGGAGTGGCCCGTGGAGAGATGGGGGGTTTGAGTGGCACATGATGGTCTGCTGTTGTGACACATTATGGTCTTCTGGAGTGACATATGGGGGGCTGGAGTGACATGAGGGGCTGCTGAAGTGACACATGGGGGTTGCTGGAGTGGCACATGGGGGGCTGCTGGTGTGACACGGAGGGGCTGCTGGTGTGACACATGAGGGGCACTGGAGTAACACATAGAGATGGAGTGACATGTGGAAGGGCTGGAGTGACACCAGGGGGGTGTTGGAATGCATTATGTGATTTTTTTTTTCAATGTATTTATTGTGGATGTGGCTTTTTAAATGTATTGTATGTGGATGTGGCTTTTTTAGTGTATTTTATGTGGATCTGGCTTGTTTCAGTTTGTCTTATGTTGATGTTTTTTTCAATGTTTTTATATTGTTTTGGCTTTTTCTTTCCCTTTAATAGTTACCTTCACGGTGACTGTGTGCATGCACTTTTACATGCTCCCACAAACATCATACCAGCTGGCCACACCCCCTTTTTGCACATGCACCTTCGGTGTGCGCATGATCTCAACTCTTTGACATACCTACAGATATTTCTGGGCTTGTTGCCTCTGACTGGTTGGCCACCCCTGGTCTAGTGTGTAACAGTCATTACAGCCAGGATAACCTCGAAAAAACAAATACAGGAATAGGCTTCTGAACACTCAATACAATTCCTCTTTCTGGAGAAAGGACTACTCTAATATGATGAGATCACAGGCAGTGATGGTCTTTGAACCAATCAAGTATAATATCAAGATATATCACAATCCAGAGCTCACTCAATACTTAACTCTTCTATAAAAATGTCCGGGAGACTCAGAACTTTCCGGGTGCTTCTCCCAGACCCTGTGACTGGATGACCTCACTCCGCCAGAAGATCATAGATTTTTGTCCACTGACATGGAAAAGATGGTGGTTACTTGTCCCTGAGTAACCTGAGTGGGATTATTAAACAACTTCTAGGGATTTCCTCTCACCATCAGTACCGCTTATTACTGACTCCTCCATCCACTGTGATGTGAGCGGGTAACTTGCTGCCATCACCAGGATCATACGCCAGCACCTGGAACCACTTCTCTCAGGCTCCTACACCGGCACATGGAACCACTTACTTCTCTGTATGTGTGGGAGTTGCTCCAACAGTTCCTGGGTAGTGGCAGCTAATACCCCTTTTCCACCTAAATTCCGGGTCTGACCTGGAGTTGGAACAAAGTTCCTATCCAGATCTGACCCGGAATTTTGCCAGCACCGACTCGGGATATTCCCAAGTCAGCGCGGCTCACACCGCAGTCGGGTCTGCATAGACCCGGCTTTTGTGGAGTGAAAGTGGTCGCTTGGATATGTCATCTCCAAGCGCCACTGAAGCCGGACCAAGCGGCCGGCTAGCAGCGCACTCCAGGTCGTGACCCGGAGTGCACTGTTCTCACAGCAGGGTTTCACGGGCTACGCCTGTGTTAAACCCTGCTAGTTACCTGGGTTGGATTGCCGGGTCACTCGACCCGGCGATCCAACTCTCTCCCCTTTTACACCAGGGAGCTGCCCAGGTTAACCCTTCAAAAGCCTGGGTTTTAGCTCCGGTGTAAAAGGGGTATAAGTCTCCCTGGTCCCTTTCTCTGGAACAGTTTGCAGGCTAGCTGGCAGAGGGTATCAGTTTGGAGACACTTGGCTCAATCCAGAACAGCTGGATTACGCTATTCTGGAGGTATCAGGATACAAGCAGATGCGGCATCTTAAAGCAATTGCTCAATTGTCTATAAAAAGACAATTATTCCACAGCATACATTCTTTAGAAGTACAATTTTATCAGAATCAGAGGACTCACACACAAACAAGCATACAGAGGGTTTTTTTTGTCCTGAGTCTCTTAACCAATCAAGCTAACTGCATGTGCTGTGCATGCACAATACACGCATACATTAACATTGTCTCTAATGGACAATGGGGAGTGGTCACTCCCTTGTGCCTGAGCTTATTTGGACAGATAACTGCCACTCAAGTGCCAACAAGTCTGGAAGGAGATAATTCCCTCCAAAACTTTACTTCCAGGATTCTGCTGTGGGACCTTATTACCTTGTCTGGTCAAATTTTGGCTACAGACGCAGGGAGACAAAATCCCCAATCAGCAGTCTCCTGCCTACCGTGTGTGAGCTATTGGTAGCTCCAAGAAAATAATTAGCTTGCTGTTCTGCCAGCTATCTCTGCATCTCCTCAAACCACTTTGAGACACTAGCCTGCAGAGGAAGATGTTCCAATTCACTGGGAATGGTATGGGGGAACAAACAGCCCAAGTAGGGTTACAGATCCCTTCTGGACCACCAAGGAAGCAGTAAGTGCCATTTTACTTTTAAAAAAGTTTTTATATATAACTGAATTTAAACTTTTTTAGATTTAAACACATTGCAACATATATCCATATTATGTGCCCTACACCAGGTTTTGCACTTCAGTGCTGCACAGAAAAATTATTTAAAAAGTTTATTTAAACATCTGTACATTTCTTTATATACTGTGCCCAGTTAACATAGCTCTGCAGTGCCAGAGCCTGTTCACTTACACTCTCCGCAATATAGCGCACTGGGGGTTAAACTACTGAGTAGCCGCTCTGTAGCCAGTGGTCAGTATGCAGTCCTGTCTGCAGTGGTCCTGTAGTGAGGCAAAGGGCGGAATTCAATTGTTTTTCGTGGCCTGCATCTCCCGTCTAAAGTGACAGGAGTTCGTGGGCCGCTATGCAATTGTTTCAGATTTTCGTGCTGATCGCGCCCGACAGGAGCAAGAATTGAATAGCTCTGTCGGGCGCGATGGGGGCAGGAATCAATTGAATTCCGCCCAAAGTTAACTACATCGGATCTCTTCTGCCTCACTACAGTCGCCAGAAGTGATCCGGGTTTGTGGCGCATCACACATTAAAAACTCACCTCGGTCCCATGCCTGTTACCATTAACTAGAGTTAGGTACCGGAGGGGTCCGGGCTTTGACACACACAAGTTTTATACAGGGTGGCTGGTGTTGGCATTTGCAATCAGCGCCCAGCGCTAATTAGTACTTTTGAAAATGGCACCTTACAATGTTTTGCCCCTCTAAAAAGTGGCACCGTGGCACAAGGGTTAACCCTTTAATGCTGCGACCGCCATTTTAACCATGTGTGACGGGTCTCTGGCCAGACTCCCTGGTAAGGGTATGTCGTACTCCTGTATGTTGCCCACTTCCTGAGTGAAGATGTTAGTCTAATTTATTTATAAACGCTAAATGAAAGTCAAACAGTTATCTTTATATCTCATT
Organism: Taudactylus pleione; assembly: GCA_031769625.1. Classification (NCBI taxonomy): domain Eukaryota; kingdom Metazoa; phylum Chordata; class Amphibia; order Anura; family Myobatrachidae; genus Taudactylus; species Taudactylus pleione. Next base: position 33,336,182 of record JAUIMM010000015.1, on the reverse strand, counting down.
GTGTGGCAGATTATATTGTTCTGGTCAAGTCTGCATGAGCAGTTTTTAGGTTAGAATTTTTGTACTAATGGTGTGACCTTTTTGTCGTATTTTTGTTGTTTAGTAGCCAATTGCATATATCTTATGCATTTTTTATTTTTCTTGTTGTTGCCTCACTCTCTAACATGATAGTTAAATTTCATATATATACATTTACAATATATTTAAAATCAATTGCAATTAATTTATCAACTGCACCACAGAAACAAGCTTTCCCTTCACTTGGCACTAATTATTTTGAACATTTGGGATTTAAGATTACTAAAGTTATGGCATAACAGTTTTATATGCCTTTTGGTCCAATATTATCAAGCCTAAATGCTAATTATGGGAACTGGCAATCTAAGCAATTATTCTGATTTTAAAGGATTGGGGTAATATTTGATGACATCTGCAAACGGTATACAATCGGGAATCCCGACTGCTTTATCCCTGCGTAGGATAAATGACCGGTGTCTATATCTAGACGCCTGTCATTTCCCCGATGCCGGGAGACCGGCGCCCCGATTGAAGGTATCCCGATCGAAGGGATGCCGGGCGCCGAGAGCGGACAGCCGCAGGGGGGGAGGGTTAGTTTTAGGGCACCCGGGGGGGGGGACTTAGGGTTAGGCACCTCCCCGGGGGATTTAGGTTTAGGCAGCAGGGAAGGGGGGATTAGGGTTAGGCACTTGGGGGGAGGTTAGGGTTAGGCACCCCTAAGGAGAGTTAGGGGGTTAGGTTAGTTTATACTTACCTTAGCGACGATTGGGATTTTCAGCTCTGTCGGGCACTCAGCTTTTGTCGGCCAGGCGCTGCCGGGAATCGAACTGCCAGCCATGCGGCCGACGGTATTTCGTACAGATTCCCTGCAAACATTGCCTAAATCATATTCCTTCCAACCAGCCTCGTGTATATATAGCCCTATGGCTTTTATCCTTTTCAGGATTATTTTTTTTAAACATATGGTGGAATTGTTCAGAAAAGAACTCCCATTTGGAAGTCATTCTCTATTCCAGATTCATTGTAGAAGAGATTCCAAATGATCCAGAGTTCTGGAGCTTAACTTCTCCAACAATCCAATCAGTCAACACAAAAAGTCTCTATTGAGACATCTTAAGAAGGCTGCTAAAGCAGTTATACGGATTCTCTGCAAGTCCACCACCCCTTCTTTAAACAACTGGCATATCACATTAAACTTTTATTTGAACATGTAAGAAAGAATAAAACCTACAACTACAGATGTGCCCAGCTAGTTTGTTGTTCCATACGCCATGTAGCGCGCCATAGTCTACGCCATGAGTCGCGCCACACAGAATGTTACGTAATGGAACATAGCGTAGCACTGGAAAAGTCATAACATGTAATACAACAAAACTTTTGTCCACCAGGTGTCACTTTTCCTTAACTACACAGCGCATGCATCTGATTTCTAATGCATTTTCTGTATCGCCGCTCGATGACTGGCTGACAGAAGCAGTGGTTCTGTACAATATAGTACAGCGTTTTCCTCATGGAATTAGGGCTGTAGAATAACGTCTAATAAAGTTTTAACTCATTAAGTGAGGGAGTCCTGTACATTCATATAAAAATATTTCACACGCACAGCTCTGTATTACACACTGACTGCGTTTGAAGCTGCACACTTGCGTCAATGTCGGCGCTGTCCCAGACTAGTGATTTCATGACTTTAGGGACTAGTAGCAAAGAGGGATCTCTGTATTAGAAACTGACTGTGCGTTTTAAAACGCACACTTGCGGCACTGTCCCAGACACTATTGTGATTTCATGATTTTAGAACTAGTGGTGGACTCTGTTTAAAAGTGAGGTCTCTGTACTACAAACTGATTGTACGTTTTAAGGCGCACACTTGCGGCACTGTCGGCGCTGTGGTGGCTGCCAGATCTGGGGGTTGCAATGGGATCTCAGGCGCATGACCAGTGGAGCTGCTCCATACGCTATGCCATGGCGTTTGGCAGATCATAGTACTGTGCATGGCCAGTGTGTCGGGAGTCACACACAGTGCATCCCAGACTTAAACACTACAGTGATTTCATGACTTTAGCAACCAGTAGTGGGCTGTTTGTAATACAGCGATCCCTCTTTCAAACTGACTGTGTGGTTGAAGTTGCACACTTGCGGCACTGTCCCAGACTTAGACACTGTAGTGATCTCATGACTTTAGAAACTAGTAGTGGGCTCTGTTTAAAAGTGGGGTCTCTGTATTACAAACTGATTGTGCGTTTTAAAACACACTTGCGGCACATCGGCAATGTGGTGGCTGTCAGCTGCGGAGGTTGCAATGGGATCCCTGGCACATGCCCAGTGGAGCCACTCCATACGCCAGTCGTGCTATGCCATAGTGTATGGAGGATCATAGTACTGCGCATGCCCAGTGTGTTGGGAGTCACACACAGTGCATCCCAGACTTACAGTAAACACTATAGTGATTTCATGACTTAGGAACTACTGTAGTAGCGGGCTGTTTGAAAAGAGGGATCTCTCTATTACAAACTTACTGTGCGGTTGAAGTTGCAGACTTGCGGCACTGTCCCAGACTTAGACACTATAGTGATTTCATGACTTCAGAAACTCACATTACTACATGATACTTGGCAACAACACTGGAGCTTAAGGACTTATTCTTATAAGAGTGATATATCAAAAAAGATAACTGTATGACCTTGATTTATTATTCCTCATTCTGTGGATAAAGTAGTTCATATAGTTTCCCTGGGTGCATTAATCACTCTCAACTAGCATTAATTACTACGCTCCTGGGAGCGACTGGGGGAAATGTAATGAACACAGGATGTAGACAGACACAAGATGTCAAATTTTACTATGTAGACCAGTGATTCCCAACCGCAGTTCTCAAGGCACACTAACAGTCCTGGTTTTAGTGATATCCATGCTTAAGCACAGATGGTTAAATCAAAATAACTAAGGTACTAATTTAGTTGCCTGTGCTCAAGTATGGCTATCCTTAAAACCTGGACTGTTAGTGTGCCTTGAGGACCGTGGTTGGGAACCCCTGATGTAGACATTCAAAATGTCATCAATACAAATGTTCGTGGTCATTATTTCAGCCTGTCGACTTCATGAAACTGTTGACATGTACTCTGTGAACGTCAAGTACCTGGCTACATGCTATAATCTAAATGTCAACAAATCATACAGAACCCATGAACGCTGACTTTCACCAAAGAATCCAAAAGAGGCGATTTTAATAAAAGCCAAACCTGCTGTGTCATAAAAATCTTGGGGTAAAAATCTGCAAATTTCACAGGTTGCCATTTACTCAATTTCCCATAGTCCTTTGCTCACTATGTACATGGTCTTTCCTTCTCTCTTCTTGCTTCTACTTTGATTTTCATTATTGATCTATTAAAAAAGTTTTTAAAAAACAAGTCACCCTAAAACAGTGTAAACAGACTTTAAACTTTAAATGGTTACTCTCCCTCCCTGAAGGAAACAAACGTGTATGGATATTTTACACCAATGTAAAACTTTACAACATCATAATTGAGAGATAACAATCTGCTAATCATAGTCCAAATCTTTGCAACTAAATTGCATAATCTACAGCAGTTTATCATGTGGGCCCAAGGTGACAACACTGTTAATTTTGACAAGGATTTTAAATTTAGTTTTAGTCTTACTTATTTAAACTTGCAGAGTCACATTTTTGTCTCTCTTGTTGCTTTTAGTCAAGATTTAGTCAGTGGATCTCAGATTTCATTTTAGTCTAATTTAGGTAAATATTTCAGTCTTTTTTTTTTTTTTTTTTCAAACAGTTCAATGATACGGTAATAGATTTACTGAAGAACTTTTTTCTGAAATTCCCTTGAGAACTTGAAGTCAGCATACCTTTAACTACAGTATGTTCTTAGTAATCTAGGCTCAGTTAATTTTGACAAGGGTTTTAAATTTACTCTTAGGGGATTATCCAATTAGCCATTATCGGCAAATAACTAATTTTGCGCCGATTATTCCCATTTTTCACAGATTTGTTTCCCCCCCCTTTCCTATTATTTCGGCTGAATTAATAGGATATTTCTCCCAAAAGTACCTAGAATCCGCGATACGTTTGTGGAGCTGTGTGTTTTCGCCATTGAAGTGGTGAAAAAACTGCACTTATTGTGGGTTATTTTTCAGGACACATCAGGTCCCGAAAATTATCCACTATAAGTGCCAACATCGGGCAGCATTTTGGATCTAATTAGATAGCCCTGCCACGATCAATTAGCAGTGCTACTTTAGTGGATACCCCCATTTGTTGCTTATTTAAAAATGAACACAGATTTAGTCATAATTTTTGTTATTAAAATGTATATATTTTCATCATTAGTTTAGTCTTTAAAAAAAATAAAAATAAATAATTACTTTGGCAAAATTTTCGTCGACACAAATGAATACTGGGTGACACTCAAGAGGAGTGCCCATCATTTGAAAGTGATCTTGTTTCAATTTCAACACTGAGCAGTTCAAGCATAAGACCAGTTTTGTAACCTAAACAGAAGCATTAGTCAGGTTCAGGATCTGTAAAGGCCCCTCTACATTCCAAGTGAATTTGAGGCTGTTGCTCACAATATGCCAGGTTGAAGATTTTGTTTTTCAAGGACTAGAGAAAGACAGCACCGGGCTCTACTAGTAGGGGTATCATGCCATAGCAGGGGGACACACTTGATGGGGTCCCCCAGCCAAAGCATTCACAACTCACTAGTCAGCCCAGGCCAGGAATTCCCTGGGAAGGACCCACCCCTCAATAACAGGGTCCCCCCTCCAAGAGCAGGCCCAGGCTGATAGCCCAGGGCTATGCTCCAGCCTCCTTGGTGGGGGGTGTAGAGTTGATTATGTTAAAAATAGAATATTGTTATATACAGGGGGGACTAGAGGTCCCAGCAAGCCTGCCCCACTTGCTGGCACTTTGAGAATCACAAGTAGCAGCAAGCCCGGGAATTAAGGGCCCGCTGGTGCCTGTGGTCATCCTGTAAAAGAAATATTAAAATAAAGACAATACACACACCAAGAGTTGTAATATTTTATTAGATACTCTCACACACAGTACAAAATACTTACTTTTACTCCCTGGTGCTGTCTGTCCTCTTCAAGTAGCATCCCATCTTGGAAAAATAAATAAAACAAAATACCGGAGCCCACCGGACTCAGTACTGTACTCGAAGTATAGTACTACGCAAATACAGCTTCAGCCGCGCTGTATTCCATATAAATCTATGGGCGGACAGTTGATTGGCTGAGAGAGCAAAGCCCCTGGCACTCTCAGCCAATAAACTGTTCGCCATAGACTTCAATGTTGGTAATGTGCAGGTTATTCGCAGTAAAATTAAAGGAAGATAACTGCACCTAGGAGGCGGCTAAAAGGGTGCTGGAGAAAACACTGTAGATCACTAAGCGCTGCCATAGGTGCCAATGGCAACACAATATTGTAGCCTTCTAGTAACGCTAGCAGGCCGAAAGCAGCGAAAACCTGCAAGTTCATATCGAGAAGTGATGGCCCCCTTATCGCAGCATAGTACATGGAAATGAAGGTCCCTGGTTTGTGCTTTCCACCACGCTTTCTTTTTAGGCGCTTCCTGATAAAGGGAAAAGCTGCATCAGACTTCATCTGATTGCATCCAATATAAGAAAAACATTTAAAATTGCATCCAATATAAGAAAAACATTTAAAACCAGAAAAAGATAAAGATACCTTTCAAAGCATATTTACTCACCTGGTTCTGGTGAGTAGAACTGATCTATACATGTGCATTCAATAAGTAGTAGTATCTACATAAGTTTTTCGTGCGTTTGCCTCTACTTTAGCAGCGCAGTATCAGTCTATGTTTTTTTTTTGTATTTGTTAATGAAGTTTGGGATTCCCACATAGGATAGGCTGCAGTGTATAGGTATTTTTACTATATCAAAAAAGTAGTGATTGCATTAGAATTGCATTTAAAAAAAGAGTCTGGCAATATTACGCTATTGTTTTTTCTTTTAGTTTATATATTTGAATGTGTCTCCTCTATTACCCCCGATGCAGAGACCCTGTGAGGTTTCACATTTGCTGCATGCTCACAGGGGTGCCCTTTTTCACAAAACATTAAGGTTGATGATATGAGCATTTTAACCAAATATACATTATGGTGTCTACACACGGTACGATCAGCCAGCGATAACGATATCGCTGACTGATCGTCCTGCACCCTCCTGGAGTGCTGGAAGATCAATATCGATCATCCAGCATTCCACCAACGACGGTCAATGACATGCGATATAGTAATCTGGTCGATATCGACCAGGTTGGCCTGCATGCACAGGCGATGGACCATATCGTTCTCATCCATACGTGCCCACGCATCGCAGGTCGTTGGTGGGTTGGAAGGGACCAAAAAATGCACGATATGAATGATATCATCAATATAGTTATCGTTCATAGCGAGCATTTTGTTCGTCCCGTGTGTATGCACCATTACTCTGTAGCATACAATTTCTAATTCCGTTGGGTCAGCTGAGGAGCAGAAGATCAAAAGACTGACATTTTTGAAAATTTTTCAAATACAGGACAGCGTTTGTGCCTGGGACTTTGTTTAGTTATCATAATGTAGAGGTTTGGTGTTCCCCAGTCTCCGGACTAAGCCGCAGTTCTCTTTGGAGTGCAGATTATAATATTTTGTTTTCTATGAAGCACACTTTGCTGACCATGTAAAATCAAAGTACTTCACTCTAAAGGCTGCTTTATCATAACATCCAATTATCTACTAAGGTTGACCATTACTTGCAGGCAGAAAGACTTAAACATAACAAAGAGCAATTTGGTGACTCAAGATTTCTTAAGTGCAAGCAAGAAAAAAAGCTATTCACCTAACTCTTGGCAATAAAATACCAACTCTACAGAAGCTTAGCCAACATACCAGTTGAACATTGCACCAATGTGCCACCTTTTTATGCACACAAATCCCAATTTCTAACCTGCACTCCTCTCACACCACCAATTCTGCTGGTCAGAGATTCCAGATCAGTTTTCACACTTTTTAAAAACCTGTCCACACTTCCAGAGAGCAGCATTACCTCTTTGCACCAAAAACAATGCACTTCCTTTCTCCCCATTACACCACCATACCTGCACTTCAAAACTATAACCTGAATGTCCAGCTTCTGCTGCTAAGCGCTGTCTCAAAATAACAGTGTATACGAGTAACCATAACCTTTAATCCACAATTAAACACAATGGTATGCTATTTGGCCCAACAATATTATGAAATGTAAAAGGTTTCATTTTCAATTCAGACAAAATCATAAAAAAAAATAAATTACAATATCTTCATAAAATAGAAACATTGTTAATATGATTGGTGTAACTTTTTATTTTAACCAATAAAAAAAAAAAGCTACAAAATTTGTCTGTCTTAAAAAAATATACAGTAAATGATGTTCTGAACAAAATCAAACTTTTCTGAGCATTTGATGAAAATAAAATCTGCACGGACAGGTCAATGTTCGCATACAAGTAAAAGTACCCAGTCCAGCATGATGGTTTTAGAGGCGATTTATAATTATGTTCAGCAGACTAAGAGAATTAGTATTAAGTTCATTCGCTGTCAAACTTTATGGAGTTGACAGATGTGGAAATTGCTCCACCACAATAACTGCCCCGCTTTTTCTTTGTCTTTTCATGACGGAAAGATTTTCCTTTTGTGTATTTTAAAACATTATTGGCTTTTTCTCCCCAGTCTCCTCTTGACCCTGCCTGTAATAGAGGAAACAAAATAAGCTTCAGTCACACAATTCTAAGAAAACTATGTATATCAAATTCAGCGCCATATTGTGTTATAGTCAACGTAACATTTCTTTCTACTTTCCTGGTCTATGGTTTCCATTCAATTCATGGGCATATTCAATACGCCGCAGAACTTACCGTGGACAGATGACGCTCAGAGCTATTCAATTATAAGCTCATTTCCTCTTGTAGTAAGCCTGTGGCTAAAGCGAATTAACCCATAGCTTCTGGGTTAAGTGTTCGTAGCTATGGCGCTATGGGTTAACGCGCTCACTGCAGTAATGGCAGAAAGCCCTACTTTCTGTTCGCACCTCAGGAGGGTGCAAACAGAAACCCGCGATAAGTGCAGCCTGCAATTTAATAGCCCCGGGCACTGCTACAAGCCTGTGGTAAGCATCCCAGCTAATTGAATATGCCCCTTAAGGTCTGCTTAAACAATATTTAAATTGCAAACCTACAGGTATCTGGTCATTTTATGAGAAATAATAATGTAGCCTATGAACACACTAGGGACCATTGACTTTACCGATTACTAGTAAATACACATGTTGCACTGCCCACAATCTATATTCACTTTGTGTAGGAAGCAACTGCATTTTAAGTACCATGGCAGACATTTATTGCAAACACTGCTCTATTTGTACTGTACCTTTGCTTCAAATGAATTATTAGCAACTCTAGGATCAATTTCAACTTCCTCTTCAGCTACTCTTCGGAATGGGGTTGCCTTGTGAACTTCCTGCATTACACCCCAAAAACAAAACAAAAAATGTAATATAACAGGTATGAAAAGTAGCAGTATGTAATTTTCAATTACACTCTTGAATTTAGTCAGTCAAACACTCCATTCATGAAAAATAATGTACATAGGAATACAGTTCATATTATCAATCAGATATTCACCAATGGTACAGAAATTCTGTGAAAGTGAGCCACTATTACACTTACAATATACCAAAACAGGGTACACACTATACGATCGATTAGCCGATATATTGTCCTGATATGGATTGGAACCATATATTGTCCAAATGATATAGTGTGTATGCCCAATCCGTCGTTACTGGGTGATAGTGATGTTACATGCAGCATGTAACGTTACATTCAGCATGTAACGTTACACTGCACAGCGACGCGATGTATCATTACATTGCATCGCTCAGCCATAAGAAGTGTACCCAGCTTAAGGCTCATCCTCTGCATTACTCAACTCTGTTCCCCTCTCCCTGTATGTACCAAACCACAGCCCCTCTAACAGGTAAGTTCTTGTGGTAGAGAAAAAAGAACTTTACAAGTGTACATTTTTATATACTGTAATTGTCCTACCTGATCCACTATGTACTATATAATTTTGATATACAGTACCAGTCAAAAGTTTGGACACACCTTCTCAATGGTTTTCGTTTATTTAAATTATTTTCAACATAGTAGATTAATACTGAAGACATCAAAACTATGAAAGAACACATATGGAATTATGTTGTAAACAAGAAAAAGTGTTAAACAAATCAAAATATGTTGTATGTTTTAGATTCCTCAAAGTAGTCCCCTTTTGCTTGGATGACAGCTTTGCACACACTTGGCATTCTCTCAGTCAGCTTCATGAGGTAGTCTCCTGGAATGGTTTTCCAACAGTCTTGAAGGAGTTCCCAGAGGTGCCGAGCACTTGTTGGCTGCTTTTCCTTCACTCTGCGATCCAACTCATCCCAAACCAGCTCAATTGGTGATTGAGGAGGCCAGGTCATCTGACGCAGCACTCCATCACTTTCCTTCCTTGTCAAGTAGCCCTTACATAGCCTGGAGGTGTGTTTGGGGTCATTGTCTTGTTGAAAAACAAATGATGGTCCCAGTAAGCGTAAACCAGATGGGATGGCATGGTGCTGCAGAATGCTGTGGTAGCCATGCTGGTTAAGTGTGCCTGGAACGTTTTAATAAATCACCAACAGTGTCACCAGCAAAGCACCCCCACACCATCACACCTCCTCATCAATCCTCCTCCGCTTCATAGTGGGAACCACACATGCAGAAACCATCCGCTCACCTTCTCTGCATCTCACAAAGATACGGCGGTTGGAACCAAAAATCTCAAATTTGGACTCATCAGACCAAATAACAGATTTCCACTTGTCTAATGTCCATTCCTTGTGTTTCTTGGCTCAAACAATTATCTTCTTCTTGTTGTTCATCCTCAGTAGTGGCTTCTTTGCAGCAATACGACCATGAAGGCCTGATTCACGCAGTCTCCTCAGAACAGTTGATGTTGAGATTTGTCTCCTACTTGAACTCTGTGAAGACTTTATGTGGTCTCTAATCTGAGGTGCTGTTAATTAGTGGTTTCTGAGGCTGGTAACTAATGAACTTCTCCTCTGCAGCAGAGGTAACTCTTGGTCTTCCTTTCCTGGGGCGGTCCTCATGAGAGCCAGTTTCATCATAGCGTTTGATGGTTTTTGCATCTGTACTTGAGGATACACTCAAAGTTTTTGAAATTTTCTTTATCGACTGACCTTCATGTCTTAAAGTAATGATGGACTGTCGTTTCTCTTTACTGAGTTGAGTGGTTGGTACCATAATACGGATTACAACAGTAGTCAAATAGTGGTGTCCATTGTGTACTAACCCTACCTCTGCACAACACAACTGATGGTCTCAAACACATTAAGGCCGCAAGTAACTCCATAGATTGACTCTTGGCAAGGCACACCTGTTAATTCAAAACCAATCCAGGAGACTGCCTCATGAAGCTGATTGAGAGAATGCCAACAGTGTGCAAAGCTGTCATCAAAGCAAAAAGGGGGCTACTTTGAGGAATCTAATATATAAAACATTTTGATCTGTTTAACACTTTGTTTACAACATAAATCCATATGTGTTCTTTCATAGTTTTGAGGTCTTCAGTATTAATCTACTGTTGAAAATAATTTAAACAAAAACCATTATATGAGATGGTGTGTCCAAACTTTTGACTGGTACTGTATGTCCACTAAATAAAAAAAAAAAATTAATTATTATATATACACACACACACATATATATACACACACATACACACACATATACACACATATACACACATATATACACACACACATATACACACACACACATATACACACACACATATACACACACACATATACACACACACATATACACACACACATACACACACACACATATATATATATATATATATATATACACACACACACACAATACTACAGTAATAATAATACCACAAACAAGATAAATACTACAATTGTAAAGCCTAGGTGACATACTTAAGGGTCTATTTACTAGGCCTTGGATGGAAATAAAGTGAACGGAGATAAAGCACCAGCCAATCAGCTCCTAACTGCAATGTCACAGGCCCTGTTTACAAAATGACAGTTAGGAGCTGGTTGGCTGGTACATTCTCTGTCCACTATCACCATCCAAGGCTTAGTAAACAGACCCCTTATAATGCCTGGATAGAATAGGAGAATGTTAAGACACAGCAATGGAACAAGTAACAGACATGAAAAAGTCTTGATCATTTTCATTTGTTTACTCCATACTGCGCATGGTATTGCTATTTCTGTATTTCCTGAAAGTGTCTGCAGAAGTCACAATGTAACAAATAAGTGAATCAAACGATACATTTTCTCTCTAGTTTTTATGAAGTATTTATTGAAAACCTAGAGCAGTGACGTCCTCAACTTACACTATAGATATGCTTCAGAAACACATATGAAATTGCTAACCTCTAAATCTTCTTAAACTAGAAACAGCACTGCTCATGTCTCGTGGGTGAATAGCTAGCTCTTCCAACATACAGATTACGTCTACTGTCAAAAATACAGTTGCAATAAAAGTTCCTTAGGAGCCTAATGTAGTTTTCACGCCATACAACCAGTATATAAATAAATGTTGCTATTTAATAAACTATTTTCCTCCAATTACTAATATTTAGAAATACCAGATTAAAAAAAAAAAAAAAAACATGCGCCCCATAGAGTTAGAAATACATCTTCATTCACCTTCACAAAACATGCGTGTCCATATAGTGTGTTATAACGCCTCCTAGTGGGGAACATCTACTGGCAAACTAGTTCCAGAAAGATTTTTGCACTTATAAGGCCTTCTAGCATTCAATGTTCTCCAATTTGTATAATGCATATATTCACCATCTAGCAAAGCTTCATTATCCAGCTTTCTTTGTTAAGCGATCAAATTCACTAATTTAACAGTGATACCCCAAAAATCATATGAATTGTGGCGATTACCATAGATAAAAAAAGTTACACTGATTTGATACCATGTACAAAATCCCATTTTCTTTTTCAGAATCATACACAGGAATGAGGACGGTCCAACATTCTGGACACAGAGGTGTCCTGCTACATATTTGCCGTACGCGCTACAAATGTGCGCAGGCAACGCACGATTATCCGCAGCAGCATATGCTACGGCGCGCACTGCGATTGCACCATGCATTCCTTTGGCGGCGATGGTGCGAACGCAGTGCGTGTATCTGCTCGCGGGCACACGCCTAGCACCATGCGTGGTGGGATGATGTAGCAGGACAGATCTGAATGTTATTTACATACTACAGCCTGAAAGCCTTGTCAGTAGGGGGCCACCATTTGCCCATTCTGTAAGGAATACCTTGCAGACCCTTGAGGTACCAGCCTAGATACTAGTCCCTACCTCTAAGGTGAACAAACGTAAGCCCATTGTCTTTTTTCCTCACAATGAAACAGAAGAATATACATATCAGATCTGCTATTTTGTTTAAAAAAAAACAAAAAAAACGCAAACAAGACACCACACTTTGCAATTATGTCATTTTGCGCAGTCAGAATTTATTCTCTGGAAATAAATGCCTTTTTGAAACCATGAACTGGCAGGCGTACAGCAACAATGTATAAAGTAAAGGTGCGAAAATAATGCTGCAATGTCATTTACAGTTTATTTTAAAACCCATAGGTTACATTGTAAGGTTTTCTAAATAAAATTCAATTGCAGACACAAACAAATAAACAATCTGCATTTACTAATGCACAATCTGCATTTACGAACATAAACAAAGTTAGAGGTTGCTATCGCTGTTCAATGCATTTCTTAAGCACCAGACACATTGTAGGCAGCCAGTCTGTGTTGAATCCTTATTTATGGGAATACAGCCAATGATACTTGTAGTGCTGCCACTGTAGCCGTTCACAACCTATATGCATGAGACTGGCTCCTAGTGACTCTTAACTATTATTTCAGTTTGGTATTCTTTACCTATAGCAGTGTTTCCAACCAAAGTCTTCAAGGCACACCGACAGTCCAGGTTTTAAGTATAGCCATACTTGAAAACAGGTGACTTACTTAGTACCTCAGTTATTTTGACTTAACCATCTGTGCTTAAGTATGGATATCACTAAAACCTGGACAGTTAAATCTGCCTTGAGGACAGAGGCTGGGAAACACTGACCAATAGGCTTTAAAACATATATGCATTGCCCATGACAGTCACAATGTTATAAACGGTAATCTTCAACCAAACCAACAAATTTCATCACCTTACAAAATCAGTGTCTGATCAGTTTGTAATACCCATGATTGCTCCCCCTCCCCCCCCAAAAAAAAAAAACAAAAACACTCCAGTCATTCCATCTCTTTCTTCTAAGATAGGTCTAACAATAAACACAATGACATTGTGTAAATAATTTTATTCATCTTATCTAAACACAAATGTAAAATTAAGTCTTTAATATAAAATTATACATTCATCTCCAACTGTTCACATTAAAGACGGTCGGCACTCTTCTTTCCAAATAACCTCATTTTCTCACCTTCTTGTTAGCCTTGGGGAACGTATTTGGGGTTTTGACTTGTATCTTCTTATTCTCCGGTGTTAATCCGTCTGCTCTTTTTCGCTTAGCAGAATTACCTAAAAAAAACAAAAAGTATACAGGTTGAGTCTCCCATATCCAAATATTTTGAAATACGGAATTTTTTGAACATGACAGATAGTAAAACCTTTGTTTTTTGATGGTTCAATGGACACAAACCTTGTTTAAAGCACAACATTATTAAAAATATTGTATAAAATTACCTTCAGGCTTTGTGTATAATGTGTATATGAAACAAATGAATTTCATTTATGTACACAAACTTTGTTTGAGCCACAAAATTCTTGAAAATATTGTATAAAATTACCTGCAGGCTGTATATATAAGGTGTATATAAAACAAATGCATTCTGTGTTTAGATTTTGGGTCTCATTCCCAAGATATTTCATTATGGTATGCAAATATTCCAAAATACGGAATATTCGATATCCAAAATACCCCTGGTCCCAAGCATTTTATATATGCGAGACTCCATCTGTATACCATTAATACAGTGAACTAAAAAGGTCACATTTACCATAAGCCTTAAGCAAAATACCACATTCATTAATTAGTCTCTCTATTTCTGCATTAGGCAATCTGAAATTATGTCATATATTACATTTCCTATGTATCACTGTGCCCAGTACAGGTCAGGAGTGGGAAGCAGGGGCGTCTTATAAGTTGCTCAGACCACTTTACTAAAGCCTTGCTGTACCAAGTGGAGGCTCAAATGGGTCTCAACGAGGCACCAGCTGCAACAAAAAACAGGATTTTTCCGTGGGATAACCATGAGTTATGCTGGGATATAGTGAGTGGTGTGTGGAGCCTGGCACTTTAGATCTGAATAGATTTGAAACAGGCTCCTCTCCCATCTATTCCCCCACCTGACCCAGTTACGTTTAAGAAAGCCCACGCAAGGTCAGGGAGGAGAGGGAAACAGAAAAAGAATAGGAGAAATCCCCTCCCTAAAGGACAGCATATGCCAACAGCAAAGTGGTAAGTCAAACCGCAAACAACCATAACTCAAAGAGAGAAAGGAAAACCTGCAGCGCAGGAAGGGCGTCCAGTGTCAAGCACAAAGAACCTATTTCCTCCTTCATCCACTGGAGCACACTGTAGTTACGCTGGGGATATTCTAAAGCAGTCCTCATGGGAGGCAGTGCACTGTGGCTGCATGAAGGACCTTGCGCCCAAAACCAGCCTCCATAGATTCAAGTGTGAAACCAGTAGAATTTAATAAAGGTATGTAGGAAGTCCAGGCGGTAGCCCGACACAGCTGAGCAGCAGAGGCCCAATGACGTAAAGCCCGAGAGGTGCCCACCGATCCTCTGGAAAGAGCCAAAGTCCTGGAGGGAACAAGTTGGCCATTAACATAAGCTTGTTGAAAACAGTTAGAAGCCACCTATAGACAGTGTTTGCTTCGTACTTGGCCAACCCCGCTTATGGGCATCTTAGAGGACAAATTATCTGTCGTGCGTAAAGTCCAAGTCACATCACTCTGAAGAGCTCGTACCACATCCACAGAATGAGCAGAAGAAGAATCTTCACTGGGAAGGTTCAGAACCATAATAGGCTGATTTATGTGAAATGACTTATCATATATGGAGAACAACAAGGCACTTAACATTAGAAGACAGTCTTCCTTCTGGCAGTTGGTGTCTCCAAGTACTTAAGATCGCATGAGTCAAGCGGTTCAAAAGAACCCGATTGTAAGAACGCCAAGACAAGATTATAGGTCCCACGTAAGGAAGAAGGAACGGGGGCTCCATGTGAAGGACCCCTTGCATAAACCTCTGTATTGTTGGTAGCAAGGCAAAGTGCAGTAGAAAAAGATGGAAAGCGCAGACACCTGCACCTTCAGAGATCCCAGATGTAGACAACATCTAGACCCACCTGAAGAAAAAGACGGGAAAAACAAAAGGAAGGAGGAAATTAATTTCTCTCACACCAAGTCATAGAAGCACTCCACATGCAATGATAGAGTCGGGCTGAGACCGGCTTGAGAGCCTGAAGTATAGTTGGAATAACCTTCTCAGGAATATCTCAAAATCGCAACATCAACAGCCACACCATCAAAAGTAGCAGAGTTAAGGATGGATGATCGAATTGTCCTTCATGTAGCAGATCTGGATTATGTTAAAGAGGCCATGGGTTTCTATTATAAGACCCCAAAAGTCTGAATAGTATGCCTGGTGCAGCCAAGAGCCACCAGGATTGCACCCCAGGAATAACCACCACACTTATGACTGGAACATGCTTTTCTGCCCACAATTCAAGTCATCTCTTGCATTGCCAAGGGACTCTTTGTGCCCACTTGGTGATATTTGCCACCACCATGGGTGCCTGACTGGATTTTTAAAGGATGACCCCAAAGAAGCTGTAGAGCTGCTAACAGTGCCATGAGGATTGTCCTAAGTTTCAGGACATTGATGGAGAGCGTTGCATCCTGTTGAGTCCAGACACCCTGTAACCGAGACGACAGAACTACGGCTACCCAGCCTCCGAGGCATTCATGGTGACCAACGTCCAATCCCATAACTTAAATGGACGGCCCACCCTGAGATATTTAAAGGCCAACCATCAAAGGAGGAATTGGCGGGCCTGAGGAGTGAGAAGAATGCCTTAAAAATGAGTGAAGGAAAACCTGTTACACTTGGAGAGCAATTCCACAGATCCTGGCTACTGCCTTGAATGAAGAGACAGATTATTCCAGGAGGCACATGCACAGATTGTTCGTTTCTTGAGAACCAGATGTATTAACAACCTGAGAGCGAAGATTTTGTCCTGTGAAAGAAAGATCCTACATAAGAATGTGTTGATCAGCATTCCTAGAAATATCAGACTCCTAGACAGAATCAGATTGTACTTTTTGAACTTTATAACCCAGTTGTGAGAGATGAGGGTCTAATGGGTTAGGAGTACATAGGAGAGAAGAGTCTCTGAGGAGGGCACCTTTATTATTAGGAGATCGTTGAGGTAAGGAACAATCGAAACTCCCAATGACCAAAAGGTTAACCACCTTCTCTGCCATTATCTTTGTAAAGACACGTGGACTAGAGGAGAGGCCAAAGAAAGCTTGGAATTGGAAACGACATCCCAGATCCCAAATTCAAGGTAGGATTGATGCGGTTCCCATACGGGAATGTGTAAGTAAGCATCCAAATGTCCATGGATACCAGGAATTCTTCTGCTTCCCATGCTGGCTATTACTGACTGAAGGGATTCCATTTTGGATCTCTGTCCCAATAGGACGGGAACAATGACTTCTGCTAAAAAGGAGATTGTTTATTGCCTCGTTTAAAGCTAGTCTCTTTTGGCAAGGACCAGACCACCTGTGGAAAAAAAAAACCTCTGGAGAGGAAGGCCCAAAATTCTATGTTGTAACCAACTGAGAAAGTATTCCTGACCCAGGCATCTGAACGTGGGTAGGTAACCCATAATGAAATTAGTTTCTCTGAAAGTTTTGCAGCCAGCTGACTGAAAGGTCAGAACTGTTGTGCCTTCAATTTTCTACACCTGGCAGAGGAAGTTTGTCCCCAAGCTCCTCTTTATTGTAACTTACCCAATGGCCAAAAGGAGCAAAATGAAGAGCCCAAGGAGGAGCTAGGTCCAGGAAAAGACTGAGGAGACTGGTAAAAAAAAAATACAGTTATGGTAAGAACTTACCTTGTTAACCTTCTTTCTTCGAAGTCCATAGGGTCCACAGGGAGACCTTGGGGTGTAGGTGATGGATAGGAAATCCGAGCACTACGCAGTTAAATTTTAACTCCCAGGATGCACCAGATGCACTCTCCCTATACCCCACCCCCAAGCCAGAGGCACCTCAGTTCATAACAAGACAAAGGCCGGAGGAGGAGAAGAGAGAAGGAAGTCTGGAACACACAAGATCACATTCTCAGAGAAGGAGACGGAAAACTGGCGACCAGATCAAAGCCTATCTGAAGCCAGGTGCGTCAGGGTGGGTGCCCTGTGGACTCTATGGACTTCGACGAAAGAGTTAACAATAGTTCTTACCATAACTCATTTTCTCCACAGGGAGACCTTGGGGATGTCCCAAAGCAGTCCTTTTAAGGGTGGGGACACTCCTGCGCCCAAAAGGAAGCATCCTGAGAGGCAAAGTTATCAAATACATAGAACCTTAGAAAGGTCTGGACAGAAGACCACGTGGCCGCCTTACACAGCTGTACAGTCGAGGAGCCACAGTGAGCTGCCCATGAGGGACCCACAGACCAAGTAGAATGAGCCGGAACAGGAAGGCCCTCCTGAGTGTAAGCCTCTGAGATAGCCATACGAAGCCATCTAGGCAATGTTTGTTTATTGGCTGGCAATGTTTGTTTATTGGCTGGCCAACCCTTCTTGTGAAATCCATATAGGACAAATAAGGAGTCCGATTTCCGAAGGGAACTGGTACGGTCCACATAAATCTTGAGGGCACGGACCACATCCAAAGTGATCTCACCTGAGGTCTGGAGATTGAAAGGCCAGAACTACAATTTCCTCATTAATGTGGAAACTATAAACAACCTTAGGAAGGAAACCAGCGCGAGTCCGAAGCACAGCCCTATCCTGGTGTCTTTGCCGTCAACCATATGAGATCCACTGAATCCAGGGTTTCAAAGGGAGGGCCCGATGAACTACAGCCAAATCCCAAGGAGCCACCGGGGGGCGACAAAGGGAGGCTGAATCCGAAGGACACCCTGTAGGAAGGTACGGACATCCGGAAGAGGAGGAACGGTTACTGCGTCCCAACTCGAGACTGGCATCCATTGACAGGATCACAGAGTCCGGAATCCAAAAGGGGCGCCCCTTAGTTAGATGAAACGTCTGTAGCCACCAAGACAGGGACAGATGAACCACTGGAGAGAGCACCATCGCCTGTGCCTTTATCTGATGGGGGAATCCGTTCCACCTGGAGAGGATCAGTTTCTGCAGAGGCCTGCATGAAACCGAGCATATTCCACCATGTCGAATGTCAACACCAGACCCCAGAACCTACATCGCTTAGTGGATTGACACCCGGCGACTGTAGAGACATCTGCGTATTCGCATCTGAAAATTGGAGACCTTGTCTGCTGTCAGAAAGATCCTCTGCTGTTAGGAATCCAACAGGGCTACCAGATGGAGCATCCTCTGGGATGGAGTTAGGGATGACTTCTTCCAATTGATTTCAGTTCTTCAGACACACGGATGGTTAATCATTAGCTGCAGATGGTGGTGGAGTACCTCTGGAGACCCTGCCAACAACAGGTGGTCGTCCAGGTATGGTAACAGTGGAATACCCTGGCCCCGCAGATGGGCCGCCATGATAGCCATAACCTTGGTAAACATCCGTGGCGCAGTAGACAAGTCAAAAGGCAGAGCCCGAAACTGGAAATGCTGGTTTTGTACAGAAAACCAGAGATAACGTGTCCTGAATCTCCAGCGATACCATATATTCCCAAAGTTCCACAGCTAGTATGATGGAGCGTAGGGTTTCCATTCTGAACCAAGGTACCCTGAGGAATTTGTTCAGGGATTTGAGATTGAGGATAGGCCCATGGGATCCGTTCGGCTTCTGGAGCAGAAAAAGTAGAGTAATAACCTGTCCCCCTCTGAGGTAACGGGACCGGTACTATGATCCCTGCTTGGAGCAAGGACCGTATGGCTTTCTGGATCTGCAAGGCCTTGTTCCTGTCTGAAGGAAAGTCCGTGCAGAAAACTGGTGGGGAGGCCTTCTGAGAAATAAGAGGGCGTACCCGTGGGAGACCACTTCTCTTACCCAAGTGTTCGTGGTCTGACACCAGCACTGGGCGAACTGAAGAAGTCGGCCTCCCACCCTGGGATCCCCCAGGGGGAGGCCCGTCCAGTCAGGCTGGGTGCTTATCCTCTGACTTGGAAGTCGGACATCTTGTACTCCAGGCCTGCTTCTTGGGCTTGGCAGTCGTCTTGGGGGCTGACTGCCTAGGAAAGGATTGTCCTTTAGGCTTTCCTTGGGGCCTAAAGGACCGAAAGGAAGAGGCCCATGGCTTTGTAGAAGTAGACGCTGAAGGCAGAAACGCAGACTTAGCTGCTGCCAATGTGTCCACAATGTTGTCCAAGTCAGGAGTAAACAAGATTTTACCATTAAAAGGCAAGCTTTCTAAACCCTTCTTAGAATAAGCACCCGCCCTCCAAGAGCGCAGCCACAGGGAACGGCGAGCCGACACAGCAGCAGCAGAGACTCTGGAAGTCAGGAGACTGACATCCAGAGCAGCTTCCCCAATATATGCGGCCACATCTCTGATGTTACCGACCAGTGTCACCTGATTTCTGGAAACTTCGGTAGGGAAAAAGTCCTCAAGGGAATCAGCCCACTGCTCCATAGCTTTGGCCACCTATGAGATAGTCATGGAAGGTCGGGAAGCAGCTCCTAAAAGAAAGGGAGGGCATAGGCAATGTAGCACTCTTAATTAAGCGTGTAACATGAGAATCCACCTCAGGAGGTGATACCCTTTTCTGGAGGAACATTGTACTAAGTGGGTAACCGTAAGCCAGGCGTCTTTGAGGCTAGTATCGTTGAAAGGCGATTGCCTTGCCGACGCCATATGATCAACTAGCTGATCTGATAAAGGAATTCTGCAAAAGTAACCTTTATCTGCTTGAACATAGAAGAACGGCCAGCTCCTCTGCCTAAATATGCTATGACTAAGGCATAATGGACAGCTCGTATCAGAGCAGGAATATTAATCTTAGACTGACTCTCCTCCGCAGGAGTTAGAGACTCAGAGGCATCCACAATTTCTCAGTCATCAGATGAAATCTCAGAATGTGGACTGAGGATGACGGCATATGACGCTTAGCAAGCTTAAGGGGGTTTTTCTCCCTGTATCATGGCCTGGACGGCAGCAGAGGTGGCTGCCAAAGTGTCCAGAGGAGAGCAGCTCAGGGAAGCCAGACCACGCAGGAAAGTAGCGCTGAGGGGAGGAGCAGCTTAAACAGGGAAGGCTGCCTTCCCTGCCTGGTAATTAACCGCCGGGACTCCGGTTCCCGCACTGTTTATGTCCCTGGTGGTCCAGTGGAGCGCGATGGCTGGAGCCTGCATCCACCCCCAGGACCTCCGGTCTGTTCCGAGTCTGGGAGGTATTGACTGCCGCAATGCAACTTATCTTGTCTCCCGAATCGATTTGCAGGTTGCGTCTGCGTGGGAGCCGTGCTAGTGTCACCCCCAGCCGCCCGCCGATAGCCCCAGATCAGTCCTTAGGTGGTGGGCCGGAGGGGTGGCGGAGCGACAGCGCAGACGTCCTATGGACTGTGCTGCTGTGAGCTCTTTTAGTAAAAAAGGAAAAGTTTAAGAGCTGCTATGCAGCCCCCTGCGTTTACAGTGACCCGACTCCGGCCGGGCACCAAGGTAACGGAGGTGCCTCTAGCTCGGGGTATAGGGAGAGTGGACCCGATGCATCCTGGGAGTTAAAATTTAACTGTGTAGTGCCCGGATTTCCTATACATCACCTACACCCCTGTGGACCCTATGGACTTCGTAGAAACAGAGATAACAAAGGTAAGTTCTTACCATATCTCTTGTTTTCTACTTCAGGGTCCATAGGGGGTCCACAGGGTTGACCTTGGGGATGTCCCAAAGCAGTACAACTAAGGGCGGGGACGCTCCTGTGCTGAAAGGAGTACCCGGCGCCCAAAGGATGCATCCTGAGGGGCAAAGGTGTCAAACGCATAGAACCTCAAAAACGTTTGAATTGAAGACCAAGTGGCCGCCTTACACAGCTGAACAGCAGAAGCGCCACGTCTAGCAGCCCAAGAGGGACCCACAGAACGAGTGGAATGAGCCTTAACAGAGGCTGGCACAGGTAAGCCCCCCTGTGCATAAGCCTCACAAATAACGGAACGAAGCCAACGGGCTAACGTTTGTTTGTTGGCAGGCCAACCCCTCTTGTGAAAACCAAAGAGGATAAACAAGGAATCAGACTTCCTAACCGAAGCCGTCCGGTCTACATAAATTCTAAGCGCCCGGACCACATCTAAGGAAGTCTCACCAGCTGAAAGATCAGGGGACTGAAAAGCTGGCACAACAAGTTCCTGATTAATATGGAACTTCGAGACCACTTTGGGCAAAAACTCAGGACGAGTGCGGAGCACCGCTCTGTCCTGGTGAAAAATCAGGAAAGGAGGGCGACAGGAAAGCGCCCCCAATTCAGACACCCTCCTGGCCGAAGCAATTGCCAGGAGAAAAACCGTCTTAAATGTCAGCCACTTGAGCTCCACCGCCTCAAGAGGCTCAAATGGAGGACCCTGCAGGACCCGTAGCACCACCGCCAAGTCCCAAGGAGCCACAGGAGGCACAAAGGGAGGCTGGATCCTGAGAACACCTTGAAAAAAGGTGTGAACTCCGGTAGTATTGCAATCCGTCGTTGAAACCACACGGACAAGGCGGACACATGAACCTTCAGAGATGCAAGGCGTAAGCCGAGATCCAATCCTGACTGAAGAAATTCCAAGATCCTAGAAACTCGGAACACCTGAGGATCATAATGTCTGGACTCACACCACTGAAAGTAAGTGTGCCACACTCTGTGATAAATCCGTGCTGAAGCAGGTTTGCGTGCCCTGAGCATGGTACCAATAACCGAACTGGAGAAGCCCCGAGACCTCAAGACGGCTGTCTCAAGAGCCACGCCGTCAAAGACAGCCGACCCAGATGCGGGTAAAGGCAGGGCCCCTGAGACAACAGGTCCCGACGCTGAGGAAGAAGGTACGGAGCGTCGATGGAGAGGCTCTGAGATCGGAGTACCAAGGACGTCTGGGCCACGCCGGAGCTACCAGCACGAGCATGCCGCCGTCCTGCTTGAATTTCCGCAGAACCCGAGGAAGCAGGGATATCGGAGGAAACGTCCATTTCACCGACAGCGCGTCCACCAGACTTGCACCTGCGTCTCTTGTCCTTGACCCGTAAACGGGCAACTTGTGATTGTGACGGGAGGCCATCAAGTCCAGCTCCGGCAGTCCCCACCTGTCCACGAGTAGCTGAAACACCTCTGGGTGAAGCGACCATTCCCCGGGATGCACGTCGTGACGGCTGAGGAAGTCCGCCTCCCAATTGAGGACTCCGGGGATGAAGACCGCCGAGATCGCTGGAATGTGACCCTCCGCCCAAGACAGGATACGAGACACCTCCGACATCGCTGCCTGACTGCGAGTTCCGCCTTGGTGATTGATATACGCCACCGTGGTGGCGTTGTCGGACTGCACCTGTACCGCCCTTCCGTGAAGAGCGGGGCCGGACGACTGCAGGGCCTTGTATACTGCCCGCAGTTCCAGGATGTTGATGGGGAGAAGTGCTTCTTCCGCTGACCAACGACCCTGAAGCGACAAAGAGCCGGTCACTGCCCCCCAACCCCGGAGACTGGCATCCGTCGTGAGCAGGACCCAGTCCGGGATCCAAAATGGGCGCCCCTCGACCAGATGAGCTGTCTGAAGCCACCAAGCCAAAGATAGCCGAACGTCCGGAGACAACACCAGCACCTGAGAGCGGATCCGGTGAGGTAACCCGTTCCATTCTGATAGAATCAGCCCCTGCAGGGGCCGGGAATGGAACTGGGCAAATTCCACCATGTCGAATGTCGACACCATGGACCCCAGAACTCTCATAGCCGAATGGACCGACAGGCGGCAACGGCTCAGGCAACTGCGTATCCGCAGCTGTAGGGAGGCGACCTTCTCCGGAGTCAGGAAGATCCTTTGCTGACGCGAATCCAGCAGGGCTCCCAAATGAACCATCCGCTGTGATGGAATCAGGGAGGACTTTTTCCAATTTATCAACCACCCGTGTGCTTGCAGGCAAGCGATCGTCAGGTGGAGATGTTGAAGCAGTACCTCCAGGGAGCTCGCCAGCAACAGGAGGTCGTCCAGGTACGGCAGCAGCCGTACATTCTGGTTCCGAAGATGTGCGGCCATGACCGCCATAATCTTCGTGAACACCCTCGGTGCCGTGGAGAGACCAAAGGGTAGCGCCCGGAACTGATAGTGGTGTTGAAGGATAGCGAACCGCAGATACCGCTGGTGTGAAGATGCTATCGGAACATGGAGGTAGGCGTCCTGGATGTCCAGGGACACCATGTAATCCCCCGGTTCCATCGCCAGAATGATGGAACGTAACGTTTCCATCCTGAACTTGGGAACTCTGAGGAATTTGTTCAGAGACTTCAAGTTGAGGATAGGGCGATGAGAACCATTGGGTTTCTGCACCAGAAACAGAGACGAATAATACCCCGTCCCTCGTTGTGATAGAGGAACGGGAACAATGACCCCTGCTTTCAGCAAGGACTCTATAGCCTCCTGAACCTGTAACGCCTTGGTCTTGTCCTGAGAAGGACTTGTGCAGAAAAACTGGTGGGGTGGTCTGTGCCGAAAAGACAGGGCGTACCCCTGGGAGACCACTTCTCGAACCCAGGCATCCGTGGTGGTATTGTGCCAGCACTGGGCAAATAGAAGAAGTCGGCCTCCCACTCCGAGGTCCCCCAGAGGGAGGCCCGTCCCATCAGGCCGCAGGTTTATCTTCCTGCTTGGAAGAAGGGCGCCGAGCACTCCAGGCTTGCTTCTTGGGTTTAGAGGCCGTCTTACTCGCAGACAGTCTCGGGAAGGACTGACCTTTCGCCTTACCCTGAACCAGAGAGGAACGAAAAGCCGAACTCCGAACCTTAGCAGGCAGTGCCGCCGAAGGGAGGAAGGCCGACTTGGATTTAGCCAGGGTGTCCACTATTTTGTCCAAGTCCGGACCAAATAGTAATTCCCCATTGAAAGGTAAGGCCTCCAGACCTTTCTTTGAATCAGAGTCCGCTCTCCAGGACCGCAACCATAAGGATCGGCGGGCAGACACCGCTGCAGCCGATACCCGCGAGGTCAGCAGACTAGCATCTAAAGAAGCTTCTCCAATGTAAGAAGCAGCGTCCCTCATTTGTCCCAACAACGCCCGCTGGACATCCGGAGCGTCGTCCGGGAATGTATCTTCCAATGCATTGGCCCACCCCTCAATGGCCTTGGCCACCCAGGAGATGGCCATGGACGGTCGGGCCACCGCCCCGGAGAGGGAGTAAATAGACTTTAAGCAAGTCTCAACTTTCCTGTCCGTGGGATCCTTCAGCGAGGATATCGACGGTAATGGTAAGGTGGCGCCCCGAGTTAAACGGGTGACATGGGAATCCACCGCCGGTGGAGTTTCCCATTTTTTACAATGTGCCTCAGGGAAGGGGTAATTAGAAGCCAACCGCTTCTGAGGAAGGAATCTCTTACTGGGCGCCTGCCAAGCTACCGCCATATGATCCGTCAACTGATCCGACAGGGGAAACACCGCAGAAGCCACCTTAGTTTTTTTTAAACTAGGAAACTTCGACTTAGGAACCGGTGCCTCATCCTCTATAAGAAGAATAGCTCGCACCGCCCTAACTAGTGCTCGCACATTAATGGACGACTTGGTATCCATTTCCTGGACCGAGGCGTCCGAGTCAGTGTCATCAGGGACCTCCCCATCATCTGAGGAACCCTCTGAGTCCGATACCTGAGCAGCCCGTGTCATGAGTGGGCGTTTTGAAATCCTAGAAGGCATGTCAGTCTGCAACATTGACTGAAAAGCCGAGGAAGCGGCCGCCAAATTTTGCACGGAGTTGGAGAGCACATCCACCCAGGGTGGAGGAGTCACCATAGGGGCCTGAAAAGGTACCACAGGCTGCTGCGGCACAGGGGAAGCCTGTATATACATAGGCAACCCCGCATAGGGACCCACCGACTGAGACCCAGGAGGACTCCGCAATAACTGCGGGACACCCAGGGAATGGGGGATGGTCGGCTGGGGCAACGCCCTAGTAGGGAGAGCAGTCGGGACCGACAGACGGTCCGCAATAGACACCAGCACTTGAGAAAACATCGCCCACGGTGGTTCCTGCGCCAGAGAAGGTCTGGATGGGCCAGGAGCCACCTGGCATCGACTACACAGGCCATCCTGTGACAAATCCTCCCTATCTACTCCTGCAGAACAGCGTCCACAGGAGGCCAACACCGGAGCCACTGAGCGCTCAACCTCCTCGTCTGACATGACAGAATATATTATATATCTGGCACCAGGGTAGAAGTGAAACGCACTCACCGGTGTGCTGAACAACAGCCCACAATATGGCACTGAGTAGCACACTACTGTATGTGACGGACCTCACAAATACGTGATCTATATAAGTGAGGTCAGTAGAAACGCCCTTCCCCCGCACACCTGCAGGGCTTGTAGGAGAAGTAAAGGGATAGGTATAAGCTGACAGTAAGCGGAAAATAAGCACAGACAGGCAGCACTAGCAAAAAGTCACATACCATGCAGGAAGATATACTCACTGCACCTTTACACTACAATCAACCTGCCCAGATTCAGTGTCTGGGAGGGCTATAGTGCTGTGTACGCTGTCCTTAATCAGGGGAGAGGTACACAGGGGGACCGGTCCGCGTGCTCCCTGAAGATCTGCGCTCCACTGTGAGAAAATGACCGCTGGAGACCTCAGAGGAGGAGTGGCCGAGTAGCTGCAGCTCAGCGACGCCAGACTCCGTGCTGAAAGGCGCGCTGAGCTGAGGGGAGGAGCCGCTAAACAGGGAAGGCTTCCTCCCCTGGCTAGCATATTAACCCCAGGGCTTGCCGGCATCCCGCTTGCCATATATCCCTGGTGGTCTAGTGGTCCCACGGGTTATTCCTCCTCAGAGGGGGAGCCCGCCGCCACCGCTAGCGGCCCCCGGTCTGTCCCCTAGGACCGGGGGCAAAGGACTGCATCTGCAGGCAAAACCCGCGAACCGCCGCTAATTGGCGACTCGCGGCTTTCTTTGTCCCCGGCGACTCCGGCAGCAGTCCAGGGAGGGACCCAGAGTCCGGCTAGTACGGACTCTGGCCTCCCGCCGCGATCCCCAGTGCAGTACTGGCGTCGCGGCGCCAGCGGGGAAGGAGAGCGGCAGCGTGGGCGTCTGCATAGACAGCCCGTCGCTGCCACACTAGAGCCACTGTTTTAAAATAACAATCTAACAGGCTCTTTTTTTTTTTTTTTTTTAAATAAAAATAGAAAGCTTTTGGGGGCTGCTCCTGCAGCCCCCCTGTGCAGGTGACCCGACTCCGGCCGGGCACCAACTCAAACTGAGGTGCTGTGGCCGGGGGCGGGGTATAGAGGAGGACGGACCCAAGTGCATCCTGGAAGCAGCTAAAGCTTTAACTGCGTGGTGCCCATGGATCCAGATCCAGCTATACCCCAAGGTCAACCCTGTGGACCCCCTATGGACCCTGAAGTAGAAAGACTGAAATATCCACCATAGGGGTTGTTTCCCCACTTGGATATGTCCGCAGAAGGCAGCAGGTAAAGAGAAATTAAGTGTTTTAATATCTGCAATTTGGGCTCTGGATGCACCCACACTGTGGATAACATGTCTTCCACAATTAATAAGACGAAGGAAATGTAACTTGTCTGCTTACACTCTCTCTTGAAATTGGATACCAGCCTTGATTAAAGCATCCACATTTTGTATGTCTGAAGCGTCATGCTCTACTACTAACAAAAGGAGAGTTATGGTACAACTTAACTTTAACACTCTTTCTTCGAAGTCCATAGGGTCCACAGGGAGACAATGGGGTGTAGGTGGGACCTTGGAGGACAGGACACCAAAAGCAAAGCTTTTCAACCCCAGGTACTTCCCCCTATACCTCACCCACAGCCTGAGGGAAACTCAGTTTTGTTAACAAGCCAAAGGCAGGAGCAGGAGAGCAGAGAAGGAAAACTGGCACACTGAAGAATCACACGCTCACACAGAGAAGGAAACAAGTGACCAAGAGAAGAAGCCCATAGAAGCTACGAGCATCAGGGCGGGGACCCTGTGGACTTCGAAGAAAGAGTTAATAAAGGTTAGTTTTACCATAACTCTCCTTTTTCTTCTTCAGAGTCCATAGGGCTCCACAGGGAGACAATGGGGATGTCCCAAAGCAGCAGTTCAAGGGCGTGAACGCTCCTAAGCTGATAGGAGAACCCTACACCCGAAGGAAGCATCCCAAGAGGCAAATGTATCAAAGACATAAAACCTAAGAAAGGTGTGGACAGACGACTAGGTGGCCGCCCTGCATAGCTGTTCAGCTGAGGCGTTCTGCTGGGCTGCCCATGAGGGACCCACAGAGCGAGTAGAATGAGCAGATACTGTAGCAGTCACAGGAAGGCCAGACTGCGTGTAAGCCTGTGAGATGGTCATGCAAATCCATCTGGCCAGAGTCTGTTAGTTGACCATCCCTTCTTGTGGATTCCATATAGGACGAAGAGGGAGTCCGACTTCCTGATGGAGTAGTATGGTCCACGTAGATCTTTAGAGCAAGGAAAACATCCAAAGAGCCCTCACCTGCCGAGAGGTCTGGTGATTGAAAGGCTGGAACCACAATTTCCTCATTACGTGGAAATGAGAGACCACCTTAGGAAGGAAGCCAGAGCGTGTTCTAAGAACCACCCTGTCCCGATGAAAGATTAAAAAGGGGGAGCGACATGAAAGCGCCCCTAAATCAGATACCCTACGGGCAGATGCTATAGCCAGAAGAAACAGTCTTCGCAGTAAGCCACTTGACATCAACTGAGTCCAGGGGTTCGAATGGAGGTTCTTGAAGTGCTTGGAGCACCACTGCCAAATCCAATGGAGCCACAGTAGGGACAGAGAGGCTGTATACAGAAAACACCGTGCAGGAAGGTGTGAACATCTGGTAGAGGAGCCAATCTGCACTGGAACCAGATGAATAAAGCAGAGACCTGCACTTTCAGAGATGCTAGGCAGAGGCCTAGATCCAATCCAGCCTAAAGACAGGCAAGAATTCTAGACACCTTAAAAACTTGGTGGTCAGTTTCTTGGAGCACACCATTGGAAATATGTATGCCCTGAGCATGGTTTGGACCACAGAGCTTGAAAATCCCTTATGGCCCCCATACACTGTGTGGTGGCACCGTGCGAGGTGACTGGGGGGGATCAGTCGTCTGACATATCAGTCGGTCCGCACACGGTGCGATCGGGTGGCCGACCGCCTGATATGCCGGCTCCCCGCTCTCTCACCCGCATAGCAATCCATATGATCGCACATCGCATCCCCTGATCTTCTGGTTCTGCAGAAAGATCAGGGTATGCGATGTATGACCCCACGGGAGCGCACTCGGCCCGACATCAGGGCTATACACGGTGCGATATAGCAGGCAAATCGCACCAATCAGTCGGATTGCCTGCTTTATAGCCCAGTGTATGGGGGCCTTTAGCCGTTAGGAGGCATGTCTCAAGAGCCAAGCTGTTAAATACAGATGGGCCAAGTCCGGACGTAGACATAGACCCTGAGAAAACAGGTCTACCCGTAGAGGAAGTAGAGGAAGGTGTAGAGGAATGTCTATGGAGAGATTCTGAAGATCGGAGTACCAATGGTGTCTGGGCCAAGCCGGAGATAACAGGACTGTGCCCCCTTCCTCCTTGAACTTCCGAAAAACTCGAGGAAGCAAGGATTTTGGGAGAAAGAGGTATGCCAAATGGAAGGTCCCATTTCACTGACAATGCATCCATGAAGGCCTCGGGGTCCCTTGTTCTGGTTCTATATACTGGAAGTTTGTTTTTGTTTTGAGGCCATGAGATCCAAATCCGGCAGACCCCATTTCTCCACTAGAACCTAGAAGACTTCTGGATGTGGAGACCACTATCTTGCATGCACGTCGTGATAGCTGGGGAAATCTGCTTCCCAATTGAGAACTCCCGAGATGTATACCGCAGAGATGGCATTCGGTTCATATGAGAGTGTGGGACACTTCTGCCATTACTGCCCGACTCAGAGTGCCTCCTTGGTGATTGAGATAGGCCACTGCGTTGTCGGACTATACATGTACTGGCCTGCCCTAAAGAATATCCTGAGCCAGACTGAGAGCTCTGTAGATAGACACTGATTGGTAACTTTGCCTTGATTGGCGTCCAGTGGCCCTGGAAGGAGTGCTGGCCGGTCACTGCGCCCCACCCTCGGAGGCTTGAGTCTGTGGTGAGGAGAGCCCAATCCGGGGTCCAAAAGGGGCGACCCTTTTCTAAATGGAATGTCTGTAGCCATCAGACTAGGGACAAACGAACCTCCGGGGGAGGCCCATAGTCTGGGACCGAAGTAGATGGGGTAAGGCCGTTCCACCTGGAGCGGATCAGGTGTTGTAGGGACCCGAAACTGAGCAAACTCCATGTCAAAGGTGGACACCACTGATCCCAATGTCTGCATTGCTTCGTGAATTGACACTCGGCGACTAGGGAGCAGTCAGCGCACTCGGTGTTGTATTAAGGAGATATTGTCTGTTAGAAAGATTCTCTGAACCAGAGAGTCCAAGAGGTTCCCTAAATGTATCGTTCTTTGAGAAGGCGTCAGGGAAGACTTTTTCCAGTTGAACAGTCACCCGTGCGTTTGTAGGAAGGCAATTGTCAACTGCAGATGGCAGTGAAGAATCTCTCGGGAGCTAGCCAACAGCAAGAGGTGGTCTAAGTACGGGAGTAGTCTGATCCCTTGACGACGAAGGGAGGCCGCCATGATTTTGGTAAAGACCCGAGGGGCCGTTGAGAGGCCAAACGGTAGAGCCTGAAATTGATAATGCTGCTGTAGGATAGCAAACCGGAGAATTAGGTGATGAGATGGCGCTAAAAGGTACATGTAGGTAAATGTCCTGAAAGCCCAGAGACACCATAATATCCCCAGACTCTATAGCCAGGATAATAGAGCGGACGGTTTCCATAAGAAACCTGGGCACCCTGATAAACTTGTTCAGAGATTGGATAGGCCGATGAGACCCGTTGGGCTTCTGAACCAGGAAAAGGGTAGAAGAGCAGCCCTTGCCTCTGTGAGGAGGGGACCGGAATTATTACTGCTGAATTCAGTAAGGAGTGAATGGCCTTTTGGAGCAGTAGGGCCTTTGCTTGGGTCCGATGGAGGTTCTATGCAAAATAACTGCCTTGGGGGTCGCCTTAGAAACTTAGGAAGGCTAGAGCATATCCATAGGAAACCACTTCTCTTACCCAGGCCATCTGATGTGGTCTGACGCCAAAACCGGGCGAATTAAAGAAGTCGGCCTCCCACATCAGGCTGTAGGCTTGTCCTCAGACTTGGCAGGTGGACATCTAGTAGCCCAGGCTTGCTTGGCCCTAGGCTTGGAGGCCTTGGCTGATGCCTGCTGCCGTGGAAAGGACTGACCCTTAGCTTTTCCTTGATGGCAAAAGGACTGAAAGGATGATGTCCGAGGCTTTGTATTATATGTAGAGGGCAAGAACGCAGTCTTGGAAGCTGCCAAAGTAGTCACAATTTTATCTAATTCTGGACCAAATAGGATAGCTGCAGAATAAGGAAGGGACTCCAGAGTCCTTTTTGAACCAGAGTCTGCTTTCCAGGAAAGGAGCCAAACAATACGGCGAGCCACATTCTCGAAGTGGCAGATATCCTGGAGGCCAGGAGAGCCTTATCCATAGCAGCTTCTCCCAAGTAGGAGGATGCATCTCTAATGTGAGATATGCAGTATAGTTGTTCCCTTGAAGCATCGGGGTAAATGTCTCTTCTAGGGCTTCTGCCCAACGCTCAATGGCTTTTGCCCCTCAGGCCATAGCCCTAGCAGGACAAGTAATAGCTCCTGTAAGAGTATATAGATTTGTGACAAGCTTCTATACGCCCATCTGTAGTCTCCGTCAAGGAGGTTGCAATATGGATGGGTAAGGTGGCATTCTTAACCAAATGTGTTACATGAGAATCCACTGCTGGGGGAACTTCCCATTTAGTGCAATCAGTAGCTGGAAGAGGGTAAAAGGAACTTAAATGTTTTGGAATTTGAAACCTTTTACCGGGCATATTCCATCCTTCACTTATGTGATCAGATAGCTGATCAGAGGGAACACTGGTAAAACTATGTTTTGTCATTTAAAATGTGGTTGCTTTTCTGAGGAGCAGGTTCTTACTCTTTCTCCACAAGAGCAGGTATATTTAATTTAGAGGGTGGCTCCTCGTCTCCTGAGATGGAGTCAGAGTGGCTGCGTCTTCTGCCTCCCCAGATGATATATCAGAATCAGATAACTGGGTGGACTGGGAAGATAACACAGCTCTGTGCTGAGGTAGAGAGTACGTCTACCCATTGGGGAGGAAAAGAATTTGCAGGGAGTACCCGCTGTGGTCATCCCAAAGAGGGGGCTACCACGGGGACTGCTAAGTGGTCTGCAATTTTTGTCAGTACCTGAGAAAAGGCAACCCCAGGATGGGTCCTGAAGAGGAGACACCAGGGCTGAGGAACCAGAGTCTGTGCAAAATCTTGAATGAGGTCCTCTGGGGCTAAGCCCGCTGAGCAGGAGTTACAAGATACCAGAGTAGGAGCAGCAGCATTAGCCTGCTTGTTATTCTTTCCTCTGCCAGACATAGCCACAAGAATAATAGAATACACAGTATGATACAGTACAGTGAACACACTGCAGTATGTGTACTATGGCAAAGTGTAGTGTGCAACTGTGCTATATAGTATGTGACAGCCCTCACAAATATATAGGAGATGTGAGATACAATGAACCCCTATACCTTAGTAGGTCAGGGTAAATAAGAATAAAGGGAAAGGCATAAGCTGACAGTATAGAATGTAGAGATCAGAGCTAGCACAAGTCACATACAAACGCAAAAAAACAACAACTATATATCTGCAATTGGCACTACAATAAACTACACAGACCGCAGTGGCTGGTAGGATATAGCGCTGTATAATCTTTAGTTTTAGTGGCCTGATAAAGAAACAACTGAGGCACTGCTTGCTCTGACTTTACTGGTTACGATGGCGATAAAAACTGGACTAATCAGAGATTAAATGTCTCAGTTATTCCCTATTGGCAAAGAAACACCATCAAAAATAAGTCTGGCTGTTGATGCATTGTACCAAAACATTGAGACAATGCACTGGGAAAAGCATGGTTGCTCAGATGTTGATCTCCACTTTATATGAAAACAGTATATTGAAAATGTGGGCTCTAATTGTTGATGCAGTAGCATAACCAAACCCCCCCCCCCCCCCCGCCCCTTAAATAAAAAATAAAAAAAAAAGAAGAAATGATCCCATAAGCATACCATTTTCCTTACCTTCTTCCTCACTGGAGGAACTTTCCTCTGAACTCTCTTCCGCTTTCTTAGCTGCTGCATTCAGTTTGGAATTTGCTGCCTTTGGAGTATTAGAAGGGGTGTTTTTCTTTGTGGAATCAGAAGCGTCCTTTTTAGCGATTGGTTTATTCTGTTTTGAACCTCCATTTTTCACAGTGGTTTGTTTAGCTTTCTCATCTTCATCACTGGAGCTGTCTGATGAAGAGCTACTACTGGCCTTTGTTTTATTCACAGGAACAGGTTTCTTAGCAGCTGCGGGAGATTTTACCACTTTGGTAGTTTTTGCATCCTCATCGCTGGAGCTGTCCGAGTCTGAGCTACTGGCCTTTGCTGCAGCTTTGGGGGTTGTAGTTTTTGAAGGGGTCTTTTTCAAAGTTTCACTTTTGGCTTTTTGCATTGGCATTTGTTTTGGAGTAATTTTGCTTCCAGCTTTTTTATCTTTTTCACTGTCCGAGTCTGCAACAATAAAAAGTTAATTGTTAATTATTTTGGACTGTGATTAAGAACTTCAAGAAAAAAATAAAAGAAAAAAATAATTCACCTCTAATGCAGGGCACTATAAAAAGAAATAATGAGTGGAGGGTTATATGAATGAGACGGTAATTTTTTTTTCAGCACATTTCCGAGTAGGGGTAAATATAACAGTCCCTCCCAGTGCTGAAGGAAAAAACCGACAATTATGGTCATCTATAATTACCCATTGCAATGGCCAACTTCCCTTTTAGGTTAGTATAGGCAGGCTCTATAAAATACACCCCCAGGTGGCATATAATGCAGCTCTTCCTCTTTCCATGAGTGAGTAAATTCCGATGTGGTTTCGGAAAAAAAGTCCCTCACTCAACATGGGTGGGAACTCTGGGCTGCATGGGGCATTTCTAGGAAAAGGAATGGCAAATACAATTCAAGGTTTTGCTCTTCCATTATAATATCACCTTGATAATTAAGGGATGCCAACGGGGGATTGGTAGACATAGCGAGGAATACCTGTAATTAGTTAGGCAACAGAAAAAGGATTGGTTGACATCAGCTACAAAAGAGGTGAGGAGTTACTAATCAGCACACTGACCATTGCCTTGAAAAAGACCCCCATAGAGGGTTAAGACGCATTGGCGTGAATAGGACAGTGTGCTGCCGGTTACTGTGAGGGGGAGAAACATCCAGCAGCGGAGGGGACACACTCTTGATGTGGGATACCCGGGATCCCAACTTTATGGTGTCTGATGACACAAAGCACATAAGAACTGTCTGTTGCCTGTATTCACCTACTGCTGGTAATTTTCCTCATGCTCATTACTATAGTGACTGGATATTCTAAATGTGTTCAGTATCTTATCTGTGACTAATTTAATTTTAAGTGATGTGCAATTAATGTCTCCAACTGCCAAGACTGTAGAGAATAACAAGAGATATGGTAAGAACTTACCTTTGTTATCTCTGTTTCTACGAAGTCCATAGGGTCCACAGGGTTGACCTTGGGGTTATAGCTGGAACAGGATCCATGGGCACCACACAGTTAAGCTTTTAGCTCCCAGGATGCACTTGGGTCCTCCTCTATACCCCGCCCCCGAGCCACAGGCACCTCAGTTGGTAAGCAGCCTAGGCCGGAGGAGAATATGGAACAGAGAGAAGGAAGACTGGAACACACAAGAAACCATACTCACAGCAATAGGAGACGGAAAACCGGTGACCAGCCACACAGCCCATTTGAAGCCAGGTGCGTCAGGGCGGGCGCCCTGTGGACCCTATGGACTTCGTAGAAACAGAGATAACAAAGGTAAGTTCTTTCCATATCTCTTGTTTTCTACTTCAGGGTCCATAGGGGGTCCACAGGGTTGACCTTGGGGATGTCCCAAAGCAGTACAACTAAGGGCGGGGACGCTCCTGTGCTGAAAGGAGTACCCGGCGCCCAAAGGATGCATCCTGAGAGGCAAAGGTGTCAAACGCATAGAACCTCAAAAACGTTTGAATTGAAGACCAAGTGGCCGCCTTACACAGCTGAACAGCAGAAGCGCCACGTCTAGCAGCCCAAGAGGGACCCACAGAACGAGTGGAATGAGCCTTAACAGAGGCTGGCACAGGTAAGCCCCCCTGTGCATAAGCCTCACAAATAACGGAACGAAGCCAACGGGCTAACGTTTGTTTGTTGGCAGGCCAACCCCTCTTGTGAAAACCAAAGAGGATAAACAAGGAATCAGACTTCCTAACCGAAGCCGTCCGGTCTACATAAATTCTAAGCGCCCGGACCACATCTAAGGAAGTCTCACCAGCTGAATGATCAGGGGACTGAAAAGCTGGCACAACAAGTTCCTGATTAATATGGAACTTCGAGACCACTTTGGGCAAAAACTCAGGACGAGTGCGGAGCACCGCTCTGTCCTGGTGAAAAATCAGGAAAGGAGGGCGACAGGAAAGCGCCCCCAATTCAGACACCCTCCTGGCCGAAGCAATTGCCAGGAGAAAAACCGTCTTAAATGTCAGCCACTTGAGCTCCACCGCCTCAAGAGGCTCAAACGGAGGACCCTGCAGGACCCGTAGCACCACCGCCAAGTCCCAAGGAGCCACAGGAGGCACAAAGGGAGGCTGGATCCTGAGAACACCTTGGAAAAAGGTGTGAACGTCTGGTAGTATTGCAATCCGTCGTTGAAACCACACGGACAAGGCGGACACATGAACCTTCAGAGATGCAAGGCGTAAGCCGAGATCCAATCCTGACTGAAGAAATTCCAAGATCCTAGAAACTCGGAACACCTGAGGATCATAAAGTCTGGACTCACACCACTGAAAGTAAGTGTGCCACACTGATAAATCCGTGCTGAAGCAGGCTTGCGTGCCCTGAGCATCGTACCAATAACCGAACTGGAGAAGCCCCGAGACCTCAAGACGGCTGTCTCAAGAGCCACGCCGTCAAAGACAGCCGACCCAGACCCGGGTAAAGGCAGGGCCCCTGAGACAACAGGTCCCGACGTTGAGGAAGAAGGTACGGAGCGTCGATGGAGAGACTCCTCAGATCGGAGTACCAAGGACGTCTGGGCCACGCCGGAGCTACCAGCACGAGCATGCCGCCGTCCTGCTTGAATTTCCGCAGAACCCGAGGAAGCAGGGATATCGGAGGAAACAGATACGCCAGGTGAAACGTCCATGTCACCGACAGCGCGTCCACCAGACTTGCACCTGCGTCTCTTGTCCTTGACCCGTAAACGGGCAACTTGTGATTGTGACGGGAGGCCATCAAGTCCAGCTCCGGCAGTCCCCACCTGTCCACGAGTAGCTGAAACACCTCTGGGTGAAGCGACCATTCCCCGGGATGCACGTCGTGACGGCTGAGGAAGTCCGCCTCCCAATTGAGGACTCCGGGGATGAAGACCGCCGAGATCGCTGGAATGTGACCCTCCGCCCAAGACAGGATACGAGACACCTCCGACATCGCTGCCTGACTGCGAGTTCCGCCTTGGTGATTGATATACGCCACCGTGGTGGCGTTGTCGGACTGCACCTGTACCGCCCTTCCGTGAAGAGCGGGGCCGGACGACTGCAGGGCCTTGTATACTGCCCGCAGTTCCAGGATGTTGATGGGGAGAAGTGCTTCTTCCGCTGACCAACGACCCTGAAGCGACAAAGAGCCGGTCACTGCCCCCCAACCCCGGAGACTGGCATCCGTCGTGAGCAGGACCCAGTCCGGGATCCAAAATGGGCGCCCCTCGACCAGATGAGCTGTCTGAAGCCACCAAGCCAAAGATAGCCGAACGTCCGGAGACAACACCAGCACCTGAGAGCGGATCCGGTGAGGTAACCCGTTCCATTCTGATAGAATCAGCCCCTGCAGGGGCCGGGAATGGAACTGGGCAAATTCCACCATGTCGAATGTCGACACCATGGACCCCAGAACTCTCATAGCCGAATGGACCGACAGGCGGCAACGGCTCAGGCAACTGGGTATCCGCAGCTGTAGTGAGGCGACCTTCTCCGGAGTCAGGAAGATCCTTTGCTGACGCGAATCCAGCAGGGCTCCCAAATGAACCATCCGCTGTGATGGAATCAGAGAGGACTTTTTCCAATTTATCAACCACCCGTGCGATCGTCAGGTGGAGATGTTGAAGCAGTACCTCCGGGGAGCTCGCCAGCAACAGGAGGTCGTCCAGGTACGGCAGCAGCCGTACATTCTGGTTCCGAAGATGTGCGGCCATGACCGCCATAATCTTCGTGAACACCCTCGGTGCCGTGGAGAGACCAAAGGGTAGCGCCCGGAACTGATAGTGGTGTTGAAGGATAGCGAACCTCAGATACCGCTGGTGTGAAGATGCTATCGGAACATGGAGGCAGGCGTCCTGGATGTCCAGGGACACCATGTAATCCCCCGGTTCCATCGCCAGAATGATGGAACGTAACGTTTCCATCCTGAACTTGGGAACTCTGAGGAATTTGTTCAGAGACTTCAAGTTGAGGATAGGGCGATGAGAACCATTGGGTTTCTGCACCAGAAACAGAGACGAATAATACCCCGTCCCTCGTTGTGATAGAGGAACGGGAACAATGACCCCTGCTTTCAGCAAGGACTCTATAGCCTCCTGAACCTGTAACGCCTTGGTCTTGTTCTGAGAAGGACTTGTGCAGAAAAACTGGTGGGGTGGTCTGTGCCGAAAAGACAGGGCGTACCCCTGGGAGACCACTTCTCGAACCCAGGCATCCGTGGTGGTATTGTGCCAGCACTGGGCAAATAGAAGAAGTCGGCCTCCCACTCTGAGGTCCCCCAGAGGGAGGCCCGTCCCATCAGGCCGCTGCTTGGAAGAAGGGCGCCGAGCACTCCAGGCTTGCTTCTTGGGTTTAGAGGCCGTCTTACTCGCAGACTGTCTCGGGAAGGACTGACCTTTCGCCTTACCCTGAACCCGAAAGGAACGAAAAGCCGAACTCCGAACCTTAGCAGGCAGTGCCGCCGAAGGGAGGAAGGCCGACTTGGATTTAGCCAGGGTGTCCACTATTTTGTCCAAGTCCGGACCAAATAGTAATTCCCCATTGAAAGGTAAGGCCTCCAGACCTTTCTTTGAATCAGAGTCCGCTCTCCAGGACCGCAACCATAAGGATCGGCGGGCAGACACCGCTGCAGCCGATACCCGCGAGGTCAGCAGACTAGCATCTAAAGAAGCTTCTCCAATGTAAGAAGCGGCGTCCCTCATTTGTCCCAACAACGCCCGCTGGACATCCGGAGCGTCGTCCGGGAAGGTATCTTCCAATGCATTGGCCCACCCCTCAATGGCCTTGGCCACCAGGAAATGGCCATGGACGGTCGGGCCACCGCCCCGGAGAGGGAGTAAATAGACTTTAAGCAAGTCTCAACTTTCCTGTCCGTGGGATCCTTCAGCGAGGATATCGACGGTAATGGTAAGGTGGCGCCCCGAGTTAAACGGGTGACATGGGAATCCACCGCCGGTGGAGTTTCCCATTTTTTACAATGTGCCTCAGGGAAGGGGTAATTAGAAGCCAACCGCTTCTGAGGAAGGAATCTCTTACTGGGCGCCTGCCAAGCTACCGCCATATGATCCGTCAACTGATCCGACAGGGGAAACACCGCAGAAGCCACCTTAGTTTTTTTGAAACTAGGAAACTTCGACCTAGGAACCGGTGCCTCATCCTCTATAAGAAGAATAGCTCGCACCACCCTAACTAGTGCTCGCACATTAATGGACGACTTAGTATCCATTTCCTGGACCGAGGCGTCCGAGTCAGTGTCATCAGGGACCTCCCCATCATCTGAGGAACCCTCTGAGTCCGATACCTGAGCAGCCCGTGTCATGAGTGGGCGTTTAGAAATCCTAGAAGGCATGTCAGTCTGCAACATTGACTGAAAAGCCGAGGAAGCGGCCGCCAAATTTTGCACGGAGTTGGAGAGCACATCCACCCATGGTGGAGGCGTCGCCATAGGGGCCTGAAAAGGTACCACAGGCTGCTGCGGCACAGGGGAAGCCTGTATATACATAGGCAACCCCGCATAGGGACCAACTGATTGAGACCCAGGAGGACTCCGCAATAACTGCGGGACACCCGGGGAATGGGGGATGGTCGGCTGGGGCACCGCCCTAGTAGGGAGAGCAGTCGGGACCGACAGACGGTCCGCAATAGACACCAGCACTTGAGAAAACATCGCCCACGGTGGTTCCTGCGCCAGAGAAGGTCTGGATGGGCCAGGAGCCACCTGGCATCGACTACACAGGCCATCCTGTGACAAATCCTCCCTATCTACTCCTGCAGAACAGCGTCCGCAGGAGGCCAACACCGGAGCCACTGAGCGCTCAACCTCCTCGTCTGACATGACAGAATATATTATATATCTGGCACCAGGGTAGAAGTGAAACGCACTCACCGGTGTGCTGAACAACAGCCCACAATATGGCACTGAGTAGCACACTACTGTATGTGACGGACCTCACAAATACGTGATCTATATAAGTGAGGTCAGTAGAAACGCCCTTCCCCCGCACACCTGCAGGGCTTGTAGGAGAAGTAAAGGGATAGGTATAAGCTGACAGTAAGCGGAAAATAAGCACAGACAGGCAGCACTAGCAAAAAGTCACATACCATGCAGGAAGATATACTCACTGCACCTTTACACTACAATCAACCTGCCCAGATTCAGTGTCTGGGAGGGCTATAGTGCTGTGTACGCTGTCCTTAATCAGGGGAGAGGTACACAGGGGGACCGGTCCGCGTGCTCCCTGAGATCTGCGCTGCCACTGTGGGAAAATGGCCGCTGGAGACCTCAGAGGAGGAGTGGCCGAGTAGCTGCAGCTCAGCGACGCCAGACTGCATGCTGAAAGGCGCGCTGAGCTGAGGGGAGGAGCCGCTGACAGGGAAGGCTTCCTCCCCTGGCTGGCCATAACCCCAGGGATGCTGGCTTCCCGCTTGCCGGTTATCCCTGGTGGTCTAGTGGTCCCACGGGTTATGGGGGGGGCCCGCCGCCACTGCCAGCAGCCTCCGGTCTGTCCCCAGGACCGGAGGCTAAAGGACTGCATTTAAGGCATTCCGCGCGCCGCTAGCCAGCGACGCGCGGCTTACCTGAATCCCCGGCGACTCCGGCAGCAGTCCTGGGAGGTAGACAGAGTCCGGCTAGTACGGACTATGCCCTCCCGCCGCGATCCCCAGATCAGTACTGGCGTCGCGGCGCCAGTCGGGGATCAGAGCGGCAGCGTGGGCGTCTGTACAGACAGCCCTTCGCTGCCATCTGTAGTAAAAATAGATTAAAAATAAATAAAATTTAACTTAAAATAAAAAGCTTCTGGGGGCTGCTCCTGCAGCCCCCCTGCGCGGTGACCGACTCCGGCCGGGCACCAGCTTACACTGAGGTGCCTGTGGCTCGGGGGCGGGGTATAGAGGAGGACCCAAGTGCATCCTGGGAGCTAAAAGCTTAACTGTGTGGTGCCCATGGATCCTGTTCCAGCTATAACCCCAAGGTCAACCCTGTGGACCCCCTATGGACCCTGAAGTAGAAATATCCATACGACCGTGCCACTGCTAGTGTTGGTTGGTTCTCTGTAGGGGTTAGGTACGTGATGCCGGCGCTCAGGATCCCGGCGGTCAGAATCCTGACGCCGGCATTCCAACTGGGTTAGGATAAAGACACGTCAGTAAGTAACCTAACCCTACCCCTAAACCTAACACCCACCCCCTGCAGCCTAAACCTAACCTACTCTTGTTTGTAAACTAACCCCCTCCCCTCTACATCCCTTAAGCACCATTGGAAATAACAGGAATAAGTCAAACTTTATAAAGCCCTAAAAGAGAGCTCACTAAGCAAACAGTTACGCATACTACGCATTGCCAAAGAGCTAAGAAGCGTAGTAGATATAAACAGCAAAGGAAGGGAACACAGCGTCTCCTATATGGATCAAAAGAAAAAAGATTTAACTATGAGCACCAACAATCCTACTTTCTTCCCAATGGGCATATGCAAGTAAGCATCTTTGACATCTATAGATGCCAGAAACTCGTCCCTCTATTGGGACGATAACAGACCAAAAGGGATTCCATGTGGAATCATAGTACTCATATTTTAGATTCAGACTAGGCCGAAAATATATATTTAGCTTCTGAATGAGGAACATTTGTGAATAAAAGCCCAGGCCTTTTTGTTTCTCTGGTACTGGAACAATAACACCTGACAGTAACCTCTGAATAGCCCACTGCAGAGCCAGACACCTGACACTGTACTTCCAAAGAAAAGTTGCAAAGAAACGACTAAGAGAAGGACCTGTAAAGTAAAAAATATAGCCTCTTTCCACAGTATGTCCTACCCATCCACCTGAGGAAACAGTCTACCACTGGTCCTGAAAACTGAGCAGACAGGCCCCCGTCACACTGGCTGTTTGTCAGCGGCCTTAGAACAGTGATCACATATTTATACATATTTTACCTGATACATTAGCACCAGAAACTCACTTTTCTAGAATGGGTGGGTACCCGGGTACACAACCGGCTGCGGCTAATCCCTGGCTTCTGAGTAGGCTGAGATGCTGTGTCTACACCTTCAGAAGCTGGCCGAAATGTCATCCACCCAGCTGTTTGGAGATACCCGGCTCACATGGGAGGAGCAGAAGCCAGGGGTGGGCTGGGCCGGGGGACAGGGTGAGATGCCCCCTGGGCCGGTCCCAACTTTAGCACTTTGGGCCAGCCACTGTTATCCGCATGGGCTGTGCGGCGCTGTCTATTGCAGAAGGCAATGTCCGTACATTAAATCCAGATGTACAGTGCAGATGTGAGGCCCTACTCCTCTATGCCTCTCTCCTCCCCTGCCTGCTATGAGGACAGTGCAGCAGTCGCCATTCAGTATCACGGTCAGCCTCAGTACTGAATAGACAGTCAGGTACATGCTGCGAATGAGGACGGAGAGTACTGCGGCATGCCTGGCCCCAGGAGTTCCCGGAATCCTGCTTCTAATCTCAGTCTCCCCTCCACCTCTAATACCAGATACCTAGCTGCCTCCTCCAGTCTCCGGCTCCTCTCCATCTCTAATACCCGGTGGCACCCAGTCCCTTCTCCTGTCCATAGCTCCCCTCCACATCTAATACCCAGCCTCCTTCTCCTATCCCCAGCTCCCATCCACCTATAATGTCGGATTTCCCTAATCCTCCTGTCACCGGCTACCCACCTCCTACTACTGTCCCAGACACTGCACTTCTTACACATGTCCTCAGCTCCCCACCATCAAGACAAGGAGCCATAAGAACCTGCAGCATGAGCACAGCCGCCCCTCTCC
Source organism: Taudactylus pleione (assembly GCA_031769625.1). Classification (NCBI taxonomy): domain Eukaryota; kingdom Metazoa; phylum Chordata; class Amphibia; order Anura; family Myobatrachidae; genus Taudactylus; species Taudactylus pleione. The sequence continues at coordinate 33,294,153 of JAUIMM010000015.1, read as the reverse complement.
CCCCCATCCAGCTCACACAGAAAAGGACAGAAAAGTGCACAGCTAGAAGCGAAGAATTCCTTGAGCATTTTTGTTCTAAAGTAAGAGAAAAATCTATTTTTGGCATTTAAAAGAAAAAATTTATTGGTTCGCATTTTTTCATGAAATTATGCAGAAACTACAGTTTATGCATCATTTTATGCATGACCGCTATGTAAGAACAGAAGAAGATGCAGAAGATTTCACAGAAATCTCTTTCAGAATGCTAACTACCACAGCAGACTGCAGTCCTTATTGTCAATGGGGACTGCAGTCTGACCTCTATGTACAAAACTGATGCTATTGGGGGTATCAGATGGGCATTCTAGGTGTACGTGGGGATGTGTGGTGGCATGTGGGGAGGTCTGAGGGGCATATTAGTTCTAAACCTTAAATTATGATGGGACCCAGAAATAGACAGGTAGGACCCTTTTTTTTTTTTTTTTTTTTTTTTTTTTAAGTGGAGGGTCCCACATATTTCGTCGCTCGCTCATGCTTAGACCATGAATGTCCATCACGCCCTGGCCTACCCCCTCTGTAACCTCCATTGTGCAGCTTTTAACTGCAATCCGTCATCCAGATGTGATGTACATTTTTCTGTTGCCTTGTTAGCCCAAGCAACAGCTAGCACTGGCTGCAAAGATGCCAGAGCAGTAAAAAAACAAAACAAAACAGACTTAACTGCTACTTCACACTTGCGATCTGAGGCATCCTTCAGGATTGAAGAATCCCGGACAGATAGTTATTGCTTTGCAGGCCTGGCAATTTTCCATAAACCCAAGTTCTCCTGTGCAAATGGGTATGTTGAAACAAATCTCCGCAGCACCTGGTAGCTCCTCTTGTCAGGTTTCTGCCATGTCTCCTCTAGAAAATACTTGACTTGAGAAAAGAAATGCAAAAGGACAATCTGCTTCTTTGGCTTTAAGGAATTGGACTACCGGAACGACAGGTTCCACTAATTCGTCACAATCTAGTAAATCGGGTCTGCTGGATTAAAATAATTAAAAGCTTCCACATCGTGTCCACTGGGAGACGCTCCCCTCACTGTTCATCATCGACCAAATCTGACTCTCTCTGAACCTCACCATCCTCCCCCAGAGACAAGTCTGGATCAGACTCCCCCTGAAAGGATACCAGCAAAGCCATCTGACATTTGCGGGAGCTGCTAGCTAGTGTTTCTTCAAAGTCTTTCCACCGAAGCAGCCATTACAGTCATTCTTTTGTAGGTCCTGAACCCCTGCCAGAGGATCCTGTAAAGATTGGGCGCACAGGGGGGCGGGGAAGGAAGCGGCACAGGAAAACATAGCTACAAATGACGAAGGAGCAGGCTCAGTGCATTCTGACCTTTGAGCTAGGTCCACAATGGACTTTACCAGCATGCCCCCCATCCAGAGGCACACTGACCCGGGCAGAGCAACTTGTGTAACAGCCAGCCAGGTACTGACAGGGTTGAGGTAATGTAGCATGGCAAATGGAACAGGTGTAGTACACCAGAGACCCCAGCAGCTTTAGACTTGTAACTTTTTTTATACATAAAGAAAGAAAAGCCAGACACCAAAATTCTGCTGAACATAAACACAATGAGAGTGACACCGCAAAGTCCAAATTCTGACTGGCAAACAGAAATTAAGAAAACAAAAACCCACTGAAGGGAGGGGAGGGGGGCGGAGGAGACGAGAGAGAACATCAGCCCCCACACAGCATAAATATATCAGCCCCTGAACCCTCTTCACAAAGACAGTATATAAAGTGTTCAGTATGAAATAAAGAACACTAGACTAGCTGATATAAGCAGTTCCCTGCAGAACCAGCAGCAGAAACATTAGCAGCAGAAGTGTTATTATCCCTGCACTTGGCAATCAATATCTGCCTGTAGAAACAAGCAGCAGGGAGGCTAATTAGTATAACTATCAGCCTCTGTGTATATTCCCTCAGAGAGGGTTCTGCCAACCAGGCTCCTTCCCCTACCAGCATACTGACTGTGACAGTGGGGGTCAGACAGTGTAAGATCACCTAGTGTCATCCCCTCCAGCTCCTATTATTTAAACTACCGGCAGGGACAAGAAAGGGAAGGGGGGGGGGGGGGGGGGGTTTACCGCTGCATACCCGCTCTCAATAACAGAGAGAGAAGGGGCTGTACTGCAGAGGCAGATGTGGGTCTGGGATAAGCTTTATAATTTCTTCTAAAGCACTCCCAATACTAAAACAAAATACAGATGTACTTTAGCAGAAAAAATAAATTTGCAAAGCAGCTCATGCAGCAATCTGAACTTGGTGCCTACTCCACAAGCACATAAAGTAGACTGAGTCCTGTTAGCCAGACATCAGGCTCAATCCAATAAAGTCACCCCCGCACTCGAGGGAGGCGGGTAACGTCAGCAACGGCATCGGAACTTGCCCATTCGGGGACTTTTGCGCGCAGCCCTGTGGGGCTGCAAACAATAATCCATGAATCCAGCAGTACTGTAAGTGCGGCATATAGGCGTACTTTCTTGCGCCTGCAAGTAAATCACAGGTAATTGTATTGAGCCCATTTATTAAAAGCAACCTGCAGAAAGTCATTGATGTATGGAATGGTTGCATCTATGTGATAAGTTTCTGCAAAATCTGGAATATATAATTGAAGAGCTCTTTCTTGCAAGAATGTAAGCAATACATCTAGACGAAGAGGTAGAGGCCATGGTTCTTCCTAAAGCATCTGCCAGGCAACTGGAAAAAGTTAGTGCGTGGCCAAAACACCGATTCCTCCATCTCTACTCAGACCTGGGCTAGCTGCAACGTCTATGGGACCTACAGTGCACCAACTTCCTCTGTCCCTCAAATTTTGTGCAGAGAGAAGAATCTGGGTAAGTCTGGTTTGTTGCCGTTTTATCTGAGGAAGGAAAGGCAATATACTGCACTTAAATACCCCAGTCAGGACATTAATACAAACACGTAAAAAATGAACCGGTTTAATTACCCGCACTTCTAGTCAGAAAAAATACATAAATTTACATAGACATAAATACCAATAAATATACTACCTAAAGATAGATATCCATCTCATACTGATAATATAGATAGTATTATAAAAAATACAGAGAGTTGATCAGACTATGTATAGGAACCATATATTACTTTCCCAAACAGGAAAGAATCCCCCAATCAGGGGTCTCTGGAATAAAACACAAAATCACAATTTAATTCAGCTTATTTGCTCAATTGTGCACTGATGCATCAGATGCAAGACATATTATGCATAAGAAAAAATTAGTCTCATGTATCCAATGGAATTATTGTACTTTGTATCCAAAATAAAAACCTCACTTGCCACAAGTGGTATGACAAGTATACGGCAGTCCACCTCAAAGTATTCATATAAATCATTCTCAATTCGATTTCAACATTAGGACATCTATTTCCCAGCACCACAGCTGGAAATGTAGGTCTGGTGTATTATTGAGGGTAGTACATTCTACCAACGCTGCCTGAGGCTGCTGATGTGAGGTGATGGCAAGTACTAAAACTCTCAATAATACAAGTTTACTCATTTCATTAAGTGCCAGCTCCAGCCCTAACCTACAATCTGTGGTACAGTGTTCCCTAGCCTTGCTGCAAGAGAAACACAATGCCCTAGACAGCAGCAAACACCGTGGAACAGGAAGAGCGGCATTATATAGCATCTGAGGGTAGTTTATCTTGCCTTTCTCTGCCTAACCTCGAAAGGAAGCGACCCATTATACTGGCTGCCAAAGTTGATTTAAGAGAAAATGGTGTTTAGTTTCTTAAGCAAATAAAATCCTGGGATGTATAAAAACAGGATTTTGGTACTTACCGATAAATCCCTTTCTCCGATTCCACAGGGGACACTGGAGTTCAAGACAGTGGGTATAGATGGTGGTAGAGTAGAGCCTGGCACTTTAAATAATTTAGAAGTGTGACTGGCTCCTCCCCATCTATGCCCCATCAGCCCCAGTTTAAGAACGGAGCCCAAGAAGAGACGGAGGACAACAGGAAAACGAGGAGAAGGAGATGAACACAGAACGGAACAATACCGACTGAAGGAGAACAGAGGAAACCACTGCAGGGAATCATGCAGTCACACAACCATAGAAGGAACCAAACAACTGGCAGGTATGCAGCGCTGGGCGGGCGTCCAGTGTCCCCTGTGGAATTCGGAGAAAGGGATTTATCGGTAAGAACCAAAATCCTGTTTTCTCCTTCATCCACTAAGGGACACTGGAATTCAAGACAGTGGGGACGTCCCAAAGCCAACCTCCTGGGTGGGAAGCGCAGAGAACATGCCAACTCTTTGGTCAACCGAACAGGGACCGCCAAGAGCTGAGGATCAAGTGTCGTGAGCCAGGAGACAATCAGAACTCCCTGCGGAACAGACACAGAAATTCCACAACTTACAGCGTAAATAGAATGGAATAAGCGGCTAGCGAGAAAACACCCTCAGATGAGAAGCATCATAACGCTGTAAGCTCAGCTGAAAACAGGCCAAGCCGGACTGTTGGGAGCAGAGAACTCCAACCCGAATCCATATGAGAAGGGCAGTAACCCGAGAACAAAACTCGAGAAAACCGTACCAGATTCGGAAACAGAAAGCTGCAACAGTCGCAGATAGCAGAATACCAGCACTGTTGGACATAGTCATAAAGATACAAGTATAACGATACCAATCTACAGAAACAGAGCTGATCCTGTCCACAGACTCCTAACAGAGTATGCAGAGAGGTAAAAGTCAAGGCCGAACAGTCACCATGAACCATTCTGGAGGTCCAACTACTACAAAGTTGTAAACCAGCGGAAGGGAGAGACCATAGAAGTCTCCAACGAGTAGAGATCACACTGGGAATGAGGCCGAGGCAGCTTCGAGAGGATTGAGATTACAATACCTGTCAGAGGGTCAGACAGCAGAACAACCCATTCTGAAAACAGTAGAAAACAGCGACTGAACACCTGCAGCCGAAAAGCAAATCACAGCCACAAACTCCAAAACAACAGACAACTTCCAACATGATGGAAGTGCGTAGTCAGTACCAACAGCTGGCCTGAACATAGTATGAAACAACCAGGATACCCTAGTAGTTAAAGAGCACGGATGCAACAGCCACCCAGGGAGCTACCAATATAGGGAAGCACTCCATACCGCAAGGCTAGAGCACTAGGACAACCCTGAAGGTACCACTCAAGTATCAGTCAATGTGATGAAAACATCCACAGAGATTGAACAGGAAATCCACCAGGCTCCCTGCGTAGGACATATTGACTGTCACACTTTAATGTAGAGATGTGCACTAGACCCTCAAAGCGCTTCAGTCCATAATCCCAACAGATCTAGTAGAAGAGTGTCACGAATCTCAATGATGAAACTATGCACCAGGGAAGCTCTAAAGTGTAGAGCCAACTGATTAAAAGAGCAGATGGCTGCTAGGACCGCAGCTAGGGTGTATAAGGGAGAAAGCGGCTATGCAATGACAGGTTGGGCATTAGTGGGGTAAGACCGCTTACCTGTGAGCGGCCAAAAGCCCTCTGGACGCTATGTAGAATGTCAGACCTTTTTCATCTCACAGCAACCTGCCCCGTCAGGTATAGGGAGTAGCTTCAGTGGGCTAAGACCCAATGCTCTACAGCACGGACTTCAGTCTGGAGATGTTGCAGTAGAAAACACTGTATAAACTAGCAAAATGTTAGTGGAGGCAGGAAGGTCGTTCAACAGGACTCTATACCTGAGCTTGTTATATTAGGGATGTGTATCCATATAGAAATTATACCTATACCACAAAACGGTCTACTAGTTTAAGTATCAGTACATTAACACTTATAATGGAGAAGTGTGTATTACGCCCATCAATCTAATACAATCCAGGCCTGACCCTGCCTATATCGGCGGGCGGCCCTAGGCCTTCATGTAATTTAACAAATGAATCCCTGATTACGGAATAGAACCTGGATACTCTATGTACAGATAGAATGTACCTAGGGGCCCTTTAGAGACTCATGTTATTGAGATATGTGACAAGACAATAATATGGAGTACTGGAATCTATACTGAGAAGGGTACCTGTACATAGACAGAGTGCATTAGTTATCCCAAGAAAGGAAGGGATATATCTGTAGTGATAACCCCAATAGGGTTAAAAAACAAGTTTTTCCAATTATTAGAAAATATGCATACAAGGAATGGGAATATATCAGTATATATACACCCATACATACAGACAAACATAGTTGCATAAGAAGGCAATCTCTTTGAAAGGAAGAGCAGTGCCAACATAGCAAGTTAACTTGTCAGACTCCTGCATTCTCAGTGTCTTATAAGTTTGCTACCAAGTGCAAAGTTGAAATAATCATAGATCACCCTAAAGGGGGGCGCCACAGATAGGGACTGACAAGAAGGAACTAGAACCCCAGGAGGATGTAAGTACATATCTTTATATACAAGAAGGCCCCAGTCATGTATAGGGTTCATAATAAAATCAATGTCTATCACTATGTAAGCTGCAGAACATGACTCTAGTCTACAGAGCCACCATTTAATTAATATATATATATATATATATATATATATATATATATATATATATATATATATATATATATATACACACACATACATACACACATATATATGGATAAGCTGACAGCTTTGGTGATCCCAGGCGGCTTCCCATCCGTGGATATATAGGTATGTACACACGCCCACATACGAATCCTTAGGGAGAGATGGTGTAAAGCGGAGTTATTGTACCAACTACTGCATGAGGAGAGTCCAGCCTTCAATTGCAGAATCCTTCTTTTAAATATGCTAGGTACCAGACATAAAACTGATAACAGATCCTACCTCTGCCTTATAAGGATAAGAAGCGATATATACATCTCCACATATGCATACCTACATACAAGATTAGTAGGTGACGATAATATTTAAAATTAGAACATGAGCAATATTTAGAGCCATGGAAGGAACTGAGCCACAGGACTCCAGCATGTATATGTTCTATAGCAGGGCTTAGTATAAATACATGTGGCTTACCTCAACGCAGGGAGACTGCTCAAGTGTCGCGTGTAGCCATCAGCCTACTACGGTGTAATGGGCAGGATATTTTATCAGCGTGCTGTCCCAGACTGGTATCGAACCTGGGACCCTTCTGTTACTGGTGTGCTCGCCTTAATCAGTTGAGCTATATATGTGTGCAGAAGAGTAACAATCCACAAACTTAAGGGATTACTGTCCCCAAAAAGTGAGCTGTATTCTAACAGAGCCTTCCCAACATATTAAAAGGGAGACCTGTCCCTTGGGAAAATCCACAGCGCAATCCCCCCATCTAAACAGGGGATAAAGGCCTGCTGTTGCTATTAACACAGCTAAAGAAGTGGCCGTCCCAGCCTCTAATGCTGGGCCACAGGGATGGTAAGCCCAATATGGGATTCTCGTTCCTGAGAATGGATGATTCGGGAGGACCTGACCCAAGGCCTGCCCCCTCAGCCAACGCTGGATTGAGACCCAACCCAATGGAGAGTTCTCCTCACCCACAGATATCGTTCCAATATTTTTGTATATGTGCTGCCAAAGCGTGCACTGGAACGCTTGTCATCCTTGCGCAGTGTGCTAATTAACCTCTCTGGAATAAGGCTTGTCCATAGACCACCCGATTAGCAGAGTAGAAAAAAAAAGGTATACACATACATACACACATATACATCTACATACACACACACACAACACGTACATATACATGTGTTGCAGAAGTGACAGATGACTCTTACACTGCGCTAGGGTAAAGTTATACCGCGCTGTGTGCGCAAAATGTCCATGCTAGCCTGGAAGAGTCCCGGCTAACATAAGCTGTCCCCTCAACAGAACCGCATAAAGCAGAGTCATAGTGCACCTGCTAAGCGCAAGGTTGAGGGAGGGGCAGCAAAAGGCTAGACATATCCATCAGAGCAGCAGGTGTTAGGGCAATGAGCTATACTGCTGTGGAGGGCGCCGAAGCTTATACATTAAAGCTCCGCCTCAGCAGACTAACAGCTACGCTGTTATAAAACACACGCAAGCACAGGGAGAATATACAAACTCCACACAGGGTCATAGTGGGAAACGAACCCATGACCTCAGTGCTGTGAGGCAGTAATGCTAACCATTACACAGTCTGAGCTGCCCTGTTAAATATATGCAGGCTGCCTCAGTGCTACTGGCGCTGTACCTACTGTGAGAGCTCCAGCGCTTTTTGTAAGTGAGTCAGCCGTCTGTCACTTACCTTACCTACAGTTAAAGGAGCTTCAATACACATCTCCCCATTGTGGGGGGAGGGGCAGGAGACCCGGACTCAGCCGGCTACACCTAGCGGCGGGACCCATACTTTCATTTTCTCCCCCGAGCAGGAGTGAGTCAGCGCTGTGCTGCACAACGGACCCCTCTTAATAAAGAGGGAGTTTATATTGCCCTTAAGAGGGAAGCGCGCTCTCTTGCAGGCGCTGGTCCGCGCTGCATACATCACTGTGAGTAGGCGCCGGGACACAGGGAGCGATCACGAGTAAAAACTTGGCTCCTCATCTTAAAAGAGCACCTCTCCTGCTAAGCAGGAGGAGAGAGCATCAGCTGATGTCCACTGTTCCCGTGAAATGACTCAGCGCTGTGCTTGCCGGCTATGCTCCAAGTGCTGCTGCGGAGCAATAAGGGGGAGAACCCTTACAAATGGCGCCGCTGTTGCAGGACGCGCCATAAGTGTATGTTTAGGGTGGGTCTCGACACCGGGTCCGTGCGCTGATTAAGACAGCGGGACTTATTAGCCACGGCAGCCAGCCTTTGTGAGGAGGGCAAGCGCCATCGGCACTGCTAACGAGCTTTCCTATGCAGCAGCGCTGACAGCCGCGTGGTGCACACAGCGCGGCAGTGAGGAGGGAGCCGGACTATAATAGGCGCCGCTAGCTTGCATGACGCGCCATTTCGCTCCAGCAGCCCCAGCGACGACCGGGGCTGTAATTTGCGCCTTCGTGACTACAGCACCTGGTGACCCCCTTGACCTGGAGATCCGAAGTCGGGGATAGGGTGGTGCGGGGGGAGGGGAAAGTCGGGCCCTCTTAACAGTGACAGTGTCACTGAGCCCAGCTATACATCCACTGCTCCTGTTAATCAGGAGCAGTGGTCATACTCACAGCTGCTGCGGCCGGGATGCTGGGCTGAGGGGGCGGAGAGGAACCCGGACACATGCCGGTGTCAGCAGTGGCGGGTCTTCTCGGGGTCCGGTGACTCCTTTGTGTGTGCCCCCTCCTCAGGGTCACCGGACACAGGCTGCAGTAGCCGTGTGGTGCCCTTCCCGGCGGCTCCCACGTAGCAGGCAGACTGCCACAGCAAGCAGCCTGCCTGTCCTCAGTGTTAAATAAAAATTAAAAAATATGAAAAAGGCTGGAGACAGCCTGATGTGTGACCGGCTCTCTCGGGCACATTCTAAAAACTGGGGCTGATGGGGCATAGAGGGGGAGGAGCCAGTCACACTTCTAAATTATTTAAAGTGCCAGGCTCTACTCTACCACCATCTATACCCACTGTCTTGAACTCCAGTGTCCCCTAGTGGATGAAGGAGAAAAGGTGGATAAAAGAACTTGATGTAATAATCAACAAATCAGTAGTTACACAACTTGAAGATGGGAACATATAAGGATATAGGAGAATTTGAGTGTCCAGTGAGGTGCACTCATTAACAAAGGGAAGGAGTTTTACATTACAGGGAGGTTATCAAAAAAGGTACCTTAGAGGTAACCCAATAAAAATATGTATGAAGATACTCAAGGTCAATACAAAAATTTCTCAAAAACATTTTGCAGTGGACATGGGAGTCATTCATTGTGAATTGAAGTTAAGTTTCATGATCTGTAGAGGAAGACACTTTTTACTGTAAAACAGATCATGCATAAATTCCAAAAATGGATACTCTGCCCCATACAGGTTTCATCGTTCAACTGCAAAAGCTGGACGTGCACTTAAACAAAATTTTTAATTTTTTAAGACAAAAGGTTTGTATTCTATTCCCTTTATCACATCTGTACATTCGATGAAAAGGGCTGTACAATTAGCCCACAATTTAGGATTCAGCACTATACCATGCAGTGTCACCCTGGGGAGCCTTGGGACACTTCCAAGGGTGCCTCAGGTTGGTAGTCCAGCAACACATCAAATTTATGGTCAGTGCAAGTGGCAAAAACATAAAATATGTGGACAAACAGAAGCGCAACCCTGTCCACCCACCACATATCTGGACCGAAGTCAGTCATGTAAGCACAATTTAATTTTTTCTTCTAGATTTCTCAGTAACAAACTTTTGGCTTAGGGGTGCAGTGAAAAGAATGCCGATGCTCTAGGGCAGTGTTGGCTAACCTTGACACTCCAGCTGTTATGGAACTACATAACCCAGCATGCACTGCTACAGTTTTGCTATTAGGGCATGCTAAAACTGTGGCAGGGCATGCTGGGATATATAGTTCCACAACAACTGGAGTGTCAAGGTTAGCCAACACTGCTCTAGGGTGTCGCGATTCAAGAAAGTTTGGGAACCACTGCACTATACTCATCTTACCGGAGTCATCAGAAGAGCTGTTAGCCTTCTTCGCTGCGGCGGGTTTTGCAGCAGTCTTTGCAGGTGTAGTTTTTGCAACTGGTTTAGCTGGAGTCTTCTTACCATCATCGTCACTTGAGTCTGTGGTGAAGGAAACAAATGTTATAAGTCTACAGACATAACTCAATAGTTTACAGCCAGTAAACAAAATGTAGCAGTAAAAAGTGCACTAAACAGGCACTTGCAGACTATACGGAACTTGGCATTTAAATTCCCATCTTACCGGAGCTGTCAGAAGAGCTGGCAGCCTTTTTAGCTGCAGCGGGTTTTGCAGGGGCCGGTTTTGCAGCCGCCTTTGCGGGTGTAGGTTTTGCTGCTGGCTTAGCAGGAGCCTTCTTATCTTCATCGTCACTTGAGTCTGTGGTGACAAACAGTAATGCTTTATGCATACATAGATATTTAACCCAACTATTTGTCCCAACCAACATAATAAAGCATCATAACAATGTTAGGCTCTCCACAGACACTATCATAATGCAAAAATTTGGATCTAGTTTCCTAAGACTCCCATCTCACCGGAGCTATCGGAAGAGCTGGCAGCCTTTTTAGTTGCAGCAGGTTTTGCAGGGGCCGGTTTTGCAGCCGCCTTTGCAAGTGTAGGTTTTGCTGCTGGCTTAGCCGGAGTCTTCTTACCTTCATCTTCACTTGAGTCTGTGGTGAAAAAAATAGAAATACTAGACATTACTCATGAACTAATTGTCATAAAAAATGTAGCATCATAACAATGTTAGGTTCTCCAGAGACACTATCATACTGCATAAAATTGGCATCTAGTTTCCCATCTCACCGGAGCCGTCGGAAGAGCTGGCAGCCTTTTTAGCTGCGACGGGTTTTGTAGGGGTCGGTTTTGCAGCCACCTTTGCAGGTGTAGGTTTAGCTGCTGGCTTAGCTGGAGTCTTCTTACCTTCATCGTCACTCGAGTCTGGGGTGGAAATAAAACATACTTTACTTAAGGCATATTCTGTTTTATCCAACTATTTATCCTATTCCAGACCATCAAAATGCAGCTGTAAAACAATGCTAGACTGTCCAGAGACATTAAGGGGTAAATTTACTAAAGTTAGAGTTTTTAGAAGTGGAGATGTTGACCACAGCAACCAGATTCTAGCTATTATCTTCTAGAAGGTGCTAGTGAAATGTTCTCTAGAATAGGCAACATCTCCAATTCTAAAAACTAGCACCATAGACTGAAGTAGTCATCTAAACAGTTAAAATACCCATCTCACCGGAGCTGTCAGAAGAGCTGGAATCCTTAGCAGCAGCTGGTTTTGCAGGGGCTGGTTTTACAGCAGTCTTTGCAGGTGCAGATTTTGCCGCAGGCTTGGCTGGAGTCTTCTTACCTTCATTGTCACTTGAGTCTGTGTGAATAGAGTAACACTGTTATATCTGTAGGCATTCGAAACTGCTTGTAATTTTCCAACTTTACAAAAAAAAAAAAAAAATTATTTTACTCACCAGAGCTGTCAGAGGAACTGGATTCCTTTTTCGCTTGTGCCGCTTTCTTTGCGGGTGTCGTTTTCTGAGCTGAGGTATTCTTCCCAGGTGTTACTTTTGCTACTGGCTTAGACGTCTTTACCTCTTCATCACTTGAGTCTGGGACAAAATAAGAACGTACACTACCAGTTAAAAGTTTTAGATGACCTCCATATTTCCAGTTTTTATTGCGATTTAAGCAATTCAAATTCAGTGAATAACCTGAAATGGTACAAAAGGTAAGCCGTAAACTGCCAGGGAACTGGTAACTTACAGCTGCAGCAATGAAAAAGGCCTGACTGGGCTACAAAGCACCACCAATAGACTACTGAAGACTGGAAAAAGGTCTTATGGACCAATAAATCAAAATGTTCAATATTTTGAGGGTTTTTGAGCGCCGCTGAGTAAGAGAAAGAATGGTTCCCATAGTGTGGGGCTTATTTATGATGTGTTTAAGCTCAAAATTGATAGAGGGCAATGCTTTTAATAGCAAAATACCGCACGACACAAGCTGGGAAGTGGAGGCTTTTACGAGCCCCTGCTCAGTTAAAAAAGAAAAAAAAAAAAACCCCTGACAGCAACTGTCAAATATGGTGGAGAAAGTGCGATGGTCTGGGGCTTCTTTTCGGGATCTCAAGTAGGCAGCTTTGCCCAGAGTGACTGGCAGCCTGCACCAAAAACAAGAGATATGGTAAGAACTTACCTTTGTTATCTCTGTTTCTACGAAGTCCATAGGGTCCACAGGGTTGACCTTGGGGGGTATAGGTTGGGAACCAAATCCGGGCACCACGCAGTTAAAGCTTTTAGCTCCCAGGATGCACTGGGTCCACTCTCCCTATAACCCCACCCCCAAGCCAGAGGCACCTCAGTTTGTAAGTAGCCAAAGGCCGGAGGAGGAGAGAAAAAGAGAGAGAAAACTGGAACACTCAATAACCATACTCACCGAAATGGGAGACGGAAAACCGGTGACCAGCCACACAGCCCATATGAAGCCAGGTGCGTCAGGGCGGGCGCCCTGTGGACCCTATGGACTTCGTAGAAACAGAGATAACAAAGGTAAGTTCTTACCATATCTCTTGTTTTCTACTTCAGGGTCCATAGGGGGTCCACAGGGTTGACCTTGGGGATGTCCCAAAGCAGTTCAACCAAGGGTGGGGACGCTCCTGTGCTGAGAGGAGAATCCGTCGCCAAAAAGGAAGCATCCTGAGAGGCAAAGGAAACCAATGCCTAGAACCTTAAAAAGGTGTGGACAGAAGACCACGTGGCCACCTAGTAAGGCAAAACAGCCGAGGCGCCACAGCGAGCCGCACACGAGGGTCACATGGCCCGAGAAAAAACAAGCATCAACAACAGGAAGGCCTACCCATGGGTAGGCCCCTGAGGAAGACCTACGAGGCCATCCAAGTCAACATTTGGTTATAGGCCGGCCATCCTTTCCTGTGAAAACCAGAAATCTCAGACCACCAATAAGGAGTCCGATTTCCGTAAGGAACCTGAACGGATCACATAAATCCAAAGAGGCCAGACCACAGTCAATGAGGCCACACCAGCCGAGAGGACTGGGGACAGAATGGCCGTACCATAAGTTCCAGAATAATATGGAACCTGAAAACCACTAAGAAGAAACACAGGGCGAGAGCAACTCCCACCCTGACATGATGCCCTCCAGAAGAGGGAGCCACATGAGAACGCTCCCAATTCAGACACTCTCCTGGTTGATATAAACACCCTGAGAGAAAGAGAGAGCCTAAGCAATAGACCATGTAATGGCTATCACAACCAGCGGTTCCATTGACTGTCCCCGGAGGTAACGAAGAACCACTACTTACTCCCAAGGAGTCCCTAGGGAGGACAAATGGAGGCATAATCAAGAAAACACTCCAAAGGATGAACTGGATACCAGAGTGAAGCAATTCCATATCTTAACCATACTGACAGTGTAGAGATCCGCACTGTCAGGAAGACCAGGCCAAGTGTGAAACCCAAGCCAGCCGGAAGGAATGCCAGAATATCTGGAAATCCTGGACACCGGAGGATTGTATCGACAGGTACAATACCATAAGATTTATGGCTGCCACAGTTTGTGGTAGGTCCCAGCAAAAGCTGATCCATGTGCTCTAATCATTCCAACGATGACAAAGCCAGGGAAGCCGTAAGACCACTGTAAGGACACAGTCAAAGACAAACGACCCAGGTCCAAGGCAAAACCAAGGACCCTGAGACAACAGGTCCGGGCAGTGAAGCATCAGGGATGGAGTATCGATGTAGAGACTCCGAAGATCCAAGTACCCCTGACATCTGGGGCAATCAGGAGCCACCAGCAGGAAAGCATCTCCGTCTCGATTGAAAACACTTCCAAAGACCTCGAGGAAGAAGGGAGACCGGAGAACACAGGTACACAAAGTGGAAGGACCACTTCACCGACAAAGAGTTGCTGAAGTTTGCTTCAGAATCCCCAGAGCTGAACTGTAACACCCTAGTGTGATAAAGTCAGAAGGCCATGAGGGTCACCTCAGGGGGGCCCCCCCTGCTCACCAGGAGATGAAACCTCTCTTGGGGAAGAGACTAGTCCCCGGGATGCACGTCGTGACGGCTGAGGACTCCCGCTTCCCAATGGAGAGCTCCTGAAATGAACGCTGCCGAGATGGTCGGGAGGAGACCCTCGGACTATGTCCGAATATGTGACATACCTGTCATTGCCACCCAACGAACAGTGTTGCTAAAAAGGAAGCCACTGTCCTGACCCTGTCGGACTGAACCTTTTCAGGTTCACCGGGAAACAAGAGTTATGCCAGAGTAAGTTAATTGACAGGGTGGAATCGACAGACGTCCAACTGCACTGAAAAGGATTCGGTCCAGACACTGTCCCTAGCAAAGAAAACCCTGGACGAGATGGCCATAGCCACCCGGACAGGGACCGACTTGCCTCCGGAGAGAGCATCATCGTTTGAACAGTTATCCGACAGAAAAAACTCATTCCATCTGGAGATGAGCCAATTATGGAAAGGCCTGGAATGGAACTGAGCCCATTCCACCATGCATCCCAGAGTGTAAAGACATCTGTCGACTGCGCAGACAACCATGTACTCCTAATGGAAGAGAGGAGATTCCGTCTTACGCCAGAAGAATTCTCAGATTCTGAGAATCCAGCAGGGATCCTAGATGAAGAATACCCAGAGAGGGATGCAGGGAGGACTTTTTCCCCGTTGATTAAACGTCTGCACCCTGAAGAAGCCACAGTCATCCTGACCTGGCCGTAAAGTACCCCGGTGATCCCGCTAAGAGCAGGAGGCCGTCCAGGTACAGGAGCATTGGGATATACTGAACAGAAGAACTGTCAGAAAATCCAAAACGCTGGTAAACCCCTGTGGGGCTGAGGACAGTCCCAACAGGCAGAGCCCGAAAAATTGTAAGTGTTGCTGTGATACAGCAAACCTCAGCCCATGCTGAGGAAAGGTCTCTGTAAGTACCCGTAGGCACGCGTCCTGTATATCCAGTGATACCCTAAAGTCCCCAGGTTCCAAACATCGTATGATGGAGCATAGGGATTTCCTCCTGAGCCCAGGTAGCTTTAGGAACTGGTTCAGGGAATTGAGACAGAGAACAGGCCAAAGAGGACCATTCAGCCACCGCACCAGAAAGAAAACAGAACAACCAGTCCCTCACTGAGATAGTGGGGATGGCCCAATTAGCTCCGCTTACCGCAACAACTGCATAGCTTTCTGGATCTGTAAGGCCCTTGTAAAGAGGGCGTACCCTCCTACCCACGTAGCCGCGGCAACTTGACACTAATACCGGGCGAACTGAGAAAATCGGTATCTCCCAGTTGTAGGCCTGTCCCGTCAGACTGAAGAGATATCCGTAGGTTCAGAAGCAGGATCGGCTGGCAGTCCAGGCCTGCTCGGTACTGGATATGTCGGCCCTTGTAGATGCCGACAGTCTACGAAGAAACAGACCTTTAGGCTGACCGAGAGGACAAAAAAGACTTAACAGACTTAGTCTGAGGCCTTGTAGTGTGCATAGCTGAAAGCGGTAAACTTGTCGTTAGTAATACTGCCAATGTTACTACAATCTTGTCAAGGTCAGGACCAAACAATATCAACCCTAAAGATGGTATCTGCACCTCTGCATTCTCAGAGCGCAGCCATAGGGTATTACGGAGGATACAGTCGCAGCCGGAACTCTGAAAGTTAGGAGACTGGTATCCAATATAGGCATGTCCACCTATGACAACTGCATATATTACATGAGCGACCAAATACATTTGAACCCCCGACGTGTTGGAGGGGAAAAAACGTTACAAATGCATCAACCCAATATGCAATAGTATTAACCAACCATGCTATAGCCATGGTAGGATGGGTAACAACTCCCGAAAGCAAGTATACTGATTTCAGGCAGAGTTACCACCTACGGATCCGAAGAATCCGACCACGCAGGAATGGGAGGCGTAGTAACGTCTGTAATCAGACGAGTAACACGCCCATCCCCCCCAGGAGGGGCTCGTGATGACCCTCAGGGAATTTGGGACAGGAGGCCAAACACTGTTGTAACACCTCCTATCTGGCAACAGCCAGAGTCCCGCTATGCGATCCACCCGCTAGTCAGCAACAGGTAACCCGAAGGCACGCAATACTGAGGGTGTATGATACAGGTGCAGGTCAACATTCACTCTAACCAGAATGGACCTGCTACCAGCCCTAAAGCAGGGATAATAATACCTGAAATAGGCTTCCCCCCGTGTAAGAGGGAAAGAGCCCCGAACAGTACCCAGTTCACGGCAGAGCCAACTGGGAAGTAACCACAGGGCGTCAACCACGCCAATTAGCGTTTCGTAGAAAACGACATCCACCCAGGGTGGCTGTTGTGGTAATCCCTGCAAGGGGAATGACAGACTATTGTGGCACCAGGGGGAATTCATATACTGCAAAAAACCCCTGCAGGGAGCGGTAGTCTGTGTCACAGGGGAAGAGTGCAAGAAGCTGCGAGATACCCTGAGATGAAAAGGGCAGTATGGTGAAGTAACCCCAAGTGAGGTACAACAATGGGGCCCGCCCGGCGATCCGCAATTGAGAGGATCCCGAGAAAACAAACCGCCCAAGGGGGTCGTGAAAGAGGCCGGCACCAGATGACGCCACATACAGAACCCTTTATGAGTCAAATCCTCCGCACTAACACCTGCAGCACATGACTTGCAGGATAGTAAAAATGGGTGCAGTATAACGCTCTATCTCCTGGTCAGACATATCTGACCCATCTTGGCGGAAATATTAAGCAGCACTATACTGGTCCTGACTGATGCCAAAAATAGCTGCAGGGACCCATTTTCAGCGTATGCAACACACAGTTCCATCTAAAATATGGCAACGTGCTGCACGCAACAGTATGTGACAAACCACACAAATATTAACAAGTATATAAATGTGAGGTCTCAGAACCACCCTAAGTACAGCTGTATTAGGGCAGATAAAGAAAAGGGATAGATATACACTGACAGGTGAGAGAATAAAGTACAGTCAGCACTAGCATAAGTCACATACAATGCAGATATATACATATATACATAAACATGTCATATAATATACTGCACTATTACACTGCATTCAACTGCCCAGATTCAGTGTCTGGGAAGGCTACAGCGCTGTGTACACTGACCTGATGGTGAGGTACGCAGGGGGACTGGACTCACTGCCATCCTGAGAGATTTCTGCTGCACCACAGAGATAAAATGGCCGCTGGAGACCTCAGAGAAAGCGTGGCCCGCGGAGGAAGCAGCTCAGCGACGCCAGACTATGGATACTGAAAGGCGCGCTGAGCTGAGGGGAGGAGCCGCTGTAACAGGGAAGGCTGCCTCCCCTGGCCGGCTATTAACCCCCGGGACGCCGGCTCCCTGCACCGATCGTTAAGTCCCTGGTGGTCTAGTGGACACACGGGGTATGGGGGGCCCGCCGCCACTGCCGGCGCCTCCGGTCTGTCCCCTGAGACCGGAGGCACAGGACTGCATTTGAAATGCGCGGATCACCGCAAGCGGTGATCCGCGACCTTACCTGCCCCCGTGGATCCGGCAGCAGTCCTGGGCGCCCGCAGAGTCCGGCTAGTACAGACTCTGGGGTCCCGCTGAGATCCCCAGATCTGTACTGGCGTCTCAGCGCCAGCGGGGTGACGGAGCGGCAGCTTAGACGTCCTATGGACAGTCCGACGCTGCCGCTCTGAAGAGTCCAAAGTCCATGAAAAAACTTTGTCCCTAAAAAAATAAAATAAGCTTAGGGGCTGCTAATCAGCTCCCCCTGCGCTAACGGTGACCCGACTCCGGCCGGGCACCAACTTAAACTGAGGTGCCTCTGGCTTGGGGGTGGGGTTATAGGGAGAGTGGACCCAGTGCATCCTGGGAGCTAAAAGCTTTAACTGCGTGGTGCCCGGATTTGGTTCCCAACCTATACCCCCCAAGGTCAACCCTGTGGACCCCCTATGGACCCTGAAGTAGAAAAGGCTACCACAGTACACTATGCAGCGCCACACAATACCCTCTGATCTACACCTATTTGGTCAAGGCTCCATTATACAGCAAGAGAATGACCCAAAATACACCTCCAAGTTATGTCAGAACTACCCTTGAGGAAAAGAACAAGATAGTATGTTTGAAATAAGGGAATGGCCAGCACAAGAGTCCAGTATTAAATCCCAGGTTGGAGATGAAATGGACACTGGAGCGTAGGCAAAGCAACCTACAAGTACAATACATTTAGGGGGAACTTCTGCAGCAGTATTGGGATGAGCTTCCCGAACAATATTTGATTTCTATTGTAGAAAGAAGGCAACAAGTGTTTTCAGTGGTTAGATCAGCAAAAGTTAGCTTCTTTGATGAGCCAAAAATTTTGATCAAATCCTGTTAAAACAAGATTTTACGATTGCGGTTTTGTCTCCAATGGTTTGTTATACGGTTTCATTTCAGAGAACATTGAGACAATTAACTGAGTACACTTCGATAAAAAATAGGAAAAAGTTTGATTGGTAGCTTGTTTGCCTTAAGCCGGGTATCCACTAGCAGATATTAATGAGCGATTGCACAATTTCGACATCGTAATCGTGCAATCGCTCATTAATCTGGCATGAAAATGTCGAAAACGACCAGCGCTGCGCGCTCCTGCTGGTCGTTTTCCTCATCAATCATCGCCTGAATATGCTGGTCAATCTGCCGATAACGAGAGATTAACCATGTTCAGATATGAGGGGGGGTGCCACATATTGTTCAGTGTAGGCACTGCAGGGAAAGAGGAATGACTGTACGATTACAATGTTGTAATCGTACTTTCGTTCCACTATCTGCTATGCACAAGAGTTCTATGGGTTGTAGAGTCAAAACATTGGCAAACAAATGAAAAACTACAGTGCTCCCCCAATATGAAGGAGCTTACATCTTCTATATAAAACACTTGCCTTATATAGTAGCTAGACACCATATTATCCCTTTAAACTGGGACACTCATGGATTACACAGGTTCTGTGGTTGATCAAAACCAGGTGAAATCCAGCCTTGAAGTCACCCAGCCACAGAATCTATGTAATTCATGTGACCCAGTTTAAAAGTGATAGTATTGTAAGCCTACATATAGCTGTTTTGTACTTCTAAAAATGCTTTAGTATGCATGTCCCGCATGAAGTCATTGTACTACTTCAGCAGGATTAGATTTTAGATGTGAAGACATTTGATAATATGGATGGATACATGCAATAGCCAGAGAACATTTTTGGCATGGGAGCAGTGGAAGTGAATGCTGGCAGTTTTGTTAAGTGGAGGTGAAAATGCTGTAATTAGACTAGATGTGGAAAGAACACACAAGTTTCCAGGACCTTGGGAACAAATTAATTTCAATTAATTCTTATGGGAAATACATTTTTGGTTAGCACAGCTTTCATGAACAAATTACCAGCGCTAAACGGAGGATTACTGTACCACTCATTACACCACTGCCTGGACCAATTACTATTCAATTGTGTCAATGAAGTATCTGGAGCCTCTAACCACAAATGAACAAAGTATGATCCATACGTACTTAACATTACTCCTGGCTGAATGGTTATTAATATTAGCAGCAAAGTTCTGCAGCGCCATAGAGAGCAGCGATAGAAAACAGACAAAACACAGATGGAAACGTGGTGATCATACATATTTACATACATAATTACATGCATATGTTTAATAACCTAGTTATGTGAGCATAGGGGATGAAAAAACAGCAGAGAAGGGGGTGTGAAAGTATGGGAAAATACCAAGGGGAAAGGGAGGTGGGATTGTCAATTTAATCCAATCTCATCCCCCAAGATACATATATGCTGCTGCTACCTGAATCACTGGACTCCGCTTTCTTTTTCTTAGCCACAGGCTTGGCGGCTGTTGCTGGGGATTTCCCTGGTGTTATTTTGGCTGCAATGAAAAGCAATACAATCACAAGTGAATACGAATGGGTTAAAGTCACTTGAACGTAGTATTTTATTACAGCTCTAATATCAAAGCTCACAGTCGATGAAAAGTCCTCACTGGTCAATTTGCGGTCACCGCTTCATATTATAAGAAATTCTGCAGCAGAGTTGCTCTTACAGTAAAGAACCCTTAGATATACGGAAGGTGAAACCTTTCTTCTACCTGCAACTGATGGTTCCATTTCTGTACATAGCTTAGTATGAGGTTAATCTAACCAACGTTTGTACTATACCCTGATGTATTAATTCACAATAATTAGGCTGCCTCGAAGAAAGAGCCGTCAGTATTCACACAAACCGTCACCTTTCTTTGCTGGCTGCTCCTCCTCCTCCTCCTCCTCATCACTGCTACTCTCCGCCTTCTTTGCTTTTGGCTTAGGAGTAGACTTATTCACATTTTCCTTCTTTGCCACTGAGGGTGGAGGTACAGCACTATACGCGCCTAACAATCATGGAGAGAAAATTATAGCCAATTTGCCAAAACAGCAAAAATTCAAAACACAAAGCTCAACTGGGCATAGGGGGAAATGGTGAAAGAAGATTTTATTTCTTGCCACAATGCCATGCACCAAAGCTACTGTATTGTTAGACAATTATCACAGCTCAGAAAGACTGACTGCGAGGTAAATACACAAGGAAAGTACAATAGGTTGGGTTCGAGTGCCTTCAGATACAACCATTTTATTCTTGTCTGTGGTTCTTTAAATTGACTTTGCTATTCCCACAAATCACTACACTGGTACTGATAATATACAAGCAGTGGAACTGCCCAATTTCTGGTATTAAAAACAAACATGAACTTTAGTAATTTGTTATCCAATAACCTCCCAAACATTGAAGTAACAAGGAAGGCCTATAGGATCAGCCTAGTACATTTTCCCCCACACAGAGCACTTGTGGTATTAGAAAGGGGCTGTCAGTAACTACTAATTCTAAAGGGACGAAGTTCCTACCTGGCTTTGGTTTATTCTTTGCCGCTGGTTTTTCACATTCAGAGCTGTCAGAAGAGTCATCGCAGCTGGAGCTTTTCTTCCCCCCAACCGCTTTTTTCACCGGGGGCTTAGATGCTGCAGGAGACTTGGCCGGAGGAGTTTTTGTAGCAGTAGCCTGCAGCATACATGGATAAACAGGTTCCATCTTTAGCAAACAAAGAGAACACTACACAATGCAAAGTGATAAGGGGACACTAGCAGTAAGGATCATCCGTTCCAACATTAGTGGCCAAACCTATCTATAATCAAACTCTATATGTGCCCAACTGGGTTGCTTATACTGATATCACTCACTATTGATCCGGGATAACAATTAGAGCCAGGTAACACAAGTGCTTCAGAACACTGCAGTGCTTATGCAAAGGAATAGTTATGGTGTAATAGGGAACAATATACCCCATTCACTTCAATGTGAAGCTGGGTACACACTACACAATGGATTGTAGAAGCACGGATTGGAATGATATATAGTACACATTGTATAGTGTGTATGCCCGATCCATCACATCTTCCCATCTACTGTGCTGCACCTAAGATGGGACGATGCAATGAACGACACTTTGCTGTTACATGTGGCATGTAACAATACATTGCACGGTCGCACGGCAGATCATGTAATGTGTAAACAGCACACATTGCACACCGCATCACTGGGTCGCACTGTTGTATGGTGTACCCAGCTTAACACTAAGTGATCACTACTTCTCTACATGATGCCGTGGTTTCCTAGTAAGAAAGTCATACGTTTACACAGGTGACTGGCCTATGGGTGACTTCAGGCATATGTAGTGCATTTACTTCAGAACACCTTTTAGCCAACTGCATATTAACCAATGTGTTCCAAGTACAAGATAAAGCTGCTCTGGGATGGTAGAATCTATTAACTCTGTATCCCATCGCAGTCAGAAACTTTACTTTGCTAAGTGTGAACTTCACAGTAGAGAACCCAAGAGAAAAGCAGTAATACAGGATAGATATATAGAGCATTACCTTTGCTGGTGTGCTGTCATCAGACTCTTCACTGCTGCTGCTGTCAGACTTCCTTACCTTCGTAGATGGTGTGATCTTTGCTGCAGCTTGAAAAGGAAAATGCATCATTCATTAAGTTGCTTTATAGTCCATCATATGTGATCTTTACATTCATGCTAGGTTTAGCAGCTAGAGGGTATTAGATCATTATTAAATATTATTAAATGTATTAGATCAGTTGTTAAATAACGTATTTCTTTTTACTTTACTATGGGAATTTAAAGGCATTGACATAAGACTGATCAGAGAGGTGGCCAGGGGTGCAAATGACTGGTGCCCTTCAAGAAATCTGCTGTTTAGAAGGGAAATTCTTATCAGAACGTATTCCATCTATAATAGCTGTCACTCAGACAGACCGTGACTGTCTAAAAGAGACCTGACAATGGATAAAAGGACGAACAGAAGAGCTCTTACACGTCTGTGCTGGGAGCTTGGCAGCAGGAGGTTGCTTTTTCTTTGGCGCTTCATCCTCTTCTTTTTTTGAAGTTGGGACTTTGGCATTTGCTGCCTTAGGTTTGGATGTGGCCTTTTTCTATTTACAAGAAGAAAAACAAATCTAGTTAAATGTACCAATATAATTACTAGTCACTGACCAGCACAGTATCAGATGACAAGTCTATCCAAACCGCACCAATTTGTCATTCTATACAAACACATATCCTAAACACAATTTGTGTAAAAAAGGAGTAGACTGCATAACCGGTATGCCAAATGGCTTCCAGAATTATTCCAAGAACATCTAACGCGGCTGCTGTGGCACCCTACAAGTTAATGGTTGAGGCCGCGGCGGGAAATTCTTTAACTCGCAATGCCGTGCAGCGGGGGAGGGGCGGCACATGTGTACAAATAAAATCTGTAATTTTAATGGATAACTGTCAGCCCAAGGCCAATCCCGGTGTTTGCAGTGTGATAATAGTTAGCTCCCGATGCTGAAAGAGCAGGCGTTTTGCTTGAAGACTTAGTATGACGCAACACTGGGCTTAATCCGGCAACTGCGGCACTCTATTTGGCAACAGAGAGCACAATGTATGTGTAATAATAAGCATTTAAAAGTAGAGCGACTGTGCAGCACTGTACTTAGGTTAGTAGATTGTAGCTGCAGTACAGTGGGGAGTACATAAACAAAAAGGGAAGCTGGATCCCAGTCTGCAGTGCTAGGGTCAATAAAGCACCAGTCACATCATATATATTGTCCACAAATATACTTATATTTAAATTGTACTATATTTTAAAGTAAATGTATTTAAGTAAAACAGGTCTTACCTTGCATCCTGGTGATACAGAGGTGAGGCTGTAGCAGAAGCCCCCAGGTTTAGACGAGACCACCCGACTGGCCGCTACATTCATTGAGCAGCCAAAGGTACTTAGCAGGCAGCCCCCAGATTTTAACCCATGAGGTGCCAGAAGAGCTAGCCCTTGCAGTCAGCTATTCGCTAAAATGGAGCTCTGAAGGCTCACTACAGCATCAAGGACACTGCTGTCTGGGGATGTGGTTACTCTGCCTCTGGCGCCCAAATGCACGTAAGGTGGTGAATAGGTGTAACGAGTGTAGTAGGTATTACCGCCGGCCGGCAAGGGTGAAGATCCCGATCGTCCCTAAGGTAAGTATCATTAACCTAATTCTACCCCCTAACCCTCCCTTAGGTGTGCCTAAACCTAACCACCACCCCCCTTTACCGCTGCCTAAACCTAACCCTCCCAGGGGGAGGGGGGTGTCTAGCACGAAGTTCCCCCGGAAGCCCTAAGCCCCCCCCCACCCCGGCTGTCCGCACCTGGCTCACCTTCATTCGGTATGCCGGGCGACGGTCTTTCGGCGTATGGTTAATGACAGGCGTCGCGTTTCCGACGCCTGTCATTAGTACCACGCCCGGATTAGAGTCTGGAAGATGGTGGTCGGCATTTAGACCGTCGGCTTCCAGACTACATCCCGGTGTAACACCTGTATGCTGTGTGTGTACTTGGTACCTTTAACTTCCAGAACTGTCCTTTTCAGGATATTTACTAGAGCTAAATAAACACCTGCATCTGCTTGTATGCTATGACTACAGATAAGCACCAATCACTTATCTATTCTCCAGCTGTCCTGCAGTTGAGCCCAGTGTCTCCAAGCCGAAGCCTACTACCTGCTACAAAGCACAGAACTGGTCCATAGGAAATGGGTATTGTGGAATTAAGAGTCACTAACCAGGTGGTGTTGCAGCAGAGTAACCACACATACCTGTAAGTGCTTCCAGGTGATGCTGGTAGGAGCTTTGGAGTAGCAGTTACAGGTGCTGTTGTAGGAGCCTTTTGGAACAAGCTGTTCCAGGTGCTGGTATAGAAACCTGGTGGTTGCAGCAAGTTACCCGCCCATAACGCAGTGGGAGGAGTAACATCCCATTACTGACTTTCAGAAGGGAATTCTTATACCCCTGGAGTGGCAAGATAAGCCCACTTAGTTTACTCAAGGAAGAGTAACCTCTACGTAAATTTCGACCACCTTGCGGAATGGAGACACAACTGGTCACAAGCTGGGATAGTGAAACCAGGAAGCAGTATGCATGTGGTGCTCACCACCCGCATACTTTCTTAGGTGGACCAATGGCAAAAATAATTCCAGATTTGTTTTAAATATGTCAGCCCTATGAAATCTGAGTGTAAATGCTCTTACAGGAGGTGCTTTCTTTGTTTCCTCTTCAGAGTCCGAATCATCACTGGAGTCCTCACTGCTGCTTTTGGCTTTCTTCGGAGGTGGAGCTTTGACTATTGGTTTTTTGATGGCTGAAATTGCTAAAAGGAGACCACAAAAAAACAGCAACACAAAATCAGTTTGCAGGTCTTCCCATGTTTGTTAGTTTACCTCTACGGAACAGAAACATACTGGTATGTATGTCAAACGGATTCTCAAAGAATGGACCAAAATAAAATGTGTGAGGCTGACAGGCACTTTTACATTTGTAGCATTATGGCATATAGATTAGCATGGTTTCCTTTTTTTTTTTTTTTTTTTTAGTAGGAGGCTGCCATGAGTTTAATTCTGACAAAGATACTATCTGTATGTGCACTGCTCTGGCCATCCAGGTTTTCTTCCACAGTTCAAATACATACAGGTAGGTTAGTTACAGACAGAAAAAAAAAAAAAGTGCACCCTGGTAGGTGTGTGGTAGCACAAGTAAACTGCCAGATCCACTGAGACTGAGGTGAATGACTGCATGTCCTGTGCGGAGCACTATGTAATATGATAACGAGGCAGAGGACATTGCCAACCATACTAGCTGAAGGACAGGTGACTGTAAAACGACAGGGGTTCAATTTGGAAACTACTTATTTACTCCCTTCTCAATAAAAAACAAAACTATTGAGTTTGTCTAAAATACTGTTGAGTTTTCAAACGAAACTCACTTGTACAAAATGTATACTTCACTTTAATTTGAGGAGTAGATCATTTTTCCTTAATTTAAAGCCTAAAGTTTAGTGTTTGTCTAAGTTCACTATAAATTCTGGAGTTTTACTGAGCTGGTGTCCTATTTGCTTTTCATATAATAAAAACAAGCATCAAATATCAATGCTCCACCCAGTGAATTTCAGTCCTATGAACCCATGCCATAACGGATATCATGCATTCTAGGATCCCCAATATCAAACGACATCTTTTGAATGTACTTTTTTTTATTTATAAAATATTACCTTTTCCTGAGAGACAGCATTTTACCCTAGTAGCTGTCTTACCTTGTTTTTTAGCAGGTGGCTCATCATCTTCGCTCGAACTGTCATCACTACTGGATACCGCTGCAGACTTCTTAGCAGGAAGACCATTGATGAGATGTTTCCTTTTCTTTGAATCTGGTGACCTGAAATTAATATTCCGTAATGGAAACATTTTGCACCCTTAATAATATTTATCCTCTTATTTATAAAAACTTAGCCATTTCTCAGTACCACATTTTGGGGCGATTCAATTCAGCATGATGTTGAATATCCCCAGGAAGGAGTTCCTGGAGCTATACAGTTGATAGCCCTATTAAGTCGACTAGAACCACTTAAGTTGGAGAATGCTGGTTACCAAGCCTTAGCTGCTTGTTTGATCGCGGTAACTGGCATTCTGCGACTAAAGTGACGATCGCGAGGCTGTTAGCGCCGTGCTAAGCCGGAAAACAGCATTGCAGCCAGCACTTGAGTCTGAGTTCTGCTCGCACCTCAGGTGGGTGTGAGCAGAAATCCTGTAGTCAGACTTAATAGAGCGGTCAATTGAATAGCTCCGGGTGCTTTTCCCCGGGACTACTCAGCATTGCGCTGAATTGTATCACCCCCATAAAGACTTGCCGGTATAAATACAACAGTGTTATTTTTCATACAGGAAAACAATTTTTGAAGACTTACAATTAGAGTGTGTTTCTGAAACAGAAAAACTTTTGCTATCGGCGCTACACAATAATATACAATAATAATCTATATATGTGTGCAGCAAATAAAACAAAGGGAATTTTGTCATGATTTGATCAAAGCATCTAAGCCTGCAGCCCAGCATCAAGGGACCCCATTTTTCTGCAGGTCCCTAACACTAGCATATATGCCTAGCACATCATTACATTGTAGTTAAATGTACTCACCTCCCAGATACAGAGGGACACATCTATACAGGGGCTGGCTGTTAGCCACACCCAACTAGGCCTCTTATAGCCTTAATTGAAAGCTGCCATGATAGCACAAGGCAAAATTTTAAAACAAAAAAGAAATATGACAGCCATCGGTTTTACCCATATCATACATGGTACCAGCAACATGGCAATATTAATGCCATAAATGTATACAAAACAGAAAAACTTTTGCTATACTGCAGGCTTAAATGCTTTGATCAAATCATGACAAAATCCCCTTTGTTTTATTTGCTGCACACATATATAGATTTGTAGTATATTATTGTTAGCGCCGATAGCAAAAGTTTTTCTGGACCATGAACAAAATAGTAAGCACGTATTAATGAAAAAGAGAAACACCGTAAGCCAGGGTTCGACAATTTTTTGTAAAATCTAGAAGCCATCTTAAAAGTTTAGGAGCCAGACCATCGTCCATTACCAAAATATATGAAAGCTTGTATAGACAACACACATGCCCTTTCAGTGCCCCTCAACCTAGTAGTAAGCCCCCTGTAATAGTGCCCCCAGTAGTAAGCCCCCTGTAATAGTGCAAAGGAACAATAAGCAGCGCTAATATACACAATTTAATAATATGAAATAATGAAATATAGAAATATAAAATATCAAATGAACAATAGAAACCCAGTACAGAGTAAAAAAAAACAATAAGAATGTCAATTATTGGTGTAAAACATCATTAGATGGATAAAACAAAGCAATCTGAAAGGCACAAGTCTTATAAGCCCTGTAGGCACTGGATACTTCAAGCATAAAAGAATGGTATGCACCGGGCAGAGAGTCATTCAAAAGTGTCAAGAAATACAGTTGTATTGTGAGTATATTACCGGCTTGTATCGAGATTAATGAGGATCCTTAATTAGTGGTGGTATAACAGTCAGCAATGTTCCAACACAAATACCCGGCACTGGAGATATTGCACAGAGAAGTCCCAAGTCCAAAGCACGGTGCACCAATAGAAAGTAAAGTGCTGATGTCCAAAGTGACAGGTGCCAATAAAAAGGGTAAGAAGCCACCAACGCGTTTCACTGCATAGGAGCAGGTTTTTATTGTTCATTTGATATTTTATATTTATATAATTCATTATTTCATATTAGTATATTGTGTATATAGTTTATCATTAGCACTGCTTATTGTTTGTACTGTTTTGCAAGAGGTTGACTACCTCCTCTCCAGCAGCTACTTGGAAAATTGACACACGACAGCACCCTTTATACTATATTCTTTAGAGTCATTTTCCCCTGTCATAGTGCCCACCGTAGTGAGCCCCCTGTAGTAAGCCCCCTGTGATAGTGCCCCCAGTAGTAAGCCCCTGTATTAGTGCCCCCAGTACTAAGACCCCTCTAATAGTGCCCCCAGTATTAAGCCCCCTCTAAGTGTGCCGCGCACACACACAAAAAAAAAAAAAAAAAAAAAAAAACTTACTTTAGGCCACGATCTTGCGTCCGCTGCCATCTGCCGCTCTTCGGAACTATGGGAGAGACGTCATGACGCCTCTCCCATAGTGCCCGTGGGGGGAGCCGGACTCTGGAGCTCACGAGTGAGCTCCGGCTGCCGCCGCTGCGCGTTACTATGGAAGAGACGTCTTCCCGGTCGCCAGAACTAAATTCTTAGTCGCCATGGCGACCGGGATTTGTCGATCTCTCCCGTAAGCAGTATTACACCAGTGTTTCAACTCTAGCCCTCATTTACCTCCAAGGAGGCGATTCAATTGTTTTTAGCACCAAATTAATGGATACCAGTTGGAACAACTCTATTGTTTTGTTGCGCCCAATAAGACCAGGTTTAGCAGCATAAAACAGCTTAACCAGTCTAAAGTCTGGGCTAGCGCGCACAAACCACAGACTTCTCACATCTCTGCTCGCCACCTCAGGAGGGTGAGAGCAGAAATGTGTCCACTCGCTACTATGCGCCCGAATGAAGCAACTGAATTGCTCTGTCGGGTGCCCATTAGTGTCAGTCGCAGGTGAAAACATTTGAATCGCACCCTAAGAGCTGATGCTTTGAGAATTTATGTCTGAGGCAATAGATTGGAAAATTAATAATCCACAAAATAGGTTAACATCCCCATCCACGAGTGAGGGAATCTTCAAAAAATGACAAGGTAGAGGACCCAGAGTTGAAAAACCCCAAAATGGAAGGGGTGTTGGAAGGGCATATATAAACTCAATCAACTGGACCACACATTAGAATAGTTTATTTTCAACATTGTATGCTACAACCCCTTAAATGCTTAAACATGATATGCAAACAAAAGTTGCATGCACTAGGATGAGAGCATAAATATTCTCACTCACTTCAACCAATCTCCGTATACATCCAAAAGAGAAGCTGGGCCGGAGTCCTGATCTTTCTGTTAGAATAGATAACAGTATGTTATATTGTACAATGCCAACTAGAAGCAGTTACAAATCAATATGCTACACAGCATAACAATAATAATTTTATTTATATAGCGCTTTTCTCCCGTAGGACTCAAAGTCGCTTTACAGACATCAGAAAGCATGGTACATTGTACAAGGATTTGGTACAGCAAAGAATAGAAAACCACACATATATAAAATCAGCGGAAACCTAGAGAGCACAATAAGCATATTGCAGGGTGGGTGCAGACATTTTGGGAAATAACTTCCATAGGTTATATATTCCACTCACGAATGGTACCAGATGAGGCAGCCGTCTTGAGCGCACTACGTAGGGTTACCCTGGGTGGAATAGGTTACCCCTAGAAGAAATTACACAAAATGGGTGGTTGCAGCGTTATATTTGCTAGAAGTACGGTCCCGCCATAATAGTCAGGTCCATGTATTTTTCGTCCCATCCACAAGTGTACCAGGTGAGGCAGCCATGGTGGGCGCACTACGAAGGTTGCAATGTGATAAACCCTACAAGGACCCAAAGCATATATGGGAAAACTGACGTGTGTGGCAGTATAATATACCCTGTGTGAATAGATCCACGTGAGGTACATCCTGCCCATGAATGATGCACTTCAGTGGAGGTATAGCACACCATCATAGTATACAGTGGGGCGGAAGTACATGGTACAAAATAGGGAATAGCAAATAGTGATGCAGTTCGGGCATGACATATACGGGTGACTGAAACATTTGTAATATAAAAGGCACTGAATGATTAGATCCACGTCACGTGATTGTTCAACCTACCCAAGAAAGAACCATCCGAGGCAGTCAATCTTCATTTCCCAAGTGCAAGAACCCCCTGATCTCACTACCTTAAAAGGTTGATGGGTACATGAAAGGGGAAGATTTCTTTCATAGCCAAACTCACACAAAGCTCAGAAGTTTGCAATATTCCCCATGTTTACAGCAAAGGGAATAGTGGAAGTATAATGATTTGTACCTGCTACTTCTACTGTGTACAAGAATAAATTATATACAACATTAAATATACCAGCACACAAAATGGAAGGATCAACTCACCTGAGATCATAGTAAACAAATGATGATTATAATGTGATAGAGATGTTTTTAAAAAAAAAAAAAAAAAGTGAACAATTCTCTTTAGAGTAGAGTAAATATATTGTAAATGTCAAGAGCCAATTATCCTCTTCATAACCAAAGGGTGTTTGCCCCTTCAAGAACAGACAACTCATTACCTTTTGGTGAGCAGCCAGTTCTGAACTACAGTACAACTCTTAGCTTAAAGAGTTAAAACATTATGGGGTTATGTATAAAGCAGTGAAGAGAGAAGTGAACCAGTAGAGAAGTTGCACATAGCAACTACTCAGCATCAAGGTAACATTTATCAAGTACATTCATTAAAATGATAGGTGGAAGCTCAATGGACAAGTTCCCCACTCTACACCTCTTGATACGACAACCCGTGTGTTCTATTTTCAACAGATGTGGTCCTCATCGCACAACATATTAGAATACTAAGAAAAAATGGCAAACAAAATACACTTTTCCATTGCTTTCTTAAGCTGGGTACACACTAGACGATATTTTAGCCGATTTGCCGATTCCCGACAGACCGTAATGACAAATCGGGCGGTGCTGGGGTTGTCAGTCGTATCGTCAGGTCGGCCCTACATGCAACCGACGACCCCATAGGCAGCAGGATGCGGCAGGGGCCGACATATCAGGCGGTCGGGCACTGGATCGTCTAATGTGTACTGCTAGCCCAATATGTTGGCCCGTTGGCAGGGGGTCACACGTAGGATCACTGGGTACACACAACGTTTAGTGTGTACCCAGCTTTAGTTATTTTCAGCACATATAGTTACACTAAAATATATTTGCCTAGTACCACTTCATACAGCAGTACTTGGGCCCAAGAATAAAAGGTATATAAACCCCCAGTGTCCCCAGAAATGCATCATTAGCCAGCTACTGATATAACTCACTGATATCAGCAAAATGGCAAATGGTAATTCCCATGTAACCATTCCCTGCAGCAAGAACAGCTTTCAAAGATTTTTACTACTTGTAAACAGTGGGAAAATGAACCACTATAACAGGGTGTATATAACCGATATGTGACAAGACATTTTACACAAATAAGCTTTCTGCTCTTAAGGTGCCTACACACTTATCGATCTGCGCACAGACTATGTGTCCAATTTCCCTTGAAACTCCTCCCCGGCAGCTCTGCACACGATTTGGTCCATCTTCAAACGATCCATCGTGCATCTGGGACTTTTTTTCCACTGCATTGTGTCCCAGATTGCCAGATCTGCCTGCCCTAAGCACGGCAGATCTGACGATGCGATTTGCGACCAGCATCGTGAGTGGAGACTCACGATTTGGGCAGATTTTACACGATCTGTCGTTCTGATGCATTGGAATCTGGCGGATCAGGTAAAATATCAGTAAGTGTGTAGGCACATTAAGCTTTTAGTTAATTTATTGTTCACGGGAGAGAGGGATTGGGGTAAGTGTGGGTATAGGTTAGCACCTGTAACACTTCACACAAATATACATTTCCTACTACACAGGACACAAATGTGCATCATAACAGCCATTATCATCTAAGAGAAAATGTGTAAAAAAAAAAAAAAAGTCAGTGTTTTCATTCAGCTGACGATAATTACTATGTAATGTACTGTGCAATTATATTTAGTACTTATTGAACGTCTATGTTAAAGGGTAAATGTGTTTGAATATGAAGGAATGATGAACATCATTAAACAGTATAGTGATGTAGTTGTATGTTCTACCAGCACGCTATTATTCCCAACAGCCCGATCAGTGTGTAGAACACAGGAAACCTATGGCTCTCAGCTACTGTGGAAGTGCCAGAATTGCGTTGCGCGGCATGCTGAGACTTATAGTTCCACCACAGCTCTAAAGCCGCAGACTACACAGAACCCCATACATGGGGGCAGCCCGTCTGCCCGGCCAAATGCCCCAATGTCGCTCACCCCTCCTGTGGCCTTGATGAATTCCTTGGCTGCGTTGGTGAACTGGTTATCCCGCAGGAAGCGGAGAACAAGCGGGAAGAGGTCGCTGGGTACTACACGCTGCTGCTCCGCCATGCTGCCAGCTCCGGCCTCAGACTCAGACACGCTGCTGCAGCTGCTTCCGGCGCCAATCACGTGGTGGAGGGAAAGGGACAAGTCCACTAGGTGCTGCTGGCTGTCGCATAGCTATGACGTCCCTGGAATGAGGCCTGGAGCCCTGACACCGTTGTATAACTAGGAAGGAAGGAGTCTGGGTGTAGCAAGATGGAATCTTCATGCTGCCTGTCAGGGGCTATCGGTGGTGCTAGATCCTAGTTGGAGGGACTATGCTAAGATTGAGTTTATTTGCCTTCATTGTAAGGATCTGGAAATGACGTGAGGTGAGAGTGGAAGTGCGGTTGCCATCCCTAATCAGAGGCTCTGCAATATATACACATACATATTCTCCACACAGTGATCACCTACACTGCAGCAGCTGCGGCTACCAGAGCCGCAGCTGGGGCAGGCTGCCTGATCACTGCTGGCCACAGTGATCGGGTCACAGCAACAGCTGCGGCTACATGAGCCGTGGCTGGTGCTTCAATGGCAGTGTACGGGGGAGGTGTTGCCGACGGTGCCCAGCAGTGATCGGGGAATGCTGGAGAGGCAGCCATGCTTGCAGAGGGGGTCCCTCTGATGTAGGCGGCTACAGGAAAATTAGCTTCTCACAGCCGCCAAGTGGGCATTTCTGACGGGTCGTATCAGATACGACCATGTCAGGGAAAGCCCAGCATGGTGCAGTCGTATCTGATACGACCGTACCAGGCAAGTGGTTAATGGTTAGAGCTGTTGCCCCATTTGTAACAAGTATTTGGCCTAGTATAAAGACGAATATATGCATCTTATACTTTTATTTCCATAGCTCTTTGGTGATTACGTCTGCTCTCCATGCAATACATAAAGTGTAACTTCCTTGTTTGAAAGAGAGGCACAAATGTGCGTTTTGTACATATTTGGCAAAGTAGAGTGATAAAAGAGCGGCCTTTGACTTACATAAATATTGTGTGTTTTGTTTTGGTTGGTGATAATATTTGATCATTAAACCAGAAATGAAAAGGGACACACAGGTTGAAAAAGGTGACTAAGGTGCCTTTAAAATGACACACAGCCCCTCCTCCCTTTTTATTTCCCTAATAATAGATATCTTTAGGTAAGTCAAAAGTTCACTTGCAAAGATTATATTATTACATGAGGAGAAAAAGTTCCATCACTGCTGTATCTAAAAATGACATGGTAAATACAGTTTAAAATGTCATCCTTTTGGCTATTATTAAGTGTAGTTTTGTCCTAGGAGTGTATAGCCTATCCCTCCCATAGTGAGTAGACCACTTTGGTCCTCCAACCTCATTTATTTTTTTCCACTGTTTGTCATGGCACCATTTTTGTGTATTTTCATGGATTGAGGGGTTTGGTTGCAATTATGTATTCCTGTCCCCAATCTCTAGGAGTACACGGGTTGTGACCCTGAGTTTCCCATCCTCCCCTCCTGTACCTTCAAATATTCCTTTGGATGCTCTGAAGTTTTTGATCCCAAAGTAAAGTCATAATGTATCCCAGTGAAAAGTGATTTCTCCCCAAACCTTGTGGCATAGGGGGGTTCTGAAGATCCTTTCTCCATAAGGGACCTTTTGGTCCCGGGGGTTGAGAGCAAAGTGGTCCTTCATTTTTTTTTCAATTGCACCTGAAGTACCATACCCCTGAGCAAGTTTTTGGTGGTTTTACAGTTTCTTTTTTTTTTTTTACAAGCACCTAGGTGAGAGCACCGTCCCAATCTTATTTTTGTAGGGGGGGAAAGAGGGCCTGATTCAGACCCGCTCGTGAGCGCTATGCGCTCGCAAGCGGGTCGATGGTGGCCCAGTGCGCATGACGGAGCCGGCTCCGTCATGCGCATGCGCGAGACCTGCATAGCGACGGGCAAACCGTCGCTCCGGGTCTCGTACCAAGGGGGGCGTGCTGTCGATGTTGAGTGACAGCACGCCCCCTTTGGTGGGCAGACCGGGGGAGTGGCTGCCCAAACGGAGGCGTTCCCATGTGAACGCCTCTGTTTGGGGGCGGCCCCACTGACATTTCGGCTCTGTGAGAGCCGAAATCTCTCTGGGGCTAGCGGCCACGAAACCCTACCACAAGGGTCTCGTCGCAAGCCCAATGGTCTTGACCATCGCGACCATCTTCCTGGCCGCTCGCTATAGCTGTGGGTGGTCACACACAGCTATGCAAGCGGCCAGGAGGCAGCTCTAAAAAACAAGAAGGCCGGCCCTGATTCAGAGCGAGTGCTCTGTCAGAGCGTCTGGCTCTGAATCAGGCCCAGAGTTCCATCCATGTTGTATCAACAAATAACGTGGTAAAGGGGAAATCAGTATGTTATGCCCGGCGGATGAAACACCGATGCCAGAAGGCCAGCAGATGAAGAGGGAGGTAAGCAGACTATCCCCAACCCTCTTCCCCCCCCCCCCCCCCAACCCTAACGCTCTCTTAAGGGTGCCTAACCGTAGCTTCCCCCCCTGGGTGTGCCTGACCCTAACCTTCCCCTAGACCAGGGGTCATGGAACTTTTTTACCTTTACCCCAAAATATATTTAGATACGCTGACGTTACCCCTTTGATTTGAAAGGAAGGAAATCAAATAGTAGTGCCCCTGTAGTAGTGCCCCCATATAATGCCCCTTTAGTAGTGCCCCCTTATAATGCTCCTGTAGTACTGTAAAGGGTGCTAACAAAATATAGTCCAGTGTGTAAATGCAGTTTAAATTGCACACCAAGCCATGAAATAGACGAAATGTGGTCCTCTGTTAAGCAATGGTGACTCCCATTCATCTTTTAAAATACAACAAATAAAGGCAAACAGGCACTCATGGCAAGCCTTATTCATGTAAGCGTGCAGTATCAATGCAATGTTATGTACGGCATAGGAGACCGTGCCATACAGTCATACATTAGCATCTGCAATACAGTGAAGTACAATATACCAGTATGTTTGTTTACCCATGTGCACTGTTATGGTAGTTTGTGTATTTTTCATACATACTGAAACCAATAGCTAAATGACATTGAAGTGTATGTGTTCAAAGAAGCCTTATAATTTTACCGTGGGGTTGATGTATCAAGCCAGGCTGCCATCTGTCACCTGGGCTGGTACAATTTTAGTAATTTAGGACTACCTGCAACTGTGCTCTGCATTTACAGGTAGGGAGTGCTGTGAGATGGAAATTAAAGGGGGTGTGCTTTGAGGTGAACATTAAAGGAGCTGGAGAAGTGCTGTGAGGTAAACATTGGAGGGGCGGGGGATAGGTGCTGTGAGGTAAACATTGGAGGCGCGGGGGATAGGTGCTGTGAGGTAAACATTGGAGGCGCGGGGGATAGGTGCTGTGAGGTAAACATTGGAGGCGCGGGGGATAGGTGCTGTGAGGTAAACATTGGAGGGGCGGGGGATAGGTGCTGTGAGGTAAACATTGGAGGGGGGAGTGCTGTGATGTGGTTATTAAAGGGGTGTACGATGTGAGGTGGACATTGAAGGTGTTGGGGGAGTGCTGTGAAGTATACATTGGGAGGGTGAAGTGGATATTGCACCACACCGAACACTTCTCTCATCCATAATAGTCCCTACCTGTGTTTTGAAATTTGCCGCCCAGAATCGCCCATTTCACCCTAGTCTCCGTTCGCACAAGATGCAGCATGCAGATGCACATACCGACTTTGGACATATAATGCAGCGCCTGCGCTCACCATGTTTCGCGGTTGAGATGCATACAAAGTCTGCATGGAAACTGTTAAGTGCACAGGGTTAGTCTTGGTCTGACCTAATTTGTGAACAGCCTTGAGGGCTGATTTGCATGGATTATTTGTAGCCCAGAGGCTAAGGGTGAGAGACAGTCTTTGAGCTGTTGAAGCAGCCTTGAGGGCTGGTTTGCCTTGGCAGGCAGTGGTCCTAGGACCTGGAGTAAGATGCAGCCGTTGGGCTGGTGAAGCAGCCTTGAGGGCTGGTTTGCCTTTGCTGGTAGTGGCCTGCGGGCCTGGAGCAAGATGCAGCCTTTGGGCTGATGAGGCATCCTTGATGGTTGGTTTGCCTTGGCTGGTAGTGGCCTGAGGGCCTAGAGCAAGATACAGCCTTTGGGCTGGTGAAGCAGCCTCAAGGGCTGATTTGCCTTTGCAAGTTGTGACCTGGGGCCCCAGGGTTAGATGCAGCCTTTGGGCTGTTGAATCTTAGATGGTGGAAGCCCATGGACGTAGCGCTGCTACCAATGTCGCCGGGTTGACAGTGGCGGTGGTGTGCCAGAATGCGCACTGGAGATGCTGAGCTGCTACCAGGGTCGCCGGGATGACTCTGGCGACGGTGCGCTGGCTTGCGCACAGAGGACGCAGAGTAGCTACCAGTGCTGCAGGGATGACACTGGCGACGGTGCGCAGGGTTGCGCACTGGGGGCGCTAAGTTGCACCAGTGCCGCCGGGATGACACTGGCGATGGCGCTCTAGATTGCACACTCGGAATGTTGGATTGTGGCCGATGTCGCCGGATTGACACAAGCCACCGGGCTAGACTGACGCTTCAGGAGGAAGAAGCACACCGTGCCGCCTAGATGACACGAGCAACACGAGCAGGTGGAATGTAGATTGTGCCGCCTGGATGATACAAACGGCAGGAGACAAACAAAGTAAACTGGCTCAGGAACTTGACTGGGAATCAGGAGACTGGAACAACCGGAAGTATGATAAACTCTATCACC
Organism: Taudactylus pleione; assembly: GCA_031769625.1. NCBI lineage: Eukaryota > Metazoa > Chordata > Amphibia > Anura > Myobatrachidae > Taudactylus > Taudactylus pleione. The sequence goes on along the minus strand of JAUIMM010000015.1, from coordinate 33,256,742 downwards.
GGCATGGAGTGAAGGGCTGGCTGGAATTTAACAGAACAGGGCCCAACCAGAGCAAGCCTTCCTTAATGACACTGTTGTGTATCTGGCTGTGCACAGACAGGAGAATCAATCAGTGTGCACCTGACACTGCACACAGACAGGCAGTAATTGATGCAGTGCCTCAGCAGCAACTAAAATGATCAGCTAAGTGCAGATCCTAACAAAAACAGGAGCTGTGTCCGTTTTCACAGACGCATCTGACTTAGGCCCTGATTCAGACCCACTCGCGAGCGGCTGTCCGCTCGCAAGTGGGTCGATGTTCTGCACTGAGCATGCGCACGATGGAGGGAGCTCCGTCGTGCGCATGCGCCAGACGCGACGAGCGAAGGAAAGTCCTTCGCTCATTGTGTCTGATCAAAGGGGGCGTGCTGTTGATGTTGATTGACAGCACGCCCCCTTTGGTGGGCGTGCTGGGGCGTGCCTCCCTGACGGGGGCATTCCCACGGGAACGCCTCCCGTCAGAAGCCGGCCCACTGACATCACTAGTGATGTCAGTGGGATTGATTTTGGCTCTGATAGAGCCAAAATCACTCCGGAGCTTGCGGTTGAAAACCTCAACCGCAGGCTCCGGCTCGCAGTTTCGATGGTCGCGATGGTCAAGACCATCGCGGCCATCAAACTGCACGCTCGTATAGCCTGTGGGTGGTGACCCACAGCTATACGAGCGTCCAGGAGGACGCTCCATTTTCATGGAGGGCGGCCCTCATTCAGAGCGTGCGCACTGCTCAGAGCGTACGGCTCTGAATGAGGGCCTTAGAATCAAGCCCATTCTAAGAATTTTGCTTACAAAGTGATCAGCCTGACTGTTCTACTTATGGGAATAACATGGTTGATTTAAATGAATCAGTAGGTGGTGAGTTATTTACTGTTTTAGAAAGACTTTTGTAGTTTTAATGATACATTATGGCAAATCCTTTTCTTCCGCATCAAATAAATGGTTTTATTATGGAACCATGGGTGAGAATACCCTATATTTGCATTCAAATGTTCACGTGTAAATTTGCAGCCAATTCTGCTCCAGCACCTGTATGTAGTTCCTGAGTTATAGGATTTCATAGCAATTTCCTGCTATAATATTTAATTTCTGTGGGATCTGGTTGTTCCTTGTCCCAGGTTTGATATACCTGTAGTAGGTGTGATTCCATTTCCACCCACAGGGAGGTGCCAACTGCACCTTTTAAATTTATATAGATAGTTTACAGCGTAAGAAGGTGAAATCAGATCAAAATACCAGTCCAGTGCCCCCATTCTTGGTATTCATCTTGCATATAGGTTGTCAAGTCCACGGATACATTGTGTGATTCCATTTCCACCCACAGGGAGGTGCCATCTGCACCTTTTAAATACATATAGATAGTTTACAGAGTCAGAAGGTGAAATCAGATCAAAATACCAGCCCAGTGCCCCCATTCTTGGTATTCATCTTGCATCTATGTTGTCAAGTCCACGGATACATACTGTCACATGTGAAACACGTGAGCTCAGGAAGTACCAAAGACATGTACTCTGCTTCGAACTTGTTAATAGTATCACAGTGCAGACCTGGCTTCCATCTCTCAGGGAAGCTCCCATAGGGGGAGATGTATGAAGCTCTGGAAAGTGATAAATTGGAGAGTGATAAACTACCAGCCAGTCAGGTCCTAACTGTCATGTTACAGGCTGTGTTTGGTAGCAGGTATAGGTTCCTCGTTTCTAGCCAAAGTCTGCAGTCCTTAATGCATTTCAAGCATCCAGTGCTCTTCCTCAGAAGGTTGGCATTAAGGACTGCAGACTTTGGCTAGAAACGAGGAACCTATACCTGCTACCAACGCTGTTTGTGAGACACTGTGGGCAAATCCGGACTGTCTGCAGTGCATTCCAACGCTTAAATTCTGCCACCGTCTGGTACGCAGGCCTCGGGGCCTCCTTTTTACTGCTACATATACTTATGCATGTATATGCTAATTTTATATTTAATGGTGTTATCTGATGATGATTTTATATGCATGGTCAATGTGGACCTAATAAATTGCTACATTTAATATTACGCAGGATTATGCTATGTTCTATTTTTTTCTCTATTTTTGTGTATGTAGAATATGATGAAAACTAACATTCAAGAGAGAAAAAAGTAATCTGTTTTTATCTATTTACGTATTGATACATTTCTTCCTCACTATCAAATATACTGGGCTAGCCCAGGGATCTCTGTTGGAAAGAAGTAGAACTTAGGGGAAAATGGGACAGTAATAATACCTAGAAGGGAGGTAATCCAATTCCCGACGTCAGGCCAGCAAGGATGGAGCCTGGGAGAATGCCACCATATGTGAAGAAAAGAGCATTCCAACATACAGATCCTACAGTAGCAATTGGGCAAATTTGGATCCATTTTGTTAAGATGAGTTGAGACATAGTACCACCTATAGACTAGTTTATAAACATTTTCCTTTATTCCTGCTTAATATGGTCGCAAATGGAGCTAGAGGCATCGCGACCCTAGATCTCCCACCATTTCTTGTCATCTAAAATATCCCCCAGATCCATCTCCCATGTAGATTTATGAAAGTCCCTACAATGCAGAAGAGGGGTTTGGAGCTCTGAATATATTGTAGAGAATTATGAAACTATGAAACGGTCTCCGTTGAAGACATTGTTAAAAAAAAAACTTATAAGGGATATTAAATTTTTCTTGTAGTTCTGAGAACAATGGGAAGGAAAGCCCACTAGTGATATAATTCAAAAACCTGATTCCACTTGTCAGTCAGGGTTTAACCAACAAAATGGGCTATTTGTTATACTTAGGATGCTTTTTTGAGATCTAGTTGTCTACTTTTGGACTTTTAAAGAGAACATTTGTCTCCATAACGTGGTAATGATTTACCAAGTGCACTTGATGCACGCTGCAAAGCACCTTAGTTTTATACTGATCTGCCTGGATAGTCTGATATGTGCACATAAGGGTGCATGGCCAACCTCTAATCTCAGGAAACATTTACCCAAAATTTACCCTACCACCTTATTATTCTTTAACATATGTGGCAATATTACGCTAGGTGGCAATAGTGAGCCATGTATTCTGTGTGGTGCTGGGGGGACCCACCCACACAGGGTAGAAATCGAAAATGTGACCACACCTAAGGGCTTCCTTGTGTACAAAGTTCAGATGAGGCTAATGAGGCAGACCAGTCAGGCTGCCAGAGGAGACAGTCCAAGTGGGTCTGTGGCAGCTATAGAGTCCAGTGTGCCTGGAGTCCAGTGGGTGCCAGGCTTGGCTGGTGTCCAGACCTTCAGTAAGGCAGAGAGAACCACAAAACTCTGACTGTGTTTCTGTGAAGCTGTAGCAGCCAAGCTGCAGGTCAGGAGGCCAATGTCCATACTTGCATGCGTCGCAGGAAGGACCACAAGAGAGACCCTGTGTGAAAGCCAGGAGGCCATATCTATACCCATGAGAGACAGGACTGAGACTTTTGAGTGGCTGTTATTTGCAGACTAACTGCCCATTATAGTCAGGGTCCAAGAAGTGAGGTAGTGCCCTGAATGTGGGGCAAGGTTGGTTGTTATTTTTGTTCCTGAAGCCTGACAATAAAGCACCATTTATTTTCATTTAAACCTGAACAGCTGCGTGTGGACCCTTATTATGCACCATGGCATTGCACCACTGACCACTGAGCTAAATTATCCCAAGTTATCACACATAATAAACCCTAGCTCCTAAAATATTACTGTTTCCCTAATTTTATGCTTAAATTAATCATGAAAGTGACGGTGTATGGGGTCTTTATTATTTTTTTCCATTTTGGGTATCATCTGCATTGGATGAAAGTAACTTTCATACTGCTTATGTGCACCAAAAATACATCCTGAAGAATTATTATCTGAAACATGTTGGTGGTGAAAGGGCAAGTTTTTTTCTGACCAGAGACCGTTGTTCCATCTGTTTGGAGTCTGAGGGGTAAATTTACTAAGCTCCGTGTTTGTCCGAGATTAAACACGGGTAGGAACGATCAGACACGGGTTTTTTCTTAAAGGGATTCAGGAAGTTACAAAAGTTCCGTGTTTGTCAGGATCGTGTTTTCCGATGGTGTATGTGATCGTTCCTACCCGTGCTTAATCCTGGTGTTTCCCTAGCCAAACACTCCAGAACAAGCAGCCTGCACATATCAGTGAGATACAGTACATGCAGGCTGCTTTTGTGTCCTAAAGAGTAATTTAAAGAGTTAATTGTTTAAAAGAAATTACATGGGGTCACCCCCCCCCCTAAAGTATAACCAGCCCAGGCACCTGAGCCAATCCTGGTTCTAAAAATATGGGGGACAAAATGTGTAGGGGTTCCCCGTATTTTATGCAGCAGCACTGGGCCCTGAGAACCAGTCCTGGTTTTAAAAATAAAGGGGAAAAATGGCGTGGGGGTCCCCATATTTTTAAAACCAGCATCGGACTCAAACTAACCAGGGTGCAATGCCACCTTCAGGGGACCTTTTCAGCGGGTCACCCCGGCCAAAGCATTAACACCCCAAGCTAGTCAGCCCAGGCCAGCACCATGTCAAAATTGACCCTTTATTAATAATTACAGGCACGGATCACACTGATCAGCGTATGTTTCTGCCAAACACGCAGCTCAGGAGGAGGTCCATTTGAAAGCTCTATTTTCTACTGCAGGGTCCATAGGGTATCCACAGGATACCTTGGGGTATAGGCGATGGTGGCAGACATCCAGGCACCACAGAGTTAAATTTCCAGCCTCCTAGGATGCACTGGGGTCCCTCTCCTATACCCCGCCCCCGATCCTCAGGCAACTCAGTTTTCGTCGGTGCCTGGCCGTACCAGTCGCACCGTACAGAGGGGGGTCTTTTCAAGGCCCCTGAAGATTTCTTCGCAGCTGTGGCTGCACAACTAGAGTGCTCCAGCATAGGACAGTCAGTATTGACGTCCATGCTGTCACTCCTACACCCCGCCGGTACCAGAACGCCGGTACCGATCCGGGGATGCTGGTTGGTAGCTGGGGTCACAGCTAGCGGTGACCCCGGCTACCTGGACTGTGGCCGGATGCACGGGGGACAAGGTAAGCGGCGGGGTCCAGCGGTGGGCACCCGCCGGTAACACAGTCCTTTTTGGTCCCCAGGCAGGGGGCTCCCTGGGGACCAGCTGCGTGTGGGGCCAGGTACTGATCCTGCGCCTTCCACTAGACCACCAGGGACAGCGGACCGCAGCATGTGCAGTACAGCGCGGCGTCCCAGGGGTTAATAGCAGGCCAGGGGAGAACGCCTTCCCTTTCTCACAGCCGGCGTCTCCCCCGCTGCACAGTGCCATTCCACAGCGGTCTGAGCGGGCTGTGTCAGCGCTCCTCCCATGGGCCCGCCTCCTCTCTGCTCGGTGGCCATTTTCTCAAAATCCGGGTAAGCGGTTCCAGCCTCAAAAACGGTTGACCTTTTGCATACCCCTTTGCGGATAATTATTTTTCCGAATGGGAGTTACCTTTACAGGTAGATTCTCATGTTACACGCCTAGTGAGGAGTGCTACATTGCCCATGCCCTCCAGGTCCTCCTGGAAGGAGGTTACACATTGCAAGGTGCAAATATATCTAAAATCCAAATTATTCCCTTGCTGGAGGGGCTTCCAGGCCGGCTATGGCCGTGTGCTGGGGGGCCAGAGCCATGGAGCGCTGGCTAGGTAACTGGATCTCTGCACACTGACTCTCCAGCAGAGCAGGTGGATAGTGGCAAATTCTCAGAGACTTAGCCACGTTCATAATGAGACAGTCTTGCATATAGCCTACTCCTTTCCAGAATCTCCTCGGCAGCAGTAGCGGCTCGGCAGTAGTAGCGGCTCGCCGCTCCCTGTGGTTGCGCTCTTGGAAAGCGGACGCAGATTCCATTTGGAATGCTTTGCCTTTTACGGGATAGGTCCTGTTTGGCCCTCATCTGGACACAATTATGGCCCCGAAGGCCGCAGCTACGTCTGCGTGTCTGCCATCGGCTACAGTCCCATCGGGGTCTGGGGCTTCGTCTTTTCGGCCCTGTGAGTCCAGGCTAAGTCTAAAATATAGCTTTCCAAGACAGTCAGGAGCCAGGAAATCTGCTCAACCATAAGAACAGGCTTGGAGTACAAGACGTCCTACTCCCAAGTTGGACTATAAGCCTTCAACCTCACGGGACGGGCCTCCTCTCGGGGGACCCCAGAGTTGGAGGCCGGCTTCTCCAGTTCGCCCAGTGCTGGTGTCTGACCTCCACGGCCACTGGGGTAAGAGAAGTATTTTCTTGAAGATATGTCCTCTCCTCCCGATAAACGCCTCCCAGACGGGTTTTCGTTACAGGTCTTCTGTCAATTCAAGACAAGGCCCTGTAATTTTTGAGGGTGTTACACTCTATGCTTCAGGCAGGAGTTATAGTACCTATTCCGTTGCCCCAAAGGGGAATGAGGTATTACTCCATCCTCTTTCTGGTACAGAAACCCAATGGGTCTTACCTGGACATCCTCAACCTCGAATCCTTCAACAAATTTTTAAGGAGGGGGACCCTGCATTCCATCATTCAATGGAGCCTGGGAATTTTGTGGTGTCGTTGGATATATTCAGGGTGACTACCTGAATGTCCCTATTTTCTTAGAACACCAGTGTTTTTCCTCAGGTTTGCAGTGGTTGATAAGCATTTCCAGTTTTACCAGGGTCATGGCAGTTATGGTATCCCACCTGCGGATGCAGGGGGTCCACTTGTTACCCAATCCGGGCGACCTCCTGGTGCTACCAGAGTCTCCAGAGATACTTCAGTGCCATCTGCAACGGACAATGGCCCTCATTCAGAGCCGTACACTCTGAATGAGGGCCGCCCTCCATGTCCTCCTGGACGCTCGTATAGCTGTGGGTCACCACCCACAGGCTATACGAGCGTGCAGTTTGATGGCCGCGATGGTCTTGACCATCGCGACCATCGAAACTGCGAGCCGGAGCCTGCGGTTGAGGTTTTCAACCGCAAGCTCCGGAGTGATTTTGGCTCTATCAGAGCCAAAATCACTCCCACTGACATCACTAGTGATGTCAGTGGGCCGGCTTCTGACGGTAGGCGTTCCCTTAGGAACGCCCCCGTCAGGGAGGCACGCCCACCAAAGGGGGCGTGCTGTCAATCAACATCGACAGCACGCCCCCTTTGATCAGACACAACGAGCGAAGGACTTTCCTTAGCTCGTCGCGTCTGGCGCATGCGCACGACGGAGCTCCCTCCGTCGTGCGCATGCTCAGTGCAGAACATCGACCCACTTGCGAGCGGACAGCCGCTCGCGAGTGGGTCTGAATCAGGGCCAATATCTGTGTTGCTACGTTAGGGCTGACCGATACACTGGAATAGTCCTCTCTGATTCTTCACAGAGGATGCTCCATATCCCAACATCTGAGGATCTTTGTGATTGAGGAAAAGATCTCAGCATTACAGGCAAAGGTACGCAGTTGCCTGCAGAGTCGCCGAGTGTCTATTCACTCGGCAATGTGGTTCCTGGGTTCCAGGGTGTCGCTGTTCGACATGGTGGAGAGTACCCAGTGTCATTCTGAACCTCTAGAAAACTTGATCCTCTCCGGATGGGATGGGTTGCCCCATAGGATAAAGTCAACAGTGCTTTCCCCGGAGGTTTGTCTCTCTTAGGCCTGGTGGCTGCGGAAAGCTCACCTAAACAAGGGGCACCCCCTTTGGGATTGCGGACAGGGTCCTTCTGACGACGGACGCCAGTATCCGTGGCTGGGAAGCAGTGACTGGTCCACACTTGTTCCAGGGCAGGTGGACACCAGTAGTTTTTGCGCTTCCCATAAACATCTGAGAACTCAGAGCAGTATTCAAGGTTCTCCAGCATACAGGACAGGTCCTCCACGGAAATACAGTGCAGGTACAGTCTGACAACTCCATCATGATGGCTTATGTAAACCACCTAGGAGGTTCCCGAAGTCGGGCGACACTAACAGTGGTGTCCCGAATTCTGGCTTGGGTGGAAGGCAATATCCCTGCCATCATCGGCAGTGTTCCTTCAGGAATCCTCGGATGGAAAGCAGGCTTTCCCAGCCGTCAGGACGTGCATTTAGGGAAATGTCCTCTTCATCAGGAGGTGTTCAATCTTCTGGTGAACAAGTGGAGCCTTTCAGAGATGACTCTTATGGTAGACATATGTTGGTCCAGTGGACCTTCCAAGTTGTGTACCTCGTCTCTCCGTTATCCCTTCTTCCTCCAATAATAGCAAGAAGGAGGTGCGCTCCTGCTGATAGCTCGTGCGTGGGCCAGACGGCACTATTACTCAGATCTTTGGAGTGTTTCAGTTAACACTCCGAAGCTGTTACCTCTACGACCGGACCTGTTGTCTCAGGATCCTGGCTGATACCCAGACCTGGGTTGTCTGTCTTTGACGACTGCCCTCTTAAGGTCTAGGAGTTTTTCCAGCTCTATAGTTAACAGGGCCTATGTCCATGCTACGAGCTCGGAAGATTTTATCTGCAAGAATTTACCATCAGGTATGGCATACTTTCAGTTGTGTCGCCCTACAGGCTATGCTCCTCGGGTATTCCGGATATTCTGAGTATTGGCTTTCCTACAGGTGGGCTTAGATAACGGTCTTCGCCTTGCTTACCTGAAGGTGCAGGTTTCTGCCCTGTTGGTTTCATCGTAAGATTGCTACTCTTCCTGATGTCCGCACCTTTGTGCAGGGTGTACATTATATTCAGCATCCCTTTGTTCCACCTGTGGCTCCTTGGGATTTGGCTGTGGTCTTTAGGGCTCTCTGAGGACCGCCATTTGATCCACTGGGCTCAGTGGATTTCAAATGGCTTACGGCTAGGAATGTATTCCTTCTGGCCATTGATTTGGCCGGTAGGATCTCAGAATGGGGGGCTGTGTCATGTAGACCTCCCTTTTTCTCATCTTTCCTTGGAACTGGGCAGTGCTTCGCACTTGCCCTGGTTTTTTACCTACGGTGGTGTCTAGTTTCCACATCAATGAGGAAATTATAGTACCTGCCTTTACTTCCCCAGTCCTTTCTGCTGGTGAGGCCTCTTTGGATGTGGTACGGGCTCTAAGAATTTAAGTTGACCGTACCAGTCCGTTTAGGAAATCAGACTCTGTTTTGTCCTTTCTGGTTTCCTTACAAAGGGTTGGCCAGCCACTGCGCTAACTTTGGCAGGATGGATTCACAGGTCTTCCTGTTCCATCCTCTATTAAAGCTCTTCCACTAGGTCTGTGGGTCCTTCGTGGGCAGCTCGACGTGGCGCTTCAGCGGTTCAGCGGTGATTGGCAGCCACGTGGTCATCTGTCCATATTTTTGTAAGGTATTATGTTTTTGATACCTTCGCCTCTCAGGATGCTTCTTTTCGGTGGCGGATTCTCCTTATAGCACAGGAGCGTCCCCACCCTTAAAGGATACTGCTTTGGGACATCCCCAAGGTATCCTGTGGATACCCTATGGACCCTGCAGTAGAAAATATGAGATATGGTAAGAACTTACCCTTGTTATCTCTATTTCTACGAAGTCCATAGGGTTCCATAGGACTACCGCCCTGTCGCACCTGTACTGCAGATGGGCTTTGATCTGGTCACCGGTTTCTCCATCTCCTTCTGGTGAGAATGTGATTGTTGTGTGTTCCAGACTGTCTTCTCTCTCTTTTTTGCTCCTGCTCTGGCCTATGGCTTGTTACGAAACTGAGTGGCCTGAGGCTCGGGGGCGGGGTATAGGAGAGGGACCCCAGTGCATCCTAGGAGGCTGGAAATTTAACTCTGTGGTGCCTAGATGTCTGCCGCCATCGCCTATACCCCAAGGTATCCTGTGGAACCCTATGGACTTCGTAGAAATAGAGATAACAAGGGTAAGTTCTTACCATATCTCATATTTTTTAACTGTGTTGCTTAAATTACACCCATGATTATATTCATGATTCTTGGTAAATTCTCGTGTTGTATTCCTGTCTATGGAAAGTACTGCAGTATTCAGACGATGGTGTATTCATTTGTATTTCCGGGTGCATTTTAACTTTGAATTTGGCCGTGTTCCCCTCTAAAAATACAGAAAGTACACCTGTTTTTTCTTAGTAAATTCCCGTGTTTGGAAAAATGCAATCTCGGACAAATATGGAGCTTAGTAAATTTACCCCTCAGTATTCACATCCATCCTGTGTATAAAGAGGAGGAGGATTGAGTCTCCTTGATATCTGTGTATCTTGAGGGACTGATATTAACTAGCCTCAGTGGATTTTTTAATGTATTTGAATTTTGTATATTTTATAATAAATGCTTTGTTAACTGGATAAATTAGACCATTGGAGGTCTTTTTGCTTTGGGAGACAACATCATATAGAGGGGAACTACTGTGAAAACTTTACTAACTCATCAGCAAATACTTGCCATGACAGACCAGTTTTAAGGGTGATCTGTTCAAAGATACTTTTTTCAGTTGACTGTCATTCCTATAGATAAAGAGGGAATGAGGGTTGATGATGTCAGATAGAGAGGATTGATGTCTATCTAAGAACTTCCCTATTCCTGATAAGAAGCCAAAGAAACCTTTATGTGCCCATGTCTCACCGAGTCTAGTTGAGTGCAGAAGTAAAAAGGGAAATCCCTTTGATGTATTCTTGATGATATTCAGGTTTTTCTTTGTCCTTTTTTCGTTTTGAGAGGAATTACAAGAATACATCTGTATGGCTGCCTCAGAATATAGAAAAAAACTATTATTGTACCATAGACAGCGCTTTTGGACCTCTCAATTGTTGTTTTATATTGGTAAAGGACTAGTGCTCCTGAGTGTATTGGAGTAAGCTGCGGTCTGGGGGCACAAGGTATACAGATTTTCTGTCTGTTTGTGCCTCCTTACACCTGGAGAGGCATAACGGGGGGAGGGAGGGATGAGCCTGTCTAGGCAGTGTGCAGTACGGGCTTGTTTACATAATTGTGATACAGATAAAGGTGGAAGCATTTACAGATGCCATCAATTGTTTTTTTGTAATAAATTTTTATTAAGTACCCAAAGAACTACAATAGTATTGTACAAAGGCAGTAAAATAACAGTGAGAACTAAATGGAGTACAATTTTAGAGAACAAATGGTAAGAACATCATAAAAAGCTAAAAGACAAAATGGAACAAACCAAGGGTAATAAACAGGAGGAAAGAAAAAGAGTGAAGCGCGAAAGGGGGAGGGAAGGGGGAATGGAGTCTACGTGGTGGTAAGGAGTATGTGGTATTCTGTGAGTCTTTAAACTCACCTTGACCAAGATGTCCTGTGCACATTGAATGCTCTGGGCCTCTCACAAGTCATTCCATCAGCTACTCATATAAGTGGTCACACTCTTGATCTTGTCTTCCAGATTGGATTAGAAGTCTCTGACCTAAATATAAACTCAGGCACGTGGTCAGACCACCACTCAATTCGCTTCTCAGTTGCAACCCCTCAAAATAGAACTTTACCCATGGAGTTGACAAGGTATCGTCCAAGGAGGCGCATGACCCCCCAGGCTCTTGCAGCAAACCTGGATCTTTCTGTGGTAATGGGGGCCTGTGAAGATCCTTGTTCTCTAGTCCATTACTATAACAGAGATGTGACAGCTACAATGGATATTATCGCCCCTGTGCATATACGACCCTGCATACCACACCCCCAAGCCCCTTGGTTTGACAATAGTGTTAGTGTACTCAAGAAAAGGGGGCGTAGACTTGAAAGACGATGGCGGAAGACTAACCTGGTAAAGTTAACACTAACCAAACATATTAGAGAATATCAATCAACAATCAACCGTAAGAAAACAGAGTTCCTTTCAAATGAGATCACGACAGCAAACAATAGGCCAGCTCAGCTTTTCCGTACAGTGGAGATGCTTTGCAAACCAGCATGCCTACAGCTTAATGAAACCTCCCAGTCCAGATGCAATGAGTCTGCAAAATTCTTTGCAGATAAAGTATCCTCCATCCAGGCTGGAATCCCCACAGTGCCATCAAAGGATTGCCAAACTACCAAGCCTGCAAAGGTAAGCCACTTGTCTCCCTGGCACAGCTTTGACATAATGGATGTAAAAGACATTGCCAAAATTATCAGAATGTTACGACCCACCACCTGTGATCTGGACCCTGCCTCAACCAAGTTTCTCGTAGGGTGTATGGACATGATTAGCCCTGTAATTGCAAAAATAGTTCAGTGCTCTTTGCAAACAGGCATTTTTCCAGAACCACTAAAGGAAGCAATTGTTAGACCACTACTTAAAAAAACTAATTTAGACCTCGACTGCATGACCAACTATAGACCAGTATTAAACCTTCCTTTTCTAGGAAAGGTCATTGAGAAAGTAGTGGCAATGCAACTGGAAACCCGCCTGTCTACCCATGATATTTATGATCCATTCCTGTTAGGATTCTGGAGAATACATAGCACTGAAACAGCTCTGATATGTGTTCTTAATGATCTTCTGATGGCAAGAGACAGAGGTGATGGTTCAATCTTAATCCTTCTGGATCTCTCAGCAGCATTTGATACTGTGGACCACGGGATTCTAATTGAGCGCCTGAAAAATATCTGTGTACTGGATGGCACAGGCCTTGGTAAACTCTTCATCACCAGTGCCACTTCCATGCGGTGTCCCACAGGGTTCTATACTATCTCCCATGCTCTTTGCAGTATACATGCTACCATTGGGTGAAATAATCAGACGTCATGGCCTGGTGTACCACTGCTATGCAGATGATACACAACTGTACTTGTCCTTTACTCCAGGTACAAAAGACCCCATAACAACAATAAATGGCTGCCTAGTTGAGCTTCAGGAGTGGATGAGTGCCAGTTGGCTGTGACTGAACCCTGATAAAACAGAGGTCCTTATGATAGGTCACAAGTCAGGGCCACAGCAGAGCCAACCAACAGGGCTTACGCTTGGGGGATCAGAATTACAAAACACTGAACATGTACGGAATCTTGGTGTAGTCCCGGATAGTGCTTGACACTTAAACATAAGGTATCAGCCACAATCAAATCCTCATTCTTTCATCTGAGGAACATTGCCAGAATCATGCACTTAATTCCCTCAGACCATCTGCCTAAAGTCATACATGCATTTATATCATCACGCCTAGACTACTGCAACACCCTCTACCTTGGACTCCCAGCAAATGAATTGCACCGCTTGCAGTTGGTACAAAACGCAGCTGCCAGGCTATTAGCCAACCAGCCCTGTTCCAGCCACATAACCCCCACTCTCTACTCCGTTCACTGGCTGCCTGTCAGATGGCGAATTGTTTTCAAGATTGGATTACTAACTTACAAAGCCCTACATGACCATGGCCCAAGGTACCTAAAGCAGCTTCTGATTTCTTATCGTCCCAAACGAGTACTGCGATCCGATGACGAAGGACTATTAACAGTTCCTACCGTGTTTCCCCGATAATAAGACACTGTCACTGCTTATTTTAATTTAAAAAAAAATTTGAATCTCCCCCTCCCTGTTAAATGCAGTCTGAATGCCCGCCATTTCCCCACTTACCTTTTACCTTTCTCCACGGTCCACAGCTCTTGATCCTCTGCTCCTCCGACGTCGACCTCGTCCTTCAGAGTCACACCGTGATGTCATGACGTCACACGCGCTAACTCCAAAACAAGCTTTATTGAAAGCTTGTTCTGGAGTCTGACTACTGTATCTGACCCGCTCCGGGGACAGTGGCAGGTGGGGAGTTGACTGGGGCGGTACACCTGTCAAACCGTAACGCAGGTGTCCTAAGGCGAGCTCAGGGAGGACAGAAACCTCCCGTGGAGCGGGCCGGGCAGCCTCCTCCAGCTCTATCATTTAGTAAGGGACCGGGTCGGCGGGCAGTAGCAGCGGCGGCCGGTCCTCCTTTCCCCCTGGCGGCATCCATTTCATGCGGGGGGCGGAGCTGGGGGCATTTTAGTGTAGGACCTGACAAATTGGGGATTTAGGTAGGGCTTATTTTGGACTGGGTTTCAAAAGTAGGGGTAGGGCTTATTTTCGGGCTAGGTTTTATTATCGGGGAAACACGGTATAATCTCCAGGAATTCGTCTGGGGGTCGAGCTTTCAGTTTTGGGGCTCCAACCTTATGGAACTCACTTCCCTGCACAGTTCAAGAGGCCTCCACTCTAGAATCTTTCAAATATAGACTCAAGACTTACCTCTTCACCCAAGCATTTCACTAATGTCCCTTGTTTAAGCTTATTTTGTGTTTTGTACTGTAAAGGCAAATGTAAAGCACTTTGAGTCCTTTAAGAGAAAAACGCTATATAAATAAAATTATTATTATAAACTAACCAATTACTAGGTGGAAATAAGTTCTAAGTATCTATCTAGGGCGGAAGGGGTAGTATCTTCAATATCCATGTATTGATCATCTAAACACCCCACTCTCTTTAAGTTCTCCCTTCTGATTGACTGGAGTATGGGAGGGAAGTTTTACCAATTAAGGCTTGTGGGTAATGATAACTCCCAATATTATATATGGGTTGGATGCAAGGTAAAAGCGAATTAGGTTCTTAGTCCTGCCAACAACGCAGGGGGAGTAGTTCAGTTTCAGTTGGAAATATTTATTTTAAAATTGGATCACTTGCTAAATTTTTGAAATTCATTGGACAGGTTAGGGAAAGAAATCTCAGAATTAGTGATTACCGCCAATAAATCATCCCAAAGGATGCTAGTTCACAGATGTGTCCTCATGCACTATTGCTATAGTTGTGCAAAACAGCCATTCTCTGCACCATGTCCTGTGCGACTCGCCAATCTTTTTTGTATCTTTTTTGCTCGAATGCGCATCTTAGTCACAAAGCAATGTGACAAAACCACGAGACTGCACTGATTAATTTGATATGCTACACTTGTATATCTGTGTGCGACTGAGTCTGAGGGCAATATTTACTAAGCGGTGGGTTCTAAACCTCGGCGGTGTGACAGCGGGTTCTAAACCCTGGGGGTTTAGTGGCGGTTTGGAGGTGGTTTCTAAATGACAGCCCTGTTCTATTATTATTATTATTATTATTATCCTTTATTTATATGGTGCCACAAGGGTTCCGCAGCGCCTTACAAAGTACAGAAACAAATGAGCACACAAGACAATTATTAACAGTACAGACAATGCAGGACAAGTACATGATTTATAAACAATGCTGCATAACACCTAAATAAGCAGCAGGGTGTCAGTAGTCAGTTTTAGGTGCCATTGTAAATGAAAGTAAAAGTAAGGCAAGAAGAAGCACGTGAGGAAAGAGGGCCCTGCTCGTGAGAGCTTACATTCTGAGGGGAGGGTCAGACAAACGGGTGACACAGATGGGCTAGATAGTGAGGAAGGAGCATAGAGTAGTGGGTTAGGATGAGCGCTGGAGAGCATTGAGGAAGAAATGGCCCATTTGAAGATTAAGAGCCTGGAAGCCAAGTGATGGAGGAATTTTGCATGAGCAGTGGTGTCAGAGGGGTATAGCCAGGGTTTGGTGATGGCAAGGAGAATCAAGGGATTGCAAATGAACTTGTTTTGACAGCAAAACTTTGACGGTGGTTTTGCAGCAGTTTTGGCCTTAGTAAATCTGCAGATAGCAAAACCGCCACCAAACCGACGGGGTTTAGAACCCGCCACTTACTAAATTTTGCCCTAAATTTGTATATGTGCAGCAGCGGCAGCTTTTTTTCATGCCAAGTTCATTGTACAGATTCAGACTCGCACACAGGTGTTGGATATCAGATTAAACAGTGCGGTCTCCAGTCCCCATTCGCCCTAACAGCCCTTGCCAGAGGCTACATAGATAGCACAAAAATGAGAGGTGAGAGGGACAGCCCTGTATGGGGTATACAGTCGGGATGCTGACGGTCTATCTGCCGACCGTCGGCATCCTGATTGTCCAATCTTGGCAAGGGTCTAATGACAGGCGTTGAGATCCCGACGCCTGTTATTTTACCTACGCCGGGAGTCTAACGCCCAGCATTCCGATCGAAGGTAAGCCAGGCATCAACCTTGATGCCTTGAAAAAGCAGCCAGGCGAAACGCGCGTTGGCGTTTCTTCTCATATGCCGGCTGGCTGTGTTCTATTGTTAGATTTTGATGTTTTGATGCTATATATGTATATGTCTGCAGCAGCATAAGGGAGAACTCTGTACGCAATACTCCCACATAGATAGGTGACTGTGTGATTTACAGAACGGAGCCGAGTACTGTCATATGAGTCAGTCAGTCTAAACACAACAGCAACACTGTTGTGTGAACAAGATTACTGTCAGTATTCATGTGAAGTGTTATTTTAGTAGGTAATTGAGATTGCTACTTTTTAATAGTGGCACCTGCAGTTTACCTTTATATAATTTGATACAATTTAGCTGCTGCCAATACATATTTATCCATAATTGTATCACTGACACGAATAAAGGATGTAGATGGTTTAAATCTATATAAACCCACATATAATCACATCCTAACAGTGATATTGGGAAAACAGCATCAATCCTATTATAAAAATTTAATTACATACAGCCAGCGGCATATACGAATATTTTTTAATATACACTTGAATTCACACTTTCATGCACTTCTTGCTATCCTGTTGAACGATGAGTTCATTTTAATATATTTCGCCAGTGGTAATAACCCCTATATGGTAATATATTTTTAATTGATTGAATAAAGATTAACATGTTTTAATAAAGGACAGATTAGTATGTATTGACAATATAGTGCACTGCAGCAATAGCTCTACTTTTTTCTTTCTTTTGAACTTTCTTGGACTCCTGCCAGATCCCTGCTGTGCCTGTGGGTTGCTGTGGACTTTACGATATCTCCACTCATGTTCCAGCTAAACTTCTGATACCAGTTGCTAGCCGCACTACAGAGCTCAGCATAGCCATTGCCTAAGTATTGCTTTCTGCTTCACTGCTGTGGTTTCACCTTTTGCTGCACTATTTACTTTGCCTATTTGCCTCTCACTCCTGTTGACATCGTATCCATCTTCGTTACAGTTGTCAACTGCACCGTTACAGTTTCATCACCGCATCGCGGGGCTCAACCCCGTTCCGGATTCTAGTCACACCGCAGGGCTCAACCCTGTTCCGGAAACCACACTGCTTCACAGGGCTCAACCCTGCCTCAACTTTCATTGCATCACGGGGCTCAACCCCGCTCCGGATTCTAGTTACACCGCAGGGCTCAACCCTGTTCCGGAACCACACCGCTTCATAGGACTCAACTCTGCTTCAACCTCATTGTATCACAGGGCTCAACCCTGCTCTGACTTCACCGCATCACAGGGCACAACCCTGCTCCGACTTCATCGCATTACAGGGCTCAACCCTGCTCTGACTTCATCGCATCACAGGGCTCAAGCCTGCTCCGACCTCATCGCATCACAGGGCTCAACCCTGCTCTGTCTTTCACCGCATCACAGGGCTCACTCTGCTCCGGATCTCCATCACTACAGGGTTCCACCCAGGTGAAGCTCCTCTATACCATCCTGAGGTGTTAGCCTCATACTGGACTCGGGGTTCCCTACCATATTACTTTTCTGTGTTAAAGACTATATGGGGGGTTTTCTCCTATACTCATTATTGCTTATGTGAACCTCAACCTTGTTGAGACTTTATGTGAGACGTTGCTATTATATTTATAATATTATATTGCTATTATATTTCTCCTGTGAATAAATTCTAGTGTACGTGGCAAGAACAGCCCGCACGAAGGGCTAATATATGGAACCCAAGGCACGAACCCAAACTTCCACTACCACCAGTGTTCTCTAAATAATACTGGCATGACAGGAGAACAAGTAGATATATTCTTAGCTGTCCCTAAAGAAAAAGTTTTCCTAGCATTTTAGACTAAACAATAGACTGCTTAATGCGGTCATCCATTTAAACAGTGAAATAAAGTTCCCTCTTGGATTTTCTACAACGAGGTTTCATAATTGGTCTTGAGTAGGATTTAAATTCTCAGCTGATTTTTTTCCGACCAGGGTCAGTGGCTACCCCTGTCTGAACTACAACAGAAAACCCTTTCCCAGATACTTAGCCCTTTTGAATTCCTTCAAATTAGACATTATTTACACTCCCTACCCTCACTCTCTGTTCTCCAAGCCTTTTTGAGAGTCTGTGTAAAATGTTTCCAACCTCCTCACCCAATTGTTGGTGGGGTGGTTCGTGGCCTCCTGAATTCCCACCTGGAGGTTCCAATACCAAAGGATCTCTGGATATTTTTGTTGTGCTACCCCCCCAGACCTCGACAAATTTTCCCAAAAATTAGCTGCACACAGTATGGTGGCGACTAAATCCTTGCTTGCTCTAAATTGGATAAAGACCTCTCCCTCACCTCTCTGCACTTAAGACCCAGATTTGGCTTGTTGTGGTCATGGAGGAGATAACTTATTACCTTCATGATTGAGGACATGTTTTTACCCAAGTTTGGGCTCCCTGGCTGCTTGCTGATCGTAGACCCACATCCCCCTTTCTCTTCAGTGTTAACGAGTGTACCCATGGGTAGCGAATGACGTGTCCTCTTTAATTCTTTGTTTCTACCCCCTATGCAGTACTTTCCTCTTATTTTTGGATACTTCTATTATATTCTGTATATTTACCCTTATGATACTATTTTGTGGCCCCCCCTCCTTCTCTTACCCAACCCCCCCTGTACTGTACTCCCCTCTCCCTTCCATTAGTCACCTGACTTTTGTTATTTTCATTTTGCTTACTGTTGTACTTAAAATTTGGTCTGTATTGGTCTCTTGTTGCCCTTTTATTGTGTTTACTTCTATTTTGACTGACCACTCAGAATTTAAGAAAAAACAATGAAATAAAGATGTAGTCAGCCAGATCAGATCGTAGGAAATAAGTATGGGTGGCAGGTTAGGAATTGGAAGCCTCAGGGCACATTGTTAGCCCCTTTGCAGGGTCTGGAGTAGTTACATGGAGGAGTGAGTGGGAGACTCAATGGCCTATTACCACAGATGAACAGGTCATAGTAGAGGTGGTGAGGCTGGGCAGTGATGACTTTGTATAACACTCAATATCGCTGGAGCAGAAGAAAGATTTTCAGGAGGGGGCTGTAGAGATAGTTCAGCAGGCCAAAGAATGGGAAAGTGGCAATTGTAAATCGAGCACCCCAAACAAATTCAAGGTAGGAATCCCCAAAATGACTGCACTACAATTATTGGCAGATCTACATTTTTGAGGCCCTGAAACTTGAACTGTTATGGGGGGCCCCTATGCAACCAGCAACAATAGGGCAACATCCAACAAGGTCCAAAGGGCCTTGCTGCCCTTGCAAGGACCTTAAGGCCCAAATTGCGAAGATGTAGAAGCCCCCCCCAGAGAGTAAGACACTGTAGATAGAAAGATAGATAGATAGATAGATAGATAGATACATAGGTGTAGAAACCCCAGAGAGTGAGAAACTATAGTTAGATAGATGTAGAAACCCCCAGAGAGAGCTACTGTAGATAGATATATAGAAACCCCCTGAGAGTGAGACACTGTAGATAGATAAATAAATGTAGACACCCCCTAGAGAATGAAAGACTGCAGATAGATAGATATATAGATAGATGAATAAATTCCCTAGAAAGTGAGAGACTGTAGATCAATAGATAGATGTAGAAACCCCCCAGAGAGTGAGAGACTGCAGATAGATGTAGAAACCCCCCAGAGTGAAATACTGTAGATAGATAGATATGAGATAGATAGGAGTAGAAACACCCAATAGAGAGAGACTAGATAAATGGATGTATAAACCTCCAAAGAGTGAGACACTGTAGATAAATAGATGTAGAAACCCCCCAATGAAGGACTGTAGATAGATTATATATAAAGAAACCCAGGTGCATGAAAGGGAGGGGTTAGTCTATGCAAGAAACAAAAAAGGTTTCTCCCAGCACTCAGTATGATATCAGCAATAAGACATGGGTTAGTATAGCTGGATTGCTTTTGGGCTGGCACACTAGAACTCTATTTAGCACTTTATTAATACTTATTTTTACTAACACTACTTTGTTTTGCATTTTAATTACACCCTTCACTAGTGTATCACCCTCTAACACATAGCTTTTGATTTATTAATATTATTATTAACACTTACTAACACTTTGAGTCTTTCACTGGTGGACTACCCTTGGGTGTCTGGCCTTTTCTGGCTTTTTGGGGTTCCGCGCCCCAGACTTTGACTTAGAATTAGATACCTCCAGTATCAGAGACACCGTAACGCGGCCTGGAGGCTTACACATATTTTTGCAAACATATGCAACTAAGATCTCTGAATTATCTACCACTATGTAGTTTTTCATGTCTTATTGCTGATATTATACTGAGTGCTGGGGGAAACCTTTTTTGTTTCTTGTATAGACTAATCCCTCCCTTTCATGCACCTGAGTGATATTACTAAGGTGATTGAGCAGCTACCAATATGCATTGCTAGTCTGAGAGGCATAGATGGGACCAGTGTTTGAAGGGCATGCTGGTTCCTGTATTGCCATTAGGAGGACCTAGGGATGACTCCAAGGTAAGCTGGCTCTCATTTTTAGATATGTTTATGTGTGTGCCATTATCATGTGGCGTTACATTTGGCAAATATATGCCCTTGATTGTATGTTATTTTTGGGGATGAGTTTGTGGCGCGGTGCTCCTTGGGTTAGCATGGCTGGACTGCTTTTGGGGTGGCACACTAGAACTCTATTTAGCACTTTATTAATACTTATTTTTACTAACACTACTTTGTTTAGCATTTTAATTACACCCTTCACTAGTGTATCACCCTCTAACACATAGCTTTTGATTTATTAATATTATTATTATTAACACTTACTAACACTTTGAGTCTTTCACTGGTGGACTACCCTTGGGTGTCTGGCCTTTTCTGGCTTTTTGGGGTTCCGCGCCCCAGACTTTGACTTAGAATTAGATACCTCCAGTATCAGAGACGCCGTAACGCGGCCTGGAGGCTTACACATATTTTTGCAAACATATGCAACTAAGATCTCTGAATTATCTACCACCATGTAGTTTTTCATGTCTTATTGCTGATATTATACTGAGTGCTGGGGGAAACCTTTTTTGTTTCTTATATAAAGAAACCCCCCAGAGAGTGAGACACTGTAGATAGATGTAGAAACCCTCCAGAGAGCGAGACTGTAGTTAGATAGATGTAGAAACCCCGCAACACAAAACAAAAAGACATCAGCACAAACCTTAAATTCCTACCTTCCTTCCCCAATCTTGAAAATATGGTATAATGTAACCTGATCTAAGGGGAGATGCACCCAGGAATAAGATAACTATAGTTGAACAAAAAGAAAGTATTCCCGATATGTTGGGAATACTTTCTTTTTGTTCAAAGATGTAGAAACCCCCCAGAGAGTGAGAGACTGTAGATAGAGGCAGAAACTCATCAGAGTGAGAGACTCTAGTTAGATATATAGATGTAGAAATCCCCAGAGAGTGAGAGACTGTAGATAGATAGATGTAGAAACCCCCCAGAGAGTGAGAGACTGTAGATAGATAGAAAGATATGAGATAGCTAGATATGAAACAGATATGAGATAGATAGTTGTAGAAACTCCCCAGAGAGAGAGAGAGACTATAGATGTAGAATCCCACCAGAGAGTGAGACACTGTAGATAGATAAATAGATGTAGAAACCCCCCAGAGAGAGACTGTAGATAGGTGTAGATACCCCCCAGAGAGCGAGAGAGGCTGTAGATAGATGCATAAACTCCATAGAAACTGAGACAGTGTAGATAGATAGTTGTAGAAACCCCCCGATAGTTGTAGAAAGATGTAGAAACCCCCCAGAGAGTTGAAGACTGTAGATAGAGATATATGTAGAAACCCCCTAAAGAGTGAGATTGTAGATAGATAGATGTAAGAAAAAAGTGATAGACTGTAGATATATAAATAGATACAAGTAGAAATCCCCCAGAGAGTGAGAGACGATAGATGATAGATGTGAAAAAAAAATAGAGTGAGAGACTGCAGATAGACATAAATATAGAAACCCCCAAAAGAGTGAGATATATAGATAGATAGATGTAGAAGCCCTCCAGAGAGAGAGAGAGACACTGTAGATAGATAGATGTAAAAAAACAGACAGTGAGATACTGTAGATAGATGTAGAAACCCCCCAGAAAGTGAGAGACGATAGATGTGAAAAAAACCCAGAGAGTGAGACACTGTAGATAGATAGATGTAGAAACTCTTCAGAGATTGAGACACTGAAGATAGATAGATGTAGAAACCATCCAGATAGAGTGAGTGATAGACTGTAGATTGATAGATGTAGAAACCAACAAGAGAGAGACAGAGCAACTGTAAATTAATAGATGTAGAAACCCTCCAGAGTCTGTAGATAGATAGTGTGATAGAAGCACTGGTAAAGTGGTATATGGCATTTGTCCTAGGTTTTTGGCCTATGTGTTCTAAAAACCCTCAGTAGAAGTCTGTTTTGTAAGCAGACCAGAGTATCGGCTTTTGGAAAAGCCGGTTTGGATCCTGGGGGTGTGGATGTGAGGAGAGGGAGGGCTCCATCCACAGGCCACTCCAGGTTTTGGGCCTTTCAGCCTGGTAACAGGCTCATTAGGGCTTGCTGCTGGAAATGGCTAATATAAGCATGGTTTGTTTGTGGCTGAGTGTCACACCTGGGAGAGCAGGCAGACTAGTCTGTTCAGAGACACTTGGTGATAATCCTTGTAAGTACTGTCCACGTGTTTTGTTGATCGTGAGGGCAATAGGCCCTACCATTATTATAGAGAGGGAATGTGCTGTGTAGCTAGTGCCCAGCCAGGCTAGGACTTATGTTTATGGTTTGTTTATGTTTATATTCATTTGACACAATAAAGACTGGCGCCAACCAGTTTGTACGAAAACCCAGACTTGTATTCTGTTTCTACGGCTGCTGTGTGTGTAAAGAGGGAGTCCATCTACCCCAGGAGAGGGACCCCTATCCCGGCTGTGTCACTTTTGGTGGAGAATGCGGGCAATCACACAATGAGGACCTCATTCAGAGTCGGTCGTTGCGGTCGTACGCATATGATGTTTTTCTTTCTGCGCCTGTGCACGGCTAGCAGTGCGCATGTGCGTACGAGCTCTACCGATCACAAATACTGTCGGTCGTAGGGCTTCCGACACGGAAGTGGGTTGCTAAATTTGATTGGCAGGAAAGGCCATTTGTGGGAGTATACGGGGTGGTGGTCTGGAAACGGAGGCGTTCTTCAGCGTTTCTAGGCGTTTTAGGGGAGTGCATAAATTACCTGCTTCGTACGACCAAGAATTGCGGATGCATGAAAACGTCAGTCTACGAACAGGCTGATCGTCCAGGCTAAGGTAGGCAAGAAGCATCCGTAAGCCACAACAGTACAATCATTAATCTGATGTTCCCTGCGATGTTTCGATTTTGAACCACACAAACCAAGCAGCTAAGATTGCTGCATTGTAACTATTAACACTGCTAAATACCTTGTAACTCATTTCACTTGCGTGTGCATTAGTGAATTCTTAAGCAAAATGTTTCTTTGTGCTTTTTAAACAGTTTTTTTTTTCAAACAGTTTTTAAAACATCTAGCATCGTGTTTTGTGTAGCAGCCTTTTGAGATACCACACTGTTTAAACCTTGTATACATTGATATAGTTAAAGATAGAAATTTTTGGGTTGAAATTTTTTTATTTTTGTGAAATTTGCCTTTCATCACAATGTCAAGAATAATTGTTTTGGCAACATTTGTATATAATTAAAATAAAGAAATTAAAATAAAAAAATAAATTTTGGGTAAATAAAAAAAAAGAAGAGCTTGAGACATTGGTGACCAGAAATATGGGGACTGGACAACAGGTGAGGGAGGAGATATCCAGGGCTACTTGTGTCATTTGGGCCGGCTCGGAGGAAGAGGTAAGCTACGGACAGCCGACTGGCGTGTAACACGCCGACTGGCCTGGCCAGAGGTAGATGGAATTTCCTCTGGCCTAGGCATAGGGCTCTCCATACTTGCGGGGGTGGCTGTTGGGCTGCCAGAGGTGGTGGTCCTGGGAGGAAGGGAGTCTTGCTCCATCATGGCAGGTGGGTTGGCCTGCTCCTGGGTATTGGCCAAACGATCTAGGGCCCCAGCAATGGTCTCCAGGGCCACCGCCACCCTCACCAGAGTGGTCTCCATCCTCAGAAGAACACGTGTTATCCTGAGTTTGGGAGACCAACCTGGTAAGGAGAGGCACTGCTCGGTCTGGTGTTTGCCCTGGAGTAGACTCCACAGAGTCCCCAGATGGAGTACTTGGATCCTCCCCTGCAGAGTCCCCATCTGTGCTGGACCCAGACCTGACCTCAGGAGCAGGCACTACCTCCTCTGAGTCTGGAATATAAAATTAAAAATGTTATTTGTTTTTCCCCACACGTTTCACCTTTATACTTTTTGCCTTACAAAATTAAATTACCTTCTTGCACATGTGGAGCGTTGAAGTCGGCCATGTCAGTGTCCATAGTGGACACGCCGACTATCTCCTCTTCCGTCACACATCCCTGAGCCAACGTCTCCAACCTTGTCAAGGCCAGCTCTCAGGGATGGGACCACCACCTGTCCCTGCAGCATGGTCCACCCTACTCCGTAGCTTCCTCTTCAGTTGGTATTTGAAATCCGTCCAGCTGTCAATGTTATTTTTGAAAAATTAAGTGTTATTTTTTAGAAATAAGGTCTAGCTTTGGCCTTCAGTACACTCACAATATCATTTTCTTACCATTTTTTTACGACTTTCTGTGTTCTGTAGGTTGTCCCCACAGCATTAACAGCCCTGGATATCTCCTCCCAAATCCTGTCTTTGGCTCCAGCCCCCATATTTCTGGGTGCATTGACTAGGTTCTCCATTGTCATGGTCACCAATGCCTCAAGCTCGATCCGTGAAAATGGAGGGTTTCTTGGCCTTGGCCTGCTTGAGCCCGCCTCCTCCTCCTCTACTGCTGGACTTTGATTCCCAGCACCTTCAAAAATTTTAAAAATAGTAAAAAATGTTAACAATTGTATGGAAAATATGACCAGTTCTTGTGTTGTGTCAAAAATGTGATTGGAACTTACCTGGCTCAGTTGGCCTCTGCTCACCATGCTCCTCGCTTGCCATTCTGCTAACCTGTGAGAGAGCATGAAGAATACTGCTTCTGCAGACTTCTTTATAGATGTGATCGCATCCCTGGATTGGTTACCCGTGCATCCTTATTTCCCTAACTACAAATGCACACCTTTCCTGCATTCCGTAATCACTGCGTGGGTTGGGCTAGATGTGAGCGCATCCCTGGAATTGGTTACCCGTGCATCCTTATTTCCCTAACTACAAATGCACACCTTTCCTGCATTCCGTAATCACTGCCTGGGTTGGGCTAGATGTGAGCGCATCCCTGGATTGGTTACCCGTGCATCCTTATTTCCCTAACTACAAATGCACACCTTTCCTGCATTCCGTAATCACTGCATGGGTTGGGCTAGATGTGAGCGCATCCCTGGAATTGGTTACCTGTGCATCCTTATTTCCCTAACTACAAATGCACACCTTTCCTGCATTCCGTAATCACTGCGTGGGTTGGGCTAGATGTGATCGCATCCCTGGATTGGTTACCTGTGCATCCTTATTTCCCTAACTACAAATGCACACCTTTCCTGCATTCCGTAATCACTGCGTGGGTTGGGCTAGATGTGATCGCATCCCTGGATTGGTTACCCGTGCATCCTTATTTCCCTAACTACAAATGCACACCTTTCCTGCATTCCATAATCACTGTGTGGGTTGGGCTAGATGTGAGCGCATACCTGGATTGGTTACCCGTGCATCCTTATTTCCCTAACTACAAATGCACACCTTTCCTGCATTCCGTAATCACTGCGTGGGTTGAGCTAGATGTGATCGCATCCCTGGATTGGTTACCCGTGCATCCTTATTTCCCTAACTACAAATGCACACCTTTCCTGCATACCGTAATCACTGCTTGGGTTGGGCTAGATGTGAGCGCATCCCTGGATTGGTTACCCGTGCATCCTTATTTCCCTAACTACAAATGTACACCTTTCCTGCATTCCGTAATCACTGCGTGGGTTGGGCTAGATGTGAGCGCATCCCTGGATTGGTTACCCGTGCATCCTTATTTCCCTAACTACAAATGCACACCTTTCCTGCATTCCGTAATCACTGCGTGGGTTGGGCTAGATGTGAGCGCATCCCTGGATTGGTTACCCGTGCATCCTTATTTCCCTAACTACAAATGCACACCTTTCCTGCATTCCGTAATCACTGCGTGGGTTGGGCTAGATGTGATCGCATCCCTGGATTGGTTACCCGTGCATCCTTATTTCCCTAATTACAAATGCACACCTTTCCTGCATGTTTCAATAATTGGTGTTTGGTTTCCCTATTTAAGGCAAAGCCAAATGTTCCCTTACTTGTGGGTTGTAGTTGGAGTGTTTGGTGGTGCAGGAGGTGTTGGATAATAGTGAAATAGTTTGAATTTGATTGCGAGGTGCTTGTGTGTGTAGTTTGTGAGGTGTTTGTTTGAATTTGATTGTGAGGTGCTTGTGTGTGTAGTTTGTGAGGTGTTTGTTTGAATTTGATTGCGAGGTGCTTGTGTGTAGTTTGTGAGGTGTTTGTTTGAAGTTGATTGCGAGGTGCTTGTGTGTGTAGTTTGTGAGGTGTTTGTTTGAATTTGATTGAGAGGTGCTTGTGTGTTGTATATTTATTTGGTATTATTTTATTTTGGTTGTGGTTTTTTTTTATTTTTGTGTTTGTTTTTTTGTTGTTTTTTTAATTAAAATTTGATTGCTTTGGAGTTTGAAAAACACCGTTAGTTTTTGGGCTTGTTCCGTTTTTTTGTTTGTTTGGTTGGCCGGCCTTTTGTCTTCCTAAATCCAACGTTATTTGACGAATCAAGTAAGTGTGCCAGCCTACTGCATTTTGTTTGTTTTTATTTTTGGATCATCAATCAGAATCTTCGTTTGTGTATGTTTTTTAATTTAATTTTAATTTTAAATATTTCTTAAAGGTGTTTAACACTCCTTTTTGGTCTGGAATCAGGTAAGTGTCTATTTTTTAAAACATACACTTTTTTTTTAGTTTAATCTATGTTTTAAAACCAAATTTTGGGGGAATATTGTTTATTGTTCTATTTTTAAATTCTAATTTGGTACATTTAACAACAATTCATATTTGCTAGATTAAAAATTAAGCATGGTTTTAACACTAAAAGTAGTAATATTGGTTTGTCCTTAAAAAATGTTTTATTTTTATTTTTCCCTCTCATTTTTAAAATGAACAACAAATGCACTTGTAGTGATTTCCGAAGATGGCACTGCCCGACCCTGTAAGAATATGCCCCATTATTATAAAGCTAAGTATTTTTGCACAAAATTTCACAATACACTCTGGAAAACCAATTAAAAATATAAATTTCACTTTACAGAGCGATGTTGGACAGCTAATAGTGGCCATGTTGACCCCCACCAACCTTCCTCAGCCTCCTCCTGGGCGTAGGCATAGGAGGCGTGCAAGGGCCAAGATATATAGAACACGTCACTCTTTTTGGAATGCCTGATGATGTGGTTGTTACCACTTATTGTCTGCCTCCTAATATTATCCTAGACACTCTTTCAATAATAAAGAATGATCTAGAAGGTCAGATTAACATTCCTACAGCAATCTCACCACTCACACAGTTGTTGGCGGTGTTACATTTCTGCGCCTCAGGCTCCTTCCAAACCACTGTGGGGCTGGTGGGTGGCCTCTCCCAGCCCTCATTTTTACGGATCCTGAGGCGTGTGCTAGATGCATTTTTCAATCATCTAGCACATTTTATTAGTATACCTTTGGATACGGAAGCCCTTGATGTGGTAAAGCAGAAGTTTTTTGAAATTGCAGGCGTTCCACACGTCATAGGGGTAGTGGATGGCACTCACATAGCACTTCAGCCGCCTGCATGCAGGGAACAAATATATAGGAACCGCAAACATTACCACTCCCTAAATGTAATGGTGCTATGTGATGCCTCCCTTCAGATCCTCTCCCTGAATGCTAAATTTCCAGGCTGCAGCCATGATGCGTATGTGATCCAGCATTCAGAGATTTGGCCAAAATTAAGCACACTGCAAGCTGGTGACGCGTGGATTCTTGGTAAGTAAAAATCCAGTATGTAGCTATAGTAATAGTGTAAACATGTTTTCATGGTAAATTTATGTATCTTTTGGTGTCCCATTTCCATCAGGTGACAGTGGATATCCTTGCACGCCCTGGCTGCTGACTCTTTTTTTGACTCCCACACCAGGGCCACAAACTCAATATAATGCCGCGTTTACTGCCACCAGGCAGGTGGTGGAGCGCTGTATTGGCCTTTTAAAGGGCCGTTTCCGGTGTCTCCATCACTCTGGTGGTGCACTCATGTACTCGCCGGATATGGTTTCTCGCATTGTGGTCCTGTGTGGGATTTTACACAACATTGCAATAAGGAGTCGAGTACCCATGCAGCCAGAGGAGGCCTTGCCAGAGGATGGCCCCCCGGAGGAAGGTGTTGTGATGCTGTTGGGGGGGCCAGACGCGATGATGTTGTTTCATGTTTTTTTAGGTATGCATATTTACATTTTTTGGGAAAGAAAATACAATTTTGCAAAATGTATTTTAATGTGACCCTTTTTCTTTTGTTTTCTTTTCTGACCAACAAAATCACAACACTTTGCAAAACATGGATAACAAATGGAACCCACTGGCAATACCCTGTATGTTTTTGGACTACTAACACATTTTGCATGGATATCCCCCAACATGTTTAGTTAATTTGCCTTTTGTTTTAGTAATTGATATGTTTTCCTTTCCAAAATCTGTTTGTTTTTTACTATACTTGTTTATGTTTGACTAAGCTAGATGTTTAATTTGCCCAAACCATGAGGACATTTGTTATGTGTGAATCTGTTATCTTTTTTTTTTACCATTAAAAGCCTGTTGGCAACATGTTTGTTATGTAATAAATGTCTTAAATGATGCAAAAATGTTGTTGCTTGTTTGTATTAAAAATTTGTAAGCCATTTTGAGGTGTATAATGTATGCCAAACCATAATTGTAAAATAAACAACATTACTGCAAATTTTCGTAAGGTTTACTAATACATGTTTTAAGTTCTTACACTATGGAAAGGCACCCACCTTTGTTCCTAAAAATTTTTCCATGCAGAATTACACCCTTTAATGTGTGGCAAAAAAGAGGACAAATGTTGGAAATAATACAACTTTAATTTTTCTTTTTAGAAATGTCATAAAAATGTAACAAAGAAAACATAAAAAAAAACTACACATGCTCCAAATGCCCCACTATTCTTTTGAGGCAGCAGTAGGCCTGCAATAAGTAGCCCGATGTTTCGCACAGCTCCTCCCGAATATCCCTCAGGATGTGGGTTAGATCTGTTGAAAAATGTATAAAAATGCGGAATAAATACTTCATTACAATTAGAAACATTTGAACATTATACATTATTCAATGTACCAAAAAGTGTTTAAACACACTGATGTTACGGTGTGTTTGAAAGTATCAGACACACAACATTATTAATAGGTTTCTACTTTTCTTTTGATCCAAAAATTTTAAACCCTAACTATGTGGCATAATCCAAAATCCACTATGATGATGTTACAAATAATGGGAGTTGTATTCTTAAGTCATGATGGCCATATCCTTAAAACACAATGCACGTATTCATTTCTAGAATGTTGTTGATAAACCAAAAAAAACATTTTTTTTGGCCTATTAAAAACATCACTTTACTAAGTACATTAGTACATTTTAAACACAGTGTACACAACATCAACAAGGGTAGTCTGGTTCTTAGCACCTTGGCAAGTTTGGTGACAGGTTTTTGGACATTGTTAAATACTGATCCAAATTTAAGCATTAGTTCCTCAAACTCCAAAAAATAATTAAATTAAAAATAAAAAAAAATTTTTTTGAGGGCCACAAAACAAAAAAAGGGCCAGACAATAAACATAAGGTTGTAAGTCTGAAAAACAGCATTACTGCGCAATGATGTTAAACCCCATCCAGCAAATTTAAAAAATAAAAATAAAAAATATATGGCTAACAACAACACCCCAAAAAATTTAAAACAAAAAAACATACCCTGAGAGTGATCAGACACAGCAACAGATGGTGCCGGCGAAGCTTCGGGTGAGGGTGAATATTCGGGAGTGGGGGGAATGGTGGAAGGGGAAATGGAGGCGGAAAGATCACAGGGAGGGGATATTTGGGATGAGTGGGCAGGGGAGGGAGGCAGACTTGGGGAGGATTGGAACAGGGAGGGAGGGTTACTGGGGGAGTATGGTGGTGGGGAGGGAGGGCTGGGTTGAGGAGATGCAGGTGAGGGCTGCTGGTTTGAAGCTTGTCTTTGTAGACGCCGTGCCCTTCTCTGTCTCCGCTGGGCTTCTAAAATGTAAACATAAAAACACAAAATTAAAGTTTTGAATTTCGGTTACACAATACAAATACACATTCTGTACAATAGGGACAACATACAGGAGGGTTTTTTAACATTGACTAAAATAATTGGCAAAGGAACATACATTTTTAACAGGTCACTAATTAATACTTTTAAACAAACGCATACTTACGTCTGCGTATTTGCAAATGCAAATTCCTGAGGAGCGCCGGCGGCCCAGGTCCGACCAGCGACACTCTAATTGAGCAATATTTTGGCGAAAGCCCGCTGATCGGAGGGCTCGCCTCACCTCCGCATAGGCGGCCCGTTTTGCCCTATTTGTAATGGGCGGCACAGCCTGGGTGATCCGCCTGTCCATGATGTTTACCAGGACAAGCAGCTCTCTCCTGGTAAACGCTGCGGCTCTCATGATGGCAATGGGCGTTTTTACAGAAAACATGAACTATACATGGGGTAGAAAAAATATGATTGGCTAAAATATTTACACTTTCATCAAAAACAACACTATTGGCCAATCCTTTAATCATGTGTGCCGAAAAATAATGTCACATTTGATTGGCTACAACACGCAGTGTGCAATTGCAAACATAAGAGTGCAAATGATCCTAACGCAAAATGCACATGCATTTATAAAGTTAACACAATTAGCAAACGGACATTCACAGTTAATACACTTTACTTTGTTTTTAAGATTGTGTGAAAAAATAAGAACGGAGAAAACTAACATGAAATGAACAATAAAGTTTATTGACACGAGAAAAACCTCATTTTAAAGAACAGCAAGAGTTAAACACTTAATTAGATAATTGCCAACAAGCTAATAACAAGCTGATCGATAGTCCATGTAAACATGACATGTGACCATCAAAACAGCACGTACGGCCACAAACATCAGAACATAATTAGCATACAGCGACTGACAGCACCTGACTACGATTGACTCGATCGTTCGTTCAGATCAGTCGGTAGCTAGAGGAGGTGCAG
The DNA here is from genome assembly GCA_031769625.1 of Taudactylus pleione. Classification (NCBI taxonomy): domain Eukaryota; kingdom Metazoa; phylum Chordata; class Amphibia; order Anura; family Myobatrachidae; genus Taudactylus; species Taudactylus pleione. The sequence continues at coordinate 33,225,344 of JAUIMM010000015.1, read as the reverse complement.
TGCTAACGAATGGGCGTCACTTTGTTTACGATCGCCCTGCCGTACGATCGGATTTTGCAGTTGTTGGTTGTACGACCGTGCGGCCGTAACGACCGACTCTGAATGAGGTCCTGAAATTGCAGCAAGGAAAAATGTTCGTTTAAAATTTAAAGGGACAGACACCAATTCGTCAGTGTGGATATAAAATTGTGTCCTCTCAAGTCCATAGAGGTGGCGTCCGCAGATGCTTAGGGAAGCCAGATTCTGCTTCCAACTTACACCCCAGGACAAAATGGAGGACATTGTTAAAGCCTTGTTCCAAGCTATGGCAGCTCAGCAAGAAGCTACCAGGACTCAGCAGGAAATGAACAAAATTCAGCAAGAAGCTACCAGGGCTCAGCAGTAAGCTACCAGGGCTCAGCAGGAATCCACTCAGGTGCAACTATTGGCCTTGTAGGCAGCCCAGAGGCAACAACAAGTCACCATCAAGAAAACCCGCCAGGCCATAGCGGAAAACAGCCAGGCCATAAAAGAGGTGGTACAACAGCTTGTAGTCTGGTCTGGAGATGCTTCCCCTGCTCTTCTAACTAACTCTCACACCATACGGGCCAGTCACTTTCTGCAAAAGATGACCCAGAGTGATGATGTGGAGGCGTACCTTACGGCCTTTGAAAGAACCACCGAAAGAGAGAAGTGGCCTAAAGAGCAGTGGGCAAGTCTTGTGGAACCCTTCCTGTTTGGAGAACCACAAAAGGCCTATTATAATTTATCAAACAAAGGGAAAGGGAAAATTGGAAAAAACGTCGCACAGGCAGTTTAAATGGAGATATGAATATTTATACCACTATTCCCAGAATAATTTATGTCAATATAATTATGAAATATCAGGTAGTGGTGGTGCTCACTAGAGTTAGGTACATAAGTTTAGAAAAGAAGAAAAAAGGAACTCTGTTTGGTGAGCACTCTAAGTTTTGGTAAATCTTATATAAAGTAAAACATAACTTTTAATGTGGATAATTAATATAATTAGACTCACTATTGTATAGAACACTCAAAATTTCTATCACAAAAAATTGTTATAAATCTAATACACTTTAAATCCTAGAAATCCTGTGTATTATTATTAAACAAATACAAAATATGTATATATACACAATATTAATAAATATCAAACACCCTCCTATATATAAAAAAAGGCGAAATATACAGACAATAAAAGACAATTAGAATCAAGCTTAAATAGCGTATTTATGCAGACATCAGTTGATCCCCTAAAGCATGTCGTGAATACATCCTTGCTTAAATAGCATAATCATACAGGCATCAGTTAATCCCTTAATATATAGCATGAAAGTATCTTTAATTTAGGTTTAGAAAAGTCCGGGGATAGAAACTGCCAAACCTCATTCTACTTCTCCTCACTTGGACCACGGTCTATCTATGAGGAGTGAGAGATTACTGGAAAGGCAGGTTGCCCTTGGAAACAACAGTATAACCGCAGTGTTACTCAAGCATTCATTTCTGCTGTTAGGGGTCTTTCTGTGTAGAATTGGACCCCTAATGAGAGAACTACTAACTTGAGGTAGCCGTCAGTTAATAGAGGGATAGAGAAGTGACAATAAACGTAGATTATAATAAAATATGATAATAATAATAAAGATCAATAATACTCAACGCTATGTCTATCCTGAATGAAATTCTATCTCAGTGAAAATGCAGCTTTTACATTGTAAATGATGAAGACAGACAAAAAATTCACATAAGTATGTCAGTAATACTGTAATATAATACAATGACATGCAGGACACACCCAAATTGTCACCGTATAAATTGCAATAAATCAGCTCGTTTACATCCAGACAATTGCATCAGGTGTGACATTTAATAAATATCTTGGTTGTCACAAAAAGATAAATAATTGTATGAAAATGTTGAGTAAATAATTTAAATAGGATACAGCGTATTTCAATGTTAATTGTATCAGAGTATAGCCACAAATAACCTCTACATTAAATCCTATTTGTATCTCAGTGTGAGCAGCTGATAACTACATGTGATATACCATTTAGTAATGGAGCCAACTTGTCAGAAGATAAAGTATCTGTATATATATAACTATATCTTAGTTGTCACAAAGAGATAAATAGTTGTAAAACAATGTTGAGTAGATAATTTAAATAAGATACAGTGTATTTCAATGTTAATTGTATCAAAGTATAACTGCAAGTGACCTCTACATTAAATCCTATTTGTATCTCAGTAAGAGCAGCAAATAACTGCTAACACGTGTGCTACCTATTAATGCAATAATCCCCTATTTTAACAGGATATAATTTAATGATTCAAAACAAAAAAGCTGGATTAACGTGAATAAAATATATCCTTGTAATGCCAGCAAAATATATAGATATATATTCTAGCGTACCTAAATTAGTCCCCATATAACCAGATGAAATCCGCATAGATAGTTACATCTGGTATAATGGAAAACGCTGAAAATAAACCTGTCAAAATAGTTTAAGTAACTACATATAACTAAACAGATCGATGCTACTGTAGTATAAATGATAGTTGAACGAACGTGTTTGTATTGATACGAGATACATCAAGTGTAAAAAAGTTTTTTACTTGTCAATGAATGACCGCAGGTAACCTCTATCATGAAGAGGAAGATCTAACTGGGTCATGTGCATGTAAAAAATAAGGGTCACTTGAAGCAATAGTGCAGAAGGTGTTCGGGGATACAGAACCTGATGGAGGGATGTGTCGGGTAATATATCATCAGACACCCGATGCTGCCTTGCTGCTCCGACGCGCATTTCGCCGTACCAGCTTGTTCACGGAGGAAATGGTGTTGCTTGAGTAACACTGCGGTTATACTGTTGTTTCCAAGGGCAACCTGCCTTTCCAGTAATCTCTCACTCCTCATAGACAGACCGTGGTCCAAGTGAGGAGAAGTAGAATGAGGTTTGGCAGTTTCTATGCCCGGACTTTTCTAAACCTAAATTAAAGATACTTTCATGCTATATATTAAGGGATTAACTGATGCCTGTATGATCATGCTATTTAAGCAAGGATGTATTCACGACATGCTTTAGGGGATCAACTGATGTCTGCATAAATACGCTATTTAAGCTAGATTCTAATTGTCTTTTATTGTCTGTATATTTCGCCTTTTTTTATATATATAGATTGATATTTATTAATATTGTGTATATTTACATATTTTGTATTTGTTTAATAATAATTCACAGGATTTCTAGGATTTAAAGTGTATTAGATTTATAACAATTTTTTGACATTTTTTGTGATAGAAATTTTGAGTGTTCTATACAATAGTGAGTCTAATTATATTAATTATCCACATTAAAAGTTATGTTTTACTTTATATAAGATTTACCAAAACTTAGAGTGCTCACCAAACAGAGTTCCTTTTTTCTTCTTTTCTAAACTATTATAATTTATGTCTGGATGATGCCAAGGACTATGCAAAGTTAAAATGGGAGTTCCAAATGGAAAAACCTCCATGCTCACAGATGCATGACCTCGTCCATCTAACCACAAAATGGCTGCAGCCCAAGACGCTGACAGGACCACAGATTGTGGAAAGAGTTGTGATGGACCGGTATCTGTAATCACTACCTGCGTCTCTGTGCAAGTGGGTGAGCTATGCAGACCCTAAGTCCGCAGACCAGCTAGTTGAACTGGTGGAGAGGTACGTGGCAGCTGAGGAGCTGATGAATGTGCCCCACCGAGTCCTGATGGTGCATCGGCGAACTCCCATTGACACTGGTAAGACTGTTCCAAGGGTGCTGGGCAGTGGAATGCACTCAAGACTGGGGGTGTGGAACCTGGAGACGGGCCAGCCAGGCCAGGGAGGTTCCTACCCCATAAAAGACTAGATATTAATGTAATTCAATGTTCCGATGTGGTGGTTTTGGCCATATTGCAGCTAATTGTTCGCTTACCTCTGAACTTATGCAATGTGATACTGCTCATGTCAACCTCAGGATGTCTTTCTTTGCACAACCAGCCTGTACTGCTGACCGGCAGGTTGAGACAGGTAAGCACATGTGTATACTCACTGTAGAAGGCAACCGAGTAGAGGCTCTGGGCCTGATTCAGAGCCGGACGCTATTTGCGGTCGCTCGTTCAGAAAAAGGGGACGGCTATTTAAATTGAGCGCTCACTCTTTGCGGTCTGTTGACGCCTCTATGTCTGAGCGAGCGAACGAAACATGCGCTCGCTATTTTGTAAAGACGCCTCCTGGCCGCTCGCATCATACGTCATCTCCGCTATTTATTAGATTAATCGAGTACATCGAAAGGCGTCTGAACTGCTCGCAGTGCTTGTGGTTGGATTTTCCTACCGCAATCATGCGAACAGTTCAGGCTAAGAAACAACCAAGTGACGTGGTCGATGACGCTGCTTTGTTAATTATGCATACCCTTAAAACGCCAGTTTTGACTGTTTGACAAGCCTGCGTTCGGATCACCACTCCCCGTTTTTAAGCACCTTCCCCTGTTACCACCCACAAACGCCTCATCCTGTCACTCAAATTAGCAGGCACTCGCTATTTTGCGAGCGCTCGATTTCCAACCGCAATGACTGGTTGGCGCATGCGCATTACGACCCATACGCATGCGTAGTTGTGCGAACATCGCTCGGAGCGAACGAGCGGCCGCTTACGAGCGGCTCTGAATCAGGCCCTCTGTTAGATTCTGGTAGCTTGGTTACACTTATGAAAGCTGAACTGGTGAACCCCTTGAAGCATAAGGGGAAAACTGTTGGTGTGACCTGCATACGTGGGGATACCCGGTATTATGTTACTGCAGAAGTGAACATAGAAACACCATGTGGTTCCGCGATAGTCTCTGTGGGTTTGGTACAGGGCTTAATGTATGATGCAATATTGGGGAGAGACTTAGCTCACTTCTGGAAGTTGTGGGAAAGCCAATTTTGCACAGAGGTAAATCACCCTGGCTCGTGTGAGAGGGTTACTGACATAGTAGCAGAGTCAGAGATGTTCCCTTTTTCTAGTATGATTGGCGAACTAGAGAATGCGGAGCATGATGGTGGCTTGCCAAGTGGTGTGCCGCTTATTGATGGTTATTGAGCCCGTGGCCCGCCTGCCTGATCTTGAGGTCAGGAGAGAGGTCTTTGCCATGGAGCAGTTGAATGACCCTACTCTGGTAAAAACCAGGGAGAATGTCAAGGTGATTAATGGTAAACCCATGGACCCCGATAGTCCTTTGTCATATCCTCACATGGCAGTATGTCAGGATTTGTTGTACCAGGTGACTAAGAAGGGGGTAGATATTGTGGAACAATTAATAGTTCCCAAAGCATACAGAAGAACAGTGTTAGATCTGGCCCATGGTCATATAATGGCTGGCCACCTAGGGGTAGAGAAAACTACTGAGTGAATTGTGCAGAGGTTTTTTTGGCCTGGGTTCTATGAAGAGGTATCTGACTATTGTGCATCCTGCCCTGATTGTCAGTATCATGCTCAATAGTCCCATGGTACCATTACCCATTATTGAGGTTCCGTTTGAAAGAATAGCTATGGATTTGGTAAGGCCATTAATGAAATCTGCCCGGGGCCATCAATATATTCTGGTGATAATGGATTACGCTACCAGGTACCCAGAAGTGATACCATTACACAATACATCAACCAAGACCATTGCTAGAGAATTAGTCCATGTCTTTAGCAGGTTGGGAATACCTAAGGAGATCCTGACTGACCAAGGTACCCCATTTATGTCAAAAATCATGAACGAGTTATGCCACCTGTTTAAAATTGACCAATTAAGAACCTCTGTGTACCATCCCCAGACCGATGGGTTAGTGGAGAGGTTTAATAAAACTTTAAAACACATGCTAAGGAAAGTAGTGGACAAAGATGGTAGAGATTGGGATTACTTGTTACCTTATTTGCTGTTGGCCATAAGAGAGGTTCCCCAATCCTCCACAGGGTTTTCCCCTTTTGATTTATTGTACGGGACACATCCAAGGGGGTTACTTGACATTGCGGAGACATGGGAGGGGCAGTCCAGTCCGTATAAAACAGTTATTGGACATGTTTCTTAAATGCAAGAAAGAATTGCTGCTGTGGTACCAATAGTAAGAGAGCACTTGGAACAGGCACAGCAGAGGGTATACAACCGCAATGCTCGCTTACGCAACTTTGCTCCTGGGGACAGAGTGTTGGTGCCCACAGTAGAAAGTAAACTTTTGGCTAAATGGCAAGGACCCTTTGAAATCTTAGAAAAAGTGGGGCAGGTCAATTATAAAGATTACCAGCCGGGGAAAAGAAAGCCAGAACAGATATACCATGTAAATGTTATAAAATGCTGGAAGGATAGAGCAGCACTGTCAGCCATCCGAACCCCTCCAGTAAACCCAGGGCCCATGGTACCCAAAGTGACAGTGGCAAAAACCTTGTCAGCCGGTCAACAGCAGGTAGTTAAGGAATTTCTGATCAGAAATAGGGTGCTGTTTTCTGACCTACCACGGAAAACCACGGTCATCAAACATGACATAATCACTGACCCAGGAATTAAGGTTAACCTAAAGCCCTATAGGTTGCCAGAAGCCCAAAGAGAATCAGTGTCGAAGGAAATTAAAAAAATGTTAAAGTTGGGTGTGATTGAAGAGTCGCATAGTGAGTGGTCAAGTCCCATTGTGCTCATTCCAAAACCCGACGGGAGTGTGCGATTCCTGCAATGACTTCCGGAAATTGAACAGTGTGTCAAAGTTCAATGCCTACCCTATGCCTAGGGTGGACAAACTAATTGAAAGGCTGGGGACAGCCAGATATTTAACTACTCTTGACTTAACCAAAGTGTATTGGCAAGTGCCGTTAACTGTGATCACCAAAGAAATGACAACTTTTTCTGCACCAGAGGGGTTGTTTCAATACAAAATCTTGCCCTTTGGTCTACATGGGACACCTTCTACCTTTCAAAGAATGATGGATAGGATTCCAAGGCCCCATAGACAGTATGCTGCTGCTTATCTGGGTGATGTGGTCATTCATAGTCCTGATTGGCAGTCTCACTTGCCCAGAGTACAAGCAGTGTTGGACTCCATCTATAAGGCAGGTTTGATAGCCAACCCAAAAAAGTGTTGTCTGGGGATGGAAGAAGTAAAATATCTTGGATACACCATTGGCAGAGGTTTGAAAAAGCCACAGCTCAATAAGATTGAGGCAATCCAAAACTGGTCACGACCCCTGAATAAAAAGCAAGTGAGAGCCTTCTTAGGGATCACTGGGTATTATAGGAGGTTTATACCCAATTTTGCCACCATTGCAGTCCCATTGACTGACCTTACAAAAGGCAAACAGAAAGTCATGGTGGAATGGGGTCCTGAAGCAGAGAAGGCTTTCCAGGAGTTAAAAATAGAGTTATGTACCCAACCAGTTCTGATGACCCCTGATTTTGACAGAGAGTTTGTTGTACAAGCCGATGCATCAGATGTAGGCATCGGAGCGGTCCTGTCCCAAAGCAAAGAGGGTGAAGAACACCCGATTTTCTTCTTAAGCCAAAAATTAAATGTACATGAAAGAAACTATGCTACAGTTGAGAACGAAGCATTTGCCATAAAGTGGGCGTTAGACACTCTCAGGTACTACTTGGTGGGAAGAAAGTTCAGATTGATCACTGACCATGCCCCTCTGAAGTGGATGTCAGAAAACTAGGACAGTAATGTGAGAATAACAAGATGGTTCTTGGCATTACAAACCTTTAAATTTATGGTAGAACACAGGCCAGGAAGCCAGCTGGCCATTACAGATGCTTTGTCACGTGTCTATTGTTTGGGGGCTGCGGTTGTTCCGACCCACAGGTCGAAACAAAGGGGGGGTATGTGATAGAAGCACTGGTAAAGTGGTCAATGGCAGGTACATTTGTCCTGGGTTTTTGGCCTATGTATTCTAAACAACACCAGGAGAAGTCTGTTTTGTAAGCAGACCAGAGTATCAGCTTTTGGAAAAGCCGGTTTGGGTCCTGGGGGTGTGGATGTGAGGAGAGGGAGGGCTCCATCCACAGGCCACTCCAGGTTTTGGGCCCTTCAGCCTGGTAACAGGCTCATTAGGGCTTGCAGCTGGAAATGGCTAATATAAGCTTGGTTTGTTTGTGGCTGAGTGTCTCACACCTGGGAGAGCAGGCAGACTAGCCTGTTCAGAGACACTTGGTGATAATCCTTGTAAGTACTGTGCACATGTTTTGTTGATAGTGAGGCCAATAGGCCCTACCATTATTATAGAGAGGGAATCTGCTGTGTAGCTAGTGCCCAGTCGGGCTAGGACTTATGTTTATGTTTTGTTTATGTTTATATTCATTTGGCACAATAAAGACTGGCGCCGACCAGTTTGTACGAGAACCCCAGACTTATATCCTGTTTCTACGGCTGCTGTGTGTGTAAAGAGGGAGTCCATCTACCCCAGGAGAGGGACCCCTATCCTGACTGTGTCACAATAGCTATAGAAATCCCCCAGAGAGTGAGACACTAGTAGATAGATGTAGAAACCCTCCAAAGAGAGAGACTGTAGATAGATGTAGAAACCGCCCAGAGGGTGAGAGACGATAGATGTAGAAACCCCCCATAGAGTGAGAGACTGTAGATAGATAGATGTAGAAACCCACCAGAGTGAGACACTGTAGATAGATAAATAGATGTAGAAAAACCCCAGAGAGTGAAAGACTGTAGATAGATCGATAAGGGATAGATAGATTGATAGATATTATGAGATAGATAGATAGTTGCAGAAACCCTCCAGAGAGAGAGAGAGAGAGACTGTAGATATAGAAACCCCCCCAGAGAGATAAATAGTAGATGTAGAAACTCACCAGAGAATGAGACACTATAGATAGTTGTAGAAACCCCCCCTGAGAGAAAGAGAGAGACTATAGAATCCCTCTAAAGAGTGTGGGACTCTAGATAGATAAATGTAGACACCCCCAGAGAGTGAGAGATTGTAGATAGATAAATGTAAAAAAAAACAGAGAATGAGAGACTGTAGATAGATAGATAGATATAGAAACCCCCCAGAGAGTGAGAAACTGTAGATAGATGTAGAAACCCCACAGAGAGTGAGACACTGTAGATATATAGATGTAGAAAACCTCCAGAGAGTGAGACACTGTAGATATATGTAGAAACACTCCAGAGAGAGACTATAGATAGATAGATGTAGAAACCGTCCAGAGAGAGAGACTGTAAATAGATAGATTTAGAAACCCTCCAGAGGATCTGTAGATAGATAAATATAGAAACCCCCAGAGCATGAGACACTGTACATAGATGTAGAAACCCTCCAAAGAATGAGAGTCTGTAGATAGATGGATATGACAGAGATAGACAGATATTAGATAGATAGATTGATATATATGATGGATGTAGAAACCCTCCAGACAGAGTGAGAGACTGTAGATAGATAGATGTAGAAACCTCCCAGAGAGTGAGAGACTATAGATAGATGTAGAAACCCCCTAGAGAGTGAGAGACTGTAGATAGATATAGAAACCCACCAGAGACACTGTAAATAGATGTAGAAACCCCCCAGACAGTGAAAGACTGTAGATAGACGATCGATAGATAGATATGAGATAGATATTATGCGATAGATAGCTAGATATGAGATAGATATGAGATAGATAGTTGTTTCTACAACTATCTATCTCTGGGGGGGTCTACAACACCCCAGAGGGAGAGAGAGGCTGTATATAGATAGATATAGAAACCCCCTAGAGAGAGATACACTGTAGATAGACAGATGTAGAAGCTCACCAGAAAGTGAGATAGTGGCAGAACCGCCCCCCCCTGAGAGAGATAGAGACTATAGAAACCCCCTAGAGATTGGAGGACTGTAGATAGATGTAGACACCCCCAGAGAGTGAGAGATTGTAGTTGTAGATCCCCCCATAGAGTGAGACTGTGGATAGATAGATGTAGAAACCCTCCAGAGAGTGAGATACTGTACATAGAGACTATAGATAGATAGATGTAGAAACCCTCCAGAGAGAGAGAGACTGTAGATAAATAGATAGATGTGGATAGCCCCCAGAGAGTGAAAGACAAGAGATAGATAGACAGATGTAGAAACCCTCCACAGAATGTAGAATCTGTAGATAGATATAGAAATCCCCCAGAGAGTTAGAGAATGTAGATAGATTGATGTAGAAACCCTCCAGAGAACGAGACACTGTAGATGTAGAAACCCTCCAGTGAGTGAGGCACTGTAGATAGATAGATATAGAAACCCCCCAGAGAGTGAGACACTGTAGATAGATAAATAGATACATAGGTAGATAGATGTAGAAACCCCCCAGAGAGTGAGAGACTGTAGATAGATAGATGTAGAAACCCCCAAATAGTGAGAGACTGTAGATAGATAGATGTAGAAACCCTCCAGAGAATGAGAGTGTAGATCAGGGGTGGGGAACCTTTTTTTGGCCGAGGGCCATTTTGATATATAACAATATTTGCAGGTCTGGTTTAGGCCATGCCCCCTCTGCGTGATGTCACGTGGGGGCAGGGTCCCAATAACCAGTGATTACAGCAATCCCCGGAGCATCCTGAAGATGCTCTGGGAATCTGTAACGGCAGCGGTGTGACCATCTGAAGCATCCTAAGGATGCTCCAGGTAGCACTGCTGCATAGATTCTGGCTGCAGTGTGCCATTCTAGGCACCCTGCTAGCCAAATGAGGCTAGCAGAAAAAAGCTCTGAGGGCCAGACCAAATGATTCCGAGGGCCTTATAAGGCCCCCGAGCATGAGGTTCTCCATCCCTGGTGTAGATAGATATAGAAACCCCCCAGAGAGTGAGGCACTGTAGATAGATGGATGTAGAAACCCCCCAGAGAACGAGACACTGTAAATATAGAAATCCTCCAGAGAGAGAGCGAGAGATGATAGATAGATGTAGAAACCCACCAGAGAGTGAGAGACTGTAGATAGATCACATACAAAACCAAAATTTCCTTCCTTTGTAGAATCACAGCTATTGATTCTGCTGAGTGAAGTTTCTGGAATCCCCCTGTGTCAGGTCTCTTCCCCACGCTGCATGCTCCCGCCTCTGAGCTGCATGCCATCTCTCAGTCAGCTCAGCTTTCAGTTTGTGGTCATCACTGCAGGGCCAACTTCTGGCAGATGGGACAGCACAAATGGAAATGGGAGCATTTAGTGGCACCTGGCAGTACTGCACTCAGCAGTGACACTAACAGCAGCTCTCTATTCTACACTTGGTCAGCTCTTAAGGGTCATCCTCTTGTCAGAGATGAAGATAGAATGTCTGCCGGCCAGTACTGATCAGGGAGGGTTTCCGGGTGCTCAGAAACCCCATCTACATGCACTACTGTAGAGCATATTCTAAGGTCAATATTAAGTACTTCAACCCATTTGGCTTATTATTATATCACTAAAATAACCTAATTTTAATAACACACACTTAAAAACCTCCATTGATTTTGTTGAAAATTCACTCATTAAAAAAAAAAGTTACTCTGAGTTTAGGGGCCCTGAAGCTTAAGCTTCATTAGTTTCACAGTAGATCCGCCTCTGACTACAATGGAATCATCCAGTCCAAGCAGGAGGAACCCTGTTACAGTCTCTGAGAGGGGTGGTGGAATGCTGGTGTAGTCAACTTAGAGAGCAGTAGGCAGAAAAAAGAACAGCCCAGGAAGAGTCAGAAGTTCACTTTTTCATCGACAAAGCCAGCAGCCGCTGCAGTATCCAGTCCAGCAACAAATACAATCCCCAGAGCTGGTGAGGTAGTAGGCACTGCACACAGCGTATATGTTCCAGGAGGAGACTATACAGGCCAGGAGCCATTGTCTGACGGGCAATCCGGCAATATGGCACCAGCATTGGGGCCACACGCAGCTTCACCCACCACTGATCTATAACAGGCAGCCAGGAAGGGCCAGAAGTGCAGATATGGCGGCCATCCAAGCTCCAAAGAGCTTGGATGCAGTTGGGGTGGACAGCCAGGAAGAGGAAGCTGGAGGACGGGTGGACGCTTGATGGTGCTGGCAGCTGCTGAGAACAGAGGGAAGCTCCATTACTGGGTAGGAATGGCCTGTCGCTGGTGGAGAGAGCTCAACGGGTGGCTTGAATGTTTGAGAGGTGGGTTTTTTACTGGTGGCAGCAGGGTCTCAGGCAGACAGGTCTCAGTGAGCTGGCAGAGCTCACTGAGAATACATCTGCCATCTTAGCCAGGCAGGCCACTCCCCAAGAATTCAATTGTTTTCACATAATCACTTTTAATAGCGCTCCCTATCTGTCATTTACTTTATTCCTGCCCCAAATTGCATATGTATCAAACGGTCTATCTACTTTACATTAAAGTCAAAGAGGTGATCACACAATTGCTGTTCTTTTATGCCTGTTGAGAAATTACATGTTTATTCTGTTATTTTCATCCCTGTTCTGTTCTGTTATAAAGATTCAATTATGGTAAATAAAAGGCAGCAATTATGGGACCTACGCAATCACTTAAATAATGAAAAATACTAACCAAGGGCAAATGTAATTTAGTCATGTCTATAACCCTATTTAGTTGTATAGCAGTGGGATTTTTTAAGTACTTGTTTTTTCTCCACAGTTGCACGAAGGTAAAGAGTGATAAAATGCCTGGCAGTTATTGATATCTTAACAAGAGTGGAGGCATATTGAAGTGTGGTTGTGTACCCCCATGATTCTTTTGTGCTGGGCTTGTTGGAAACCCATTCAGTTAAGTAATTCCTTCTTACGTTAAAATTATAATGTTTATAATTATTTTCATAGCAATTGTAGCAGATATTGAAAACAAGCCTTGTATACCAGCGGTAAATAGCAAGCAATATTACATTTGTGGAGAGATCAGACCCACAGGGGATGAATTAATTAAAGTATACATCCAAGTTAAGTAACAACCAATTAAATAAAAACTGTGCAAGTTGTGCAACACTTGATTTACAAGTCAGTAATATATATGTAGTGGTGTGATTTTTATATTGTTCATTGAAACAAACCTCTACATGCTTTATTAATTTTACACTGCCACTTACTGAAGACATATTAACCCAATGGCTGTTGGACTCGCTTGGTTTTGACCGTTAACCAAGCTGGACAGTAATAAGCAGACTTTTTCATGACTAACCCTGGTTGACAAAACTGCATTTTCTTCTGAATTAGATAGATTTGAAATACATGTTGTGAATGTTTTATACATATTTTTTATTCTGATTTGTGTTTATGTGTATATTGTTGTGACTGAGTTTACTGTAATTTACAATCAAATTACAGTTGTTTTAATATTTTTACTTGAATTAAAATATGTTTTAAATACCAATTAATCTTTCTAATTATATATACCTGGCCAGTCATAGTCAGCGCTCCACTATTCCCCCTTTTTTAGCATTTGTGTATCCCATTTCAGGAGGGTCAGCTCCTCCAAGTGGTAGCGAGTGACTTTTATATACACTCCACCTATTGATTTATATCTCCATAGCACCAAATAGGTATCTCTCCTCTTGTTCGCTATTCTTGTTAATAATAATAACAATGCGGACAGTCCAAGATCTACTGGCAGTCTGTGATTCTCAAGCATCACCCACTGTCTGTCCGACTCCAGTCAGGTCCATTCTAAGACTTTACTGAGAGCCACCACCTCATAATAAGTAAAAAAGTGAGGTAACTGAGCCCCCCTCAAATGTCTGCTCCGTAAAAGCACGTCATGTGTAAAGTGGGGTCATCGTCCTCCCCAAACAAAATCCCTCACCAGACGGTGAATGTTCAGAAACCAGCTCCTAGGGACGCTTATCGGGAGGGTCTGGAGCAAGTAAAGTATTCTAGGAAGTATATTCATTTTAATTATACTTGCCCTACCCAGCCATGAGAACGTTCCCCGGCGCCAGTCTCGAATTTCACCTCTAATCTTGGCCAGGAAGGGTAAAAAAATATCTAAATATAACCGTGATACATCACGATTCAGCAAAATGCCCAAATATTTAAGTTTCAAGGGATGCCAGAAAAAGGGGAATGAGGCTTTCAGGCCTTCGACTACCGTGGGAGGAACCGTAAGGTTAAACTCTATGGATTAAGAATAATTTATTTTGAACATTTTGCATTTATTCTAGTATATATTTTAAGTAATGTTTCCAAATTCCAATTTTGGCTGTGGACTATTGTGGTTCCTTACAAGTAAATGATAATATTGCATAGGATTGTATTATATATGTGAGGGAATATGGTCACTTGGTTGGCCCCAACTACTGCTGTTAATTATCTCTATAATAGTTGCCTGTATTCTAGGCAGTATATTGCAAAACCCTTTTTGCATGGTTTACAGTTCCAATTTGTCTTAAGCAAACCGTTACCGTTGATATGAGGTCCATTTATGATGCTACCATGACTATGGGAGCCTAACAAATTCGCATCTTATACTGCAATATTAATAGTCCAGTCAGGTCCACCTTTTAATGGCTCATCCTATAACTCATGCCACCATGCTGTGCACATCTTCATAAAGGCTGACACAATAGCCAAACTGCTTATTCAAAGCTAAAGCAACTCCCTGGCGGTACACAAGAAGACAGCAGGGGGTAAGAATACAAGGATATGAAGGAGGCCACTGCTTTGGAATTCTTGTTGAGTATAAACAAAATATAGTAATCCCTTCAAAGTATATGGTAGTGTATTGATGGTGTCATCTAGTATAGTTTAATAGTAGAGAAGGTAGTGAGACAATAGACAATGGGTTGACATATAACAATCTCGAGAGAAAAAAGAAAGTCTTTTTTTTTTCGTGAGTAAGAATACTAGGAAAGAAAACTCATTTTTTTCTCCCTTCATTTATTTATTTATTAACAGTTATGTATATAGCGCACACATTTTGCACAGAGCTTTATAGATGATATTTAGCCATTTACATCAGTCCTTGCCCTAGTGGAGCTTACAGTTAATTATCCCTACCACATTGACACACATTAAGGTTAATTTTTGTCCAACGAAAACTGGATTGTGGGGGAAAAGTAGCCATACTCCCAGCGGTCTACGTTGGGTTCTGAAGCACAACATCGCCGGCATTCCTGTGTGTTCCCAGTGTGTTTGTTGGACAGAATAAATAAAAGAGTAATCATATGGTACCCACACTGCAAGCAGTACCAGCACTAGCCCTTCTGCCCAGGGCCGGATTAAGGGCCACATGGGCCTGGAACTGAAAATGTTCAAGGGCCTAATATAAGAAGCAAGGTAGCTGTGACCAATGCTCTGTGGGTGTGGCAAGAGCCAAGTGGGTGTGTACAGCCACACTGTCTACCTATATAAGAAAAATCATAATTTTGTGAGTAACCCAGAAATAATTGTTTAATACTTATGATTTATGGCAACTGTGTGGCCAGCTAGGCAGCTGTTAATCATCATCCTTCCATGATGATGGGCCTCTTTTTATGTGGAGGCCTGGAGCTGTAGCTCCATCCGCCCCATTGTTAATCTGGCCCTGCTTCTGCCTAGGCTGGTAGTGTAAAAATGTTGGGACATACAACATATGTTCCTTCTGATTTTTCCGTTCTCAACAGTAGACTTTACCAGATATGGCTGGTGGCACTATAAGGTGGGGTTCCCCCATCATAGTGCCAACCAGCCCAAGGCTAGTCAGCTAAGGCTGTAATCCCTGGGGAAATCAAGTTTTCAAAAACAATGCTTTTCTCCTAGGAGCAACCAGCTCTGTGCTGAGAGCACTAGGACTATTGTCCTCTCCCCTTGTATGGTGGATATGAGGTTAATAATTTGTTATAAAAAAAGAAAATTCTCCCTTATATATATGCACAACAGGTCCCAGCTAGCTCGGCCATACACAATTCATTGGGCTGTCAGATCATGCTGACACTGTTGCAGCGCCCCAGAGCTCACTTACCGGTCCGGCGGTGCTGGTCTCCTCATAGTGTCATTGTCCTACTCCAGCTGGGTCTCCGGTGGCGCCATGCTCGGTGACATGACAGTGGCTGGTGCTTTCCCCTTGTTGGTCTCCACCGCTGTGTCTGGCGAAGGCAGCCGTGGTTCCCATAGGTGTGCACCCTGACCTGTTTAAAATGTAAAGGGGAAATGCACGCCGAATGGATCGTCACATTCGGCGCCAAATTCAAATCTCTGCCCTATAAAAGGGAGACTCTGAGCACAGACAAGTGCCAGATTATTAGGAGTCATTCCTAGTTCCAGCGTTTCTGCTTCCTAAGCTGTTTTGCTTATCCTATTAACCTGTTACTGACATTCCTGCTTCAAGTTTCCTGATATTGTGCTGTTATTATTTCACTGCTGCATGTCTCCAGTTTCGTTTCACCTCCTACCAGCTCCATACAGAGAACCCAGAACCGAGGGCCGCGACCAGCGTGTCTGGTGCCGCGAAGCCCAAACTTCCTTGCGAGGTCCCTGGGAAAAATCCCCGGCACGTTAGACTCCACGCCTCTGTTCTAGGTATTAGTCAATCCACAAGTATATGTCTGCATCAACACTATCTAGCCTTGGGCTTGTGGCAGGCACTTGGAGAACCACAAGTGCCAGCATGCCCTGACAGATAGGGCTCACTGGCACCTGTAAAGAAAGAATTAAAAAAAAACCCACAGTACATGGACACAGTAGGAAAAATCTTTTATTAAATTATGAAAGCACGCTGAGACTCTCGTTCTCCCATTTATTATTCTCATAATTCCATGTAGGCATCCCACATATTTGATAAAAAAAGAAAAACATACTATCACTCCCATTGGGAGCCCAAAGCTTATGACAGGTCACTTGTAGGTACTCTCATTTAAATGATTGGGGGCAGAATGTATCAAAGTAAAAAATGCAGTAAAAATGTACCACATGGCGATGCCAATAGGAGCCTATGGACTTCTTTAAACGAAAAATCCCTGATCCCTCTCCAACCCCCTGACAAATGCGCATGAGCAGGCTAATGGCCATGCATTCGCAACAGGACTCCAGGGTCATAAAACTAAATAGGCAGCGGTGACACAGCCTCATTAACAGTGTTAATTAATAGCTTCTGCTTCAGTTGTGCTTCCCTGCTCCAGGATATGGCAATATTTTTCTAGTCCTGTGTTTCCAATTAATGATTGTTTTTTTGTTTACCAAGATTGTCTGCTGCCTGCCCTGACCTTATATCGGTTTACCTTTGCATTTGCCTATTACCTTTTGTACCTTGTGTGGCAAAGAGAGTTCTTTGCCATGTTATGCTATAAAGAATATGACTCATTCCCTGTAACATAGAGTACACATGGGTAAAGATGGTGTTCCCTTAAAGCATTGTAGGATTCAGAGGGAAGGGGCTCCTGATGCTGAACTAGTCGGCCAGGTGATAGAGAGCTGCTAATGTTAGCCTAGTGTTAGAGAGCCATATGCTACTGGAAATGTGATGATAGAACATTTTCATCAGTAAAAGCCATCTGACAAGTGAAACTACGATCATGCGTGTTTCTTTGTAAGGAGAATCTTACAAAGTGGTGTCATTTGTGGGATCCTTCTGCTAGCCACGATTCGCATAGCAGAGACCAGACACTGGACCTCATTCAGAGTCGGTCGTAAGCGTCCACTCAATCGTACGCATCCGATGTTTCCCAACCACTCATGCATACGGTTAGTTGTGCGCATGTGCATACGAGACCTTGTGATCCAAAATGCTGTCAATCGTACGGCTTACGAGCAGGAAGTGGCTTCCAAGAGTTGATTGACATGAAAGGCTGTTTGTGGGTGTTGACGGGGCTGGTGGTCTAAAAACGCAGGCGTTCCTCACCGTTTTCAGGGCATTTCAGGGGCATACATAAATTACCTTCTATGACCGATCTTGAAGGCCGGAAGTAGTAAAACGTCACTCTGCGAGCAGGTTAGAGGCCTGGCTGAATGTTCAGCTTGAGGTTGGGTATGTGCTCTCTCAAGCACCAGAGTACAGTCGATACTATCGAATGTGACTGATGTTATGTTTGATGTTTCTATTTTGTGACACACAATGCAAGCAGCTAATAATCGTTTGTTGTTGCTAATAACACTGATAATTGGCTTGTAATTGTTTTTGTTGCAATTGCATTAGCGAATAAAAAGATTAAATTAATGTCATGGTGATTGCTTATTATAAGTTGTTTTTACCAAATTTTCGGCTTTTTTTTCATTTTTAAGCCTGCACCAGTTTTTGCAAATCCTCTGCTTTATCAATACCTTTATTAAACATGTATATTTTTCCAATTTAAAACAGACACAATTTTTTTTTATATTTTGAACAAGAATATATATTTTTTTTACACGCATTTGGCAGCATGCACAAATTAAAAAAATTATAATATTAAAACCAGAAAAATATATATATAAAAAATAAGAAACAAAAATAAAAAAGGATGGAGATGGAGGCATTAGTGAATAGAAATATGGGGACTGGACATCAACAGGCTATTTTCTTCGTTTGGGATGGGTCGGCTGAAGAGGCTTTTTCGGAACAGCCGACTGGCGTGTAAACACGCCGACTGGCCTGGCCAGAGCTGGGTGGAATTGGCTCTGGCCTTGGCATAGGGCTCGCAATACTTTGGGGGATGGCTGTTAGGCTGCCAGAGGTAGTGGTCCTTGGAGGAAGGGAGCCTCGCTCCATCATGGCAATTCAGTTTGCCTGCTCCTGGGCATCTGCTGATTGAACCAGGGCCCCAGCACATGTCTCCAGGGCCTCCGCCACCCTCAGCATCTATCCTCACCAGAGTGATCTCCATCCTCAGGAGAACAGAATTCTCCTGAGTTTGGTCAACCAACTCGGTGAGGAGAGCCACTGCTGGGGCGAGTGGTGACCCAGGAGTGGGCTCCACAGGGTCCCCAGATGGAAAACTTGGATCATCCCCTGCAGAGCCTTCATATGTGCTGGGCCCAGCCATCACCTCAGGAGCAGGCACTTCCTCCTCGGGGTCTGTAATGCAAAACATTTGTTAGGGTGTTTTTTTTAATTATTTTTATCAAAAAATCTAAAATATTTACCTTCTCTGACATGTGGAGCGTTAAAGTCGGCCATGTCAGTGCCCATATTGGACACGTCGACTAACTCCTCTTCCTCTATACACCCCTGAGCCTGCTCCTCTAAAGCTGTTAAGGTCAGCTCCTCAGGGATGGGACCACCACCTGTCCCCTTGGCATGGTCCACCCTACTTCCTAGCTTCCTCTTCAGCCGATATTTGAAGTCTGTCCATCTGTAAATGTTTAGAGTTAATTTAGTCTTCCTGCAACATTTATAAAAACAATTATAAACCAACATTCACACTAGCAAATGTGTACCTTTTACGCACAACATTATTGGATTTGTGCGTCGTCCCAACATGATTAACAGCCCTGGCTATCTCATCCCAGATCCTGTCTTTTTGTCCAGCCCCCATACTTTTTGGTGCAAGGACAATATTGTCCATGCACATAGACACCAAGGCCTCCATCTCCGCCCTCGAAAAGGGAGGATTTCTGGACCTTCTCCTTCTTGGGCCTGGCCCCCTGCTTGGGCCTGGCTCCTCCTCACTCCTTTCTTGCTGTTGTCCACCTACAACATGTTAATTTTTATTTTTTTATTTTTTTATTTTTATTATTAAAATTTAAGGAATTGGTCATTATTGGACACAAAACTTACTTTCTAAGGGCGGACTCTGGCTCCATGCTCCTCTGTCTCCATGGTGAAGTTTGATAAAGCATGAGTACTAGTGTGCTTTGGCAACATTTTTAAACATGTGAGCGCATCATTAGATTGGTTGAGCATGCATCCATGTTGCGGCCATCCATGTTTCCCTGTGCAAATTACACACCTAGCCTTAATTGTGGGCTTTAATGAGATGTGAGCGCATCATTGGTTTGGTTGAGCGTGCATCCATGTTGCGGCCATCCATGTTTCCCTGCGCAAAATGCACACCTAACCTAAATTGTGGGCTTTAATGAGATGTGTGCGCATCATTGGATTGGTTGAGCGTGCATCCATGTTTCCCTTCTCAAATTACACACCTAACCTTAATTGTGGGCTTTAATGAGATGTGAGCGCACCATTGGATTGGTTGAGCGTGCATCCATGTTGTGGCCATCCATGTTTCCCTGCGCAAATTGCACACCTAACCTTAATTGTTAATTTTTATAGTGTTTAACATCCCTATTTAAGGACCTCCTAAATGGGCCATTACTTGTGCATGGTTGGTGGTTGTTGGTTCTTGTTATATTGTTGGTCGGCGGATTATTGCACAAAACATCTTGAGAGTCAGGTAAGTGTATCCTAGTCATGTTTTTTTTAATGTTACAAAAAATTTTTTTATGTCAAATGTATATTTTACTTAGTTGTATTTTTTTTTTAATAAAAATCAGGGAATATTCCTGCCCACTTTATTGTGGTCGGAGGTAAGTGTTTCAGAGACCTGTTGCCATCATTTTTATGTGAATCCCTTCTTTTTTTTAATTTATAATTTTTTAAAATAAATTTACCTTAATGTAGTGTTCAAGTTTGGTGTTTGGCGTTTGGGGATTGTTCCTGCCCACTTTTTAGTGGTCAAGGTTAGTTTTATATTTTCTTTATGTTTGGGTTTTTACACGCCCCTTAAAAAAAAAAGGGTATTTGACTAAATGTAGATTTTACCATTGTTTTGTTCTACGACATCATTTAAATAATTTCTACGAAATATTGTTTAATTGAAATTATTTCTTGTCTTACCTTAAACACATGTAGGTTTTGGTAAAGATGGCCCTACCCAACCCTGTAAGAATCAGCAAGATTATGACTAAGTTAAGTTGAGTGTTTGTTATTTTGAAGCAAAATTCATACTATTTTCTATGTACACACATTTCAGAGAGACGTTGGTGAGCTTATCCTCACATGCATAGAAGGCATGCAAGGCCCCAGATATTTCGAACATGGGTCACCCTTTTTGGAATGCCTGATGATGAGGTGTTAACCACTTACCGCCTACCACCCACCATTATCCTAGACACTCTTTCAATAATAAAGAGTGATCTAGAAAGTCAAATTCACATTCCTACATCAATATCACCACTGACACAGTTGCTGGCAGTGTTAAATTTTTGCACCTCAGGGTCCTTCCAGACCACTGTGGGTCTGGTGGCTGGCATCTCCCAGCCATCATTCTCCAGGATCCTGAGGTGTGTGATCAATGCTTTTTTAAAGCAGATTACTCGCTTTATTAGTATGCCTTTGTATCAGGAAACCCTTGTTATGGTCAAGCAGCAGTTTTTGGAGATTGCTGGCTTTCCACACGTCATAGGGGTAGTGGATGGCACTCACATAGCATTACAGCCTCCAGCACGAAAGGAACACATATATCGCAACCGTAAACATTTCCATTCCATGAATGTGATGGTGCTATGTGATGCAACCCTCCAGATCCTCTCCCTGAATACAAAATTTCCTGGCAGCTCACATGATGCATATGTGATCCAACATTCAGGGATCTGGCACAAATTAGCTACACTGCAAGCTGGTGATGCATGGCTTCTGGGTAAGTGAAACTTCGGGATGTTGATCAGAATTAAAAATGTGACTTTGTTTTTAAATTAAAAAACTATACCACATTTTCTCACCTTCCCTACAGGCGACAGTGGATACTCTTGCACGCCCTGGCTGCTGACTGCTTTTTTGGCCCCCACACCAGGGCCACAAACCCAATTTAATGCCGCATTTACTGCCACCAGGCAGGTGGTGGAGCACTGTATTGGTCTTTTGAAAGGTCGGTTCAGATGTCTCCACCACTCTGGTGGTGCCCTCATGTATTCGCCGGTTATGGTTTCGCGTATTGTGGTCCTGTGTAGGATATTCCATAACATCGCCATAAGGAGTCGAGTACCCATGCAGCCAGAGGATGCCTTCTCTGAGGATGGCCCCCAGGAGGTAGGTGTTGTTGGACTGTCCGGGTGGGCCAGACACAATGATGTTGTGGCTCGATTTTTTAGGTATGTATGTCCAAAAGATTTTACCAAACTTATAAATTAAGTGTCATATGCTTCCTTGTTTCTCTGTTTTGAGTTTGTGAAGTTTATAATTTTCGACATGTTTAATTTTAATTTTCCTTTTTTTTCCACTACACCCTACCACAATTAAAACAATGAATAAACCCAAAGAAAACATTGTGAATGCCCTTGTCTGTGCTTGGATAAACAACAACCCTTTTGCTGCCTTGATCAACCATGTGTTTCTCCTTTTTGTACAATTCTTAATTTTGTATTTTGGAATTTTTATCATTGTGTACACCAAATGTTTGTGTTTTAATGTAACCTCCTTATGATGTTTCTTGCTGTTTTGTGCATCAATAAAGGAATTTTTTTTTTATTTAAACAAGGCAATATTAAGCATCACACATTCACCATGTTCCGTAAACATTTCTGTGGCATGAGAAATGTTTGTTTATTCTGACCCTAGTGTATTTTCTGCTACAGTTTAGTTGTCTTGTATTTTTAAATTAACCAGTTTTAAACAAAACACCACATTAAACAAGGTTGCTAAAACAGAGTAACTGAATATCCATATATTTGACCAATTAATTTTTTTGGGCAATTTTTTAAGCTTTTTCTTTGCACTAATATTCTGTATGTCTTGCAATGTTGTCTAAAGTATGTTTTTAAAGAATTTGCACCATCATTATTTTGGCCAAAAATATTAACAAAAAAAACAATGAGAAAACCAAAATTTTAAATTTAAAAAAACAATCAATAAAACCTTTTTAATAAAACATTACACCCAAAAACCATTTAGACGCATGGCTTAGATAGGTCTTGTGTTTAAAAAGATGACAAAATATGTTATTTTCAAAATTTTATTGGAAAAAACAAACAATAAATTTAAACCCTGGCAAGGTCCAAGGCATCAATAATTTTGCCAATGCTTTTTTGTGTATTAGCCAAAGTATCCGAAAGTTCACCCAGCTCCTCCCTCAGATATCTGAAGAGCATCTGTGGATCTGTAGAGTAGAAAAATGTTAAAAAGTTATATTTTGCAAAATATGAGTCATAAACATTAATCAATTTCAGTTTATTCTCTGCCCTACAAAGTGTGTGGGCCACAACTTGATGTATACTGGAAAAAAATTTAGCTACAAAAAAGACAGGCACATTTGTAGGCCTAGCAAATGTAAAAAATATGGTCATGTATTTTGTAAAAATATATTAATGTTTTTTTTTGGACAACCAACAAATAAAAAAAACAAATACTCAATTTTATTTGTTGGCCAAAAAAAAACATATACACATTGACAAAACTAAAAAAAAATGCTAAATATCTAGTTATTTGTAAATTTTCCACATATACATTTTATGGGCCAGAAACATTGAACACCATAAAGGACAAGTTACTATTTAGAGGAGACAACAGGGATTAATGTTGAACATATGATGTTGCAGTTTATTTTAAAAATCAAAAATTTAAAATTTTTTTAAAAAGGGTTAACGGCTAAGTAGCCTTAAAGCCAACTCTGGTGACAATTTTGATCTAGAAATGTTACCTAGAATAGACACCATAAAAACATATTGGACAAAAAACCCTCAACACGCAACAAGGCCTTTAATTAAATAAAAACATTACAGAAAATTAACAATTTGATTATTATTTTTGCCAAAAAAACATAAAGTACAACTACACAATAACATCCTGTATATATGAAGACAATTGTATTTTTCATAATAAAAAAAATACCATAAATACGGGCCACGCGCAGATGGCTGCTCCTCCATCAGGGATGGGTGGCCAATTATATCATGGGGGGGAGTTATTTCCCCTGAAGATCCATGTTCCGGAGGGGAATTTTGGGATGAGTGGGCAGGGGAGGGAGGACCATTTCCGGAGTTGTGGCCCAGGGAGGTAGGGTAACTTGGGGAGTATGGGGACGGTGAGGGAGAGATGGGTTGGGAAGGGGTTAGGAGGGTAATTTTGGATGGCAGTGTGGCCGCTACACCGTGTCCTTCGGCGTCTCCGCTGCTGTCCTAAGAAAAGAAAAATTACAGGCCATAATACTTTGAAGCTATAACAATACAATCAACACATATTTAGATAACAGTTTATACCCAAGAAAACCAAATTTTTAAAACCAAAAAAATTTATGGAAAGTAGTTAACACAAACTCAACAATAGGTACATACACTACAGCTTGTTAAAAAAATCACTTTGAAACAAACAAAAAACTAATATAATAACCAACATACGCAAATGCCTACTTACTCCGGCATTTATCGTGCCCGCAAACTAAACAAGACCTGGGGCGAGCGCCGACGGAGGTCTGACCACCGGCACTCTAACTGGGCAATATTGCGCCGATAGCCCTGCGCACAAAGACGGCGGCGGACCACCGTGTAGGCCTGCCTTTTTATTGCAATTGAGATAGGGGGATCAAGATGGCCCAGGCACCTGTCCATCTCTTCCACAGGAACTAAAAGTTCCGCGCGAGTGAATGCTGCGGCTCTCATGATGGCAATGGCCGGTTTTAGAAAAACCACAAATATAAATGTGAAACAGGAAAAATGATTGGCTTAAAAAAAAACGTATTTTACAAATACTAATTTCTATTGGACAAAGCAATATTCATGTGACCAAAACTCAAAATTAATAATAGCAACTCGGATTGGCTCAAGCCCTTTATGTGCGAATGCAAACTAAAATATGCATAATTACACAAACTAACATTCATAATGTTATTATAAACATGCATTTAACAGCAACACAACATTCGTTAACAAAAAAACGGTTTCAAATAATTTATTTAAACAAACGCACTAGCAGAAAGACATCGGTATGAATGGAATGACATTTGAACAATAAAGTTTTCAAACCAATTGAAAGGTAGTTAAAAAAAACACAAAACACTTTTGAACACTAATTACATAATTGTCAACAAGCTAATAACAAGCTGATCGATAGCGTTGTAAAACATGACGTGTGCATCAAGCGGCCGCAACCATCAGAAGAAGACTGTATAAACCCAATTAAAAAGACAGTGCTTTTATAATTGCTGTTTATTGTAGTGCCACATGTAGAAATGTTTTGACTGTATTGAAACACAATGTGGTACACGTAAACCAGGGAAGTTTGTTCCTGTGTGTATTGTGAACAAACAATATACTTGCAAGACTGTTTAAACGGAATCGGTATGAAATACTGCCTGGCTGGCAGCGGAAGCCCGACAGCGCTGGAAATCTTAGTATTTACTAACTTAACCCCCTAACCCTAACCCTCCTTAGGGGTGCCTAACCCTAAACTCCCCCCCCCCAAGTGCCTAACCCTAATCCCCCCCTTCCCCGCTGCCTAAACCTAAGTCCCCGGGGGCTGCCTAACCCTAAGTCCCCCCCGGGTGTGCCTAACCCTCCCTTCCCATATCCTAACCCTCCCAGGGGGGTGCCTAACCCTAAATCCCCCCTGGGTGCCCTAAACCTAACAGCAGCTGTCCGCTCGCGGCGCCCGGCATCTCTTCAATCGTGATGCCGGGCGCCTGTCTCCCGGCATCAGGGAAATGTCAGGCATCTACATCTAGACGCCCGGCATTTCACCCTCGCCGGGATATGACAGTTGGGAAGCCGGCTGTCGGTATTAAGGCAGCCGGCTTCCCGATTGTATACCGTTTAAACCCACTTAAAGGGGAAGTTTTGGGGTTTTTTGCCTCTTTAGAAGGTAATACGCAGTGGCCGCTGGCTGGTGTATGATAAGGGATGCCCAATTTCGCTGAGCCTTAACTAATGTAGCTGCGGCACAACAGGCTCAGCAAGCCCAAATGCTAGCAGTCACTGATGCCCTGGTGGAGAGCAACAAATTGTTGTGGGTAGAGCACAATCAACTGCGACTGGGTGAATCCAGGCCTGCTGTGATGCAGAAGATGACACTATCAGATGATGTTGAGGCATTTCTGTTGTCCTTTGAGAGGACGGCATCCCGGCGTAAATGGCCAATAGAGGAGTAGGTGGCAATTGGCTCCTTATTTGACGGGCGAAGCCCAATGGGCCCATGTGGATCTGGCCGAAGCCCGGGTGGTGAATTATCAGCAGCTAAAAGCTGCATTTCTGGCGTGGTTAGGGTTGACCAGGCCTGGGAATGCACAGCGTTTCCATGACTGGTGATGTAGGCCGGGGTCCGCAATGCATGCTCAGCTAGCCAATCTGACGAAGCTAACCCAGAGTTGGTTAGATCCTGGAAATCCTGGCAATTGACCATTGTGTGCAGAACCGGAAGCAGGAGCTGCAAAGATGGGTTCTGCAGAGCAAACCAGAGTCATATGAGTTGCTTGCATTGCCATTGAACGATATTACACCCTGAGAAATAAGGCCCAGATAGCAGAGAAGGTTGTCAGGCTGATATTCAGAAAAGAATCAACACAAGATGTTGGCACAGAGCCAAGGGTGACCCCAGAAGGGTGCTTTAAGTGTGGTGAACCCGGAGCACTTTCAGAGGAATTATCCAAATTGGCAGGACCGATGGATTGTTCGGTGGGGCAACGGGCCCCCACATTAACTATCTGTGTGATTATGTCCTTGTCCCTGGATAGCCCATTGCTGTTCCGAGTGCCAGTACCGATAGAGCAATAGGCTTTGTTGATAGATTTGGGCAGTGAAGTCACCCTGGTGTCCTGCACTCTGGTACCAGAAGGATTGATGGACCGGCTGCCACCAGCAAATATCTTGGTTGTCCACGTGGACACTAGAGACCGATTAAAGGATTGTGCATTGGCAAATGCCTATAACAATGTCATGGAAATGAATGGAGTGTGGGGGCTGGGGGACTAACTGAAAGAGAACCATACTTTAGAATAGAAAGGGACCTGCTATGCAGGATAGCAGTGGTTGAAGGGAAACAAGTTAAACAGATCTCAGTCACAGGTACATGTTCCTTTGATATTGGCATCGGCCCATGTACACCCCAAGGGAGGGCATTTGGGAGTGGAGAAAACTCTCAATTGGATACTCCAGAGCTTTTACTGGCCAGGCGATCCACATGGCGGCTAAGAAATAATGCCAAGCTTCCACAGTCTGCCAACAGACCATATCCTCGGGTACCCCTTACTTCATCCCCAGATTCAAAAGTAAAGTAACACTTAAAGGGGACACAGGAGCAGCAAAAGAGGGGTTCTGACACCCGAGCCTCCATACACTCCTAAATTCAAGGGGACAAGTTGTTTGACAAGGTGCCCACTCAAAAGGGCAAATGGTGTGCACATGCGCCAGGCCCTTGTAAATGGATAGGGTTCCGTAGGCCCTTCCGTCCTTAACCCCTGCAGATTACAAAAGGAGGAGACTGGAAAATCAAAACTGGGGCTCCCCAAAATAATGTTGATGCCTGCTCATGGAAGTTTGCGCTGCACAGACTAACTGAGTCTCCACAGTTGGTGAATCTAAATGAGGGGGAGTTGGGAAAAGGAAAATCCTTCTTAGTTAAAGGGTCCGCTTTACCAAGCATGGTAAAGCTAAGAGGAAGGGTATATGGCAAAGAGGGTTCTTTGCCATGTTATGTTATAAAGAACATCACTCATTCCCTGGAACATATAGTAAACATGGGTAAAAATGTTGTTCCCTGCTTGATACCTTTAAAACATAGCTGCAACACATGGGTTTGATTGGTGTGAGTGAAGCATAAAGCATTGCGGGATTCAGAGGGAAGGGGCTCCTGATGCTGCACTAGTCATCCAGGTAATAGAGAGCTGCTAATGTAAAGCTGGCCATACACCAGACCAACTTTCCTCCAATCATCCAACTAGTTGGTTGGTTGGAATGAAAATACGGTAATGCATGGGAGCAAATAACAATCAGCCATTTGCTCCCAAACAGCGGAAAATGGACGAAAACTGTTGTTCAGACAAGTTGTTTAAATCAAACAGATTTAACCAACTTGTCTGTACTACCTTTTTCATGTTTTCTGGTGTTTGGGAGCAAATCGATGAATTGCTGAGGTCTCAGTAATCTAATATGTATAGTAAAAAATATGTATAATAAACCACATCCTTCTTCTATTATGCCATCGGATATCCCTATTTTTAGATACACAAATACTTATATATGGAACACCACATGGTTGTTTTAATCTCAATACATAAGCCAAATACACGAATATGAGTTAGAGGTTCCTCATACTTTTTGTACACTCTTAACTCTCACTATCCCCAAGTATTATTAGTACCATTTCTACTACTTGATTTTTTCATAATTACCATAATTTATGTATGTAATGTTCCTACATTATTTTAATAAACCCCCTATTCTTTTAATAACCCCCCCTTTTTTTGCATACATTTGCATATTCATGTTTTGCTGAGATCAGTCTTATATGTAGTCTTTTGTCACATAACTGTGTTTCATTCAATGCCGTTATATATAACCATCAATGCAGGACTATGCACCACCCCCATAAACAGCTAGGCTAGCTTAACTCTCCCTAATACAAGTCAGGGTGGATAAAACCCTACACCAGCACCATAAGGGCGGAAATTACGCTGCAAGGACTCATTGCCACTGACCGCTATAGTTGTACGGTACAGAAGGGAAGGTTCGATCAACTGTACATTCCTGATGAAGCCTATGATCAGGTGAAACGTTGAAACAAGTGGAACGTATCGATCCCGCATCTATCGCCATATTAACTGTTATGCACAGGAGACGGAGACACGGGTAAGTCTGCCGGCAGACCCTTCCACATACCACCATAGAGGAACACGCACCCCCAGCTTACTGAATACACCTGACCGCAGCACCTGTACATCAGTAGCCAGAGGGAACCTGGAAATCAAGGGAACTAAGACTGACCAGCCATCAGAGGCATGATACTGAGCACCTTACCACACATTGGCCCTGATTTAGACCCGGACACTCTTTCAGAGCGCTCGCTCTGAATCAGGGCATTTTTTTTTTTTTGAGCCGGTCTCCTGGCCGCTAGCATAGTGGCCAGGTGATGATAACGACCATTGTGACCATCGGGCTTGCGACGAGACCCTTGTGGTAGGGTCTCGTTCCCGCAAGCCCCAGTGAGCTTCCTGCTCTAATATTTGTGGGCCGCCCTCAAATGGCAGGCGTTCTTTTGGGAACGACTCCATTTGGCCAGCCACCCCCCCTCTCCGCCTACAAAACAGGGGCGAGCTGTCGATCAGCATCGACAGCCGCCCCCCTTTTTATTGCGAGCCCTGGAGCGAGTGATTTCTCGCTCGCTCCGGGGCTCGCGCATGCGCAGTGTGCACGAGGTGCATGCGCACTGCCCGGCCATCAACCCGCTTGCGAGCGCATAGCGCTTGCGAGCAGGTCTGAATCAGGCCCTGTGTCCCTTTCCTCTAATAACTACCATTGGGAGCAAATCATTAAGACACTTTTACTGGGGTGAGTAAAACGCACTCAGTGTATCACCAAAAGATATTTGGATATTTACACATAAGGACATTATCCCCTGAAAAACATTATTACAAGTGGGGTTATTCCGGTATACACAGAAGTTATCCATACATTCTGGATTTTATATGTTATATGTTGTACAAATGTGGCATTTTTTATATTAACGTGATATATCTTGTCCTGTGGTAATTTCATATGTTTTGTATGCCGGTATTAGGTGTTTGCACTTCAGATACGGTTTTTAATGAATTGATACACATATTTACATATTTTTTATATTTTTTTAGTAAGTGTACAAATTTTATATCTTTATGAACCTACCTAATCATTATTAAATCCAAGGATTCCTTTTTGTGGATTTTATTACCAATAAATGTCATATTAGATTACTGAGCCGTATTCAATTAGAAGCGAAAAGTCAGTTTTGGCAATACTTTTTCGCCGATGACGTCATTTTCACCGATTTCATTTATCCCCGTATTCAATTAGTCCGATTTTTCGCCAGTGCAAAAAGTTAATGCATTAGACCTGGCAAAAAAAATTTGCGTATGCATAGGTGGCAAGAAAAAGTGCCGAAATGGGGTTTTGGGGTGCAGACTTTCCAAAACCACCCTTACCCCTAACGGTAATTTGTGTAAAAAAAAATTTAAAAGTACCTTTGGACACCCCAAAAAAGTACTTTCGTTTTGGGGGCAAAAAAAAAACAAAATTGGGGGACAAACTTAAAAACTAGCAATATAGACTACAGGGGGGTCCCCAAGTATGCCCCAGGTGTTTTTTTGATTGCAGGTGTTTGCAGCAGGTGGATTTTTCATGTTTTTTAAAACTTCACATTAGCAACTTCAAAATATGCTAGTACCCATTTTCATGTACCCCAAATTTGATGGGGCTACTTATTTTGCCAAAAAAACCTCCTAAATGCTATTCTTCACCACTTTCTTAAAAATGCAAAACAGCACCTAATGAGACCTTTTAAAGACCCCACATACCTTTAGCAGGGCTATTCGGGGGTACCCATAGTGATCCCCCATGTCAGTGCATCTTTAGGGGGGGTGTCAGGCTAATTTCCCCAAAACTGACAGAACTTTTTGCCAATTTCATTGTCGCCAGGTCCCGTTTTCGCTGATTTGGAATTAAATACGGGGATAAGCGGGGACGAGTGCGATTCTTTTTCGCACTCAAAACCAGGGATGACGGCGAAAAGTCAACGGACTTTTCGCTCCAAATTGAATATGCCCCTTTGGGTCATTTATTTTATGAATCTATCCAAATTTTATGAATTTGGATATATACTTATACTTGGAAAGGGGGCCCTAGACTGCACACCCTGAAAATATATATAATGGGAGGTGCTACCTGTAGAGACTATTGTTGCAAACATACAAAAAAGAATTACAGATGCACAACTCCAACATTACTCATTATATG
Source organism: Taudactylus pleione (assembly GCA_031769625.1). Lineage (NCBI taxonomy): Eukaryota > Metazoa > Chordata > Amphibia > Anura > Myobatrachidae > Taudactylus > Taudactylus pleione. Next base: position 33,194,603 of record JAUIMM010000015.1, on the reverse strand, counting down.
TAATAATACATTTTGCAATAGAATTTTGCAAATAATAAAAGAGGTTTTGGCATAATCATGGCCATGGTTAGGGGCCTACCCACCACACCCAGGTAACCTCTGAGGGTAGGTCCCTAACATACTGGGGTTGAAATCTAGAGCGCAGGACACCCCCAAACCAGCCCAGCTGAGCCACCCCATATACTTATACTGTAAGGTATGCGCTAGGAATTACTGTTTTTTCTGTATATAATTTTCAAAGAACCCACAACGTAACACTCGTCGTCTGTCTCGTAAATGTTGGGTTAGTCGTACAATATTTCCATGTTTAGAATTTTGTCTACACTTAAGTGGCACCCCTACAAGATTCAGATGTTGCAACACCTGACTGAGGATGACCCAGAACATCGGGTGGAGTTTGCACACTGAGTAACCAGTGATAGCAAAATAGCACTATAGCATGTTTTTACGCGCTATGCGAAGTAGTGGACCCGGTTTATAAAATTCAACGGGTCCTTCATGACACACTGTGTGCTGCCTTTGCAGTGTCGCAGCAGCCAATCAACACCGGCGGTGTCTCCACAACCAATTGCCGCCAGCGGATTCTCACTACAGTTCCCAGAATCCCACGGGTGCTTGCTGCTCCTTCTCCCACTGTGTCTGCCTTCTGCCGCTGCCCATTCCTCATTCATGGAAAGACAGATTACGGTGCCCTTTCCTCATACTCTGCTCCAACCTCAGCCACTCCGATCACTGTGCCTGAGCCTCCAGACTGTTGTGTTGTCGGACCTGGGCGGGGGAGATGATGGCAGCACCGGCTTGGAAGTGTCAGCCTCGGGCTGCAGAAATACATCTGGTAGCTAGTGCTGCTGCTGCTGGAAGATGGCCGCGATGCCCCAGCCTACCTGGGGGAAATTCTAGAAGATGAGGAAGCAGATGAGGAAGTTCCTGTCTGACACTCAGGTGCATATGGTGCTGCGCCTTGAAACGTGAGAGCACCTGTCCCTGGCCAGCTATGGGGCCCCTGTCCCTGGTGTTATTGGCCGGCTGTGTGGCCCCTACCCCTGGTGTTATTGGCCGGCTGTGTGGTCCTTGTCCCTTGTGTAGCTGACCAGCTTTGTGGCCCGTCACTAGTGTTATTTTCCATCTGTGTGGCCCTATCCCTTGTGTTGCTTGTCGGCTGTCACTCCCCTGTACCTGGTGTTACTAAACGGCTCTGTGGTCCATCGCTGGCCGGCTCTGTGGCTCCTCCTTCCTGTGTAACTGTGGGCCTGATTCAGCAAGGAACGCAAGTGAGAGAACGCACGCAATTGGATGATTTTTTTCATTCTGTGGATGCGTATAAGATATATTACTGGGTGTCAGCATCTTGTGCTGCGGGTGCCGTGCATATTCATTGATTAGCATATACTCATAGCGGCTGGGTCTGTGCGTCCTCTCACTTGCATTCCTTGCAATCAGGCTCTGTGTGTATTCCTTCACTAGCCCCGACTGTATGTATTTCCCATTTACCCTGACTGTTAACTGTGTGCAGTGCCTGTCCCTAACCTCCTCCTTGCCCCCAATACTGCCCCAGTTATCTACTCTTGCCCCCTCCCTACCCCCAGCCCTGCCTGTTCCTAACCTCCTCCTTGACCCCAGTACTGCACCAGCTGCTTTTTACCATTATCTCTTCCCTACCCTTATTACTGCCTGCCCCTAACCCCAAACTTGCCCCAGCTGCTATCTACCATTCCCCCTTCCTACCTCCGACACTACCTGCCTCTAGCTTCCTTCTTTCCCATACCACAGTCACAACTACTGTCTGCATTTACCCCTCCCTAGCCCCAGCTCTGCCTTCCCTAACCCCTCTAGCCCCAGCTCTGCCTTCCCTAACTCCCCTCTAGCCCAGCTCTACCCCCAACTTCTCCCTACCTTTACCCAAAGCTCTACCCCAACTGCTGCTTGCCTTTAACGCCCTCTACCCCAAATGCTACCTGCCCCCAGCACTGTCCAAACTGCTGCATGCCATCACCCCCCATAATATGTCATGGGACCCAAAAACAGTGGAGTAGGACCCCAATTATTTAAAGTCAGGGATCCCTGGGACCCACATTTTTTTTTGCTCACCGCAATCACTGGGTAACACAGCAACTTCAACTGAACCCTCATTTTCCACACCAGGTATTGTTTAGTGATGAGGCAAATTTCTTCATGAGTGGTGAGGTAAACAAACAGAACCACAGATACTGGTCAGAGACAAACCCTCACTAGATGGATGCCTGTAGAGTTGTAGCTGCAAAACAGCTGGTATGGTGTGGTTTGTTGGGTACCCGTATTGTGGGACCATTCTTCTTTGATGGAACATTAACAGGAGCATGTATCAAGAGGTTGTTAGATGAATAGATTTTTCCCACATTGTTATCAAAGGATGGGTCATATCCTAATTTCTTTCAGCAAGATGGTGCCCCACCTCATTATGGATGCATTGTAAGGGAATATCTTGATGTGCAGTGGATGGCCGTAGAGGTCCAGTCCAGTGGGCCACCAAGATCCCCAGATTTAACTACGTTGGATTTCTTTTTGTGGTGTTACCTGAAGGAACGTGTTTATGTTGTGAAGATGCAATAATGTTATCATCTGCAACAACGAGTTGTTGAGGCATGTGCTCAGATTCAGCCAGACATGTTGCTCAAGGTTCATCAGGTATGGGAAAAGAGAATAGCTTAACACTGCAACATGGTGGACAGCACATATCCTATAAACTTTATGTTAAAACTCGAGAATGAATAAAGGATACATTAAAATGAAGAACATCATTGTTTTTCTTTTCTGTTTGATATCTGCCTCCAAGATGACCAACTTCAAGATGGCCGCCAAACTGATGACATACCTTAAAAAGTTTTCCCCCACTCCCATATCATATGTGTAGACACTGGATTAATATTTCCTTACTAATTTTCTTTTTATAAGGGTGTTTCCACACTTATGGACCTCCCTGTACTTAAAGCATCATTATGTCCCCTTTGAGTCTCTGGGCCTGATTCATAGATGTATGCAAAGGTGATGGTTTACGTAATTCTCCGATGGTGTGAGATTGCGCATATGAAGATTTTTTTCTGCGGCGGCCAGCGTTGTCATAAGCGGGGGCATTTTGGACTCATCCTCAAGCCATGCCGAGGCCAGTGACTGTGTCTTCTAACGAAGCTTCACGGCTCCGGCAGTGTGAAAACACTGCCCATTCTGAGTAACCTGAGGGCTACGCAGATTACTGATGTTCATTCAGAGTGATCTGATTCTGCATTTTCTGGCGCAGCAGTGGATCAAAGAGGCTGGCAGGAGGCTGTCTATTTACTCAAGACGCCCGTCGCGGCGTTGTCATATTATTGCACAGCCACTGCGTCCAAAGTCATAGCGTCCTTCTCTGAATCAGGTCCTCCAAGTTTTATAGGTACATGCTGTGATAAATTAGTTAATTACATTTTTGTGCTTATGCAAAAGAGATTACAATTGGGGACTTTCAATAGGCAGTTCTATAGACCTCTACCTATTAAAAGTTCTGTGTTGTATACAAATCTTTATATTTTGCAACTGTGTTGCTAAAATGCAATACATTTATTTGTTCAACAGGATGATCTATGTTTGAAAAACATGTCTGTTGTAGTTACCTTCCTACACACTAGCGCAAGTTTAGTCATGTATCATCTACATAATGATTCACACAGTGCGTGTCAGTACACATTTATGTGTCACGATAGTAGGCTGGATGTGTCATAAGAGTTTCTAAGTCACAAATAAACATTCTTAAAATACACTGAAAGGATGCAACAGCGATTACATGTGAACAGTATTTTAATTATGAATGAAACAAAGTAGCTGTAGTTCACTTTGGTTTTCAAATCAACTTCATGAATATGGTTTTATTCATTACACCATCTTCATTTTCATTACACCATATTCATTACACCATATTCATATTCATTACAAGATTTGTTAGTGCTGATGTCATGGAAAAATAAATCATGTGATATTTGTGTCAAGCAATGCGTCACAACCCTCCAGAGGATCTTGGTAACTTTAACGGACAATCTGGACTTGGGTATCTTCGACACTGTCTGTATTTAAGGTTAAAAGCAAAACATATATGTTTATAATACTGTTAATTGTCCCTAATTAGTCATTGTAAAGAAGAGAATATATAGAATTCCCATAATGAGGTTTAATGAGACCATTAAATATACTATTTTAATTTCTATTCATATCAAATAAGGATAGCTGATAGGCAAAACACCCCCTACTCACCACCAAACATCAGTTAGTGACATGGTTACGTTCAGAATCCTGACAGCTGGGATTCTGGTTTTTAGAATGGCGATGACGGAATTCCGACATTTATCAGAATACTGGTGCCGGCATCCCGAAGGCAAGTAGCAGAGTTAGGGGTTAGGGTTAGGCACTGGGGGAGACAGCTACACCTTGTACAAACCATGAGAGACTAACCCATTCACTGCTGTGTCTTCTCCCACTGCTATACTAAGCCTACCCTGGCACATTTTGAGCTGGTCACTTTTCTGCATCAGTGTTAATAATATTTCAGTGCTGTACCCACACAAAACCTACAATTGTATTTTCCAAATATATAGTTGATTTCATTATGGCATCTGATACAGCAAAGAAATCTGTCTATAAAGTAAAAATGTGTATGGGTTTTATGTTATGATTGCTTATTTGTATGGTGACACAGATTCCATAGCATAAATGCAGTAAGTATAATAGCAGGTAAGTGGGGTACAATTGAGCACAATACTAAATGCATGGATGCAATTACTAGAACAAATGGCATAATGAAAGGTTTAGCATCAGATAAGATAAAGGCCTGGCAAGGCACATACAAGGTAGGCAGCAGTGATCAAACCTGAGATGGAAGCTATTGGCACTGTTGCTTTTTCCTCTTTGCTGGACTCGCTTCTTTCACCCTTCTCTGTCTTGTCCTGAGCAAGCCACTTCCCTGTACAATGCCTCCCTTACTCCTGCTCTTGACTCTGTTGCTCCGGCAATAACTACTCACCCTCGCAGATCCACACCACAACCCTGGCATTCCAAATGCACCAGATATCTGCAAAAGTGTTCAAAAGTTGCTGAGTGCCAGTGGAGGAAATCGCGCTCTATGGCAGACTTCCTCCATCTCAAATTTATTCTCTCATCCTACAGTGCTGCCCTGTCCCTCTCCAAACAATCATATTTCAAGAACCTCATCTCCTCCCAGTCCGCAAACCCCCCGCGTCTCTTTGCCACTTTCAACTCCCTCCACTGCCCTTGTCCTCCTCGCCTCCCCTCCTCACTCTTTGCCCTTGACTTTGCCACCTACTTTACATCTAAAATTTACTCCATATGTGAGGACATCTTATCCCATCAGACCCACAGCACTCCTGCCCCTCCCTTCCCTGACCACCCCTCCCCTTCTGTCTCACCAACTCTGACATCCTTCTTCCCTGTTTCTGGAGAGGTAGTCATGGCCCTCATCTGGTCCTCCCCTCCTTCCACCTCCCCCTTGACCCTATCCCTTCCCGTCTCCTCTGTTACCTGTCTCCCTCTGCCTGTTCCCATCTTGCCCACCTCCTCAATCTCTCCCTATCATCTGGCACTGTCCCTTCTGCATTCAAACATGCCCTTGTCTCCCCCATTCTTAAAAAACCTACCCTGGATCCTAACATACTCTCCAACTATCGACCCATCTCGACTCCTTGAGCGTATTGTTTACAATCGCCTTATCACCTTTCTTTCTTCCCACTCCCTCCTTGACTCATTTCAATCTGGCTTCCGTTCTCTCCACTCCACTGAAACTGCCCTCACGAAAGTCAACAATGACCTCCAAGGGCCACTACTCTCTGCTCATTCTTTTTGACCTCTCTGCTGCATTTGACACTGTAGAACACCCTATCCTCCTGTAAATCCTTCACTCTCTTGCCCTCTCCTGGCTGTCCTCCTACCTCTCTGATCGTTCCTTCTCTGTCTCCTCTCAGGACTCCTTTCCCCCCCCCCACTTCCACTAACAGTAGGAGTTCCCCAAGGTTCTGTTCTTGGACCTCTCCTTTCCTCCCTATATACGTCCTCTCTAGTTGAACTCATTAACTCTTTTGACCTCCAATATCATCTCTATGCTGATGATACTCAAATTTACCTTTCCACCCCTGACCTCTCCCCCTTGCTTCTTACCCGTATCTCCAACTGTCTCTCTGCTATCTCTTCATGGATGTCCCAGCGCTTTCTTAAACTTAACATGTCTAAGACTGAGCTGATCATCTTCCCACCCACTTCCATTACCTCACTTCCCACAATATCTTTATCTATTGATGGCACAACTATCTCCTCTATCCCCAAAGTGCGCTGTCTTGGAGTTATTCTTGACTCCTTCCTCTCCTTTAAACCACACATTCAGCACCTCTCGCAGTCCTGCCGCTTCCACCTAAAAAATATTTCCAGGATTAGACCCTTCCTCACCCAAGATGCCACTAAAACCCTCATCCACTCACTGGTCATCTAAAGATTGGACTACTGTAACCTTCTCCTAGCTGGCCTCCCAGTCTCTCACCTCTCTCCACTACAATCGGTCCTCAATGCTGCTGCTCGGCTCATCTTCCTCTCCAGACGTTCTACATCTGCTTCCCCTCTCCATCAAGCCCTACACTGGCTCCCCTTCCCCTTCAGATGCCAATTCAAGGTTCTTACACTCGCCTACAAAGTCCTCACTAAATCCTCCCCCACATACATTCTGACCTTCTCTCCCTTCACACTCCCGCTCAACAAATGCATGCCGCCTCTTTTGCCAACTGATTACTTCCTCCCACTCCTGCCTCCAAGATTTTGCCTGTGTTGCTCCCTACCTTTGAAACTCTCTCCCTCTCCCTATCAGACTCTCCACCTCACTGCATATCTTCAAACGGGCTCTCAAGACCCACTACTTCATCAAGGCCTTCCAGCTCTCATCCTAACCCACATGATACTCTCTCCTCCCTATCTTCCCCTTCTGTGTCACGCCTGTCTTACCCCCTCCCCCCCTTTAGAATGTAAGCTCTCACGAGTAGGGACCTCTTCCCTCATGTGCTTCTCCTTACACTTTCTTCTACTCCTTACTCCTCATAAGGGCACCTAACACGTCTCTGCCAACTCCCTGCTGCTTATTGTGAGTGTTTTAATCACTATTGCAGCAATGTATATAATGTCCTTCACTGTACTGTAATTTACTTGTTTGTTTTTGGGGTTTTTTTTGTTAAAAATTAAAGTTGGATAATACTGGGCACCAGTAGATGAGTTTTGATGCCAAAGTTCATATTCAAGTGGCAGGATGCCCATGTGTCCAGATTGGTTGTGGAGCTGTGGTTTAGAGCTGTGTGAGCAGCTACCATCCTTGGTGATCTCTTCCACCTATTCTGTAAGCATATGTGTTTTTGTTTATTGTTTCTTGCTAAAATTCAATAGAGAAACACATTGGGCCTCATGCCGAGTAAATCATTCAGGCTACTGTAGACCTGGGCAGATATGCAGCCCGAAGTCTGATTCATCTCAGTATGTTTCCAATATTTGTTTTGGTGTACATTAGGGGTAACAAGCATGTATACATTTGCCCCATGATAGCGTACTAAAGGGGAGAGATGTGTTTTGTCAGTGTTGATAGTAAATGTTCATATTACCCTATTTGTACACAATATGATATAAATGTCATATACAGAAGAGACACAATAGTATCTTCACTGTCATAAAATACACTTTCTCTACTCTGTACAGCTACTCAAATCTGGATATACTGTATGCCAGTGATATATAGCTGAACATATGCACATAAATTAATTTTTTATGTCTGCTTCTTTTCCTGGATATTGTCGGGGTGGAAATCCATCCATCTCTACTCTACATAAGCCCATTTGTTGGTAAGCTGGAAAGATGACTGCCATAAGATGTGGGAAGCTCAGACATAAAGCCGCAATATATGACCTGCAAAATGCAGCCTACTCTGAATCATACCCTTTGTTTCTAACGTCTACAGTTTTGATTTGCAGGTGTAGGCTAATAGTACTAAGCCACTGGTGTCATTTATTTGGTCTTTTAAGACTATCTAGGTTTTACAGAAAGCTTACCACAGTGGAAAGACAAAATCGCACTAGTGTTTATTTCGGTAATTATGTTTACTTTCTGGTCAAGTATTCCTGATAGCGTCAGTCGGTGGGTTGGGTACAGAATTCGCATTTGAACAGATAGAAGTAAATGATTTGCCACTTCACACAGAAAAAACACATATATTCACAGTTTTCATGAAGACTTGTAAATTGATGTTTAAACAGGAAATTATTGTCAGAACTGATGCTGCAGTTTAGCAGCTAAATTACAAGAAACACTATGCTAAAATTAATAAACTATGTTTCCAATTATGCATTTTTCATTTAACAGTCGATCAGATGTGTGGAATGGAATATATACATGAATACACACAAATTGTGCTATGTACTTCATTGGATGCATTAAATTAATTATGTAACCTCTGTTTGCATGGATATGATACTCATAGTATTGTGCCCTTGTTTTCACCTACCTGATAATGCCCTTCAACCAACCACACAGCTGTATCTCAGTCTCTTTTATCTCAGGATATACAAACACACAAGCAGGTATCCAGTGACAAAAGCTGGCTGTACACAGCTGGATACAGCCACTCGGGCCAACCACTGAACAGCTATACAGAACCACTGTTAACTTTGCCCATGTACTGTACATGCAGAAGAAAACCAGGAGGGTACCATTGGCATTGGTACACAATCAGATGCGGTCATCAACCAACTGTAAATATAATCTGTCCTAATCAGATGTTGATCCATATCACCTGTCTTTTTGTACCCATTCACAGAAGAAAATGTGGAATCTAAGGGGCAATATTGTCATCATTACTCAGAAAGTAAACTCTGATAGCCCTACTAATGACCCCACTCTTATGCTTTTTTTGATGGTATCTAACAACCATAGGTGGTCACACACATTGTGATCACAAAGCAGACTGTCTGTGGGTGGCTAGGTTGGTCAGATCCGAGTGATGAATGATCAGACTGAACAGCTGGATCCATAACACGGCTCCATAAGGGCTGATACAATTGATAGACACAATGTAATGTACACACATGAGGCCTGATTCCGAGGTGGAGGCTAATCCTGCTGTGGCTACGAGTACTGAAAAGTTATGCTAATGCTGCAGCTGCTGTAAAGTGTATAGAGAGACCCCCTGGCTGTGTCTTTAATCTGCCGCACATTATTTGCACATATAACTTCTGAGCAACCCCTATTGCTGCTCAGAATGTCTGTCGGAAGTAAGCCGCCAGGGCCAGTAAAACTACGTACAAAGAAGTAGTCGCTGCCTATAAAACGGTCACGACACATGCGGTTGACCATCTCCACTACCTCCCAAAAACCACACGTCTTCCTAATACTCACTATAACAGCCATTGATAAACCATCGCGACACATGCGCAGTGCGCCTCGGATGCACGCACAGTACAAATAATATCGGCCAACTGCGCAAACATCAGCATAGCATACACCTCTGACTTAGTCCCATAGATACAGACTCAGGCCACCTATTCTCATCACTGAAGCTCCACATATGGCAGTTTTAATTGCCACATACAGTATATGGCCACCTTGTTGCTGGTCACGTGCTGCCAGCATGCATTACATACGTGGATGGTCCAATAGCTCATTTACTAATATACAATAAAATGTAATGCCTGTGGCTCAGTTTTAAAAGATTTATAGGGAAATTAATACTGGTTCACAGATTGCTAAGGATGGGGTTTGTTTTGACATCCACACTGAGTAGAAATGCTCACACTATACTGGAATATTATAATGCCAATTGGAAATGCCAAGAGAATGATTGGTTATCTTCGTGCAACATGTGTCCACCAGAGGGGGCTCTCTGTACAGCTTGTGTCTGGTGTCGGTGTCCTTTTGCTAAGCTAGGTAGGAGAATAGTGGTCAATTAGGATTATGTAGAGCTAAACGTAAGACCATTTGCGAAGCGTATCCTGTGTGAATTCGCACTGTATCTGGGTGGGGATAGTGGGCATTTGCGAAGATGCAAAAGAAACACTTGCACTGTGCATGCAAAGGAAATGGGTGTATGGCAGGGGATGTAGTTATGAGACCGGCGTCCGCAATGCCACCGATCTCAATACTGACAATAAAATCCCGACAAGGGAGTTAACGTAGGCATCAAAATACCAACATCTATCTTAATCCCGACGGCGGAACGCCGAAGGACGCCAGACCGAACGAGGAAAGTCTGGGGCGCCCTTAGCGCTAGCCACGGGGTGGGAAGGGTTAGGTTTAGGGAGCAAAGCAGGGTTAGGTTTTGGGGGGGAGGTTAGGCTTAGGCACCCCTAAAGGGGGAGGGTTAGGGTTAGGCATCCCCCCGGAGGGTTAGGTTCAGGGTGCGGTAAGGGGGGGTTAGGCACCACCGGGGGAAGGTTAGGGTTAGGCACCACTAAGGGAGAGTTAGGGTTAGGGGGGAGAGGGGTAGGGATAGGCTACTTACCTGCTCTGTCGGGATCTTCTGGCTGTCGGCATTGGGCTATAAACAGGCTGCTATTCAGCCACCGGGACTTCATACTCATTCCGTATGCCCGTATGGTCAGTGTAGAGTCATATATGTTTTAATGGAATGGGATTGAAATACCGGCGGCTAAATCCCGACTGTGAAAGCCCGACAGGAGGAGATCCCGACGCCGGGTGGTAAGCATCCCATCCCTCCCCTGCCCCCCCCCCCCCGGCCCCAACCCTCCCTTGGTGGTACCTAACCCTAAAACTCCCGGGGTGGTGCCTATTCCTAAGTACCCCCCGGGGGTGTCTAAACTTAACTCCCCCTTCCTGCACCCTAAACCTAACCCTCCCGGGGGAGTGTCTAACCCTAACCTCCCCCCCCAGTCGCACCATTGAAACTTGCGCCAGCCCCATGCTAGGTGCAGATTATCCATCAATACGGCCTCCAATGTGAGTGATCGAGCGTCTGAGTACACAACCAGTTCATCAACACACCTGCGACACTCCCATAGCACGCCCATGAGGCGATCATCTGCGTGCATCTGAATAGCCACATCACAGCCTATGAACGCCCAGCGCATTTCCTATGCACTTTGGCTACTGTGCATCTAAATTGCAACTGCATCTCTGTGTGTACACATCGTGGGATGCAATCGTTGTACAAGTTTTTAAAGCAGTAGCAAAAAGCAGTAGAAAAAAATCACTCCATGAACATCGGCATTGCAGTCATCTCAGAATCGGGCCCATAGTCTGCAGTAGAAGCTTCTATATATTTTAGTCACACATGGGCCAATCACTTTATGGTTCCTGCCACAGTCAGACTATGAGAGTGCTAACTGAGATGTCAAAGGAGAAACTTCACTTTTTGGAGATTCTCATGTCTTAGGGCCTGATCCAGAGATGGACGCAGTACTGATATATACGCAGTTGAGTGATGTTTTGCTATGGTTCAGTAGCGAAAAGTCCAGAAATCCCAAACTGTGCACGCGTGTACCAATGTCCTATGCTATTCGCTATTCGCAATTGCCTATGGAATTACTGACATTTGAGAAGGGGTTTGCGATGCCTGGGTGTATCAGGGTGGAGACGGGGAGGTGACCTAAAGTGATCACAAAAATGGGTAATTTCATGGATGTGTTATGAGAGTGTCGCGGGTATGTCTGTGAACGCTCCAATTTCAATGCTTTAGGGGACATGTTTAGAGTAAACCCTAGGTTATTGCAATGTTGAAGGTGTTGAAAATCGATGTTGGAATTTTTACAAACTCCCTCACAATTACACAGACCACACAGCCTGACAGTAGGAGCATAATTTGCAGCAATTATCTCCCCATCCTGCCCACTTCACTAGGAAGTGGGTGAGATGCGGGAGATCCAGATAATCTTCCAGGGGTGCGGGGGGCTCCTCGAAAATTCGGGATCCAAAGTTCTGTTATATATGCATTACCAGCCATCTCTGAATCAGGCTGTTAGATCCACAGTTCTGTTATATATGTATCACTAGTCATCTCTGAATCAGGCCATTAGACCTAAAGTTCTGTTATATATGCATTACCAGCCATCTCTGAATCAGGCCGTTAAAGCTAAAGTTTTGTTATATATACATTACCAGCCATCTCTGAATCAGACTGTTAGCATAGGCAAACGCAGGAGGGGTTGCCGTCTGCCTGGAAACCCCCCTCCCCAGCACACACCATGACCACAATAGAAATAGTAATATAATAGAATGTTACTAGTGCTGAATGTTCTTCTCAGTATCACTAATGAAATGCTTAGCACCAACTGTGAATCTTTTAAAATGCGTCAGCCAGTAATAAATTTACCTGTATACCAACTAGGAGATGTGGAAAACATGCACTGTTAGGGGTGCACTGCTATAGACAATCAATAGGGTTAATAATTAATACTGTATAATAATACACTATCCAGTACATAAGGAGACCGATATGTACATATATGTCCAGGGCAGTGTGAAGTTCTTCTGCTGCTCCCTCAGACTCCCGGACTTGCTCCAATGCTCAAGAATGGTGCCCACATCTGAAAAAAAAACATTCTGCTCAGACAGGATGGACCTACTGCCGCATCTAGTGGCATACTGTGATCGCTGGTTCTGTATATGCTGGAATTATGCAATACAATATACTTTGTATGTAACATATTAAAGCTGGATAAGTGCTAATTATGCCCTCTTCATGGACAGGCCACACTCACTCTAAAATCAAGCATTTGGAAACCCCCCTCTGCGTTTACCACTGGTTAGGGGCTGTTAGATCCACAGTTCTGTTATATATGCATTACCAGCCATCTCTGAATCAGGCCGTTAGACCCATAGTTCTGTTATATATACATTACCAGCCATCTCTGAATCAGACTGTTAGATCCACAGTTCTGTTATATATGCATTACCAGCCATCTCTGAATCAGGCCGTTAGACCCACAGTTCTGTTATATATACATTACCAGCCATCTCTGAATCAGGCCGTTAGACCCACAGTTCTGTTATATATACATTACCAGCCATCTCTGAATCAGGCCGTTAGACCCACAGTTCTGTTATATATACATTACCAACCATCTCTGAATCAGGCCGTTAGACCCACAGTTCTGTTATATATACATTACCAGCTATCTCTGAATCAGGCCCTTTGAGCTAAAGTTCTATTATATATGCATTACCAGCCATCTCTGAATCAGACTGTTGGATCCACAGTTCTGTTATATATGCATTACCAGCCATCTCTGAATCAGGCTGTTAGATCCACAGTTCTGTTATACATGTATATGCATTACCAGCCATCTCTGAATAGGGCTGTTAGATCCACAGTTCTGTTATATATGCATTACCAGCCATCTCTGAATAGGGCTGTTAGATCCACAGTTCTGTTATATATGCATTACCAGCCATCTCTGAATAGGGCTGTTAGATCCACAGTTCTGTTATATATGCATTACCAGCCATCTCTGAATAGGGCTGTTAGATCCACAGTTCTGTTATATAGGCATTACCAGCCATCTTTGAATAGGGCTGTTAGATCCACAGTTCTGTTATATATGCATTACCAGCCATCTCTGAACGTTAGAGCCAAAGTTCTGTTATAAATGCATTACCAGCTATCTCTGAACGTTAGAGCCAAAGTTCTGTTATATATGCATTACCAGCTATCTCTGAACGTTAGAGCCAAAGTTCTGTTATATATGCATTACCAGCCATCTCTGAATGAGGCCCTTAGATTGAAAGTTCTGTTATTTGTGTATCAATCTAGGTCTCTGTTTTTATCTTAAGTTTTTAGAGCTATGTGCTTCAGGGCCTCATATTTTTAATACTATTAGCTAGATTTTTTTAAAATGTAACTGTGTACAGAGGCACTGACCAGACAAGTTAAATCAATGGTCAGTTGAAATTACTCTGTCCAGCTAAAACTGGATTGTCAAGTCAATTCTCTGACAGTTGTCTCTGTGCTGCTTTTCATTTCCAGCTTGTTGAATCAAGTTACTTATAGAATTTGCCTTACCCTTGCAATTAAATCTGTCTTGGAAGAGGGCCGCTGGGGCATGTATGTTCCCCAAGCAGTTTAGAAAATGTCAGATTGTGTGTCTATAATGTAGTGCACCTGCAAATGATTAATAGCCTATTTATATAACATATTGAATGATTGCAGATTTACAATGAACTACATGTGTACAATTTTACATGTATGACGGTCATTAAGGGGCCTATTCATCATCGGGGGCAGTATGGCCCTCGGATGATGAAGTATTTACCTCGCCGTTGGGGATACTTTAGTATCCCCCTCGCCGCGGAGGGTACTTAACACCAGTGCATTTAATCATTGCTGCAGTGTGAGGACAGCTTCTCTGTAATACCCCTTTTACACCGGAGCTAAAACCCGGGTTTTTGAAGGGTTAACCCGGGCAGCTCCCTGGTGTAAAAGGGCAGAGGGTTGGATCGCCGGGTCGAGTGACCAGGCAATCCAACCCAGGTAACTAGCAGGGTTTAACACGGGCGTAGCCCGTGAAACCCTGCTATGGGAACAGCGCACTCCGGGTCACGAAGACCTGGAGTGCGCTGCTAGCCGGCCGATTGGTCCGGCTTCAGTGGCGCTTGGAGATGACGTCATCTCCAAGCGTCCACTTTCACTCCGCAAAAGCCGGGTCTATGCAGACCCGACTGCGGTGTGAGTGGCGCTGACTCGGGAATATCCCGAGTCAGCGCCGGCAAAATTCCGGGTCTGATCCGGATAGGAACTTTGTTCCAACTCCGGGTCAGACCCGGAATTTAGGTGGAAAAGGGGTATTAATCTGCTGTCCCCGCGATTAGTGGCACAGCTACACAAGTAGCTGCGTTACTTACCTGTCCCCGTGGACGGCTTCTGCCTAAGGTCACGCATGTGCAAAGCTGCTGGGGAGTCAGTGAGGAGGCAGTGGACGGATCCGCTCAGATTCTTCTTCGCATCACCAGGCGGGGGATTCGAGAACAAGCCCCATCTTTCATTTTTCGTAGTTTGCAGAATATCAGGTGGTCCTATTTGGACCCCTGATGATGAATGGCCCGGTAACTTAAATATGCAGAAACTAGCGTTTCCGCATGGTTCCTGGACCATTTAGCGTATGATAAATAAGCCCTTGAATAAGTCTCTTTTCAGTTTTCACCAATGTGATCATGTATAATCTAACAACCTCCCATGGTGCTTTGTTCTGTACTGACCAGGAGCTATGGATCATTAAGATAAATGCTTTAGCTGCATTCAGGATTCATTCAGCATTTGGCCAAGGTGTGCAACTATAGACAAAGCATTCCTAATACTGCTAAGCACCGTGTCCTAATCGGGTTCTGAATCTGATGCAGGTTAAAAAAAATTAAACTGCAATCAATTGTGCTGCTGTGAAATCAGTGGTCCTGTCACTGGTAAAATGGCTATCACATATCTCCGATTGTAGCCGCTCTGCGCCAGCGCAGGACCCATACGGCACATATGCAGTACGAGCATGCGATCCCGCATGCAGAGCTGCAGCAGACTGTCAGTAACTGACAGTCTGCTACCGTTTCTGGGCTCGCTGCCGTTGTGATGGGCGGGAGGAGAGGCCAGGATCTCTGTCCGCTGATGTAGATTTCCTTGCCTCTAAACAACGGCGATCGCTGGCTTGAGAGACTCAATTGTCACTAAACCGGCAGAGGATCACGCCGATGATCCGATGCTGAGTCCATGGATGCAGCTCAGATCAGTAATGCATGGAGGAGATATGACACCTCCTGCTGCATTACCATATTAGTGCTGTTGCAGCTGCTACCATGTTAGGAGCTGCAATAGCAAAGCTGTCCGAGCCTGAATCACCCCCATTATCCTTTATTTATAGGCACCACAAGTGCTCTGCAGCTCTGCACAAAATACATACATAGTAGGACAAAAACAAATTGTATATAGCAACCATTATCTACATAGTTTTGCAAATACAGTTTCTAGAACTAGTAAACCTGCACTGGTTTGGCCTGTACATCAGTTGATGGTGGCATATTATATTAGATATGCATACATTTATTTAGTACACATTTTGAATATAATGATTCAAAAATTTAAAATATACATGGTAAGTATCTAATCGTACATTCCTAAAATCAACATAAATCAAACGGCAAACAATTTAAATGCATCAGGTCTGAATTGCATAACTAATTAATAAAAGTCTCAGGTAGTAAAGACTATGGGCCGTATTCAATTAGCGGCGATATTATTGCACCTGCGATAATATTGCCGATTTTTCGCCGATATCTTCGCATCGACGATAATTTATCGCCGATTTTCATGTAAAAATGGATAAAACTTTTCTCCGTTTTAAAAAAGGGGGAAAATTTGCAAAAGCCCTATTTTTGTGTAAAAATGTGGGGATTTACGGCCGATTTGGGGATGATTTCGCCAACGACGGCGAAAAACGGCCTTTTTCGCCTAAAAACTAGAGAAAATTTTTCTCCAGTCTAGGGCAGACGAAAAAATTAGCAAAATCCCTATTTTTGAGTAAAAATGTGGGGATTTCTTACAGAACCCTTTGGACAGCCCCCCTAATGATACTTTTTCGTGAAAAAGGCATTTAACATATTGGGTCTGGTATTTCAGAGGGTCATAAGGATGCACCAAGTGTTTTAACATCGCACGTGACTGGCGCAGGTGGTTTTTTAAAACCGCTAAAAAACGCCTGCGCCAGCCACGTGCAATGTTTAAAAAACTTGGCGCATCCTTATGGCCCACCGACCTACCAGCCCCAATATGTTAAATGCATTTTTTCACGAAAAAAAAAAAAAAAATTGACCAAAATTTCAGCGGTCGTTTATCACCAAAGTACGCAATTTACGAATTTTTTTTAAGCTAAAGTATCATTAGGGGGGATGTCCAAAGGGTTCTGTAAGAAATCTTTAAATTTTTACACAAAAATAGGGATTTTGCACATTTTCCCCCTTTTTTTAAATGGAGAAAAGTGTTTTCCATTTTTTACATGAATAATCGCGATAATATCGCCACACAATCGGCAATATTATCGTTGAATACGGCCCTCCCGCCTCAGCCATCACTACCTTGCTTACTTCCTGCACTCGGGTCCCCCTCTACACACTCTTGCCTCATGTCATCTGTCTGTCTCCACTCTTTCCCAGATTGTAAGCTCCTAGGAGCAGGGTCCTCTTCCCCACTGTCTCACAGCCTTCTTCTCTAGCACTTCTGTGACAGCCTTCACCTTCAGAGCTGTACTGTGTATGGAGAATTGTGTTGCTAATTGTTACTTGTGCTCTGTTTATATTTTGGTTACTGTATTGTAATGTAATGTTCTGTGTACCCTTTACTGTATGTACGGCGCTGCTGACCAATTGTGGCGCCCTATAAATAAAATTTTATAATAATAATACGGCCCTATATCGCAAGTGGCCCCATTCATGTTAATGAAGGACAGAACGAGTTGTCGTTCGTTCCTTCATAACATCGCTCTAATGTGTATCCACAGTACCATATGTCGGCCGACGGACCGACATGTAGACCCCGGTTTACATCGTCCTGTGTACCTAGCTTAAATAGCCAATCTCAACCTGCAGTGTAGTCCAAACACTCCAAGGTTGCAGCTGTATAAAACTCAGATACAGTATCTGTAGTAGGTAACGGAATCAAATAAAGCACTGTTCATTGGAAGTACCAGATAGTGGATCTTAAAAGAGCATCAATGCAGTTGCTTCATAATGGGAGATTTTATGTGTGAGTGTTGAAATCCATGTGCAGATACATACAATTGAACCGTTATAATGTAGCTCACTGCTGATAAACCCTATCCGTCTGGACAAATGACTACATTTAGGATGGTATAAGTTGTGAAATATAGGTACTCAGTGTAAGTTAAAACGGCACCCGAGGATCACACAGGCCCGAACAAAAGTCCATTCATTCATTCATTCCTGATATAGTATATTAGATGAAAACCGTGCCAAAGGGAAACTGTATATCCAATATAAGTGCTCACAGCTAGCCAGTTGGAACTGGAACAGTAATATCCTGAACTCTACTCAAGTGGAGTTTAAAAAATAACAATGGCCCTCATTCAGAGCCGCTCGTTAGCGGCAGTACGCTCGTTCCGAGCGATGTTTGCACATCTGCGCATGCGTACGGTTTTTAGTACGCATGCGCGAACCAGTCAGTGCGGCCAAAAATCGTTTGTACGCTATATAGCGAGTGCCTGCTATTTTGAGTGACAGAATGAGGCGTATGTGGGTGGTAACAGGGGAAGGTGCTTGAAAATGGGGAGTGGAGATCCGAACGCAGGCGCGCTTAAAGGTCAAAACGGGCGTATTATGGGTGTGCATAATTAATACAGCAGCGTCATTGACCACGTCACTGGGTTATTTTATAGCCAGAACTGCTCGCAAATTTGTGGTAGCAAACACCAACCACAAGAATAGCGAGCAGTTCATACGCTGCTCGATGTACTCGATTAATCTAATAAATAGCGGACATGACGTATGGTGCGAGCGGCCAGGGGGCGTTTTTAACAAATAAACGAGCGTATGTTTTGCTCGCTCGTTCAGACTTAGAGGTGTGAACAGACTGCAATTTGCGAACGGATCATTTGAATAGCCACCCCTTGTTTTTGAACGAACGACCGCAAATAGCGAACGGCTCTGAATGAGGGCCAATGTCCTGACTCTCTCCACGTTCAACGCTAACAAGGTAAAATAGAGCAAGATGAACATACTTGGTTAATTTAGGTATATCATCCAGCTCATTTATACATATCTTTGATAAATATTAAATCCATGACTTTTGTTTGCTTTTTAAGATATTTATCTGTTCACTTTTGGCTCTCTTTAGAAATGAATCAAGTGATTTATTAGCATAACACTTATAATACACTTTTAAATTGAATATAAATATTATTTTGTCTATACATTTTTAGTTAAACATGGGAGCCTAAGTTGTTCTATACGGAAATTCTATATCAAAATGTATGAATATAATTGGTAGCTGCCATTATGTTATACCCATACATTGCCAATGTTAGGGGAGAGCAGGCCAACTGCATCGCCCTCACCAGCATATTCACAGGGGAGCAGACACTGCCGCCCACATGGTCAGCATACTCAGCTCCTGCTGCTGCAGAGATTCCGGTGATCTGATTGGCTACAAAACTAAAACATCCTAGATGAGTAGGAGGAGAAGATGGAGTGCAGTACAGGGCTCACACCCCAGTCAGCAGGCCTTACAGTAAGCAGCTACCATTACCAGAAGTACCTGCACTTAAAATGACCATAATTCTTTAAATGATGTTAAATATACCTTAAAATATAAAATGTGGTAAGATGGTGAGGTAGCGTCCTGTACTGCAAATCTAACATCCAAGCCCTCTCTGCAAATTGAGACCCGTCTGGTATCAATGTGTACTGCCTCTCCATAGAAGTAATATGTTACTATTAAGTATTGTTACATATCAATTAGACTTATTCCCCCTACTACTACTGAAAACTTTTACTAAAGAGTGTCTGTTGCTACTAAAGGTGTGTACACACGTAACGATTTTTTGAGCGATTTAACTATAACGACGTCGTTATTGTTCAATCGTTCAAAAAATCGTTCAGTTTCTGAGTTAGAACAATGACCGAATATCGTTCAAGCGCGCTCCCGTTTGTAGTTCATTTCAGACTGTCCATCATAACGATTTTCGTTAAGGGAAGGAACATTTTTCGTTCATCGTTGTAAAAATCGTTCATTACACATTAATCGTTGGTTACAAAATCGTTGTGTGTGTATGCAGCTTAACAGTGATGTAAATGTCCATTGCTACTAACAGTGGTGTAAATGTCCATTGCTACTAACAGTGGTGTAAATGTCCATTGCTATGTCCATTGCTACTAACAGTAGTGGAGAATACTTAATTATTGGGGAACAATAGGCCCCCAATGATGAATAGGCCCCATAATTTAATATAATAGTATTAATCACACAGGCTCCTTCAGCATTTGTGATGTCACCTTCCTCAGCCAGCCCCCCATCACCTTCCTCAGCCAGCTCCAAGCCTCTCACTACCGCAGCCAGCCTCGGCATGGACGGGGATGTCATTTTGCGATGTGACCTTCGAAGTGACCTATGACAATGCGTCACCAGTTGCCCGAGCCGCGACTGAGTCTGCAAGAGCCCAGTACAATGTGCACTCTGCACGAGTTGCATGCAGAGGGAGCAAGGAGAGAAGGGAGGAGGGGTGCTGCTCTCTCTAAACTGTGGTACTGTGCCCCCAAAGGGGTGTAGCCCCCGTTCACCGCACCAGTCTAAAAGCCCTGGAGCCTGCCCTCCGTCACCATCTCAAATTCGGCACCCGGGACACGTGTCCCCTAGCTACCCCTCTTAGCTACCCCGCTTAGTTGCTGTCCTGATCTCAGAGATGTGCTTCACTGTGCATATGTGCGAAAGTAATACTTGCCAACTTTCTGGCTGCCAGGTTGGCGCAGCAGGTGGCGTGGCAGCAGCATTAGTGGGGGAGCATGGCAATGCAATCATGTCATCACGACCCTGCCCCCCCAGATAAAACTGAATTCTGCTCAGTGATGAGCCTAACTGTGATGTTCCTTTCCTCTGCAAGCAGGAAGTGCAGGAATATGCGCAATGGAGGAATAGGGGGCAAACAGCAATTACACTAAGCGCAAAACCATCAATATTAGTAGTACTTATTAAATATATTAATTAAAAGAGTATATCAAAACAAGGTGAGTAAAAGAGTGTGCAGGGCACACATGCCTGCCAGCATAAAAATATCCATGATTGAGTTACTGGTAGAGGACATAGTAAGCAGTAGGCATAGTAAGCAGAATAATAAAGACTAAAGGCCCCTACACATTAAAACGATATTGCCAACAATCTGACAGTTTGGAACAATAATTCAGCAATATCGTTCCGTGTGTATGCACGATATCATGATTTGCGCGCTCCCGTCGGGTTGCCCATCGCTTTGCCTGATCTTTCTGCATGTTCAAATGTCCATAGCAACCAAATCAGATTCTAGCTATTATCTTCTAAAACTGCGTTTTTCAACCGATGTGCCGGTTATTAGGTGTGCTGCGCAGTCATATCTGCCGGTCAGATCTGCCATACTGCTTACCGGGCAGCGCTGAGCTCTTTTGGGAGTCTCAGGCCTACCCTGAGCCAATATGTATGCAGACCCAGCGGCGTCACATCACAGCTCACGCACGCCGTGTTTCCAGGCCGTCAGCTCTGCGGCCACAGCAGCATCTGGAGATGCCCTGCATGAAGGGGAAACATAACCTACCCGCGGCCACCAGCACCACCAACCAGCCTGCCTGCCTGCCCCCCACCTACCCGCGGCCACCAGCCAGCCTGCCTCACCAGCCAGCCATCCCGCCCTTCTGCACACTGCTGACAGCTCTGCTGATGAAGGACAGGTAGGGGCAGAAAACTTTTAATTTATTTTTTATGTGGGAGCCAGTTTGTTTTTTGGGGAAAACAAGTGTTTTTTTTTCTTTGGGGGCCAGCCAATGGTTTTATTTTTTGTGGGGAGCAATGTGGTTTTTATTTTTGTGTCCAGCAGTGTGTTTCTGTGGGGGCCACCCAATGTTATTTTTTTTCTGTGGGGGCCAATGTATGTGCATTTTATTCCGGTGAGAGACAATGTATCAGGGTTGCCTACCCTCCCGATTCGGGCGGGAGCCTCCCGATAAATGGGTGCAGCTCCCGCCCCCCCGGAAAGACAGGCAAGCCTCCCGCCTGCCACCGATCCCCCGAACCCCCCTCCCCATTACCTGCTAAACCCCCGCAGCAGGGGGGCCGCTGACGCGATTCGCTAAAATGATGCGATCGCGTGGCCCCGCCCCCTGCCACGCCCGCAAACCAACCTCAGCTCATTTGGACCCACCCCCTTTTGCCAGCCACGCCCTCGGTTCTGCCGATCTGGCTGCTCCCTCCCGGAAGGAGCAGCCAGATTGTCGGCAAGTATGCAATGTATGTGTGTTTTATTTCTTTGGGGCCAATGTATATGTGTTTTATTCCTGTGAGAGCCAATGTATGTGTGTGTTTTATTTCTCTGGGGCCAATGTTCAATGAAACTCAATTCAGTGCGATGTTGAATAGCCGCGGGAGGGAGCTCCTGAAGCTATTCAATACACCTCGCTGTTTGGGCGGGCAAAGGATTTTTTTGCCCCCTGGGGATGCGAGAAATCCGACAAAAGTGCCGGGCGTGCAGCTGTTTTACTGCTTGGAGCGGCGCTAACAGCCGCGCCCGGCACTTTAGTCAGAGAATGCCTGTTCTCGCGCCTTAACACCCTTGTTAAGTCACGAGAACGGGCATTCTCTGACATAACAGCGCACTGATTTGAATAGCTCCGGGAGCTCCCTCCCGGCGCTATTCAATTAGCGTTGAATCGAATTCCCCCCTATGTGTGTTTTATTTTGCTGGGGTCAATGTATGTTCGTTTTATTCCTGTGGAGGCCAATGTGTGTGTGTTTTTTATATGGGAGCCAATATGTAAGTTTCTTCATAGGTCGCACACGCCGCATCGCCGGATGGTGTGCCTTGACAATTTTAAAATCTTGCGCAGTGTGCCTCAAGTTGAAAAAGATTGAAAATCACTGTTCTAGAAGGTGCTAGTTAAATGTTAAGTAGAATCTGATTGTTTGCTATGGGCAACATCTCTACTTTTAAAAACTCTAATTTTAGTAAATTTACCCCTGAGGGGTATATTTACTAAAGTGCAGGATTTCAGAGATGTTGCCCATAGCAACCAATCAGATTCTAGCTATTATCTTCTAGGTGCTAGATAAATGTTAAGTAGAATCTGATTGGTTGCTATGGGCAACATCTCCACTTCTAAAAACCTGCACTTTAGTAAATATACTCCTAAGTCTGTTTACATGTGTTTTGACAGGCAGCCTGCTAGCCAGATGCTGGCATGACTTGCTGGGGGGAAATGGAATACAGCAACCTGACAGCAACAGATTACAATTGCCTGGAATAGATTAATATTGTTCTGGCCTTACCCGTCTATTAGTTGGATTTTTTTTCTTTGCTCTATAGATACGTCAGGTAACAGGTTATTCACCAAGCAGCAGACGGTGTCCGCATTGATGCGCGGTATTAGCACAAATACTGTTATTTGCTGCACTCTGTTATTTTCCAGCCCAGCTGGCTGATTATCTTCAGCTCCCACTTACACTGCAGCAAAGGTTCCTGGTTCATGTTTTTTACATGAGTCTCCAAGCCTCTTGAAAAACAATGCTCTTTGGAATATTAGTGATTGGGCTGTGTTAATGCTTTATTATAAGGCTTAGGCACGTACCTATATATCAACAATTACAAGCCTTTTACCAAATCTCCCTACAGCAATAAAATATGGGTGAGTAATGCTAAAAAATGAGACGGGGATCTGAGCCTGCAGAGCTGAAGTGAACCTTAAATGCTCCTTCCTCCTATTTTCGAATATGGATTTTCTTCAGCCCATTAACCAAACCAAAATGCATCATGTTTTCCCAAATGTCAACTCCTATACACCAGGGATCCTCTGCTGCTGCATACCCCATCCACAGGTTTTCAGCGAGCTTGTATCCATTGCCTGCTGTCTGTTGAAATATGTATGCTAATTATGCAATTACCCTGATGTTCTCTTGTTGCTTCTGTACTTTGGCATAATCAGACAAGAAAAAGTTTTCAATAGAGGTAGAAATGGGATTTGCTTTGTGGAGAATTCATTTTACTTATGTATCTCTACTGAATAGGGAGGAGAGTTTTCTGTAGGGAATTGGGGCAATTGTTTCTTCTTTTTCGTTAACAGAATAGATCTTTTGGAGCTGTCTGCAGCAAGGAAAAATGGCTGCGTTGTATTCTCTAATGACTACACAGCTCTCAACTGTGCACATCAAAACTATAGTCATTTGATAAAAGGAACACAAACATTTTAAATGTAGATTTAAACCCAAAATTAATATCACGTACTTTAAAACTCAAAGTAAGGAACATGCAACTGAAAGTGACAGAATACCATTTTACGTCATTTCTACAATCTCAGCCATCACTAACCAAGAGCTACCATGATGGTCTCTCCCAAAGTTGAAAGCATTGTGCAGTATTCAATAAGAACAAAATAAATACTCCGATACTAGAGTTATGTTGATATCTTTTGTCTTTTTTAGGAAAAAAAAATGTGTGATGAATATACAGTAGCTGTCTACATTCCAGACTAGAAATGTGCAACAATATAAGCCACACTCCTGGCCAACTTCCAGATCTGCCAAACCACACCCACTTAGAGTAGGCCACACCCATTATGGGCAATGAAATTGTGGACTAGAGCAGGGGTGGCCAACCAGTCGGAGGCAAAGAGCCAAAAAAGATATGTAGTCAATGGAAAAAGCCGATAGCATGCGCGCTCCGCAGGAAAAAAAGGGTGTAGCTTATGTCGCAAGGCCATGCCCCATTTTTGTGCGCACACCTTTGGTATGACATTTGCAGGAGCATGACCTTGTTCACACCCCCATTTTTAGTCACGCTGGGGGCGAGCCCAGGACATTGAAAATAAGCATTTTACATAATCTTCCCAATATACATTTTTCACTGTTGAAGTGAAAGAAAAAGCCAGAGCAACATAGAAAACATTGAAATAGCCATGTTTGCATAAAATACATATTGAAATCCAGAACCACATAAAATACATTGAGAATTCCAGTGACCATTATGATGTCCCCCTTGTATTTGTGCCCCATATGCAGTGCCCTCCTGTAGTTGTGCCCATCAAGCAAAGCCCCCAGTAGTTGTGGCCCTTATGCAATGCCCCCTGTAGCTGTGCCCATTATTCAATGCCCCCTGTAGTTGTGCCCCTTCTGCAATGCCCACTGTAGTTGTACCCCATATGCAGTGTCCTCCTGTAGTTGTGCCCATTAATCAATGCCCCCAGTAGTTGTGCCCCTTCTGCAATGCCCCCTGTAGTTGTGCCCATTAATCAATGCCCCCAGTAGTTGTGGCCCTTATGCACTGCCCCCTGTTGCTGTGCCCATTAAGCAATGCCCCCAAGTAGTTGCGCCCCTTCTGCACTGTCCCAGTAGCCGTGCCCATTAAGCAATGCCCCCCAGTAGTTGCGCCCCTTCTGCACTGTCCCAGTAGCTGTGCCCATTAAGCAATGCCCTCCAGTAGTTGCGCCCCTTCTGCACTGTCCCAGTAGCTGTGCCCATTAAGCAATGCACCCTGTAGCTGTTCCCCTCCTGCAATGCTAGCTGTAGTTGTGCCCCCAGCACTAGCTCCCCCCCTCCCTATGAAGAAACTTACCTTCGAGCTGGCACCGCTCCACGACGTCAGGGCTTCTGAGTCCCGCCACACCGTCGCTGCTGCTGCTTCCGCCGCCTGCTGGATCTAACTGGATCCAGCAGACTCGCGGGCTCCTCACATTGCTGGTGATGTCATGACATCACCCGTGCACTGCATTACTGGGAACGCTGGCCTCTGATGGCTTTAGAGACCAGTGTTCTCAGTAACAATGGAGGTCTGCCGAGCCGCGAGCTGGGAGCCGCATTAGAAGCTCAGAAGAGCCTCATGCGGTTCAAGAGCTGCGGGTTGGCCACCCCTGGACTAGAGCGTTCGTAGGTATGTGATAGGCATAAATGGGACTTCTGACCTGGAGATATCAGCAGTATATTTGCACTTGCATAAAGGAGACAGGTATTAACCACAAAGTAATTGACAGTAAAAGATGGGGCAGGAATTATAGTGACAAATACTGAATAATTCAGTACCTTACAATAAGGCCTGTCATTGCACTGGGTGCTGTTTGTGCACCTGAGTCCTACATACAAATACACAATAAGCTGATACTCGCAGGGACACCATATACATTTACTATTGCTAATTCACAGTAGCATGCAAGTTAGCCGCATAGTGTGCATGGAAATACAGTCAGGTGCATAAATATTGGGACATTGACAGAATTTTCATATTTTGGCCTCTATTCACCACCACAATGGCTTTGAAATGAAACAAACAAGATGTGCTTTAACTGCAGACTTTCAGATTTAATTTGAGGGTAATTACATCCAAATCAGGTGAATGGTGTAGGAATTACAACGGTTTCAATATGTGCCTCCCACTTTTTAAGGGGCCAAAAGAAATGGGACAAACTATACAATCCTAAATCTAACTTTCACTTTTTAATACTTTGTTGAAAATCCTTTGCAGGCAAAAGCACACGAATGCTAGAATAAGCATGAGAGAACATAAGCACCCTGTTTTTTATTGTGCTAATACTGGTTAGAACTGGTTTGGGGTTGCAGTCTCGTTATAGGTTAGGTTAGTGGATCAATCAGTAGTGACACCCTACCAGGGACCTGTTTGGGCGGGCTCTGTTTAGGAATATTAGGGTGATGGGAGGAGTCAGCTTCCTCTTTTCCAGTTGTGATCCCACCCGCCCACCCTAGGATTATTGAATCGGCTTGGGCCGATGTTGTTCGTTGGAATGTTGTTTTCTATGTTTTTTCTTCCAACAGGGGAGGCGCAGCTGGCAGAAAGCAGTGCTCATCGGCGGCTCAATTTAGTGCAGCTGAACTTGGCTAGCATCCCCCCTTTGAGAGAGGCGAGTCGGTCACTGCCTTAGGGGAGGACCAGGTCTCCATCTTATGGAGGGATCAGCACTGTGCTAGATTAAGGGGGGATGGTACTACTCAAGACAGCTCACATTTGGTGGTGGATTCTCCACCTCCTTCTTAGTAATATACTCTCAGATGGGCTGTAGCCGAGTTAGCACTGCTTTTTTCGCTACCATGCTCGATCATTACAATTCAATTCCTGATCTGATTTTAATAAATTTGGCTGCGACCTCTTTTTTGCAAATCTATATTGTTGTCAGTGTCTTTATTTTAGTTTGATAAGTTTAAGTTAAGTATGGTAGAATAATAAAACTATGGGTGACTTATTACAGCCTGAAGTCTGGAACGCATAGCCATCACCAGACGCTGGGTTTCCTGATGATTCTCTGCAAGGCCTCTACTACAAATGTCTTCAGTTCCTGCTTGTTCTTGGGGCATTTTCCCTTCAGTTTTGTCTTCATCAAGTGAAATGCATGCTCAATCAGATTCAGGTCAGGGGATTGACTTGGCCATTGCATAACATTCCACTTTTTTGCCTTAAAAAACTCTTTGGTTGCTTTTGCAGTATGCTTTGGCTCATTGTCCATCTGCACTGTGAAGCGCCGTCCAATGAGTTCTGAAGCATTTGACTGAATATGAGCATATAATATTGCCTGAAACACTTCAGAATTAATTCTGCTGCTTTTGTCAGCAGTCACATCATCAATAAATACAAGGGAACCAGTTCCATTGGCAGCCATACATGCCCACGCCATGACACTACCACCACCATGCTTCACTGATGAGGTGGTATGTTTTGGATAATGAGCAGTTCCTTTCTTTCTTCATACTCTTCTCTTCCCATCACTCTGGTACAAGTTGATCTTTGTCTCATCTGTCCATAGGATGTTGTTCCAGAACTGTAATGGCTTTTTTAGATGTTGTTTGGCAAACTCTAATCTGGTCTTTCTGTTTTTGTGGCTCACCAATGGTTTACATCTTGTGGTGAACCCTCTATATTCACTCTTGTGAAGTCTTCTCTTGATTGTTGACTTTGACACATATACACCTACCTCCTGGAGAGTGTTCTTGATTTGGCCAACTGTTGTGAAGGGGTTTTTCTTCACCAGGGAAATAATTCTTCTGTCATCCACCACAGTTGTTTTCCGTAGTCTTCCGGGTCTTTTGGTGTTGCTGAGCTCTCCGATGCGTTCTTTCTTTTTAAGAATGTTCCAAACAGTTGATGTGGCCACACCTAATGTTTTTGCTATCTCTCTGATGGATTTGTTTTGATTTTTCAGCCTAATGATGGCTTGCTTCACTGACAGTGACAGCTCTTTGGATCTCATATTGAGAGTCGACAGCAACTGATTCCAAATGCAAATGTCACACCTAGAATCAACTCCAGACCTTTTACCTGCTTAATTGATAATGAAATAACGAGGGAATAGCCCACACCTGTCCATGAAATAGCTTTTTAGTTGATAGTCCCATTACTTTTGGACCCTTAAAAAGTGGGAGGCACATATTGAAACCATTGTAATTCCTACACCGTTCACCTGATTTGGATGTAATTACCCTCAAATTAAATCTAAAAGTCTGCAGTTAAAGCAAATCTTGTTTGTTTCATTTCAAAGCCATTGTGGTGGTGAATATGAAAATTCTGTCAATGTCCCAATATTTATACACCTGACTGTATATGCAGATGTAGGATGCAGATAAAGGCACATATGCACCCAGCTATACTGACACACCGGCCCGATCCATCTGTTGTTGAAGCAGTCATCACTTTCAGCACATATTTATGCCAGCCCTATACATGGTGTAAGAGATCCACCAGGAATCAGATGCCTCTCCCATGCGCACTCAGAACACCTAGGCTACATGCCAAAACCCCTTTGGCACCCACAAACACCTAATCAGCTGCAAGTGGAGATGCTACTGAGATGAATACTCCGGTAGGTGCGCTTGGCTGTGTATACTGCATTGGCGTAACTACAGAGGGTGCAGGGGGTGCAGTTGCTATGGGGCCCACAGCCTGGGGGGGCCTGAGTGCATGCAATCTTATTTTTTTTAAATGTAAAGTTTATTTAATCTGGTGTGGGCCCCCTGTACCCTCTGTAGTTATGCGGCAGCTCACCGGAGGTTTAAACCGCACTGGAGGCGGGCCTGGCCAGGAGAAGGAGTCCAGCAATGAAAGGTGAGCCGCCCGGAGCCGCCCGCTAGAAGACAATGACGTCATCATCTTGCGAGTGACGGTCCAGGAAGGAGAGGAGATGGTGCGCACAGGCAGGTAAGAGCACGGCAACTGCTCTCCCCACACCACCTGGGCCCGGGCCCTCCGGCCATTACCGCTGCTGACCCGCAGACCGCAGCTGCATTCAGTGGCGGGCTGGGCCGGGGGGCAGGGTGCCATGTGCCCCCTGGGCCGCAGTGCCATGCGGGCCGCGGTGCAGACTGTGTCACTGTGACAAGGGGGCAAGGGTGACAAGGGTGACAAGGGTGAGAGCACTACTGGGGGCACTACAAGGGGGGCTACTACTGGAAGCACTGCAAGGGGGAGAGCACTACTGGGGGCATTACAAGGGGGGACTACTACTGGGGGCACTACAAGGGGGAGAGCACTACTGGGGGCACTGCAAGGGGGGGACTACTACTGGGAGCACTACAAGGGGGAGAGCACTACTGGGGGCACTGCAAGGGGGGGACTACTACTGGGGGCACTACAAGGGGGGGACTACTACTGGGGGCACTACAAGGGGGGACTACTACTGGGGACACTACAAGGGCGGACTACTACTGGGGGCACTACAAGCTACAAGGGGGGGACTACTACTGGGGGTACTGCACAGAGGGGACCACTACTGGGGGCACTATATAAGAGGCTTACTACTGGGGCACAAGGGACACTGCACAGGGGGGACCACTACTGGGGGCACTATAAGGGGCACTGCATAGGAAGATCACTACTAGGGGCACAGGGGGCACTGCATATGGGCACCACTACAGGGGGCTGCCCCATATCTTTATTTTTACTTTACATTAATTCCAAATGGACCCGCCTCCTCCCTGGAACACTTGAGGGGGGGGCGCCTAAGCATGCACGTGCTCCGGGCACCCTGGCTACACGCTACTCCTCTGCCAGGGCCACCTGCATGCATTTGCCCCCCAGGCTAACAGTTGCCAGCCAGCCCCTGGCTGCATTAGTCCTTTATTGAGTCAAGGTGGACGCGGCTGGGTCCGGAAACTGCTCCCAAAAACACCCGGCTATTACCGCTGCTGCCCCCGTGCCGGGACACTACCATCTGCAGCAAGAAATGAGTCTTCACTGCAGATGATGGTGTCCAGGCCCGCGTTCAGCAGCGGTAATAGCTGTTACCATATGTAAAGCAGCACACAGTGAACAGGCATACCAGCGACATTGGTTGCCTTAATAGGCTTTGTGCAGGAGGTTTGTACATTGCATAAAAATGATAGGCAACGGTAAACTCGCCTCTAGTGCGGCACTAGGCATTACCACTGTGGTGGATACATGACTTGGGGGGGGCCATTAGAAATTTTGCTATGGGGCCCACAGAGTTCTAGTTACGCCCCTGGTATACTGAAAACGTATTTGTGTGCAATGTGTGTCATAGAGGCATATTTTCTTCTATTTTTGCCTTTGTTACGTGTCCTTCCTATTGATCATACTTGTGGTTACGGAGATGAAGCGCTAAATGTATTAAATGTAACAGAAGTGCGAGCCGGCGCCGCTGCGGAAATACATGTGAGTATTTTTAAAGTAGCAAGAATGTTAAAGGCTAAACCAGCTGGTTTAGCCCTTAAAAAAATATGGGGCATACTTGCATGTATTCCCGCAGTGGCACTAGCTCACACTCTGTTACATTCAGCCTGCAAAGTGCATACATGAAAGGAAGAGATGGACATAACTTTATGCTGCAATATATGATGATGCTCATTGTATCATCACACCTAGGGCAGCCAAGACAGACGACAGGCCTGAGAGATAGAGAGGGGGCATGACCAAATCTGAGAGGCATGGCCACACACCCCTTTGGAAAAAATAAATGAACAACACTTTGCGCTCTGCCGCAAAACACTACGGTGCATGCTGCTGGGGGGGAACCTCTATCCTCCTCAAACAGCTGCCTCGAACCCCCTTGGACAAGCCTGGGCCCAGGTATTTAGTATCGCCAGGGCCGCAACTAGGGGGGGCTGGAGGTGCACGTGCACCGGTTGCGCCGCTGCACCCGCAGCCAGTGTCCTCCAGCCCGGTGCCGCAGGGGGCTCCAAGCCGGACACCCGTTGAGATTTTATTACCAGTGGGTGCCCGGCTCCTTCCCTGCAGTGCTGCGGTAGCCGGAGGCTGGAGTTCTCTCCTGAACTCCAGCTTCCGGCTCTCCCCACGGGCACTATGGGAGAGACGTCATGACGTCTTTACCATAGTTCCGAGGAGTAGCCGGGCAGACCGGACGGCGGCGGACGTAGGAGCGGGGTTTAAGGTAAGTATTGTTTTTTTTTGTGTAAGCGGCACTACAGGGGCATTACTAAGGGGGCACTAATACAGAAGCATTACTATGGGGGCATTACCCTATGGGCAGTACTACAGGGGCATTACTATATGGGCACTACTACAGGGGCATTACCATATGGGCACTACTACAGGGGCATTACTATATGGGCACTACTACAGGGGCATTACTATATGGGCACTACTACAGGGGCATTACTATAGGTGTACTGCTGAAGGGGGAATTACTATGGGGGAGATATCGGGGGGGGGCAAATTACTGTCTCGCCCCGGGTGACAAAAATCCTAGTTTCGGCCCTGATATCGCCTCCCCTCTTCTCTCTGTGTCCCTGCCTACTCAGTGTTCACTGAGGCGACTGGATTTATTACATTATTTGTGTCATCATCGTCTCACCTACCTTGCAGGCATGGAGGGCTCTTGCTGGAAAATGCCCTGCTTTCTCAGAGGTCCCCCAGAAAACACAGGAAACAAGGCAACTATGGTTAATAAGTGTATGTTGTAATTAGGCAGTTAATCAGGCTATACTATTGATTTTATGTATTTCAAATCTGCTTCATATGTATACTTTAAGAAAGTACAACAATGTGTGGTTTAGTAATCACTGCTGCTGGCAAAATAGCAAACTTTATTAGAAGTCAGTAATGGATGCAAGACAGACGTTCCTATAAAAATAGCAGCATGCAGTGAGCAACATTTAAATAATTATCTGCGTAAACAAAACTGTTGTGACATTCAAGGAAATTAAATAGCATATTCACCTTTTTAACATATCAAAATATTTTTGTTCACATTTACGTCTACGTTAAATCACTTTATTGATTTAAACACATCTTCAACCTTTTATTCAGCAGTAATTGGATTTAGCTTCAGCTACAGCTTATTAACAAACCTGACATTTTAGCATGTACATCATTAACAGTGTTGGTCACTAAAAGTCTGGTAACTAGCAAGGAAGGAAGAATTCAACCTCTGCAAATTAACTGCTATTGCCTATGCACATTATATAGAAGCGTATTTGATCAAAAGATTATATTCCTCTTCCAAGACCAGTTTGTCTGCAGACGCACAGTCATCTGGAGCTGATTCTGATGTAATAATACCCCTTTTCCACTGGCCAAAATACCCAAGTTATTGTCGTGTCAACCCGGGATAGCGGCTCAGTGGAATAGGCTCCTAGGAAAAAATCCTGACATTTCTTCCCGGATCTCAAGCAGGCTTTTACATGGGTAAAACCCTGATCAGGCTCAGTGGACACGCGTAACCCGGGTCTTCCGACCTGGGACCCATTTACCGCATGGTAATTGGCTGGTATTCGGAAGCAGACTGTGACAGCTGTCACCGGGGAGAGAGAGATTACAGCCACTCCGTATCGTCCAGACCGTTCCGGTTTTTATCCCATCCCGCTTCATATGGGGAGGCTGTAATCTCTCCCTCCCTGGTGACAGCTGGCACAGACAGCCTCCCAAATGACACCCGCCTGGAAATGACCCCTTCCCCTGGTCCGGTCTGGTGTTCAGGGGAGATCTGGAGTTTCGGCACTTGGTGATGACATCATCTCCAAGCGCCGGCACTGCACCCGTTTGCAGTGTGAACGGTGCCAACCCGGGATATTCCTGGGTCGGCACCGCACTTGAAATGGGGTAAAACCTGGGGCTGAACCGGCTTGGAACCGTGTTACAAATCCCGGGTCAGACCCGGGATATTGATGGAGAAAGGGTGAGCTGCTTGCCCTATTTTTTAGGTTGTCTCCTTTTATAAGCAATTTTACTTAGTGATTGCTACTCATTAATTATGTGAAGTCATTAGGCATGCCTCAGTCCTTCACTCAAAGATAAGCTAATGGTGCATACATATGGGATGATCGTCAACGATAACAATATCGTTGAACAATTTCCCAGGTGTGCTGGATGATCGATATCAATCATCCAGATGATTGATATCCATCATCAACCCACCAACGATGGCAAACGACCCACGATCAACGATTGCAGGTCCCTATAGTAACCAGGTCGAAGCTGTTAATTACATTGGTTGTACAAAGCCTGGCGGAACCATACCGCAGGTTGATGTTTGTGAACATCATCAAGGGCCATCTCTCCATTTCGCACTAGCGTTTTCTATTGATAGACATTGGGTGCAGTGACAGGTCTAGGAACTGCTAATAAAATTTGCTACCTGACCCTACAATCGGCACAAACAGCACTCACAAGTAAATGCCATTTGTGCAATGCGAGAACACAGCAGTGTTATACCGTTGTCACGTGAAGTCCCAGTGACAACCCCATATGATGTCACTCTTGAAGGAGCAATGCAGGATTCCTAAAGGGTTTTCCAAAGACTTGCATGGGCAAGTATAACAATTATAATAGTGGTTGACGCCACAAAACCTAATCCTGTTCTGTTCTCAGGAAGGTGATAACCAAGACAAAGATAGAAATTTATATACAGTTAAGGTGCCCACACACATACTGACTTTTCATCCAATTTGTTCGATTTCGACGAATTGTGATGACAGATCATGTAAAAAATGGCCAAATCGTGAGTTTCTACTCTTGATCACGACGCCGATGCTCGTCCCCGCTCGTCGTACCTCGCATCTTCAGATCTGCCGTGCTGTAGGGCAGATTAGCCAATCTGCACTGGCTGCAAAATAGATCTTAAGTCAGATTGGACATGTTTAACTCCAAATCGTGACCACGACTGCCTGGGGAGAGTTCAGGGAGAGTTCAGGGGAAATCGTGTACATCGGCTGGGAGCAAGTCGGTATGTGTGTGGGCACCATTACTCCGATGAATAAAAAAGTAACAAAACTTGAAAAAAATGAAGTTTACTGATGTAACAAATCTTGGAGAAGTGCTGCAACGTGTAGTCAGCAGCTGGAACCTGTGAGGCAGAAAGTGGCTGAAACTCAGGAACTCGAGGGTGGAGGCCATAAGTGGCATAAAAGGGCAAGGAACCAGATGAAGAATGGTACTCAGCGGATCTAATAGTAACTGCTATAGATTACACCCACATTGGATCTA
Organism: Taudactylus pleione; assembly: GCA_031769625.1. Lineage (NCBI taxonomy): Eukaryota > Metazoa > Chordata > Amphibia > Anura > Myobatrachidae > Taudactylus > Taudactylus pleione. The sequence goes on along the minus strand of JAUIMM010000015.1, from coordinate 33,160,431 downwards.
TTCATGACAACAAAGAGAAGGAACCTAATGAAATTTCTGATGATGCCTACATGTCTTTCCTGGATCAAAAACAAAAACAAAACACAGGGCCTGATTCATTACAGATCACAATTGCAACAGCAATCGGCCAATGGTAGGTACTGCGCATGCACCACACTACACATGCGTGAGTTAGCAGTGCGATCGCACTGTGATCACCTACGCAGAGAGGAATCCATCATAGAGTGAGTCATAGGCATCTTTATAATGGGACCGGCGCTGCAGAGCAGCAGAAACTCACTGGGAAAATGGCAGCGGCCATTTTTCCAGTGATCTGCGCATGGGCAGAAAAGATGTCCCTGGGAAAGTAGGCGCGGGCGACATTTTCCCGGAGACCCACGCATGAAGCCAGAATCTACAGCGCTAGTGCGCTGAGGCAAGCCGCTGTCAGAGAGGATGGGGCCTAAATGGAGGCTGCACACCCATGTGACGCAAGGTTCCACACTTACAGTCCTCAATAATCCATTGATTTGATGTGTATGCTTTACAGTGTAGAAATGAAAGTTCTTTGCAGCAGTTATTCCTTTCCTGTTGTTACTGTTTCACTTGTCTCCTTACCCATCACTTGTACATTTTTGATGCTTTTAAAAATTACATATACAGTAAACACTTTATAGTCTAAGTAGAATAATGCAGTCAGCTTTGATAACTACCGTCTATATACTAATAAGACCATGGGGCATATTTATTAGCTATATGGACTTGATCCCGATAACTATAATTTCTTCTCGTTGCTGATTGTGGCAATAAGAAATTAATGGCATTTACCAATTTTCACATCCGGGGACAGTGGCTCTGTTAGGAGCCCCTTCATGTGATGTGTTGGACGTAAAGTGATCACTAATGCGATTACTTTACTTCACAGTTGGGGGGCTTGCAGTGCTGCTGCACATGCGTGGTCATCAGACCACACATGTGCGAGTGGCTATTGCCAGGGAAGGATCCAGAATGCTTTGCAGAATATAGCCCATAGGCTACAATGGCTTTGCATTCTGGAGCTTGATACATTCTGTATTTGATCAGCCCCTATAGAAAGTGGAGTAGCGAGGATGGTTCCAGTGGAGCATGAGCTCTAGGCACCAATATGGACAGAGGGTGCCATCCAGGGTTCCAGAATTCATGGGGCGCTGCACAGTATGATGGCCGCCTGTTAGTTTTAGCTAAATTTATTTGCTCTATATCCTAAATAACTTACAGATCAGAGATCAGTTTCTACATTTCATGGTCCCTTAAGATGCCCAGATTGTCTCCTATCCCTTCCTTCTCTGTGATAATCTTCTGTCACCTCTCCTTCCCTGTAAGATTGATTACATTCACCTCTTTAATTCCCTTCCCTCTACCCTATGATCGTCTCTTTGTCCCTGTCCACTCCTTTCTTATTGGCTTCTGTAACCACCCCTCTTTGATCTACTCTTTGTCCCTCCCCCTCTCCTGTCTTATTGGCTTCTGTCACCACCCCTCTCCTCTCCTTTTCCTAATGGCTTTTGTCACTGGCTCTCTCTGATTGGCTTTGCCCTTCTCTTCTCCTTTCTGAACAGCACTTTCCTCTCCCTCTCCTTTTTGATCCCTTCCCTCCTTCTCTCCTCATTCATTCATTGTGCTTTAATGGACTTAAAAGTGACACATCTGAGGTAAAATCCTAAACTTCAGTTATAAGGTATGAGTTTAAATAAAGCCACTGCTTGGCTATTTAAAGTAATGGAGGTGTTCCCAGGCATGACCACAGAGTGTTATTTGAAAAGTCTTTTAAAATATATTTGGAGACCCGAAATAATAATAATGGCGGTAGACAGAACATGATTAGTAGTACTTACATTAATATACACTGTAGGTGCAATGTATATTTGTAAAGTAGGAGCATAGCTGAGAAGGGAGCTTCCCAGAGGTGTTCCCACTCCAGTGAAAGCTGCTTGGGGCAGTAATTGCAGTCATAAACTGTGCACCCTGTGGAATTTCACTCTAGCACAGGGGTGTCAAACTCGTGGCCATCCAGCTGCTGTGGGACTACATATCCCAGCATGCCCTGCCACAGTTTTAGCATGCTCTAATAGCAAAACTGTGGCAGTGCATGCTAGGATGTGTAGTTCCACTGCAGCTGGAGGGCCGCAAGTTTGACACCTCTGCTCTAGCACATGTATTCTGTCAATTTAAGTTAAATGATCAGAATATATAATACAAACTCCTCTATTGACTAATAACAATGATTCATAGGAGATAAAAGTTATAACCAAACCTAAACCCCGCAGAAATATTAATGCCATTAACCTTCAACAACTAACTACCTCTCTACAACAACAACTTTCACCAATTAATACGTTCATTTCTCCTGAGACTGCTGCATCACACCTAAACTAGAACCTAGAAAAAGCCCTCGATGAAGTAGCTCCAGCTACCCATCACACACCACGTAGATTTAGACATCAACCGTGGCATTCTAGCTTAACAAGGCATCTACAAAAACTCTTGCGTAAAGTTGAACGTCAGTGACGAAAGTCTCATACTCCAAGCGACTTCCTCACATATAAGACTATCTACAACTCTTATCGTACTGCTCTGGACACTGACAAACAAACATATTTCCAATCTCTAATCTCTGCTCAAGCCTCTAACCCCAAGCGACTTTTTAAGACATTTAAACTGCTTCTTACCCCTCCATCACCCAAACCACCTGCTACTATCTGTGCACAAGATCTTGCTTCCTATTTTAGGGACAAGGTTGATAAGATCTTAAATTAAATGGTAGGCTATTCCTCACGTAGTGACCTGCTCAATTCCCTACCTGAACCCTCTGGCACATTCTCTTCATTTGATCTCACAAACGAAGATGAAGTATCTACGCTCTTCTCATCCTCCTACTCTATTACCTCTCCTCTAGACCTGTACCCTCACAAATCAGTAAAGCTCTGTCTCCTGTGCTTATCCCAACCCTAACTAAAATCTGTAATCTCTCTCTCTCTCTATTGGCAACTTTCCATCACTGTTCAAGCATGCAGTGATTACTCCCATTCTGAAAAAACAAAATTCTGCCCCTAATACTCTCTCAAATTACTGTCTTATCTCCCAGCTCCCAGGCCCCTCCAAGCTACTTGAGAGACTTGTCTACACCCGCCTCACACACTTTCTTAACTCACACAACTTACTGGACCCACTTCAGTCCGGCTTTCGTTCCCAACACTCCACAGAGACAGCACTGACTAAGGTAGTAAATGATCTTGTCACTGCCAAGGCTAAAGGCCATTACTCACTCCTAATTCTTCTAGATCTCTCTGCTGCTTTTGACACTGTTGACCACTCTCTTCTCATACAAACACTGCAATCCCTAGGTCTTAAGGACACAGCTCTTTCTTGGTTTTCTTTCTACATATCTGATCGCTCTTTTACTGTTCGTTTTTCTGATTCTGCCTCCTCTTCGCTACCTCTATCAGTTGGAGTACCACAAGGCTCTGTCTTAGGTCCTCTGCTATTCTCAATCTAAACCACCTCTCTTGGCAAACTAATCCGCTCTTTTGGATTTCAGTACCATCTGTATGCGGATGATACTCAAATCTACCTATCCTCTCCAGATTTGTCACCATCTGTGCTGGTCCGGGTCACTGAATGTCTTTCTGCCATTTCATCTTGGATGTCATCTCGCCACCTGAAACTTAATATTTCTAAAACAGAAGTAATTATATTTCCACTAGCCAATAACAGTTACCAACCTGATCTCTCTATCACTGTTGATAACTCGACCATCCACCCTGCCCCACAAGCTCGCTGCCTTGGTGTCATCCTTGACTCTGAACTGTCCTTTGTTCCCCACATTCAATCTGTCTCAAAATCATGTTACATACATTTAAAAAACATATTCAAAATTCGACCATATCTCACACAAGACACTGCAAAAACTCTAATCCATGCACTTATTATTTCCCGCATTGACTATTGCAATAGCCTCCTTACTGGTCTTCCCAAAAATAGGCTATTGCCATTACAATCCATTATGAATGCAGCTGCAAGGCTTATCTTCCTTGCAAAACATTCTTCATCTGCTGCCCTGCTCTGTCAGTCCCTCCATTGGTTGCCGGTTTCTACTGTATTCAATACAAAATACTTTCACTTACACATTAGGCTATTAACCAAAACACATCAACATACATCTCTTCACTCATCTCAAAATATCTCCCAACCCGACCTCTCCGCTCAGCACAAGATCTGCGTCTCTCATCCCCATGCATTACTTGCTCCCATTCACGATTACAGGACTTTCTTTGCGCTGCACCCACTCTATGGAATGCCCTACCTCGCACAATAAGACTTTCCTCTAGTCTCCAATCCTTCAAGCGTTCCCTGAAAACTCACCTCTTCAGGCAAGCTTATCAGATTCCAGAACCTCCCACATAACCTTCATAGCTTCCATATCTAATTACATCCCCTTTTCACACTTCGTCTTTCTCTCACATCGAAATTCCTGTGTGACTGGATCATGCAGCCAACCAAGAAACTGTGCATCCTGGCTGGACCAAAATGCAATATATAGCACCTATCCTTGTGTATCAATGCCTATTTCCCTATAGATTGTAAGCTTGCGATCAGGGCCTTCCTACCTATATATCTGTCTGTTATTACCCAGTTTTGTTCTATTAATGTGTACAAATTGTAAAGCGCAACGGAATATGCTGCGCTATATAAGAAACTTAATAAATAAATAAATAAAAATAATCCTAGGTGCTATACATAAATGAAGCAGTGCAAAGGAGCTACCCTTTAATGTCAGATAGTGTATCACTGAAAAATTCTGTTCCCCCAAAGGGACCTCAATGCCCAGCATGATACTGCCACAATTTGCTATTTTTCTCTGCACTTTGGTATTCCCCTGCAGGCCGGCCATACTCCACTGGCACAGTTCAGTACAGTAAGGGAGAGGGGGTGCTATGACAATTACTTTCTCTGGGCGTCATTGTTCCACGCTACTCCCTTGCCTATAGAAACCAGATGACTGCAATTGTGACGACAACGAGGGATCCCAGCAGATATCTCCGATACCTGCTGCAGTCCCCTATACATACATTAAAGGGATCCTTAGTATTTGTAGGTAGATCCCGAAAACGATTTTTGATCGATGTTCACTGCTAGTATAGGCAGTATTAAAGTGCTCCTAAATAGGTGATGATGCACGATAGAAGCAAGATACTTTCACTGATCTAGAAAAACATAATGGATTATATGAGCTATATAGCCCTCATTAGAAAATGACCTGTTAGGTGACGGCAGCTCTCAGTTTTAGGTCAATGACTTCTATGAAAAAGTCTCATCTGTCTATTAGGCTTTGTCCTAATTTACTGACTTATCTAATAGTTTGTGGAATCCTTTCTAAAAAGAAAACTGAAATGGCAGCATCACCTCCTCATCTGGGAACAGAGTCATATTGCTGATATGTTGCTCTTGGACTAGGGAGCAGCTGTAGGTTCAGTGAGAATGATAGGGCTGTAAGAGGACAATGACCAAGATCACAATGTCCTATTGCACATAGAACTTTAAATTCACTTGCTATTCTGTTTTTCAATTAAAAAGATAATGGGACCAACTTACAGGATCGAGGTTACAATTCAGATGAGGTCAGACAGACAGGTGGCTCCTTATGACATAATGCATACTGAGACCAGCAGCTGCCCTTCTGATCGAGTCATTCCCCTGAGAGTCTTGGCTTCAGATACAGATTTGTAACTAGGGAATTCATTATTTAATTATGAGCATATTCCAGTCCGTCTATAGATAAGCACGTAACCCAACCTACCATTTAATGACTGTTCATGCTTTTACCTAAATGTATATAATATTTTGCTAGTTTGGATTTGACCACAATGTTGTTTCTTGTATAATGTCCTGGAATCAGTGTAATCTAAACCTAGGGGGCAGATTAGGGGAGTGCGGGGGTGCGCACCCAGACCCTCTGCATTGACAGGAGCAGAGTGCAGCAGTATGACATTCTCCTGCAGCACCCATCTCCTGTCACAGAGGAGCCGACAGTGCAGACTGCCCAGTCTCCAGGGGCAGCAGAGCAGCTCCTGTGATGCTGGGCTGCTCCCGGAGTGATATTATCAGAATCCCCATGAGGCCATGCCTTTGTTTAGGCCACAACCTTCTCCGAGGGGGGGGGTGCGTTTCTGGTGCACCCCCCGTGCACACACCGGGCGTAACCAGACCCCGGTGACGCTTCTGATTACTGCTGGTGAGGACAATGCTATCCAGTCAGGGCAGCCATCATAAATTGTGGGGCCCGAGACTAAATAGGCAGCTCTCCCCCATGTTTTTGTACCTCAAACCCCACAGTGTCTCCCTAGACAGCACCCTTTCTGTCTATCCAGACAGCCCCTGCATCCAGCCCTTACAGCCCACAGACACTTACCTTCTCCTGTGTCTTCTGGCTGCTTCTCTTCACACTGCGTCTAATTTCTCTGTCAGTGGTGCTGCGCATTAATGTCATGGCGTCATGTACGCCTCGTTGCAATACAAAAAAAAATGTATTTGTACCAGGCAGCCACAATCCCCCCCCACATTTCTCTCCGTGATCCCCCCACATTCCCCTCTCTCTCAGCGATCCCCCACATTCCCCCATCTCAGTGACACTCCCACACATTCCCTCTCTCTCTTTCAGCAATCCCCTCTATATTCCCCTCTCTCAGCGATCCCCTCCACATTTTGCACTCTCTCAGCTATCCCGTCCATAATACCCTCTCTCAGCAATCCCCCCACATTCCCCTTTCTCTGTCAGCGATCCCCCCCACATTCCACTCTGTATGTAAGTGAACCCGCAAACATTCCCCTCTGACACACACACACACACACACACACACACACACACACACACACACACACACACATCTGCCTGTCAGATTCATGCCACACATAATATAGTTCTCCTTACTCACCTACTTATCTTCTTTTTTCTACCAATAAGCCCCGCCCCCTTTGCTTTCTCCAGCCCCTTGGGTTCCTGGAAAAGGAAACATGTTTCCCCCATGGGCGATGGCAGCCATCTTTCTGTAGCCTGCTATGGGGGCAGTCATTTTCTGTTAGCCCCTGGTGCAGCCTCAGCCTGTCAGATCTCTCACTCGTGTTACAGGCACACAGAGCGACCGGGGAGGGAGCAGGAGGACTCACATCATGAATGGCACCTAGCTCGCCCCCCGATGTCCATCCCTGCGTGGGCCCCTCTCTCTGTCCGGGCCAGGATACCAGATCCGGCAGTCCTCCCCTGATGGCGGCCCTGTATCCCGTCAATTAGCCCACTAGCAGGGGTTAAAGTGGGTTCCATTTGGAGACTGAACCAGTTCCACCTCCTCCGGTCCACCTAACACAGGATGTCAGCCCGGCACTGCAGGGAGATGCCGGGCGCCTGCTGAAATTTTGTTACTAGCGTGTGCCCGGCTCCTTCCCCACAGCAGCAGCCGGATGCTGGAGATTACTCCTGAGCTCTGGCTTCCAGCTCCCGCAGTGTGCTCTATGGGAGAGATGTCATGACATCTCTCCCATAGTTCTGAGGAGCAGGCGCCCAGACGACGGCAGCGGTTGGACGCAGGAGTGGGGTTTAATGTAAGTATTGTGATTTTTTTGTGTACTAATGGGGTATTACCACTGGGGGCACTACTACAGAGGGAATTACTAATAGCATTACCACTGGGGGCATTACTACTGGGGGCACTACTATAGTGGGTATTACTACTGGGGGCATTACCACTGGTGGTGCTACTACTAATGGCATTACTACTGGGGTCACTACTACAGGGGGCACTACTACAGGGTGCATTACCACTGGGGGTATTACTAATTGGAGCATTACCACTGGAGGCACTACTACAGGGGGCATTACCATGGGGGGCATTGCATAGGGGGCACTGCATAAGGGGCACCACTCCTGGGGGCACTAAATAAGAGGCACTGCTACTGGGGGCACTGCATAAGAGGCACCACTACTGTGGGCTCTACATAAGGGGCACTACCACTGTGGGCACTGCATATGGGGCACTACCACTACAGTGGGCATTACATAAGGGGCACTACTGCTGTGGGAGTTATGTGTAATGGGCACTACTGCTGTGGGCATTGTATAAGGGGCACTACTACTGTGGGCATTATGTGTATTAGGGGCACCACTACTGTGGGCATTGTGTATAAGGGGCACTAATGTGGTCATTGTGTAAAAGGGGCACTACTGTGGGAATTATGTAAAAGGGCACTACTGTGTGTCATAACATGAATAAGGGACACTACTATGTGGTGTAATGTAAATCAGGGACACTATGGGCCTGACTCAGTGCTGCTCGCTAGATGTGATTGCTCGTATGATGTGTATGCAAATTGCGTAGGCAGTGCTATCGCACAGCAATGCATTATCACACCCAGTATTTCTTAGAGAGCGATCACATAGTGTATGCAGACACACACCAGGCTGTTTTAAGACACCAACTTCTGCACGTCATGTCCAGGAAGTGTATGCAACCATCGGTACATCGGGTAACATCGGATGGGATCGCAGCGCTTCAGTTTGACCATACCCTGCCGCAAGCACTGCAAGCACTTCAGTGTAAAAACAAGCCAGGTGACGTGTACTATGATGCTGTCTTTTAATTATGCAAACCTCTAAAACGCCATTGAGATGCTCAGGCACGCCTGCGTTTGCACCTCCACTTCCCCGTTTTTAATGGCCAGCCCGTTACCACCTACATGCTTCCCCTGTCACTCACTCTGCTGGGCTGTCTATGTGCAGCGAGCGAATGCATTGTGAACTTTCGATAAGGTATGCACATACTCACTGTGATGCATGCGCACAATACATACACACTGCATACCATTGGCAGCAGCGAGAGTATGCATGTTAGCGAGCGGGTCTGAATGAGCTTCTATGTGCGGTGTAATGTGAATAAGATTGAGCTATTTTGTGGCGTAATGTAAATTTGGGATACTATTGTGTGACCATACCCCTTTTTTTTGGAGACAACAGCGTTTTTGGGACCACACCCCTTATTGCGCGCATGCAGTCACACTTCTCTAGGACCACTTTAAGCACTGCCCACCATCATTATATGAAAGCTGGCCAAGGTGTCTTCATGCATTTACATAAGGGAAGGTAGGTTTATTACTATTAAATAGGGTTCTAACCTCAGAATTGCTTGAAGCTTTGCTGAGTTGTTGTCTCTTCTCTCGCTTGTGTTTGTGGACACAGGGGCGTCGGAACGATTTTACTTTGGGGCCAACATAAAATCATTCCGGTGCCTCCCCCCATCCCCCCCACTTCCCCTCCCCTTCATCTTATGTAAGTGGCGCCACAGACTGTCATGGCTGTTTAGCCCTATAGTTATAGGCTGCACACCCCCTGCACTGCATGGAGGAGGAAGTGTAATATGCAGTGTTTTAAATTGAAGACGGCACATTACACCTCCTCTTCTATGCAATGCAGGGGGATGCGGTTAAGATACCGACGCCCAGAATGCCGCCTGTCGGAATCCCGGCACTGGAAGCTCGACCAGGGACTAAAGATAGGCATCTAAATCCGACCCCTATCTTTAGCCTGACACCGAAATCCTGATGCCCGGCACCCCAAACGAAGGTAAGCCGGAGCTTTCTAGCTGTTAGTCGCGGGGGGGGTTAGGTTTAGGCACCCCCGGAGGGACTTAGGGTAAGGCAACCCCCCGGGAGGGTTAGGCTAGAGGAAAAGGGGGTTAGGGTTAGGCACCACTTTGTGTAGGACAGGGTTAGGCACCCCCCGGGAGGGTTAGGTTTAGAGTGCGGGAAGGGGGGTTAGGGTTAGGCACCACTGGGGGGAGGTTAGGGTTAGGCACCAGGGTTAGGGTACTTAGCAGCCCTAGTCGGGATCTTCAGTGTTCGGGCTTCCGGCATCGGTATTTGGACTGCCGGGAATAGATCCGGTGGTATTACATACCGATTCCGGTGCAGGGGCTGTGTAATCTATTTCAATAAAGCTACACAGCCCTGACAGTCCGTAGTAGCCACTCCATTTAAATGTTTGGGGGGGGGCGAGACACATATTTAATAGAGATATTTAGATATTTCAAGAGCCTCCCTGGGCCCAGGTTATATTCAGGGGGCATGGACTAATCATGGGAGGCGTGGCCACGCTCCCCTTAGGAAAAAACTGAGGTGCTGAGCACTGGACAAGAGGCAAATTCAGGGGGGGCATGATCAGTATGTATGCTCCCTATGGATGGCCATTGGTAGGGTGCCCATCGATGGTTGTTATCGATGGGTCCATCGGTGATTACAATAGATTGCACAAAAACCATCTATGGTGAACCATTAATGGTTTGTACCCTTTGATAGCCACAGCTGCTGGACCAATGAAAAAAGGTGACAGGCCTTAGCCACCACTGGGGGGCACGGCTAAGCTGTATCCTATAAAGAAAAAAAACAAACTATCGATTCCCACTCATCCATCGATGGTGGAGGACCACTGGTTCTCTGCCATCAATTTCAAAACCATCTGTCATCAACAGTTAAATATGAGATGTAGTATAGAAAGGTGTGTCGAAACTAGATTATTGGCTGAGACAAGATCAGTTTAAAATTGAATCGCAGCGACACCATCTTGCGACTGGCCGCAAGACGCCATTTTGCGAGATGGCCGCCTAAGCGCCATTTTAGATAAACCCACACTTTAGTACATGTGGCAATAATACTATTAGCATCATGCGAATGCATCTGTGACCATCGCCATAAGTTACGGCGATTCACCAGAAGCCTATTTCATGACTTTACGTATTATAAAGGATATATTTCAGAAATGGCTTTACAGTATGTAAAGAAAATTGGATTGCATAATGGCTACGTGACAACTAGCTTGTGTAGATAAGCTTCCTGGACAGTGTCTGCCCTCACTACAGGTGGTCTGCCTAGAATACACACCTACATTAGCAAGCTTCCTGCAATGACATGACTTCAAAGACTAGAGTGTCATCTTAGGTCTGTCTCTTGTAGCTGGGCTATTTGCATTTCACACAAGAGACTGGGAGAATAAAGAGTTTTTCTTTTGAAGCCTGGGACAGGTGGGAGAGGACTGCTGGCAGAGTGGGCATGTGGAACTATCTGGCTCAGCATGTCACACTGCTAAAATGTTCACTTAGTGAGAGTTAAGTGCACCCTTCCTCATACACACATTAATACGTCTTTATATCAAACCCTGAATACTCACACATTACATATTCACACATAAAGTTTAATAAGCTTTAAAGTATATGATTTAAGTTGGTTCAGTTAGTTTAAATGCTGAGAAATAAAGATATTTGATAACTAAGGTTTTATACATGTTAAGACAGCCGTGTTTGGTTTTGTATTGATGCGTACTCTTTCCACAGTATTCCTGTGTAATCGGTGGGGAGATCGCATCATGCATTCTCGAGTTATGGATCGCAGAGACTTCAAACAACAAAATGTATATTTTATGAACAACTATTAGGATGACTGTTAGGGGGCGGGTGGGCAGAGACCCCTAGTTGTTGGAGGCTGGGTTGAGTCTATTTGAAGCAGCCTGGTAAACGCTCTGTAACAGATGGTTCCCCCATGGGAACCAATGGCATAAGCAAGAAACTTCTCTATTGTCCTGGGGGGGTATAAACATGTGTGCTCAAACACTGGGTCTTTAGTCTTCTTGCTGAATGCTGATAGACGGAGGTTTTCTTTCTGAATGCTGGGATCTGGTCCAGAGCGCATGCGTATGTATACTGTACTTGGGGTCTGTATAATTCCTTTGCACTAAATTGTACACAGATCATAGCGTGCAACTGACTGTACTTTTACTTAAATAATACTTTGTGCTTCGGAACCACATGTTCTGAGTCTGGAGTCTCTATTGTATGACTGCGTCCGCAAATTAGCGTCATCCGTAGAGGTTTATAGGAAGGATTTTAGAAGGTACAGGCGGGTATATAGAGGTTCATTTTAATATCGTCAGGTGGGTGTACCCCAACTCACACTATGAAGGCCTTGAAAAAGACTGATCATCAAAACACGCTGGTGGTGAAAGGGCATAGAGTTACTTTTGGGCATCAATGACCTGCGGCGGACTAGTCCAGACCTATCACCCACTTCAGGTTATTGTTATTGTTTTACATCTGTTCCTTGTCCATCGGTCACCCAGTTATTTTATGTATAACGTTTAAGTGACAAATAAAGCTGTTGGATTATTTTGTGTCGGCAAGTCTCCATTTAACTTTAGATTACCCCTCCTGACCCAAATTGGGACACGAGGAAGAAATACCGGGCAATATAAAGGAATAGGACTCCAACATCTGAAAGATACCTTTATGAACATACGAACCAACATCAAAGTGTGAGTTGGGGTATGCCCATCTTTCTATACTACATCTCATATTTCACTATGGTGAGCACCATTATTGGGTAACCGCACACTGGTGACAAGACTTCCCAGTTAAAGATGGCTTTATAGGAGGAAACCGTAACAATTTAACGTGAGTACGGTACGATTACTTTATATCTTTGGGTTAAAGGTGAAGAAGTCACGTCATATTGTCATACATTAAAGGACCTTGTCACGATTTACTACACTATTTTTGTTTTTCTTGTCTTTTTCTGTTTTCCTAATTTGACATGAATCAACGCAAGAAGAATCGCAATACAATCCACCATGATGAACATTCTTATATCCCATTGAGAATTTCTATTCTGGGTGTGGTATTATTGCATTGACAATTATTATTGTATTGACATATCCTATAGTTTCACTGGTGTTATTTGGAGTGCGCAGAAGCCTATAAATGCGGCAGTAGGGCAATCCTGCTTGAGCTGAATGTTTTTATGTCAGATGTGGGCACCATTCCAGAACACTGGAGCAAGGACGGGAGTCTGGGGGAGCAGCAGAAGAACCCAGCACTGCCCTGGACATATATGTACATATGGGATGTAGCTGGCATCCTGGTGTGCGGGATGCCGGCGGTCTGAATACCGGCGCCGAATTCCGGAACCAGTATCCCGACCGCCGGCATCCCGAAGGTAAGTATCGGGGTGTTAGGGGGAGGTTAGGGTTAGGTAGCGGGGTTATGGTTAGGCATTAATAATTAACCCTATTAATAGTCTTTAGCAGTGCACCCCTAACAGTGCATGTTTTCCAGATCTCCTGGTTGGTGCACAGGGGTATTTATTACTGGCTGACACATGTTAAAAGATCCACAGGTGGTGCTGATTATTTCATTTGTGATACTAAGAAGAACTTGCAGCACTAGGAAAATTATGTTATATTACTATTTCTATTGTGGTCGTGGTGTGTACTGGGGAGGGGTGTTTCCAGGCAACCGGAAACCCTCCCTGCGTTTGCCTATGGCCAATAATTCAAATTACCTTTACTTGTGGTGCCATATAAATAAAGGATTCTAATAATAATCATTATTATTATTATTTATTTGTATTTGCCTTGTTAATTTGAACTAAAAATTAAAATATATAATAATAAATGTACTTTGAATTATAATCTTCTATTCTTCTCTATGTACTCCGCACAATTACATTATAAATCTATATACCAATAATATCTACCCTCACAATATACACAAGGAAGTTATGAATTATTAAGTACAAACCGCTCCTATTTGTCACCGACTGAAATAAACTAAATAGAGCAATAAACATAGATTACAATCTCGGTGGAGTAATATTATTGAGTCTGAATTCATCCAACTGGGGGAATATATATGACAAAAAAAAAAAAAAACAGATAAATTACATATGAATGTAATAAATTCTTTGGATCAGTTACCTCATACCATATAAACTGAACCTTCACACACATTATCCTGGGGACATCAACAAAATTACATATGATAAAATAGATTATGCACAGCATGAAATAAATGACGCACAGCAAAGTATTGCTTTTTAAACCAATTCTCCTCTATTTGAGCACTTGTACTACTACTTGTACTACTACTGTATTTTATTGGGATTTTGCTGATTTTATTCAATGTATTTTATTTTATTAGGTGAATTAATAAAAGTTACATTTTATATTTACCTTTTCTGAGTCTACCACTATTAGACAACCCTTGCTATTTCTTCTTTTTTTGAGTGTCTTGCCATTTTTTTTATTTATTAACATCTATTTATATAACACTACCATATTCTGTTCCGCTTTACAGTTGGGAACAAAACAGTGGTTAACAAGACTGAGTAATAACATTCAGACAAAGAAGTAAGAAGTATATATTCTGTATATATATATATATATATATATTAGGGGTGTGCACCGGCAACTTTTCGTGTTTTGGTTTTGGATCTGGATCTTTCTTCGTGCTTTGGATCTGGATTGGTTTTGCCAAAACCACCCTTCCGTGTTTTGGGTTCTGGGTTTTGTGTTTTGGATCTGTATTTTTTTTAAAAAAAGCATAAAAACAGCTAAAATCACAGAATTTGTGGGTTTTTCTGCTCCTATGCTATTATTAACCTCGATAACCTTAATTTCCACTCATTTCCAGTCTATTCTGAACACCTCACACCTCACAATAGTGTTTTTATGTCCAAAAGGTTGCACCGAGGTAGCTGGATGACTATGCTAAGAGATACGAGTGGGCGGCACAAACACGTGGCCCATCTAGGAGTGACACTGCAGTGGCAAACAGGATGGCAGTTTGAAAAACTAGACCCCAAACTATACATAATGCAAAGAAAAAAAAGAGGTGCAAGATGGAATTGTCCTTGGGCCCTCCCACCCACCCTTATGTTGTATAAACAGGACATGCACACTTTAACAAACCAATCATTTCAGCGCCAGGGTCTGCCACACGACTGTGGCTGAAATGATTGGTTCGTTTGGGCCCCCACAAAACAAGCTGGCAATTAATCTGTCCCTGCACAAACTGGCTCTACGGAGGCAAGATGTCATCCTCATCCTCCTCATCCACCGATTCCTCACCCTCTTCAGTGTTGTGTACATCCTCATCCTCACAGAGTATTAATTCGTCCCCGCTGGAATCCACCACCACAGGTCCCTCTGTACGTTCTGGAGGCTGGTCTCCCTGGAAGAGTTGATAATTCATTTTTATGAACATCATCTTCTCCACATTTTGTGGAAGCAACCTCCTACGCCTTTCGCTGACAAGGTTCCCGGCTGCACTAAACACTCTTTCGGAGTACACACTGGAGGGGGGGCAACTCAGGTAAAATAGAGCCAGTTTGTACAGGGGCCTCCAAATTGCCTCTTTTTCCTGCCAGTACAGGTACGGACTGTCTGACATGCCTACTTGGATGCTGTCACCGATGTAATCCTCCACCATTCAGTATAATATGCAGTGACAGTAGACATGTCATAAATTGTTGCCAGGTCCTTCAGTCCGGACCAGATGTCCAAACTTGGTCCTGCCAGTGGGTTGCTTAGGATACCTAAGTTTTTTCCTGGCAGCCCCAGTTGCGGGAGAAAATGAAGAAGGAGCTGTTGACGTATTATGTTCCGCTTCAGCTGACAATGTTTTCACCAGCAGGTCTTTGCACCTCTGCAGGCTTGTGTCGGCCGGAAAGAGAGACACCACATAGGCTTTAAACCTAGGATCGAGCACGGTGGCCAAAATGTAGTGGTCTGATTTCAACATATTGACAACCCTGGAATCCTGGCAAAGCGAATGAAGGGCTTCATCCACAAGTCCCACATGCTGAGCGGAATCGCTCCGTCTTAGCTCCTCCTTCACTTTCTCCAGCTGCTTCTGCAAAAGCCTGATGAGGGGAATGACCTGACTCAAGCTGGCAGTGTCTGAACTGACTTCACGTGTGGCAAGTTCGAAGGGCTGGAGAACCTTGCACAACACGGAAATTATTCTCCACTGTGCTTGAGTCAGGTGCATACCCCCTCCTTTGCCTATGTCATAGGTGGATGTATAGGATTGAATGGTCTTTTGCTGCTCCTCCATCCTCTGAAGCATATAGAGGGTTGAGTTCCACCGCATCACAACCTCTTGCTTCAGATATTGGCGGGGCAGGTTCAAGAGTGTTTGCTGGCGCTCCTGTCTTCGGCACGCAGTTGCTGAATGGCGAAAGCGGCCAGAAATTTTTCGGGCCACCCAAAGCGTCTCCTGCACGCCCCTGTCGCTTTTCAGAAAATTCTGCACCACCAAGTTTATTGTGTTAGCAAAACATGGGAGGTGCTGGAATTTGCCCAGATGTAATGCCCGCACAATATTGGTGGCGTTGTCAGATATCACAAATCCCCAGGAGAGTCTAAGTGGGGTAAGCCACTGGGTGATGATTTCCCTCAGTTTCTCTAAGAGGTTGTCGGCGGTGTGCCTCTTACTGAAACTGGTGATACACAGCGTAGCCTGCCTTGGAACGAGCTGGCGTTTCTGAGATGCTGCTACTGGTGACGCTGCTATTGTTGCTGCATAAGGTGATACATCTACCCAGTGGGCTGTCACAGTCATATAGTCCTTAGACTGCCCTGTTCCACTTGTCCGTGGATAAGTGGACATTGGGTACAACCGCATTTTTCAGGACACTGAGGACACTTTTTCTGACGTTTCTGTACAGTCTCGGTATCGCCTGCCTAGTGAAGTGGAATCTAGACGGGATTTGGAACTGGGGACACACTACCTCCATCAATTGTCTAAATCCTACTGCACTAATGGCGGATACCGGACGCACGTCTAACACCAACATAGAAGTCAAGGCCTCAGTTATACGTTTGGCTTCAGGATGACTGCTGCCGTACTTCATCCTCCTCGCTAAGGACTGTTGGAGGGTCAATTGTTTAGTAAAAGTAGTGGTGTTCCTACTTCCTCTCTGGGATGATGAATGAATCCCAGCAGCAGCAACAGCAGCAGCGGCAGCAGGAGGCGTAGCAATGCAGGATCCTCCGGAGGAATCCTGGATAGGAGAGTCAGTCATGCCAGTGACATGGCCTGCAGGACTACTTCCGATCCTGGCTAAGGAGGAAATTGACGAGGAGGGAGTTGACGGTGTGGTTTGCAGTGGCTTGGATACAACAGGACAAAGGGATTTAGGTGTCCCTGGACTGCTTACAGTCTTAGCCAAAGTTTCTGAACTTGACAGTAACTTTTTATGAATGCGCTGCAGGTGACGTATAAGGGAGGATGTTCCTAGGTGGTTAACATCCCTACCCCTACTTATTTCACCTTTACATATGGTACATAGGGCAAGACAGTTGTTGCCTGGATTTGGATAGAAATATTGCCAGACCAAAGAGGTGAAATGTTTGGTCTTTTGCCCAGGCATGACCGTGATGGGCTTTTTCATCCCACGGACAACAACTGTCTCCCCCGGAGCCTGATTTAAACAAACCACATCACCATCAGAATCCTCCTGACCAACTTCCTCCTCAGCGCCAGCTACACCAGTATCCTCATCCTGTTGTACTTCAACAGTGACATCTTCAATTTATCAGCAAGTGGACTGTGGGTGCTCCTTTCAGCACTTGCAGAGGGCGTGCAAATGGTGGAAAGAGCCACCTCTTCCCGTCCAGTGCTGGGAAGGTCAGGCATCGCAACCGCCAACCACACTTGGACTCTCCTTGGGGATTTGTGATATCTTCTTAGAACGCACAGTTCTTCGCTGTGCTTTTGCCAACTTAACTCGTTTGATTTTTTTAACGGGATGAGGGCTTCCATCGTCATGTGAAGCTGAACCACTGGTCATGAACATAGGGATAGACCTTAGCCGTTCCTTGCCACTCCGTGTCGTAAATGGCATATTGGCAAGGTTACATTTCTCCTCAGATGATTTAAATGTTTTTTTTAAGGATTGCACATACAATCCTGAACTTTGTCATTTGGGATTGTATGTGCCCTCTACTATGACATTGGGCATCGGCCTTGGTAGACGACGTTGATGGTATGTTATCGTCTATGTCATGACTAGTGGCAGCAGCTTCAGCACTAGGAGGAAGTGGTTCTTGATCTTTCCCTATGTATTTTTATCGGAGAAAGTTTGGTCCTCCATTTATGTTATATTGATATATATAAGGCGCACACAAACACAGAAAATAATTTTTTATCATTGTTGGAGACTAGTGCACTTGTGGGTTACACCACCCTTTAAGAAATGAGCCAGCCGGCCCTTTACTTATGGGACACAGGCATACGCTTGGCGCTGCTCCTTTGTTGATGCACGTGCTGCCACAGTGCACACAATTCACAAACACAGAAAATATTTTTTTTATTTTGTTTGGAGTGCCCTTTGGGGGTTACAGCACCCTTTTTAACGAACAAGCCAGCCGGCCCTTAACTTATGGGACACAGGCGCACGCTTGGCGCTGCTCCTTTGTTGATGCACGTGCAGCCACAGTACACACAATTCACAAACACAGAAAATATTTTTTTATTTTGTTTTGAGTGCCCTTTGGGGGTTACAGCACCCTTTAACGGACAAGCCAGCCGGCCCTTTACTTATGGGACACAGGCGCACGCTTGGCGCTGCTCCTTTGCTGATGCACGTGTAGCCACAGTGCACACAATTCACAAACACAGAAAATATTTTTTTATTTTGTTTGGAGTGCCCTTTGGGGGTTACAGCACCCTTTAACAGACAAGCCAGCTGGCCCTTTACTTATGGGACACAGGCGCACGCTTGGCGCTGCTCCTTTGTTGATGCACGTGCAGCCACAGTGCACACAATTCACAAACACAGAAAATATTTTTTTATTTTGTTTGGAGTGCCCTTTGGGGGTTACAGCACCCTTTAACGGACAAGACAGATGGCCCTTTACTTATGGGACACAGGAGCACGCTTGGCGCTCCTTTGTTGATGCACGTGCAGCCACAGTGCACACAATTCACAAGCACAGAAAATATTTTTTTATTTTGTTTGGAGTGCCCTTTGGGGGTTACAGCACCCTTTAACGGACAAGCCAGCCGGCCCTTTACTTATGGGACACAGGCGCACGCTTGGCGCTGCTCCTTTGTTGATGCATGTGTAGCCACAGTGCACACAATTCACAAACACAGAAAATATTTTTTTATTTTTTTTGGAGTGCCCTTTGGGGGTTACAGCACCCTTTAACAGACAAGCCAGCCGGCCCTTTACTTATGGGACACAGGCGCACGCTTGGCGCTGCTCCTTTATTGATGCACGTGCAGCCACAGTGCACACAATTCACAAACACAGAAAATATTTTTTTATTTTGTTTGGAGTGCTCTTTGGGGGTTACAGCACCCTTTAACAGACGAGCCAGCCGGCCCTTTACTTATGGGACACAGGCGCACGCTTGGCGCTGCTCCTTTGTTGATGCACGTGCAGCCACAGTGCACACAATTCACAAACACAGAAAAAATATTTATTTTTTTTGCACTTGTGGGGAGCACCCCTGATGGACAGAGCACCCCTGGACAACACTACAGCACCCCTTTAGGACTGGGACACTGCACAGGACTTTGGAGTGGACACAGCCCCTATGGACAACTGACTGCACAACACAGTACAGCCAGCCCCTATGGACTTTGGAGGAGTGGACACAGCCCCTATGGACAACAGCAGCACAGCGCAGCACAGCACAACATTGCACTGCACTACACTACACTATACTACACAGCCCAGCCAGCCCTAACTCCCACCTTCCCTCTTCACTGTCCACAGCCAAGTGAGAAAATGGCGCTGACGCGGGTACCTTATATAGAATCCAAAACCCGCGAGACCAGGAAGGCGGGATGATGACGTTTTGCTTCGATTTCAGATCCGAGTCAGGCAGGAAAAGTCGAGCCTGACTCGGATCGGCCTCAGATCGGGGGGGCTCGGGGGGGTTCGGATTTCAGAAATCCGAACCCGCTCACCCCTAATATATATATATATATATATATATATATATGTACAAACAAAATACTCGGCACCCCCACAAGGTGTCCAAAGTCATATCATGCTGGGTGCCCTCCAACTCCTCAGAGAATATATAATCACCGGCGGCACTTACGGACTAGCAATAACGGGTCACTTCGACCTCTGAAATCTGTTCAACAGTTTTGGTTTAATAAAACGAAGGTTGCTAGTCCGTGAGTGCTGCAGTCAGTGGTGATTATTTATATATACTGAATATATATAACTTTACAGTGCAGATGGTCGCATCTCTTTTTCCAGGTAAAATAGAGTTAATCTTAACAACCACCAATAACACCAGCCAATATTCTACAACTATAGATTAAAATTTAGTGCAAGTGTGTTGCAAATTCCAGTATCAGTAGAGATCCTTGTTCTGTAGCCAGATTTTAACATGAGAGGGAGCAAAGTTGGGAAAAAATTAGCCCCAAGCCCAGGTGTTTCCAAATTCAAATACATTATTGCATCCAAATGATATTACAGTAACTGCCATACAATACAAAGCACCTTTTTGAGACTGCTACACAATACAGAGAACAGTTTATAGACTGCCATACACTACATAGAGCAGTTTTGAGACCACCATACAATACAAAGAGCAGGTTTGAGACTGCCATGTAATAAAGAGAGCAATTATGTGACTGCCATACAATACAGAGAGCATTTTGTGACCACCACACTAATCATCCCACTAATTAACCCCCCTCATAAATCATTAACTTTTGAGCATGATCTTAATAATAACCCCATTCAACATAATTAACTCCTTAAATTATTATGGGTGTTTAATGATTTGATCACTGCTAAATCTAAAGGCTATGGCTCACTACTTTTTCTTCTGGATCTCTCTGCTGCATTTGATACTGTTAACCACTCACTTCTCATACAAACACTATAATCCCTAGATCATCAGGATACAGCCCTATCCTGGTTCTTATCCTACTTATGAAATCACTCAGTATTAATTTCTCTGGATCCACCTTCTCTTTAGTTCCCCTATCAGTTATAGTACTGCAAGGCTCAGTCTTTGATCCTCTGCTTTTTTCAATCTATACCGCGTCTCTTGGCAAACTAATCAGCTATTTCAGCTTTCAAAATCATCTGTATGTGGATGATACTCAAATCTACCTATCCAGTTCAGATTTCTCATCATTATTGTTAGCTGGCTTTATTGAATGTCTTTCTGCCATTTCATCTTGGATGTCATCTTGCCACCAAAAACTTAACCTTTCCAAAATGGAATTAATAATATATCCACTGGCCAATAGTAGTTACCTACTTGATATTTCTATCAATGTTGTAACACGGCAATCAGCCCTACTGCTTAAACTCGTGGCCTAGGTGTCATCTCTGACTCTGAACTGTCCTTTGTTCCCCACATTCAATCTGTTTCCAAATCCTGTTAATACATCTAAAAGCATGTCCAGCATATGTCCATATAATACACAAGACAATGCAAAAACTCTAATTTATGCACTCATTATCTTTCACATTGATTATTACAATATTGTAATTACAGGTCTTCCCCCAAATCCTACAATCTATATACAAACTCTTTATATTGAATGTAGCTGCTAGGCTGATCTTCCTCGCTAAATGATCATCTTCTGTTGCTGTGCTCAGTCCCTCTATTGGTTATCTGTATTTTACCAAATTCAATATAACATTTTTCTATTTCTTCTATTTACACAAAAGGCTATTAACAAAACTACACCAACATACATCTCTTTTCTTATCTCAAAATATCTACTTTGCTCTGCGCAAGATCTGCATCTCTCATCCACACTCATTGCCTGCTCCCATTTACAGCTGCAGGACTTTTTTTCTGGCTGCACCTACTCTGTGGAATGTCCTCTGACACACAATAAGACTTTCCTTTAATCTCCAAACCCATCAAGCATTCCCTGAATACTCACCTCTTTAGACAAGCTTATCAAATTCCAGAACCACACACATAACCTTCGTAGGCTATTCTACACAAATACATTCCCTCTATACAGTCCAACATTCCTGTGTGACTGGATCATACAGCCCAGAAGAACCTCTGCAATCTGGCTGAACCAATATGCAAAATGTAGCGTCACGGACTTGAGGGTGACATCCAAGTCTGGATCTGTGGATTGGACTGACAAGGAGAATAGGAAACTAGTTGAGCATAACAGATGCTAAATCATGGATCAGAGATAGACACTGAAATGGAATATGACCCATGGTCATCAGGGAGGTTGGCGACTACTGGTAACTCCAAGCCAGTACCTGGAACTATTTGAGAGGATCTAACCCCAAGCCCTGACCCTCAGGACTGTGCAGCTGGAACCAATACTTTAGAACTGGGCAGGGGGCAACTCAGATAACCAATAGCCGTTCTGGAATCCACTTAAACTGGTACAACCTGACTACCAGAGCTGGGTGCCTAGAGCCTACACCCTCAGAGAGGAACGCAGATCCAGTCCCCAGCACCTAGAGTCAGCCATCCACTGGAAACTCAGCACAAACCCCAACACTCAGTGAGAGGACCGCCAGGACAACAACCACCATTGATGGTCACACCGATGGTTCGATGAGCAGAGAGTTCCAGATGCAAGCTTTAAGCAGTCGTACTGAGAAGAGTAGTGGAGAGGAAGTGGAACTCTCAGAGCAGGAATACAAGCTGAAGTATCTAATACAGAATCAGCCCATTTGAACCCGTAATGAGTAGTCGAGTAGTTAACAGAAGATTTGCTTGAAGTCATAAATGGTAGCAGACTGATGACTTGGCGTTACTAAAGTCAATGTTAGTAAATGGATACTTCAGACTATTACAGGAATAATACAAGCTGGCACCGGACTGTAACCGGAGTGTAGGTAGCAGGCTGAACCGGACTGAAACTGGAATGATGGACACAAGCTGGAAATATGCAGGTTACACCGGACTTGAACTGGAGGAGAAAGCAGATGCTTTGAACCAGATTAGAACCAGAGGAGGCTGAAGAAACCTTGAACCAGACAAGAACCAGAGATATCAGGAGGTGACTTGAACTGGACTGGAACCAGAGGAGTACTTTCACTGTACTAGAACAAGCAGAGACAGGTATTGGACTGGAACTGAAGGAGACAGTGGCACTGAACACAGACTGGAGTGTTTCTGAATACTGGTAGGAGTAATAACACTGCAGAGTAGATGGAACTGACCCACAAGTGTCAGTGTAGAAGTGGCTTGCACAGTCACAGGTTGCACGAGGGCTTATTCAGGAGGCAGATCAGTGTCACAAGGTACACACTGGAGAATGAGCACACAGTGGAAGCTATGTTCCATGTTTGTGTGCTAGTGGCTGGTGCAGCTTTAAATAGGGTGCTCATGCAGGCGTGAAGACAGAGCAATCATGTGTGCGAAGCAGATAGGCAGTGACTGGATGCTAGCAATCACCTGATCCGATCCATCATTACCCTATAGTTTGTAAGCTTGCAAGCAGGGCCTTATTACATCTACAGTACATTACATAGGTAATACTGTTTTGTTCCTGAATGTAAAGTGCAACAGAACATGATAGTGCCATATAAGTGATTGATTGTTTATTATTATTATTATTATTATTGCCATGCACGCAGCAACAATCGGCCCCAGTAAGGGGAGGATAAATGTGCATTATCTAGGTGGCGGTCAGTCACCTTACACTTATATACAGTACTTGCCTATCCTCCTACCCCTCCTCAGCTTCTCCATTCTCAGACCTTGGTACCTCCCCGCCCCCCAAAACAAATAAGCGCTGTTTTCAATATTTGTACAGCAGGTGGAAAAGTCGCTCCCCCTGGCTATGTCACTGAACCTTAACAATATAAACCAAATTAAGATGAATATCTTGTAGGTATTATGCACAGATGTAAAGCAATTCCTTACAATGTTTTTAATCACAGTATACAAAATAACTGATATTTAAGGTAGACTGAAATATACACAGGAATAATTAGTCCTACCAATTACATATTATTTAAATTTCAAAATGGCTATTCCTAGTTACCCCAACAAATGTAATATTAGTAATTATAAATTGTCATTACAGTCAGCAAGGAGATGTTAAAAAGATCCCAGATGTGGGTAACAGAGATAGTCTCAGTATTAGAGCCCATACACCTACACAATCAGCTTCCGATCCGTTTTACATCCGATTACCCTGCAGTTCCACTGGCACATTTTATTTTTCTTCTTTATTTATTACCAGTTATTTATATAGCGCACACATATTCCGCAGCGCTTTACAGAGATTATCTGGCCATTCACACCAGTCCCTGCCCCAGTCGAGCTTACAATCTATTTTCCCTAACACACACACACACACTAGGGTTAATTTTTGCTGGGAGCCAATTAACCTACCAGTATATTTTTGGAGTGTGGGAGGAAACCGGAGTACCCGGAGGAAACCCATGCAAGCATAGGGAGAATATACAAACACCGCACAGTTAGGGCCATGGTGGGAATTGAACCCACAACCTCAGTGCTGTGAGGCAGTAACGCTAACCATTACACCGTCTGTGCTGCCCTATGCACAGGATCAGTCGTATGATCTATCCTGTGCCTCACGCACTCATTAAGGGAATAGGGACAAACAGTCATTGAAATGACTGTATTGCCACATGATGGATCACATGAAAAAAAAAAAAATGCCACGTTCTGAACACGATACAATGGAACATATGTGCTGCACATATGATCATAAGATACGATTGAAGGACCCACAGCCCACAGGAGCGCGCTTCGGATGAAAACATGCACGATTTCAACAAGACTGAACGTACGTCGAGTCGAAAATCGTGTGATCGTCTAGAAATGGCGTGTTTGAGGGCCTTATCTCATCTTGCAGGTTAAATAATGGTAACACCCCAGACAGTTTTAACCCCAGAGCTACTTAACAATATTGTAAAGGCTAAGTAGTTTCAGCATTGCTGAAGAAAGTTCTAACTTTGAAACTCAAGGACTGTCTTCAGGATAGGGCACTGAGACATAGCCAGAAAGAGGAGAACGTATCCTCTTCCAAGCCAATCCCTTCTGCCAGGTGCTATACCTCATACAATCATTGCAGAAAGTTTGCATTATTAAGATTGTAAAATAGAGCATAGTCTGGCAAGACAAAAGGGTCCACTGAAATATAACAATTATATTGTTGCAGCATTAACAGATTTTGCACTGGAGATGCAGAGAAGCCGCTCAAAGTTTAATCAAGTTAAGGGGACTAAGGGCCAATAACAGCTGCGTTTCCGCACTGAACACAGCTGTAAAAATATGCTAATAGTTCCAAAGTTTACCAGAGCATAAGGACGCCAACTGCTGCCTTCTCATATGCGTTATGACGTAGCTTACCTGCGTAATTATCAGTAACATCGATGCACATCGAGCATCCATCTTGCCCATACAGAAGGTCTGACCGGCTGCAAACACTGTAGCTCTCCCAACACGCAGAGGGCTCTCATGCTGCGTATGAGATCGAAATGGCTAATTTATACACGCCCGTGTAACGGCGTTTCCCAAATGCTGACTACCTGACAATGACTTTGCAAATGGGTTCTCAAGACAATCGCAGGGCGTGCGCAGTGCGGCTTGCACGCGTGCGCTATGGCTAACAATCGCTCAATCTGCATAAATATTGACATTGCATACATCTCTGAATTAGGCCCCTAGATTTTCTTTTTATTGCACACAAGCAATACACCCAGGACAATAGAAGTGGAAGCTTTATTACTTATGTAATGAAGAAAGAGTTAACTAAGTATCATATTCCATTCATTTTGAATGATCAAGGCTTCAAATTATATTTAATAAATACAATTATTTAGGATTTCTATCATTTCTATCTGCATTTGTATAAATGCAAAGCAAATTGTACTATGATACAGCTACATTGGCTAAATAAAGTAATCTTGCCTATAGTGACTGACAATTAATATCATCAAAGGAAATAGATAATGCCATCAACTTGATAACAAATAATAAAACACCTAGTTTGGAAGGTATTTGTCACACATCATGGTACTTTAATTAGTACTCATTGGGTTAGATGCTGCTGTCTCCTGGGGCTTTGGTCTGGTGGCTCTTCCTGACAGTATCCACAGTCTACATGAGGCTCTGGCTTAGTGTTCTCTCTCTAGGGTTGGGAGCGCGGCTCTCCTTGTTTCTTATACATGTGGTCACGTGATTACTTACATTACAAGGGACAGCAGTTTGAATACTCTGTATCTAAAGCCCAGCTTCTGGCAAGAGATAAAGTAGTTGCCAGGATATTAGGCTTCACTCCTAGGGATATATTTACTAAGCAGCGTTTTTTGCATTTTCAGAGGTTCTCCAGCAGTATACTGGCAGAATTGCATCTCTCTGACTTACTAAAATCCAAACTGCTGAAAACCCTCCTTGAATCCAGACTTTAGAATACAGTAGAGCTAACCTTGAAGCAACATCAATGCTTTTACCATTAGAAGTATAGAAACCCCACATTTACTAAGCAGTGAGTTCTAAAACCATCAACAAACCCACTGGAAAAAAAAAAGGTGTTTGTGACAGACAAGATAGCTGTAAAAGCTATTGTTTGAGATATGTAGTCAATCCGAAAGAGAGGAATCATAATACACGTATGATAAGAGCAGCCTTTTTGCATTGATTAATGAGGAAGATATCATTGATTATTCTATTATGTGGAAAATACTATTTTATTAATATATTAGGGGGAAATTATTGTGTGTTTTATCCTGCTTGTTCCTGACCTACTCCTTGCATAATCCCTCTGCATCAGCTCTGTGCACTGAACCTTGCTATCTGGCCATTCTCCAACCTGCCACACTAGGAACCAACTCAGGGAGCCTCAGCCTGCTTGCCCAAACCTCTTTGAGTGGGTCCCTGGGGAACACCGCAGGTACAGTAGATGCCAGCATCTGCTGTTGGTAAAGTTGATCTTTGCCAGTAGAACAAGTCCTCATATTTGCTTTGAAAGCATGACAGTATTCCACTTGCTATGGGGCCCAGAGCTGAGACGGGCCATCTTTCTTGTCAAGGTTAGAAGTGTTGTATACATTTTCTTTTTTAAACAATAGTTTTATTAGATTTTTCAAACAATATGGAGATACAGAAAAAAAAGACATAGGGCCATATTCAATATGGGGCAAAAAGTCTGTGACATCATTTTCGCTTATTTCCAATATCCCCGTATTCAATTTAATTGACTTTTTGCTGGTGCGAAAAGTCAATGTAAAAAAACGGGGATAATTTTTTGCTTGCCTTTACCAGGCGTAAAAAAGTGCAGGATTGGGGTTTAGGGATGCAGGCTTAAAAAAAATAGCCTGCACCCCTGGGAATGATCCCTAAAAATAATCTGTGTTAATAAAAGTAAAAAAAAATAAAAATAGAGACACCCCAAAAAGAATGGAGTCCAGAGGGGTTCCCTTATATGCGGCAGGTGTTTTCTTCATTGCGGGACTAGCGGCAGGTGCATTTTTGCATAATTTTTAAAAATCATTTAAGGGACTTAAAAATATGCTTGCACCCATTTTCAAGTACCACAAATTTGATGGCCATAGTTATTTTTCCCAAAAAAACTTTCTAAATGCTCTTTTGCATCACCTTCTTCCAATTCGCATTTATGCACCTGCCGCGGCTATTTAAAAACCAGACTTTCTTCTGCAGGCAAAAAACGGGGCTACCCATATTGATCCCCCATGTCTGGACATCTTTAGGGGAGTCCTAGGATTATTTCCCGAAAATTCCCATTTTTCTTTCGCGGATCCAAGTTTCGCCGGTTCCCGATTTTGCCTACTTTGAAATTGAATACGAGGAATAGCGGGCACACGCACGATACTTTTCTGCCTGATAAACAGGTGAAGGAGGCGAAAAGTCCAGCAGGCGAAAAGTCTGGACTTTTCGGCTCAAATTGATTACGGGCCATAGAGTGATACAGGCATATGGTGCTCAAAAAATCACAATAAATTAAACACAAATCAAAATCAGTGTATAACATACAAAATTAGTAGGAAAATACCATTATCTTTAAGAAACAATCAAGATAAAAGAAAAAGAAAATAAAGAGTATCAATGCGCATGGACCCTCTGTGGAGAACTTGTGCCAGCTGAACCACTTTATAATCGTTGAGTTAGCGGAGGAGGAGTAAGGGCAATTCAGAGTCTCCATAAGGAAGCCATGATTAATTTTGGCCTTGATAAACGTGAAAGGGGGAGTGTTACATGTGCCGCTGCGGCTCTCTGCCTGATTGGCTCACAGTTGTTATCCTAGCTACCTGGCTGCTATGTACAGTTGCTCACATGTTGGTAGTTTTGTTACCTGACCTCAGCCTGATGGACCAGTCACAGCAGACATCTCCCTTCTGCACCTAGTGGATATTCACGTGGTCGCTGAACGCTGTGCAGTTCCTTGCTCCTGAACAGTTGCTCCTGTGTCCAGTATCCGCCATTGTATACTTTTGCTCCCAGATTCAGCCTTCAGTGTCCTGTCCCTGCCAGTCCTAATCCTGTATCCTGCTGTTTTCTGCCCTGTTCCCGTGTTCATCCCAGCTACGTATCTGTGCCTTACCAAGACCCTCCAGCTTAGCTTTTGTGTCACCTCCGATTGTGTCTAGTCCCTATGTGTACCTGTGTGTTAGGGACTGTGGCCCTGATTCTGAGCCGAACACTCTTTCAGACCGCTCACTCTTAATCAGGGTGGTTTTTTTTGGAGCCGGCCTCCAGGCTGCTCGATAAGCTGTGAGTGACCACCCACAGCTTTTGAGAGCGGCCATGTAATGGTCGCGATGGTTGCGACCATCGGGCTTGCGACGAGACCCTTGTGGTAGGGTCTCGTTCCCGCAAGCCCCAGTGAGCTTCCTGCTCTAATAGAGCAGGAAGCTCACTACTGACATCACTCGTGATGACAGTAGGGTCGCCCCCAAATGGCAGGCGTTCCTTCAGGAATGCCTCCGTTGGCCAGGCACTCCCCCTCCCCGCCTACAAAATGGGGCCAGCTGTCAATCAACATCGACAGCCGTCCCGTCTTGTAGTGAGCACTGCCCGGCCATCAACCCGCTTGCGAGCGGGTCTGAATCAGGCCATGTGTTCGTTGTGGACCCGGGGTGGAAACATCAGCAGACACCGGAGCAGGTTTAAACTGAATGGTGGGTTGTTTAATGTGAATGTTCGTAGACATGAACAATAAGATAAACTAAAGTCCAGTAATAAACAAACTGATATATGTGGCTGATGGGAACTGTAGTGAATGGGAGTAAACGAATGTACTGATCAGTGACAGAGATGAATCCAGATAGACTGTGAGAGTGAAGTATATATCCTGGTTTGCTGAATAGTGGCTGAAGGGGATATCCGGTAATGCTGTGATGATGGCTGAAAGGGAAATCCGGAAATGCTGTGATGATGACTGAAAAGGGAAATCTGGAAATGCTGTGATGATGGCTGCGCAGAAATGGGTTAACTGAGGAGGCAGGTTCAGGCAGGAGTTGGTCTGGTGGAAGGTGCAGGGCTGATCTCCAGCGGAGAGCAAGCAAGGCAGAGCAGTGCAGGCTATGCAAGGAGCCAGAGGCCGACAAGGAGCTAGGGCAAGCACCGGAGCACAAGTCTAGGTTACAGGAGTGCAGATAACTCTCTCTCACAGCTATGCTGTGAACACATTGCACTGGCAACTACAGGGAGCTCCAAGCACCCTTAAGTACCCACTAGTGGAACGTGATAGGCCAGAGAGAGCAGGTGACCTACATACGATTGGCCTGCAATGTCACATGGCCAAAGACAACATGGTGGCACCCAGACACATGTGATGCAGAGAAGCCGCTAGACTTACCCTTGCCAGGATAGCCCAATGCTGGCAGACCTCTACGTACAGCCAATGCCAGTCTCCACACGTCAGCTCCCCCGACAGAAGAACCGCGCCACAGCGCCCTCACCGATAAGGACTGCAAACCTCCATGCTGCGAAACCCTGGTCGTTACACTGTGGATTCATTCTGCCAAGTTCAACTATATCAAGTACAAGTTCTGCTACAAACGTCAACCTGCATCCGCCTATCAGCTCAACCATATCAAGTACTGGTTCTGTTACAAACCCACCTGCATCCTGAATAGCTGGCCTGCCACAATCAAGGCCATATCCAACATTGCATCTACATTATTCACACCTGCATCCTGAGTAGCTGGCTTGCCACAACCAAGTTCATATACAACATTGCAGGTACAACATTTTTCACACCTGCATCCTGAGTAGCTGGCCTGCCACAACCAAGTTCATATACAGCATTGCAGGTACAATATTATTCCTATCTGCATCTTGAGTAGCTGGCCTGCCACAACCAAGTCCAAATCCAGCATTGCTGCTTTGGCATTGTTCCTGCCTGCATCTTGAAAAGTTTGCCTGCTACAATCCAGATCTGCATCTAGACTGTTTCTGTGCTTGTCCACTGTGCAGGTTAATTACTAGACTTCTGATTTTCCAGCTAGTTTCCAGCAGCAGATTCTAGCACACACCTGCATCTGTTTGCTTCAGCTATTAACCCGTACCTTGCCTGCTGCCATTACTCCAGGTCAAAACTTTCTGTGGATTCCGGTTTACTGGGTACATCCATAACAGGGAGATTTTTCTTGTTTCCAGAACTGAGCAATAGCTGCTCTGGTAGCTATAAGGACATGACTTATAAAATACCTGTTGTAAACTGGAACATCAACAGGGAAATTGTGTAGGAGTGCAGTAGAGGGGTACAGAGACAACTGTAGGTCAGTAACCTTTAAAATTAAATCTTCTACCTCCAACCAAAGGGAAGGTATGACAGGGCAATTCCAAAAAAATATGGAAAATCTCTCCTACTTGACCACATGCACGCCGACACAATCTAGATTAGGAGGGCCATATTTTGTGTAGTCTGTCAGGAGTCAAATAAATGCGATAGAACAATTTAATATACATTTCAGTATGCAAGATACATCTAGACATTTTAAAGATGGAAAAAATATAATTGGGATCATACATGGGAGCATAAACATATATTTAGATCTTGTTCCCATTTCAAAATGGCTTGGGTCTTATCCAGTTCTCCTGCTGTCAGTAAAAGAGAATACCAAAAAGATATTCCTCTTTTGCAAGAAGTCGAGGTTACACTGGAGAGAACATGAGGAGGGACAATACCAGTTGAGCCTACCATGGGTGAAAAGGATTGGATCCAGTGTCTGATTTGAAGGAAGTTATAAAAATCTCTGGAGGGTAAGGAGAAACTAGCTTGTAGTTGAGTGAATGACAACAGAGTATTACTTATCAACAAATCACAAAGAGTGTGAATACCATTGATGTGCCAAGAATGCAGATCAAATTGGAATTAAATATGACAGACCTTAGATAGAGAGGTTAACAGATGGTAGTTAAAACTGTAAGAGGACGGATAGGTCGTCCCACACTTTAAGGGATGCCATTGTCGCCCTGGACATTGATTTTAAAAAGACTCTAAATCTAGATTGGATCCAGAGCAAGTTGTAAAAGGGAAATTTCACCAACATGTCACTCTCCAGCTTGACCCAAGGTTTAGGGCTAGGGACTGCAGACCAATCACTAATTTAATCAACCAAGCATGCAGCTTAATAAAGTTCCAGATTTGTGTAGCATAAACCTCCCATCGATCTAGACATCAAAAGATATTTTTTAGGAAGTCTGGCTTTCTTATTGTTCCATACATATTTATTCAGAACTGCATGAAATCTATTCAACCAGGAGGAGGGGAGCGTCTTAGGGATAGATCTAAATAAATACAGTTGTTTGGGAAGAAGTGTCATTTTGACAGCCGCTATTCTGCCCATCCAAGAAACCTCGTGATTCATCCAATCCTTCATGAAGGCAATACATTGTTTTAACAGGGGACCATAGTTATATTCAAGGAGAGTTTCCTCTTTAGCAGCCCAAATAACAAAGACAAAGTGGTTGCCAATTATAATTATGCTGTGAATTAAGAGAAAAAAGAAGCTTGGGTGGTACATTTAATACCAGAACTTCCGTTTTAGATGTGTTCAGTTTGTAGAATTTGTAAATAAACCTTTTAATATATTCCTTCCTATAAACCTCTAAGATTCACCTGCCTAGAACCTCTAAGACAAAACCCTGCCTAAAACCTCTAAACAGAACGCTAATTGCGTAAGCAGTTTAACCGCAAATAAAGACAGGAGTGGAATCTGTGTTTCCAACGCACAAGTATTATTCAGATAAAAGTACAGTCAGTTACACGCAATCTATACATACACAAGTTAGGCGTAAAAGGAAATAATACAGACCCAAGTACGGTTATACATACGCTGCGCCTCTGGACCCAGAGATAGACTTCTGACTAGATATCCTCAGTTCACCCAAAATTCAGCATGAACTGGCAAACCAGTGTTCGGACACATGTATTTATTCCCCCCCAGACTGAAACAGGACAAAGGGGGAACTTCCTGCTGATCTCATTGGTTCCCAGAGGAGAAGCATATGTAACGACACATTTAACAGGTTGTTTCAAACAGACTTTCCCTGCCTCTAACAGCCGGAGTCTTTCTGGTAACGCCTCCTGTAACATTCCATCAACTAAACATTTTGTTGCTTGTAAGTTCTGCGATCCTTAACTTGAGTTTGCATGATGCGATCTCTCCACCGATAACACCGGGATTCTGTCAAAAGCGTACGCATCAGAACAAAACTAAACACACCTTGCTTATCATGTATAATACCTTAGATATCAAAAACCTCTATTTCTTAGCATTTAAACTAACTTAATCAACTTGAATCATACAATTTGATGCTAATGGAACCTTGTGTGCGAATATGTAGTGTGTGAGTATTCGGGGTTTGATATAAGGACGCTAGTTATTAATGGGTGAGATTAAGTGCATAATCTCTCATACACGAAGTGAACATCCAATAGTGTGGATGGCTGAGGGTTGTAGTTCTACATGCCCTCTGTCAGCAGGCCCCCACCTGTTGTGTGTTCAAAGAAAAACAAAACCTCTTTTGTTCTCACAGACTCTTGTGTGAAGTGCAAATGTATTACCACCTCAAGCTGTGGAATTTGGGGCCATCTTGTCTAGGATTCAGACAAATCCAATTGTGTAGATATTATATTACAATTGCCACAACTATACTTTATCTGCATCCAGGGATTCCCAATTTGTATGAAAAAATACCCATTGTCTCTTCTTATTTACTTTTACTCAGAAAGCTTATTTTTCCAGTTGCCCTTGGTAGGTTAACAAAAACATTGCCATCTGTTCATAGCTCCTGAGTTATAACTTAAATTGACGCTGACCACAAAAATGGTGTCTTGCGATCTCATTTCCAAAATGGAGTCTTGCGGCCAATCGCAAGATGGCGTCGCCACGATTAAATTTTAAACTGAACTTGTCTCAGCCAATTATTCAGCTTCGACAGTCCACCCTTTGATAGCAAACAACATGCTATCACAATCTGCTATAAAAATTTATTTTGGGCTTACATTCACATATTATTTAGTGTTATCATGGGATGGCACAAGGTGGTTCTTAATCCATCAACAATGTGTCTCTAGGCGGGGGCATAAAACTACTATTATACGCACACCGCGGATCTTGGGAGATCATGTGACAGATGTGGGATGCACCAGTCTTATAACAGTAGTTTTGAAGGGGAATTTGAGACTTTACATTGTCTGGGTGTTCTATAAATAACATTTCAATAATATCTTCTATGCATGTCTAAATATTATACATTTAAATGATGGTACTTCCTAGCTCAGGGTTGTAGTGCAGTTCTGTATCTACCTCGATAGACATATTATCATTTCTGACCACCATCATAGTTTCATCCCTTCGTTTCACTCTGTTTTCACATTTTCCACACTTCAACACAATAGGAACACACCGGACGCATATACCAATTACTATGATGACAATCAGTATAATGATCAAGAATTTGCCTACGCTGGCGACCACTTCCTGGACCCACTCTCCTAGACCCGAGAACCATTTCACTGGGTTCAGCCATGACACCCATCCTTCTATCTTTTCCCCTGCTTCAGCCACTGATGCGTTATGGTTCTTACAAAATTCCCACTTTAGCTGCAGAATCTCATCCATCTTCTGGTCTATCACCTCCTTAGGGTCGCTGGTATCATTGGTGACGTAAGTGCAACACTTTACTCCAAATTGGGTGGCTAACGTTACGCAATACCCTCCAGTAACAGCAGTTAAATAATTCAACACTAGCCTGTGTTGCACTAGTTCTTTCTTGTATGCTTGCAATTCTCTCCCTGTGTACCTGAATGTGTCATCGTACATCTCGGTGATATTATCTATTAATTTAGCAAGTTCCTGGATATATCTAAAATTTAATGTACCCTTAGCAATCCTGGTGGGATCCAGGGCGACTAAAACTTGGAAACCAGTTGTCTCACTGATTAACTGAGCGGCTTTATGCATATCACCAGGTATCATATTTCTCTTGCCTCTGTGTTCATATTGTGTGTGAAGATATGGTGACGGTGTGTTTTTATTTATACCCAGCATTTCAACATGTGTGAGGGTCATAACTTTTGGAAGTATTTTTCCCAAATAACATAACAATTACAATACTAAAATTGGTCAGAAACTCCCCTGATTGGCATTGCACTCCTCCTGACTCCACTCCATCAGCTCCGCCATCAGCTCACATCTCCTTTATCGGTCCCCCATCACAGACACTGAGTATCCCCAAACAGATCATCATGACAAAAACTCTGGAAAGAAAAAGAACTAGGATGACCACAGCAGACCACTCCATTGCTGGAAGCACTGATCTACACATTTCTTTAGCTCAGATATCTCACCGTCACCTTTTTAATCCTTCCGGCACAAGCTCGCAATCGACAGGTTATCGGCCTTGTCTCTGCCTTGTATCTCCACCGGTTGGTTAACCTCCCTATAGTGAGTGGAATGGACCCACGTATCTTCCCCGGCCACCCTTTGAGGATGCTGTATCGTCAGATACGGACCTTTCCACCGATCAGTCAAACAACCTGAGCTAAAAAAATTTTGGATCATAACAAATTCTTCCAGATTTTGACATCATGACAGTTTGCATTAGACATGTTAGTTAATAACACTTTCAATTTCGGTTATTCTCATTCATCTTCGTGAGACCCTGCACAGTAACCTCATTATCATATTTTCAGGCTGCCTGTTTGGACAGTATCTCAAAGGGGGGCAAATAAAGGAAAAGACAATCTGGGATAATCTCAGTGTTGTTACCCATCATCTTACACATGTTCTTGGAAACGTCACCTATAAAATAAGTCCCCCTATCATTTTTAATAATTCTAGGGATATAGTATCTGCATACAGGTTCCTGCAATTAAATCTTGTTATCAATAGCTACTGCTCTAAATAATGCCTGTGCCACTGGGTTGGATAGTATTCCGAGTAGTCGACCTCAGCCTGGCATGGCTGCCGTTTATCCTTAGCAACCTTGTGTCCTATGAGTGGGAGATAAAGCAAAACAGTTTAATATCATTTAAACATGACCCAAAATCCAACAATAAATCGTCCACATTTTTCATTAGAACAGATCCATTGATAGGTTGAAAAGATTGTAAACAGTCATATAAGGCCTGGGAGAAGATACTGGGGTTACCTATGAACCCATGGGAAACTCGTGTTCCTGTGTGGTGTTCTTCACTTTGCAGTACTTACTTATGTGTCCCACTTGGTGACAGTTAAAACATAATTTTGAACGGGGTGGATGAAAAGATTGTTGTGGAATTTGAGCAAGAGGGAAAGGTGGTGGGTATGGGTAAGGATAGGGAGGGTAAGGATATTGTGGGGGATATGAGTATGGGACCTGTGGTTGTGTATGATATGTGGGGTAAGGATGTGTTTGCTGTGGTGTGGGATTGGTGAGGACGTGTAATTGTTCAGGTGCAGGTGTGTGTGTGGGTGCAGGTGTGTCGGTTGGCTGTGATGTTAACGTCATTCTCTCCAGAGCTTGTATACTGACAGCCATTAATTTTTTCGCTCTGGGTCTCCCTCTTTTTTGAGATGTTTTTGTCATGTTCTATGGCAGACTCTATGAGGTTATCTATTGTAAGTCCCCGCCAGCCAGGCTGTGAGGTCTGAACCCGAGTCTTTAAATCGTCTTTCAGACCGTCCATGAGTACCGTGACTATCATTCCCCTGTGGTGAGTGCTATCTTTAATATCTTCTATCCCAGTGTACTGGGTGATAGCCTGCAGAGCCCGGTCGCAATATTCTTCTGCAGTTTCACTCTCTTTTTGTTTGATTGTGAAGATTTTGTTCCAGTTAACTACTACTGGAAAATATACACCCAATTGAGTCACAATGCGGGAAATGTTACATTGGTTTACTTGGTCTGTTAAGGGAACGTCGCCATCCAATACACAGTCCGTGATAAATTTTGTCACGTCGGTATTGTGTGGCAGGCAAACCCTTAACACCACACGCCAATCTTTATTAGTGGGCTCATGAGAACTACCCAAATTTCTCAAAAATCTTTGACATTTGGCTAGTTCCTTTTTGGGATTGGGGAAATCATTTATGATGGAATTCAGTTCTGCTCTTGTCCATGGACAATGCATTACTACTTCCCTCGTGGGCACTACACCGTTTGCATCTGCATTTCCATTTGGAACAGTTATTGTCCGAATGGGATGCAGACCGGCAGCGTTGCTACCTTTGACCTGGTTACCTGGCTGGGGGTTTAATCTGCTGCTGCTACGTATGGTATTAACAACTTCCTCAATGGGTGCCGAGTGTATTAACACTTCCCTTGCTGTTACCGATGGAGATGGCGGCACCACCCGTGATTGTGGTGATGCAGCATCTATCATTTGTACAGCATGGGAAATGGCAGACATTACAATAGGCTCATCTTCTACATCATAAACATTTTCTTTATGGTTACTTAAGAGGGGGTACAAATTACTTGTTACATTTTTATTGGTATTTTTGGTAACCGTACTTGCACCTCCATCCACATAAGGTGGGGGAGGTGAGCGTGAACTGCTGGCAATACTCTCCACGACGCTACTTTGCCGCCCGTGCGCGCCAATTTGCGGCTCGCCCGTATTGCAACTCAGCGTCGCAGATGTATTTTCTGGCAATGTGTTCGCAACGCTAGTTTGCGTCGTTTGCACATTTTTAAGCCAAGCATCCCCTTCATGCTGCCATATTTTTAAACATTCAAAATACTTAATCTTTTTCTCTCTGGATCGCACCATACTGATGTGATCCTGGACATTATCTAACACATTTTTGTCAAAACTACCAATTCTGGGAAACGGTCTAACACTCATTCTCGTCATATTAAACCATATATCACAATACCTTATTGCATAAGTACCGTACTTAGTATGCATAATATGTTGTGCCGACCAGAGTGGCGCTTTCAACAGCAGCAAACCTATGGAAGAAATTTCTAGATGCGTCCATTCACCTATGAAAGTTATTTATAGATGCTATCACTCACCTATGAAGGTTATTTCTAGATGCTTTCACTCACCTATGAAAGTTATTTCTAGATGCTATCACTCACCTATGAAAGTTATTTCTAGATGCTTTCACTCACCTGTTCTCTCTCAGCTCACAATCACACCTAGTGCGGCTCAACTATAATGCTCAAATATTATTGAACATTGCAGTCACACTGAGAGCCGGTCCCTAACAAAAATAACAAACCATACACCTGCTCTGTGTACTGAACGGTAAGCTGCTTACCGAGCGGCTAGGCTAACCCTTGCACCTAGCCCTTAAGGATCATGCGATACCCTTAACTGTCCAACACATACTCACTGTTACACACTTTTTCTCTGCGCAGAAAATAAACGTTTAACCCAGGTATTGGTAGATAGAAAAAAATGTAAACCTCAATGGCTTTGTTCAAACATGTGGCAGCAGAACCGGAAATGCGTATACGCTTATTGTGCGACCGGCCGCAAACACAATTATGCGACTACCACATAAGCGTATAATGACTTTTTAACTGTGTACGCAAAAATGCGTCTCAGCTGCATACTCAATACTGCGGCACCCCTCTAAAGGTAAGGTTCTATCAACAGAGAAAAAAAAACTATTTTTTTTTTCTCTCTTGTCCCTGGATTCTGATCAGCGCTTCCTCTACACAATAACTGGCAGTACGCTCTCAGCAACACTGTGGTAATGAAAGACTAATGCATCTCTCAAAAGGCGCCTCCACCCTTTTGCTGAGAGAGAACTGACCGAGTGTTATCATGTATCAGATAGTGTGATAAACCGATGAGCCCCCACTGTAGAATTTGTAAATAAACCTTTTAATATATTCCTTCCTATAAACCTCTAAGATTCACCTGCCTAGAACCTCTAAGACAAAACCCTGCCTAAAACCTCTAAACAGAACGCTAATTGCGTACGCAGTTTAACCGCAAATAAAGACAGGAGTGGAATCTGTGTTTCCAACGCACAAGTATTACTCAGGTAAAAGTACAGTCAGTTACACGCAATCTATACATACACAAGTTAGGCGTAAAAGGAAATAATACAGACCCAAGTATGGTTATACATACGCTGCGCCTCTGGACCCAGAGATAGACTTCTGACTAGATATCCTCAGTTCACCCAAAATTCAGCATGAACTGGCAAACCAGTGTTCGGACACATGTATTTATTCCCCCCCAGACTGAAACAGGACAAAGGGGGAACTTCCTGCTGATCTCATTGGTTCCCAGAGGAGAAGCATATGTAACGACACATTTAACAGGTTGTTTCAAATAGACTTTCCCTGCCTCTAACAGCCAGAGTCTTTCTGGTAACGCCTCCTGTAACATTCCTTCAACTAAACATTTTGTTGCTTGTAAGTTCTGCGATCCGTAACTTGAGTTTGCATGATGCGATCTCTCCACCGATAACACCGGGATTCTGTAAAAAGCGTACGCATCAGAACGAAACCAAACACACCTTGCTTATCATGTATAATACCTTAGATATCAAAAACCTCTATTTCTTAGCATTTAAACTAACTTAATCAACTTGAATCATACAATTTGATGCTAATGGAACCTTGTGTGCGAATATGTAGTGTGTGAGTATTCGGGGTTTGATATAAGGACGCTAGTTATTAATGGGTGAGATTTAAGTACATAATTTCTCATACACGAAGTGAACATCCAGCAATGTGGATGGCTGAGGGTTGTAGTTCTACATGCCCTCTGTCAGCAGGCCCCCACCTGTTGTGTGTTCAAAAGAAAACAAAACCTCTTTTGTTCTCACAGACTCTTGTGTGAAGTGCAAATGTATTACTACCTCAAGCTGTGGAATTTGGGGCCATCTTGTCTAGGATTCAGACAAATCCAATTGTGTAGATATTATATTACAATTGCCACAACTATACTTTATCTGCATCCAGGGATTTCCAATTTGTATGTAAAAATACCCATTGTCTCTTCTTATTTACTTTTACTCAGAAAGCTTGTTTTTCCAGTTGCCCTTGGTAGGTTAACAAAAACATTGCCAACTGTTCTTAGCTCCTGAGTTATAACTTGAATTGACGCTGACCACAAAAATGGTGTCTTGCGATCTCATTTCCAAAATGGAGTCTTGCAGCCATTCGCAAGATGGCGTCGCCGCGATTAAATTTGAAACTGAACTTGTCTCAGCCAATTATTCAGCTTTGACAAGTTTATAATATGAGGCCGTAGAATAGTCATGAAGCAACTATTGTATATTTGGAAGAGAGGTTTCCTGATGTGTAACAAACAAAGGAATGTCTGCAAAAGGACAAATTCTATGTTGCAACCCATTAATAAGGGGACCATAAAGAAGAGAGGAAGTACAAATACGTTCTGCTAGGGGTTCTATTGCCAGGACAAAGATTAAGGGAGATAGGGGAAACCCTGTTTGGTACCATTGCAATAGGAAACAAAGAAGACAGGAAACCATTGCTACATACATGGGTCCATGGTGCAGTGTAAAGTGCAAGAATGGCATCTAGGAACTGCCCTGGGAAACCAAATTTGAGAAGGACAGCCTTCATATATCCCCAATGCATCCTCTATCAAAGGCTTTTTCAGCATCTAATGAAAGAGCCAACAGCGGGTCCCCCACCTGCATGAAATGCTAAATAATATTAAGGGCTCTATGTGTATTGTCGGGAGCTTGTTGACCCAGCACAAAGCCCATCTGATCTGGATTGATCAAGTCAGGTAGCAAAAAGTTTAATCTATTGGCTACCAATTTAGCATATAGTTTAATATCAGTGTTCAATAGGGCTATGGGTCTATAATTTTGGGCATAAGCTGGATCCTTGACCAGCTTTAGGAGGGTGATGATTCCAGTCTCGAGCATTTCAGATTAGAAGGAGCCTAGAGAGGTCCCCGCTTCAAACACCTGCACCAGCGGCAGAATAACATCTGCTTGAAAAGTTGCATAAAAGTTGTTTCATGGTTTTGATGGCATCTCTTACTTCCCCATCTGTCCAGGGAATATTAAGGAAATCTAAGGACTGATCATTGAGGACTGGCAGGGAAAGATCCGAAAGGAAGGCAGAGATAGTCTCCAAAGTGGGTTGTAATGTGCTTACATCATCCTTCAAGTTATAAAGGTGAGTATAATACTCCGCAAATGTATTCGAAATGTCCAGTGGATTGGTCAATTTAGCGCCGGAACAATTATACAATGCCCTAACTGAAGCACGAGCCTCTTTCCCTCTCAACTTCCGCGCCAAGAGGACAGGATGCCCTATTTTCTTCTAAGTAAAATCTGTGATTTATCCTATCAGTGGTGGACTTGATCTTTCTCTTAGTATAGACCTCCAGCTCTTCGTTATATACATTTCTTCTTCAGGTTTCATAGGGTCTACAGGAATACCATGGGATATGTAGTAGGAGTAATCCATTGCACCAGCTACAGCTTTCAAGCTCCCAGCATGCACAGAACCTCCTCCCTATATACCCCGCTCCCAGCCACAGGCATTCAGTTTTTTTGCTTGGTGCTCGGCAAGTATCCAGACGCACCTGTTATAACAGCTGGACTGCTTAGGCAGTCCCATTTTTTTTTTTTAATTTACCTTAGTTTTTTATACTACTGGGTTAATCAGTACTAAGCGTCCGGAGTTGGCAAGGTAAGGCGATTCCTTATTTTTGGGGAAGCCGCGTTCTCACTAAGGCCCTCATTCAGAGCCGTACGCTCTGAGCATAGTGCACACTCTGAATGAGGGCCGTCCTCCATAACTATGGAGCGTCCTCCTGGACGGTCGTATAGCTGTGGGTCACCACCCACAGCCTATACGAGTGTGCAGTTTGATGGCCGCGATGGTCACGACCATCGCGACCATCGAAACTGCGAGCCGGAGCCTGCGGTTGAGGTTTTCAACCGCAAGGCCTGGAGTGATTTTGGCTCTATCAGTGGGCCGGCTTCTGACGGGAGGCACGCCCCCGGCACGCGCACCAAAGGGGCCGTGCTGTCAATCAACATCGACAGCACGCCCCCTTTGATCAGACACAACGAGCGAAGGAAAGTCCTTTGCTCGTTGCGTCTGGCGCATGCGCACAACGGAGCTCCCTCCGTCGTGCACATGCTCAGTGCAGACCATCGACCCACTTGCGAGCGGACAGCCGCTTGTGAGTGGGTCTGAATCAGGCCCTAAGACCGCTGGGGTCTTATCGTCTGATGCCGTGGACGGGTAGTAGATGCATTAGCAGTGCACTAGTAGTGTCTACTACTGTGAGGCCAGCGTACCCGTGCCATTAACACAGCTTTGGGGAGATAGGCGCTCCCACGGCTGCTCCTCCCCCAACCCAGATGCAACTTCCTGTGGGAATTCCCACATCTGGTTTGTTATTTCTGACCACCTCGTGTACTGAGATGCTCACAGTCCACTTATGGTGCTCTGCTGAAAGTGGTTGGTTCTCAAGGTTTGGGTCAGTCTCCCTGTATACCTCTCCCTTGGGTCAGGTATATAGTGCTCTATATCCTACCATGCCCCCGGGGTTTAGTCAGTTGATTCAGAGTCCATTTGCATTTGCATTTGAATTTATATATGCATTGTATGTGACTTTAATGCTGTGCAGCACAGCCAATGCGATATGTCGGTAAACGCCAACGTTCACCGACATAATTGCGGGTACACACTGCCCGACGGGCAGCAGATACATTGGCCGATCAATTGATTGGCCAATTTATCTGTCAGTGTGTGCCTGGCTTAAGACCCTTCTGTGCTTTATATCCCTTCTTATTCGGGTCTTCAATGGAATTATTAGTCCATCATGAGGTAGGTGTCCTGCATAATTGCCCGCTGATTATTGTGTTTAACTCCCAAACAGAAATTTGACTGTCCACTGCCTCCCCTATCATTATACTTTAGTGGGATCTAGTGTGGATAGCTGTATTTTTCCCTTCAGTTGAAAGAGCTATGTGAACATACCCGAAAGTTTATTTAATATTACCAGAATCATGTTAATTAAAGGAAGGGAATAGCTTCTCTCTACTTTTTTTACTGCTCACTGCTATCTGTGACTATCTGTCTCCCAAGATATGAGGTTTACTAATGTTACCTGTACAGTCCTCTTGCCTAAAGGCACACCGCTCCTCCACCTCTGGTAACAGCGTAGCAACAGCCCTCCTGCCTTCAGACTGCAGACCTCTCTCAACTGCCTGGGAAGTCATCTGCTCAGGCATTTATTCTAAGTACCGCGCACACAGCCTGCAGCGTGAGCCCAATCGGTTTGCGCCAGAGTGTCACGAGTCAGTCAAAGCAACAAACTCCCCCAAATCCTCCCCACACAACCAATATATCAATTATGTAAGGAAATATTACACTGAATGTACAAATAAAAGTGAAAACACTCTTACAAATATACTGTATCCATATAAATAAATATAGAACATGGTATAAATATCTCAACTATAATATTTAATATTAAAGGGGGTTATATAATGCCCCCATGTGTGATTCATCAAGATTTAAATTGGGAAGGGCCATTCCACATTAAATAATATTTCTGAATAGAGGTGTGATCTTAATGATTGCTCTTTACTCTTTGATGCTAAGAAAGAAATATATGTATTGATTTTTGTTAAAGATTTGCCCAGGAATATAAATAGGGGCATGTTGCAACGAGTACAAAAATGTTGGCAAAGCTAAAATATTATTCAGGTTACCGCTAGCTGTCATGGTGAGGGAGCGTTTGTTCCAGGAATGCCTTTTGGTATTGAGTTAATCAATAAGGGGTTAATGTTAAGCAAAGCAAAATTTGACATATTATAAGCAATGTAGATACCTACATTTTTAAATTTTTTGGATTCATTTTAATGAGTGTTGTAATTACTATTTTAGAAATATCATAATGGAATAAGGAAATGTTTTATTTGTACCAGGGGTATAACTAGGTATTTGAAGACACCATAGCAAAAATTTGTAAGAGGCCCTATGTACCACACAATGGTGAAAAAAAATAAGACTTATGGTAGACTTACCTTTGTTAACTATTTTTCTTCGAGGTTCATAGGGTCCACAGGGATAACATGGGGTATGTAGTTGGAGTAATCCATTGCACCAAACAGCTAAAGCTTTCAAGCTTCCAGCATGCACAGGACCTTCTCCCTATATGCCCCGCCCCCAGCCACTGGTATTTGTAAACAAGCCTAACAGTAAGAGACAGAAAGTGGAGAAGGAAGTACAATGTACAAACTCTCAGAAAACAAAGAGGGAATCAGTGACAAAAACGAAAGGAACAGAGCCCAACTGAGGCCAGGTGCGTCAGGGTAGGTGCCCTGTGGAGCCTATGAACCTTGAAGAAAAGAGTTAACAAAGGTAAGTCTACCATAACTTATTTTCTTCCTAAAGCAGTTCTCTTAAGGATGGGGATGCTCCTGAGCAGAGAGGAGAATCCGCCGCCCAAAGGAAGCGTCCTGGGAGGCAAAAGTATCAAATGAATAGAATTTGATGAAAGTATGGACCGAAGACCAAGTCGCCGCCTTGCACAACTGTTCTGCAGAGGCGCCATGTATAAACGCCCATGATGGTCCCACAGATGTCAGAGGTCCTTTCTCCAACTTGAATCTAGCAACAACCATGACCACAAAGTGTAAAGCTGCATACACACGTAAAGATTTTCTGTCCAACCATCCAACTAGTTGATTGGTTGGAATGAAAATCTGGTAAGGCATGAAAGCAAATAACAATCAGCAATTTGCTCCGAAACGCCGGAAAATGGACAAAA
Source organism: Taudactylus pleione (assembly GCA_031769625.1). Classification (NCBI taxonomy): domain Eukaryota; kingdom Metazoa; phylum Chordata; class Amphibia; order Anura; family Myobatrachidae; genus Taudactylus; species Taudactylus pleione. The sequence goes on along the minus strand of JAUIMM010000015.1, from coordinate 33,116,395 downwards.
ACTGTTGTTTGAACAAATTGTTTAGATCAAACATTTAACAAACTTGTCTGACGACCATTTTCATCTGTTTTCTGGCATTTAGGAGCAAATTGCTGATCATGATCTACTCCCATACGTTACCAGATTTTCATTCCAACCAATCAACCATTTTTATGATTGGACAGAAAATCTTTACATGTGTATGCAGCTTTATTTGAAAGGTCTTTTAAAAGATATTAGGAGACCTGAAATAATAATAATGGTGGTAGACAGAACATGACATTGTTAGTAGTACTCACTTTTTTTAAAATCTTTATTGACTAACATTTCATATCTTGTACAATTTGTATTCAATATTACATACATACATATTATATATAAAAAAAAGAAGAGAACAGTCACAATTTATGCATGGTTTCAATGGTTTCATATTAATATATTAACCCTTAAAAATTCAATCTATCCCTTTTTCTCTGTTAACTATTATCCATCCGTTCCCTTTCATTCCATCTAATTAAGGAGAAACAATCCCTAATTCTAGTCTGTATTGGTGTAGATAGGGTTTGACTATCCCTCCCATGTTTCAAAAAAACTTTCTCGACGTTTTTCCTTCTGGAGGGACGCCTCCAGCCACTCCCTCATGAAAATGTAGTATAGCTTATCTAGAAAAAGAGACATCGGGGTCTTGCAGGTTGGGTCCACATTTGCAAATTTGATTTTTTTTTTGCCGCAGCAGAAACTGCTAGGAGTATTTTTCAACTTCCTGATGTATATTCCCTCTCCTGGGACATTGTACTAAATATGGCCCACTCTGCATTAATCAAAAAATCCTTTTCCACATATAACTTTATAAATCCCCCTACTCTTCTCCAAAACCTCTTAATGCTCGCGCACTCCCAGAAACAATGTGCTAGGTCGGCTCTTCCCAGCCCGAAATTTTACACAACTGCATGAGTTTGATATTCCCATCTCCCTACGTCTCAGTGGGGTTAAATAAGCTCTATGATAAATTTTAAAGAACATCTACGAATATGTCGGTATCGGTAACAGTTTGGACACCTTATTAAGTGCATTGTATAGAACCTCCACCGACATAGCCGGAAACTTCTCCTTCCAACTGCCAATACATGTTGTTGTCTCCTTGGTCTCTACTATGTCTCTTACAAATGAGTAATACCATGATATCGCCTTTCGTTCCAGACCCTTCTGTAATAGGAGTTTGTCTAATCTGTTGTTCCAATCTCCCTCCCCCAGTATTTGGATTACACTCCATGCATAATGTTGTGCTTGTGTAAATGCGAGGTTCTGAGTGATAATTTCTTATTTGCATTTGCATAAGTTTTTATTTTTTTATTCTGCGTATCTATCAGTTGTCCTACCCTCAGCAGACCCTCCCTTTTCCACCAGGTAAAAGGATATGATGCTTTCCCCTCTTAGAAATGTAAATTCCCTATGAACGGCAAATGTAAAGATACATTAGATTGTATCTTCAATCTATTAGGTAACATCTGCCAAGCTTTCCTAGTGGACATTAATAATGGGTTTTTACATGATTTCCGATCTATCTCCTCCTCTTTGGCGTGGAGGAATGCTACCAATCCCATATGTGTGGAAAATGAAACTTCCATTGAAGGATTAGCAAATCTATCTTTATCCCACAGCCAATCTTTAATGTAACGTTATTGTGCTGAGAGACTATACCCCTCTAAATTTGGTAAGTTCTTTCCTCCTCTATTTACAGGTTGTTATAACTAGGATATACTGATCCTTGCTTTTTTCCCTTCCCAGATAAATCTTCCAAATAGACTATATTTTATCCACGTCACCGGCAATAACTGCATTGGATACAATAAACGAGGGAAAGAAACCATTTTGATCAGATTAATGCACCCCGGTAGAGAGATAGGGAGATTTTTCCATTTCCTCTTTTCTTTTTCACATGCCATAATAGCTGGTTTATATTTATATTATATAGGGAGTTTAGATCTTTCTGGAGTTTTACCCCTAAGTATGTAATAAAGTTTGAAGACCATCTTATCGGTGAGTCTCTCACCCATGCTAGTTTTCTACAGCCCAGCTTCAAATACATAGCTACTGATTTCCATTTATAAGAAGGGATGATTATGGTGATTCGTATAAAATTTATGAATTTCTCCCCAAATTCTCTAATATTCAACAGTTCATCTAGGAATGACCATGATATGTTGTCAAATGCCTTATTTGCCTCTAGGCTCAATAAAATGCCATATTCGGGACCCCCCTCTTGTGCCTGTGCTATAGCAGCAATAGCTGTTCTTATCCCCTTCTCCGCATGTCTTTCAGGGACAAATCCCAACTGGTGGTCAGTCATTAACTCAGTACACATTGACTTTAGTCTGCTTGCCATAATTTTGGCCATGAGCTTACAGTCTAAGTTCAACAGTGATATTGGTCGGTAGGATGCCTCCAACTGAGGCTCTTTTCCAGATTTTAATATCAGTGTTTTTTAAGTGCTGCATTAAATGTTGGATATTTGGGACTATTTTTATGTATACACTGAAAAAGGTCCACTAAAGGTTGGAGTGATTTCCTACTGGAGTAATTTAAAATACTCTGATGATAGACCATCTGGTCCAGGAGATTTCCTCAGTTTTAAAGAGGATAGTTTGCGCTGAATCTCCTCCTGAGTAATCTCTGTGTTAAGCAGTTCTTTTTGTATCTGAGATAATTTCGGAAGTTTTGCTTTCTCTATTAAATCTTTCATCATAGGGACATCTTGGGGGGTGGAAGAATAAAGCATTGAATAGTAGTCATGAAATATCTGTGTTATTTCTTAATTTTTTGTGTATATCCTCCCATTTTCTAAATCTTTAATTGATGTTATACTATTCTTTTCTTTATGGGGCCTAGCCAAAGCAGCTAGCAATCACCCTGATCTATTTCCCCATCTATAGTATCGATTTTTGGAGGAATCTAATGATTCCATCTCTCTCCTCTCCAGTCTATCCTTAATGCTGCTGCACGGCTTATCTTCCTCTCAAAACGCTCTACATCTGCCTCCCCTCTCCTACAAGCTCTCCACTGGCTCCCCTTCCCTTTTAGAACCCAATTTAAGGTTCTCACGCTCACTCACAAAGCCCTCACCCAATCTTCTCCCATATACATCTCTGATCTCATCTCCCTTCACGCTCCTCTCCGCCCTCTTCGCTCAATTAATGCACGCCGCCTTTCATGCCAGCTGATTACTTCCTCCCACTCCCGCCTCCAAGATTTTGCCCCCACTGCTCCCCACCTCTGGAACTCTCTCCCACTCCCCATCAGACTCTCCACCTGTTTGCAATCCTTCAAACGGGCTCTCAAGACCCACGACTTCATCAAAGCCTTCCAGCTATCATTCTAACTCCTTGCTACATGCTCCTTCCTCCCCATCTACCCCATCTGTGTCAACCCAGTTTGTCTTCCCCCACCTTTTTAGATTGTAAGCTCTCACGAGCAGGGCCATCTACCCTTTTGTGCTTCTCCTTACTATAGTGTAATTTACTTCTTACTCACCACTAGGGCACCTAACACTTGGTTGCTTATGCTCTGTTGCTTATCTGGGTGATATGGTCGCTAATGTAGCAATATATATTATCCATGTCCTGTATTGTATTGTTCTGTAAGTCACTTGTATACAATTTGTTTTTGTACTTTGTAAAGCGCTGCGGAACACTTGTGGCGCCATATAAATAAATTATAATAATAATAATAATAATAATAATAATAATGCCTTTGCCTGAGATAACAGATAGCTTTAAAGCAATTGTCTGTTTTGTTTATATGCTTCGAAAGTATTGTCTGATGCATTAGATATAATGGGGCCCATTTATTAATGATCGCATTTTGCAATGCGATCAGGGCATGCAGTACCACCCATGATCGCATTGCAAAATGCGATCATAGCGGCCGAATGTATGATCTGGCACATGCAGGGTGACGGGCTCCGAAAGGAGCGCTTTCCTGCGATGTGGCCGTAGGCTGCTGCACATGCGTAGATCCCTCCGCCGGCTGACATGCGGTAAGTCCCCATAGGCTACAGTGGCTAACACTATCTTCAGATGGCGTTAGCTGCTGATGCCAATATCGGGAATGCTTCGCATTCCCAATATTGATTCATTTGGCAGCATCACATCCCATTTAGAAACCTACGAGGGAGGCGTCTGCCAGCGGAAATGGAGGGATCGCAGCAGGTATCGGAGATACCTGCTGCGGTCCCTCCTTCGTACATCCGGGGGATACTTAGTATTTGAGGTAAACTCCCGAAAACAGGTGTTTTCTGGGAATGTACCTCAAATTCCCTTTTATAAATGGGCCCCAATTTCTCTATAGCTCTCTGCTACACTTACTCTAAAGCTCTCATATTTTTGCTTATTTTTTTTTAGATTTACTAAAGGCAAAAATCGAATGTAAAATTGAATATAACACCAAATCCCGTTCAAAATGGAATATGGCCCTCATTCAGACCCACTCGCGAGCGGCTGTCCGCTCGCAAGTTGGTCAATGGTCCCCACTGCGCATGCGCACGACGGAGGGAGCTCCGTCGTGCGCATGCGCGAGACCCGACGAGCGAAGGACTTTCCTTCGCTCGGAGTGTCTCATCAAAGGGGGCGTGCTGTCGATGGTGACTTACAGCACGCCCCCTTTGGTGGGCGTGCCGGGGGCGTGCCTGCCAGACATAAGGGAACGCCTACCGTCTGAAGCCGGCCCCACTGACATCACTAGTGATGTCAGTGGGAGTGATTTTGGCTCAGATAGAGCCAAAATCACTCCTGGCCTTGCGGTTGACAAACCCAACCGCAGGCTTTTGCTCGCAGTTTCGATGGTCGCGATGGTCAAGACCATCGCGACCATCATCCTGCACGCTCGTATATGCTGTGTGTGGTGACCCACAGCTATACGAGCGTCCAGGAGGACGCTCCATATTAATGGAGGTGGGCCATGATTCAGAGCGAGCGCTCTGGTCAGAGCGTCCGGCTCTGAATCAGGGCCTATCTCCAAAACATCTGTACTTTTTCATAGACAAACATAGGGTCCCCTGACTTACTAACATTCGTTTAGAAAATCAAACACAAATCCCACACAAAATTGAACACAAAATCCCCAAAATAATAGACCAATAACATACAGGCTAAACAGCATTCTGGTTGTATCTTAATTGTGCTCCTCAGGACCATAACTAGACTTTTTGGTGCCCTGCGCCAGAGAGAGCATTGGCACCCCCCTCCCCTTCATTTTTTTAAATAGGGACATAAGCATCATGGGGAAGGGCCAGGGAAGAGTTAGGGGCAGCCAGGAGATGCTGGGGATAAAAGAAGAGGAAGCTACAAGTGAGAATGATAATAAACAGGAAAATTGACAGGCCCAAAAAGCGCCCCCTGCCATGGCACTGGTTGCACCTCCATACTTACGGCCCTGGTGCTCCTTATAAAAGTGCTGCCCTATGGCTGTCGGAATAATGGTTAATCCAGGATATACAATGCTGGCAACTTTCCTACAGTATGCAAATCACCTGGTTGAGAGTGCCCAAGAGCCTGAAGCAGAGGAACAACAGCAGCTTATTAAGGTACTGCAGAGCCTATGCGGGCCTAGGTTCTTCCATGGGTGGTTAAACCTCTATACCTTGTCTGCTGGCGAGGTCATACAGATGTTTCACCTCAACCGTTCCAAACTTATGATGCTGTATGACCTCGTCAAGTGTCAACTTGAGCCAGGCTTTGCACGGTCACGTGCCTTTATCAGTACTGCACAAGCTGCTGTGTGCTCTGCATTTTTTCGCCACTGGCTCCTTTCAGTCAGTGTCTGGGAGAGTGTTAGACTACCTTTTGCAGGCGTATCTCGCCAGTTATGGCTGCACTGACACCCCTCTGCAACACCTATATCTGCTTTTCCAGCTAGTAGTCACAGTGGCATGAAAGAGTAGCTTTCTATAGTCTCTCAGACATGCTTAATGTCCTGGGAGCTATAGATTGCACACACAGTGGGCTGAGACCACCCAGGAATACTGCACACCTCGACATTAATCATCGTGATGCATATTCTATGAATGTGCAGGTGGTCTGTGATGCAAAACAAAAAATCATGAGTGTTGTAACTGGCTATCCTGGTTCGTGTCACGATGTCTACATCCTCAGTAATTCTTCCATCTCTGCAAAGTTCAAGATGCGACAAATGCCAGAGGGATGGTTGCTGGGTAAGTCACCTGTATATGTTAAGTGACCAGCTAACTGCACTTGCTAATATATGTTACATTTGTGTTTTTCTTTTTGTTTTGCCAGATTGTGGCTCTTCCACAGAATCAGATTCCTGGCCCCCTGCCTCCTCCTGAACACTTTGAGCAAACGCTGGTTCCCTCTCCTCTACAGAAGGCATTCTCACAACCACAGCCCTCTCCTCCGCCTCCCTCTGCTCTCTTGCCCTACTCCTACCAGCCACCATAACATGGTTCCAAAATAATTCTCATTCTAGACTATCAAAATCCTATCACTCTAAATTGAATAACCCTTTTTCTGCTGTAAAAACTCTGCTTTATCCTCAAAACTCCCTTTTACTTACACTTTGCAAAGGTGTCTTATACTCACTCCCACCGCTGTGCCAGCTGACTGTCTCCTCCTGGAAGAGGCAGCCAGATTGTCGGCAAGCCTGAGGTGTCTGCCAGGGATTTTAGTAACCATTTTTTGCTATATATATTGCTTGTGGTATATTTATACCAATAGTAATACATGAGGAAGTCTGGAATTCTATTTTGTTTTCAATTTTAAGTTTGATTTTGAAAAGGACAAATAAGAAACCGCTAGTCAGAGAACGGGACCCGGGTCGCATCAACCTGGGTTACTTGTTCACACTGCTTCACGAGCCGGGTTGAACTCGCATTTAACCCTGCTCGTGACCAGGGTTGAAATGCCAAGTCACTCGACCTGGCTTATTTCAACCCTGCCCTTTCACACAGCACAATAACCCGGGTTGCTGCACACTCACATGCAAAAGACCGGGTTATTGCTGGCAGTGGAAAAGGAGTATAAGTAGATCTTTGAACTCTGACTAGGGGAAATAGCAGGTTTGTAAATTTTGGTGACAGTGCATCACTAATGTTGGGCATACGCTATATAATTATCTGACCGATCTGCTGAATATCTGCAGATTGGGCAGATATTTGTACAGTGTATTGCCCTGACCGACCACAAATTATCGGTCTGGAGATGCTGATATTATCCAGTATGCACAAAATAATTGATAATTAGTCGGCCGCATCTGACAGTGCATGCACTGCCGCGGTCAGCCGTCCGAGATCTTCCTTGTTCCTTCACAGGCAGGAACGGGGAAATGTTTCCTCCTCTGTGAAGGAATGCAGATATTGCGGCCATACACTGTGAAATATCTCACATGTGAGTTTGGGAGTGAACAACAAGTTCCATTATGCCCGGACATTAAGAGCCTGCTGGCACCTGTAGTCCGTGTGTAAAGAAAATATTAAAATAACCATGGTACTCGTATACAGAATGTGGTAATCCATTATTTAAAAAAAAAAAAAAAAAACACAGCAACACAAATTAACTACTAGTCAAATACTTGGATGGCGTCTTCTTCATTACATGTAGGCATCCAGTGCTCTTGTTAAAATGTTAAAAATGAGCGGCACCCCACAGACACGCACTATACAGTGCCAAACCTTCTTGAAAGTTGAGTGCACAAATGGTGACCAGTCTATTATCCTGAATTCACATTTAGGGGTATATTTACTAAAGTGTGGACTTTTAGTAGTGGAGATGTTGCCCATAGCAGATTCTAGCTATTATCTTCTAGAAGGTGCTAAATAAATGTTAAGTAGAATCTGTTTGGTTACTATGGGCAACATCTCCACTTCTAAAAATCCGCACTTTAGTAAATATACCCAGAACGGTGCGTACACACGTAGCGATATAAATGAACGATTTGAATGATAACAATATCATTCATATCGTTATCATTCAAATCATTAATTTTTTGTCCCCACATACTCATCAATGACCAGCGATGCGTGGCCACATATGGAAGATAGCGATATCGTCCATCGGGTGTGCGTGCAAGCCACCCTGTTCGATATCGAACAGATTTCTATAGGGACCCGCAATCGTTGATCGCGGGTTGCTATAGTCGTTGGTAAGTTGGTGGTGTGCTGGATGATCGATATCGATCATCCAGCACACCAGGAAGGGTACAGGATGATCAGCCAGCGATATCGTATCGCTGGCTGATCTCTCCGTGTGTACGGAGCATTGGGGTGACATACAATTAAGGGTGGAACCTTTCATAATGTTTGGCTGTGCACATTGCAGGAGGAAAGTCTTGCTTGCCTTTGCTCGCGAGTGAGTTTTTTGTGATGGATAACCTGCATAGTTTTAGCGAGCAAGGTTCCAAGGCCATGATTCAGACCCACTCGCAAGCGGCTGTCCGCTCGCAAGTGGGTCGATGGTCTGCACTGAGCATGCGCACGACGGAGGGAGCTCCGTCGTGCGCATGCGCCAGACTAGTGATGTCAGTGGGAGTGATTTTGGCTCTGATAGAGCCAAAATTACTCCGGGGCTTGCGGTTGAAAACCTCAACCGCAGGCTCCGGCTCGCAGTTTCGATGATCGCGATGGTCAAGACCATCGCGGCCATCAAACTGCACGCTCGTATAGGCTGTGGGTGGTGACCCACAGCTATATGAGCGTCCAGGAGGACGCTCCATTTTTATGGAGGGCGGCCCTCATTCAGAGCGTGCGCTCTGCTCAGAGCGTACGGCTCTGAATGAGGGCCCAAATCTCCCCCTTAGAGTGCATTTGTTTGTGTATAACATGCTATTTGCAATATCAAGGTATCTCAGTCTTGCAGAATGTTTAAAACGTCTTTTAATGTAGTATCCCTCCTCCTCAGTATGTGACATAGTTTTACTATTCTGAGATGAAAATGTACATTACAGAAAAGTCAGGTACTGTATATATGGGACAAGAGTGTATCTTCAGCTCTAGGGCCTGACGGAACTAAAACTCTAGAGCCTTAACAACTGCATACGTCATGGCAGTCTCAGGCTTTGACATGCCTCTGAAATGGTCACAACATGTCTACATTTGAGTCGCCCACCCCCCATTACCTCACACAAACGGTCCCTGACTGTCATTCACTTTGAGAATAAATTCTCTCTTTGGCTGCCATTGCAAGACCTTCATGGTACATGCACAGTGCTACTCTGATACATGCACAGAAGAAACAACATTGGTCATTTGTGAAATCATCGGCTCTACGTCCCTCCCGGAATCAGGCCCTTATTGCAGTGATGCACGCATCTCCATATGCGGATGCCTCTGCATGGGTTTTGAGTGCATTTTAATGAGTGGACATAGGCTGAATAAAGGAGGCAGCCGAGAGGGGATGTATGAGACCAGCGGAATCCCGGCAAGGGATTTAACATAGGCATCTAAATACTGTACCGATGCCTATGTAAATCCCAACGCCGAGGACGCCAGCCTGAATGAAGGTAAGTCTGGGGTGCCCTTAGCGTTAGCCGTGAGGGGGAGGGTTAGGAATCGGGGCTCTAGCGGGGTTAGCGTTAGGTATGGGGGGGATTAGGGTTAGGCATCCCTAGGGGGGTGGGTTAGGTTTAGGCACCACCGTGGGAAGGTTAGGATTAGGCACCCCCCAGGAGGGTTAGGTTTAGAGTGCGGGGAGGGAGGGTTAGGTTTAGGCACCCCCGGGGGGAATTTAGGGTTAAGCACCACCCTGGGAAATTAGGGTTAGGTACCCCTAAGGGAGGGTTAGGGGGGAGAGGGGAAGATTAGGTAACCTGACGCTGTTGGGATTTCATCCTCTCTGCCTGACCCTAAACAGCCGCCAGCATTTCAATCCCATTCTGCTGAGAGTTCTATATTAAGATGTTTCTCCCGCAAGGCCACCCTGTAATATAGCCACAATGAACTCAAGGCTCACAGAAGTCAATGTGAATAGGTTGAGACCAGTTGATGTGGCTCTCTTATCCACACTGGGAATCGTAGGAGGCTTGTAGGTAGGACAAGCAGAGAGGGAATGACATGAGTCCTATAGCCAGTGGGTTTGTCAGATACAGCCTCCAGGAACCGAACAGATCTCCTTATTTCTCCTCAATGGGTTGCAACTATTCAACTGCAAAATTGTTTCTTGTTAATGGATTACTATTCAGTATTTATGCCTCCTTTTTAATTGTTTTGCTTATATTGCATTTTGGACAGTGCTGACTGTCTCCTTATGATTCCTTAAGTTACATCATAATTGGTGACTTTTGACATATGACATGTAGTTGAAATAAATGTACATTACTCAACAAGATCAGTACTCCCCAGTTGTTTCTTATAGGACTTTAGCACCTCGTTGTAATGGTGGACTTTAAAGAATGTGACCTTCCACAGTATCAATATTTGGAGAGGGTGAATATCAATCTGAGTATATTGAACTTTGCCAACTGAGCAGAGATAAGACAGAGCACTCATTGTCCTTGTCAGTTTACAATGGATAGAACATTCTTCTGCAAGAATAATTTATCCTTATTACCTGACAGACACCTTTTGCTCTCCAGAGAAGAATGTCTCAGCTCTCCACTACTGAAGCCTTCTGCTGATCAAACATTCCTAAATCCTCACTCCAGACTTCAAGATATCTCTTCCATTAAAGGATCTCTCTATTTTCACTATACAAATATTTATTTAAAATGCTTAGACAATGATGTTATTGCAACACATAATCCACTACCTGTGTTCTGTTGTATGTTAGATAGACTCTCTGATTTAGAGATGGCATAATTCCAACTGTGGTCTGCATAAATCGTTTTTTGTTTTGATACATTTTGTTTTAATAGGTCTCTTAGATTTGGACCTACATACTTCTCTCAGATTTTCGACCTACATTAATTTAATCTGTTGGAGTACATGGTATATAAGACACACCACCAGCCATGTGATTTATTCAGTACTTCTTGTGTTTCAAATAAACAGTGCCAGACTATCACTAAACAGTAGTTCTGGCATAGCAATTCAATTCAATTTCCGGACAATGTAACGGTGTTGAAACGCTAGTAATGGCATACCAATTCACTCTATAATTGCGTAATTGTGTTCACAGCCCCACAGGGCTGCATATTACAATACACAATATCAAGGCTCTTGTAAGTACGGCACAGGAATGCACTACATCACATGCATCTTCAGCAATTGAATCAACCCAAAAATTCTACATTCCTACATGTAGGCAGGGCCCAAAAGTATTGAGCACATTACGTAAAATAAATATATCCCGCCCCCCAGTTTTGCCACTTCAGCCTATTTAAAAAATATTTTCCCTTTATACATCCACTTTAGGTGGGTTCATCAGCTCTTTTGGCCTCCAAAATGATCTCTATGCTGATGATGCTCAGATCTACCTCTCCTCACCTGACATCTCCCCCTCTCTCCTCATTCGTATCTCCAACTAGCCATTTTCTCTTGGATAACTCAGCACTTTCTCAAACTTAACATGACTAAAACTGAGCTGATAATCTGCTCACCATGCAGAATTATCTCACCTTGCACAATTTCACTATCTATTGACAGCACCACCATCTCCTCTAGCCAGCATGTGCGTTGTCTTGGAGTTATTCTTGACTCCTCCCTCTCCTTCAAACCACACATTTGGTACCTCTCACAGTCCTGCCATTTCATCTCAAAAATATCTCCAGGATCAGACCCTTTCTCACTCTGGAGGCAACTAAGGGTGCTATGTACTAAAACTTGGATAGAGATAAAGTGGACGGAAATAAAGTACCAACCAATCAGCTGTTACTAACTGTCACTTTAGAGGCTGTGTTTGAAAAATGACAGTTAGGAGCTGATTGGTTGGTACTTTATCTCTGTCCACTTTACCTCTCTCCAAGGCTTAGTACATAGACCCCTAAGACCCTTATCCACTCACTGGTCATCTCCCTACGGGACTATTGTAACTTCCCTTTATCTGGTCTTCCTGACTCCTACTTCTCTCTACTCCACTCTTCCCTCAATGCTGCTGCCCGGATCATCTTCCTCTTCAAACATACTACATCTGCCTCCCCTCTCCTACAAACTCTGCCTGTACACTTCGGTCAACAAATGCATGCCACCTCTCCACCCAACTGATTACTTCCTCCAACTCTTGCCTCCAAGACTTTGCCCATGCTGCACCTTTCCTCTATAACTCTACCCCTCTCCCTATCAGGCTCTCCACCTCACTACAAAACTTCAAACTAGATCTCAAGGCCCACTTCTCTATCAAAGCCATCCAGCTCTCATCCTAACCCACTGTCCCATGGTCCTTGCTCACTGCTTACCCCATCTGTGTCACCCCTGTCTTTCTGCCCATCCCCTTTAAAATGTAAACTCTCACAAGCAGGACCCTCTTCTCTCATGTGGTTTACCTTAACTCACTTATATCATCATCACCTCCCCACTGCCTATAACCACACCTATCCCTTGGGTATTATGACTGCTGAAGTAGCAATGTTTATAGTCCATGTCCATTTCCTCTAATGTTCTGTACAGTAAATGATTTTGTTCTTGTTTTGTTCCACCTGTTCTGTCTATGTACCTTGTAAGGCACTGCAGACCCTTTGTGGTGCCACATAAATAAATGATAATAATAATCAGGGACACATGACTTCAAGTCTCCATTTCACCTGGTTTTAACCAGCCACAGACTCTGTGTAATTCATACAGGGCTGTAACAGGGCTTTTCTGTGCCCTGTGCTGGCCATGCCCCCTGAGAGCATGATGTCACATGGAGGGGCGGGGCCAGCAGCGTGGGTAATTGCAGCACTGACCAAAGCATCCTCAGGAATAGCTGGGGAAGCATCACTGTGTCTTTTCTTGCTGCTGCTGACTGTGCTCCATCTCTAAACACTACAGTGCACTTCCTGGTCACATAACACATCCAAGGTGTCAATTAGTGCTCAAGGCACTCCTCTTCATACTCAGAGGCATGCCTCTATTAGCTCTCTTTCTGGGCAGCTTACTGCCCTGGTGTGGCCCTGCCCCCAGCTCTGCAAGCAGTGGCGAGGCTTAGCTGTTGCTCCACAAAGCTAGTGAGTGTTAACTATAATAATGATTACAATAAACAAAGAAGATGTTTATAAGTTACAAATATCTTGTTTGTATTCTAATAATTTTTATATTAAATCTCGGGGAGGTTCTGCCTATTATTATTATCCCTGCTCTGGGGGACTGTAAGAGCTGTAGGGTGCATGTCTGGAGTGTCGAGAGGAAGCTCCCTCTGGAGCATTGCAGTAGCGATTCTGGTTGCAGGGTGCCGTTCCACTCACCCCTAGTTATGACACTGAATTAATGTGACCTGATTAAAGGGATGATCTGGGAAACCTAGCAATCATGGATTGTGAGACTGTAGCATTTTAACCTTTGATTGAATGTGTGTTTTCCTACACTTCCTGCCTTGCTTCTGGGAGACACAGAGCCTAGGTATGAAAACACAGGGTAAGCAGATCATGGTGAAAAGTGAATAGTGTTTGTGTATGTATCTCGGATTACCCTGTCTCTGTTTAATGGGAGGAGCGAGGTTTGATGGCCTTTTTCATGTCACAACTCCACCCACTGTGTGGCAGATAATTGTTCCTGGGAGCTTTCCTTAGTTAATGAGTCTCCAGGAAATGCGGAATTTGATCCATGAAGAATTGACTGGTTTGTTATTTCACAGGCTGTTGTACTTCTTCTGTATGTTCAAATATTAAAGAGATTAAAAAAAATCAGTTACAAACACAATTAAAATGTAGTTCTACTTATTGTTGCTGAAACCGAACCTTGTAGAACTAAAGCCGCATACTCATGGTACTATATGTAGCCGGCGATGCGACCTGCGATGCGACGGCCAACATATCGGGCGGTCCCCACACACGGAGTGATCCAGTGCCCGACCACCCGATATGCCGACCCCCCCCCCCCCGCATAGCGCTGCATTATTATTATTATTATTATTATTATCCTTTATTTATATTGGCGCCACAAGTGTTCTGCAGCGCCTTACATAGTACATAGAACTAGTAAGTGAACAAGAAACAAGTAACTTACATTACATTACAGGGCAGGACAAGGACATGACTTATATACATTGCTGCAATAGCGATTAAAGCACTCACAATAAGCTGCCGGGAGTTGGCAGAGACGTGTTAGGTGCCCTTATGGGGAGTAAGGAGTAGAAGAAAATGTAAAGAGAAGCACATGAGGGAAGAGGACACTGCTCGTGAGAGCTTACATTCTAAAGAGGAGGGGTAGACAGACAGGCGTGACACAGAAGGGGAAGATAGGGAGGTAAAAGCATGAGGTGGGTTAGGATGAGTGCTGGAAGGCCTTGATGAAGTAGTGAGTCTTGAGAGACCGTTTGAAGATTTGGAGATGATCATACATCGCATCACCATATCTCTTGTGCAGCATGAAAGATCTGGAGGAGCGATGGACGACCTCATAGGAGCGCGCACTGAACGTTATCAGACCCACATACGGAATGATATAGCAGCGATATCGTTCCAATCCATCGGATTGGTCGCTATATCGCTCCGTGTGTGGGGGCCTTTACAGTTGGTATAATAGCCCAATTTTGATATACAGTAACTGTCCCTAAGGTGAATGATCTGCCATCCCAACATTAAGCAACTTTGCCCTGACTATAGGAAACGTTGGAAAGTATGTCCCGCACAGTAAGCAGGATCCACACACCCCTGCCACTGGTTAGTGTGGTAATAAGGGGTATTTCCAGGGGAGGGGAGGGGAGGGTGATTGGGGACAGCCGAGTGTTACAGGAGCAGATGCGGCCGCATAGCATGCTTGAAAATAGATACAGATTGCTACCTGTTTTCAGAGTCAAAGGTTTTTTGTGACTGCACCGACCCTACACATCTGCATATGACAGCAGCTATCACTATACGCACAGATTTGCAGCTGATCTTTATGTCTGCCTATCACTGGATAGGTCTACATGCCCAGGGCAAACATACTGTATGCTAAGTGCAAATGTCCCATTGCTGTCCATTTACACATATTTAGCTGCAAGTGGAGATTCAGAGTCGGACTAGCTCACCAAAGTATTGCCAGGATCTGCTGCCAGTCCGTATATGCTGGGACAGTGTTTAGAGGCACCTGGCTCTCTGCACCAGCAACTGCACATACAATCAGCATCACTGACATCACAAACAGCTGGCAATGCCAATTGATGGTGCGAGTGCAGTGAGCCGTGTGCCTCTAAACATTGTCCCGGCATACATGCCTTAAATACTCTGCCTATAAGTCAGAACAAATAAACTAATGATTTTACTTTATTATACTTTGTAGGGCACATGGAACCTCCTTCCCCCTCCCTGACATTCATAGGTTTCATTGATATTAATGCTGACACCCAGACCCAGCTGCTTTTTGTTTTGCACAGGCAGAAAAATATAGATCATTGACAATAACAATTTGAAGTGTACACACAATTTTACAAAAAAAATGATGCACTGAATAATTTAGCGAGAGCTCCAGAACTCGTATTGTCCATATCGGCTTGATTATACAGCTGTCTATGCATTAGTGCATATTTGAGGCATGAGTGACACAGTAAAGCTGGGTACACATCAGACGAAGGAACCTGGCATGCAGGCAAGTGCATACACACTTGTCGATGCCGTGTCCAAAAGAGGGACTGACGCGCAATGCTGCATTCTGTTCCAGCGGATCGTTAGTATGTCGCTAACAATCCGTGTGAGCGCACATATCATGGGTACACACTAAACGATGTACCCGATATGTCGCTCCGTCAGACGACATATCGTCTACTGTGTACCCAACTTAAGCATTCTATTGGATCATAAACATGTAACACAAAACAGTAGACAAAATAGTAAGTGTTCTATTGTATCATAAACATGAATGCTTGCGCTTTTCTCCTTTATGAAGTATGTGGCTTATGTAACAACTAAATACAGTGATTCATAACACATTTATATTTGATGTACAAAAGCAAGTGGCAGATTTATGAAGGTACGCTGAGTTTACATACCATTACTGATGAATCAAGATTAGTATTTTGCTATACAGCTTGCCAACAACAGGGAAGGCAAGGTTAGTATAAATTTAATTATATAACGACACCTTCATTATAATCCTATGTTTTGCCTCTGAACATACCACAATAAAATAAAATGCATATAAGAAAACTCAGGATGACAGGAGGACTTTTACAGTGCAGTATGTCAATATTCAAACAACTTCACTTATCTCTAGTATCAGTTTTCGGTTTATGTTACTTTCGGACAATGCTATGATAAGGAGAGTACGTTAATACTGTAACATTGTTAATAGGTGAACATATTCACAACAGTCACATGAACCAACTAAAACATTTGTTTTCATTTACTAAACTGCAGAAAACAGTTATAAGCCATTTGTTGATTGGTTGCTACAATTTAAATGTATATTTGTGGATTTCAGAAATGTTAGCAAATTACATATTTGAAGCTTTCAACCCATGATTGATAAATGGAAAGAGAGATGATTTGTCCTGGTGGGTAGGATATCTTTGCCAGATAAGTTGAGAATGTTATGTTTAGACCTCCAAAAGTTTTGGAACTTGTATATTTAAAATCAGTGAAGGTATATGGTCAGGGACTGCCAAGTCTTCCATAGTGTTCATACCAAAGCCTGGAAAACTCAAGCTCCCCCTTTATGACTGCTCTTAATAATAATAATAATCGGTATAACTATATCTATGAGATGGAGCTTATAACTAGTATACTGTGTGGCTCCTCACTATATTATATATAACATTCATTGGTCTCTTTGTTTGTCTGTCCGGTTATGCATTCAAACACCCCTGCACCGATTGGGATGAAACCAACGTGAGGTGGGTCAGTTGGATCCTGGACAGTTTTTAGGGGGTTAGGGTCCAGGTAGGACCTCCCGTTGTTGTACACTGGGCAGAACTTGACCCATGGAGCCTGTTCTGAATCTTCCACTGGATGGATTTGGATGAAAACTTCACAGAGTGATAACATTGGATCCTAGAAGACATACAAGGGGGGTTGAGGTCCCGGTCGGATCTCCCGTTGGTGTACGCTGGGCCGAATTTTGACTCGGGGAGCCTCTTCTGGGCCTTCCACTGGATGGATTTGGATGAAAACTTCAGAGGTGAAACCAATGCGAGCTGGTTAAGTTGGATCCTGGTCAGGTTTTAGGGGGTTAGAGTCCCAGTCGGACTTCCCGTTGGTGTACGCTGAGCAGAACTTTGACCCAGGGAGCCTGTTCTGGGCATTCCACTGGATGGATTTGGATAAAAACTTCACAGAGGGGTGGCAATTGGTCTGGGATGCTTAACTTAATAACTAGAAGATTTAAACCAAGGCAACACCGGGTACTTCAGCTAGTTGCTACATAAGATTTGTGATCTCTGGACTCTCCACCATGGTGTTCCTTCTCTGCTTCTATAGATCCACATTCCTCCATGTGTGAGGTTCTGTGGTCCTTCTCTGTACTCAAGAGGTTCTCTCCCAAACCCCCCATTTGTTCTTTATATATTAAAAAATCCAGACACCTCTGTCTAATTTAGATTTCTAAAGTATGTGTAGTTTTAGAGTGATGTTCTCTTTTGGGGTTTTTCCAGGTTATTCCCCCTCTCTTGACATTGCCTTCTGTATTGTTTAAAGTCTAATAAAATGTGTTTGAAAAAAAAAAAAAAATCATTGACAGGGTTTTATATAGAGGCAGCAACACTGCTGCTAGACATGAGTGCTTTATACTAGCCTCCAGAACAATGTTTTATCTGAATTCTAGCCACCAACAACAATATTAGCCTCTACAAAGGAGCTTTTAATGAATAAGCACAATAAAGGAATCTATTTTATGCTATGTTAATCAGGAAGAGGTTTCATTGTATGCAAGCCATAAGATACTATCCAAAAGAAAAGTATCTTCCCTGTAAAGTGTCACAGATGTCTGTTTTTGATGATCCATATTAGGACTGAAGCAGGAGTATAGCTGACACTAGGATTAGACCTCTGTTCATCTAGGAGTACCAGAACCAAAAGTAGCACTGGCAGGTGGGGAGAAATCCTAAGACCAAGAATACAGAGCTGGAATCCACAGATAAAAGAATCTGGAACCGATTGTGAGCTCAACCACAGAACCTGAATCTAGGAGCTGGGACTCACTACTGGGAACTCAGTTAGATACAGCCAGTATAAACTCAGAACCAAAGTACCTATGCATTACACGACTTTGTGAACAATATCGTGTAAAAAGTCATGTAATGCATAAGCTACAAACGTCCTGCGATGCGCACTCCCGAGAACAACTGTCGGAGTCTTTTGCCGTTCGAACATGCTGGTCAATTTCTGTATATTGCTAAACAACTTTAGAAAGTCGTTCAGTGGATATGCAGTGAACGACCAACGGTGAAAGGCAAATGACTTCTTTAATGAACATTCACTGCACTCATTAAAAATTTGGTCCTTGGTCTATAAAGAAATTGTTCACAAAAGTCTATCATGTTTGTGAAAGACTTTTGCATGAAAGACTTTTGTTGGAAGTCTTTGGTCTCTGGTCTTTCACAAAAAAAATATTCTATTCTAATGGATAGGCCCCTAGACCGGAAACAAGAACTCAGAGCAGAGACCAGGAATGAGGAACTCAGGACTGTTAGATGGAACAGATACACAGTCCTGGAACCTACATAAGATACATTGAACTGGAACCTGAGACTCAGAGCTAGCCCTGGCAACCAGACAACCAGAACAGGGAAACTAGTCACCCACAGCTGAGTGTGTGCTGTCAGATGGGTCAGATGAGTCTGATATAATGATGCTTGCAGGGAAACAGGCACTTTGTATAAGCGAATCACTTGCTGAGAATCAGGCACTTTGGAGAATGCAGAGTTCTTACTGTGAAACAGGCACTTGGGAGAATGCAGAGTACATGCTATGAAACACAGAAACAGAGCTGGGAGCAAGTGAAGCCTGGATCCAGGGTTCTATCCTCAGGAGAAAAAAGTGTGTTGTTTTGGCAAAGAGCTGATCTGAGGGGGAAGTTTAAAGAGGGTGCCTGATGTGTAGAAATTAATCTAGTATGCTTTCTATCTACCAGAAAATTATCCACTTAGCACATTAGCATGTGTATTTTTATACTAGTAACCAGAATTGTACCTGCTTTGTAAACTTGCCATCTGTATAGGCTTTGATTGTACAATGACTACTAGAATTACTTCTGCTGTGTATCTTAATCAATAGAATGAGCTTTAAGCTTTATACTGCTCACCAGAATGTGTTCGCAGACAAATTTTCACTGCCTCAAGCTTACCGATGGCAGAGGTGGTGAGAAATTGTCTGCTTCATCTACATGCTGCCCATACAAACATTTACTATGGGGCCCATATATGTCTACACCATACTTGCCAACTCCCTGATAGTCAGGGAGACTCCCTGAAATAGTAGCAATATCCCTGTCTCCCTGAAGAGTCTAGTAATCTCCCTGACTTCCCGAAGAAGCTGTTAAATCCCCCCAAAACCCCAGATATATATACATTCAATTGGGATCATTAGTATAATTTCCCTGCATTGGTTATAAGGCATAATGATCCCTATGGCTACATGCATTTTGGGAAAAGTATCAGTGTGTTTTCATCACCAAACAGATCTTACTATTTTTAGGCTCATTTACATTTGTATGTAAATCACTTTTATGACACGCCTCTTCAGGGGCGGATTGGGCCACCGGGAAAGCGGAAGAGTTCCCACTGGGCCGTCCCATGCACCCATCTGCCAGGCCGGACGGCTGCTGCCGCGATCGGAGCTCAGCTCAGCTCCGATCAGGCAGCTGTCAGAGCGAGGCCGGCAGCTGTAGTTAAAGTTAATGGCACGGTACAGGAGGGCTGCTGCACATGCTGACTCTGCAGCTCCTCCCATGGCCCTAGAATAGTATGTCACGGCCACACCTCCAGCTGTGACAGCCAGCAACACAGGAGCTGGTAAGTTATCAGGGACATGCAGGGTTGGAGCGAGCTAGCAAGGAGCACACAGAGTTGGGATGGGCTGCACAGGAGGACACTGGGAGGGATATGTATCAACAGTTTTTGCATTAAAAAAAGTGATAAAAATGGTTTTCGAGTATTTTTAACTAGAGATAAGTTTCGAGGAAATGTATCAATGTTTTTCGCATATTTTTTCGATTTTTTTCGATGTCTGGCGAAAGAAACATGATCGTTTCACATTTTTTGATACATATGCCCCTGGGACACTTACTCGACTGGTCATATTTTAAATGCTTTGTGCCAGCGAGTCTTTCCCCTCTGTCATTGGGGAGGATGATGGTTTTTTTTTTATTATTTTACAGTAGGAGTTGGTTGTGACGCATTTGCTCTGCTGCACGGCGCCTACCTTTCAGCTTCCCCATACAGTGTGAGACTGTGAATCGAGACACTGACTCTTCATCTGTCTTCTGCCTCTGCACAGCGGGGCTCCTCCCCTTCCTCCTTGCAGACAGTGTTACAGTACCTTCCCTCATTCCTCAGCAGAGCGGAATGTTGTTGTTCCTCCAAGTTCCAACAGCTCCCATGTGTCAGAGGTGTGCCAGTGAAGTGCTGCCTGAATGATACATAGCAAGGTAATGAGCTGTGTGGAATGCGCTGACATGTAGCATAACTGAGGGAAGTTACTGGTGAGGGAGTCAGGTATGATCATATGGTTGCTGCTATTTCCTATGTGGCTAAAGGACCTCTGTGATGTATATCCACCACGTGACCGCTGCAGGAGGCTGGACCGCTCCTGTGTTACCATCCACGTGGGCATAGAGGGGGAATAAATATTTGTGGTGAGCGCAGCGAGCCACCGTGCCCGAAGCGCAGCGAGCGTAGCGAGCCCGCAAGGGGAGACTTTTGGTCCCCCGTTAGTATCCCCTCCCCCTTTCAGGCCGGGTCACATGGGTGTGACGTCACAGGTCCATCAGCGCTGTATAGTCTAGACCTAACCATGATCATATGGGAGAGGGGTTTAATAATCTTAGCAGTTATGTTCATGAATGCCTGGCCCTGTGTACATTATATCCAACCCCTGCAATACCTTTATTATTGTACTGTATGCACCAGATGGGGGCACTGCAGAGGGACCTGTGCCCACCTCAGCTGGCAGTGCCACTGCATGTAGAACTTCATGGTCTTACCCCATTTCCAGCACTGCCTGAGTGATATGGTTGGGCATGGCTCTCTCTTCCCTCTCTCTGTCGCTTTCCTATGACTGACTGTACCTTTCTTCTGTCTGTCTCTCCTTCTGTTAGTCTCTTCCCTCTGTCTTCTCTCTTTCTGTCTCTTCCCTCTGTGTCTCTCTTCCTACTGTCCTCTCACATCCTCTGTCTGTCTCTTCCCTCTGTCTCTTTCTCCTATCTGTGTCTCTGCCAGTATTGTGTTTCTGTTGGATATATGTATTGGAGTTTTTAGGGCACTCTATCTGTGAGGGTACATGCATTTATTGACAGTATTGTGTTTCTCTTGGATATATGTATTGGAGTTTTTAGGGTACTCTGTGGGGGTACATACATTTATAGAAGAGACTTTAGTGCATACAGCCGCTTACATTGGACGACCCATACTTATTTTCAGAATAGGTAAACTGTCATCTGTCAGTGTCATACCCATTTAGTGCCAGTCGCTTAGGTGTGAGGATGTATTGCTGATGAGTATAGATGAGAGTACAGATGGGTCCTCTTACTCCTTCCGTGTTAAATAGCCCTTCTAGTAGCGCCATGCCGTGGCGTGACTCTGTATCGCTGAGCGTCTTTTCTGCAACTTTTTACCTTCAAATGCGTTTTATTTATACAACGATGCGACTAGATACTGCAAGCAGCTTTTGCTGATTAAAATGATATGCAGCGTGCCTATGTTCTCTGAGCGAGTGTGACC
Source organism: Taudactylus pleione (assembly GCA_031769625.1). Classification (NCBI taxonomy): domain Eukaryota; kingdom Metazoa; phylum Chordata; class Amphibia; order Anura; family Myobatrachidae; genus Taudactylus; species Taudactylus pleione. The sequence goes on along the minus strand of JAUIMM010000015.1, from coordinate 33,094,484 downwards.
ATAGGCATGATGCATATCATCTTAATCAGCAGAAGCTTGTAGTATTTAGTCGCATCGCTGTGTAAATAAGACGCATTTGAAGGTAAAGAGTCGCACAAAAGACGCTCTGTGCTACCAAGTTACACGGAGCTCACGTGTTGTGTGGCGCGACTTGTAGCGCGCAGAGGATAGATGTATGTGGACACATCTGTAACTGTTTCTTATTTGTGGATTTTTGTATGTACTTTAATAAATTGAGAGGAAAAAAGCTGCCTGTTATCTGTCTTTATCTCTTTGTAATGAGGATGTTAGCGATGGTCTCCAGAGCACGGTGCTCAGGGTTAAAGCATGGTGCAGCACTGCCCATCCCCTTGAACTGATGCTTATAACACAGACCATGCATAGAGCATTGTTATTACAGAAACTCCTATATCGTCAATAAGTGGCAAGAATGCACAGTAATGCCTAATGTGGGGCCAATGTATTTGTTTTATTTCTGTAGGGGCCACTGTACTTTATTTTTTTCCTGTGCAATATTTTTCGTCAGTGATGGTATCTGAGTTGCACTTTGCATACATCCTTATGGTGTTCGTACAGAGTTGCAGCACAGATTCAGATGCACACACAAGGAAGTGTATTCCCGGGCAGTTACATGGGGTTAGCTGATCAGACGTAGATGAAACACTGTATGGGCATGTTATTGGAGTGACAAGGGCATGTTGCTGAAAGTGATTGTGTACAGAGACGCTGAATTGTTCACATTGGAGGCCATGCTCGCATGATCCGCACCTAGCATAGGGATATGCAAGATTCAATGGTGCAACCGATGTTGGCGTCTAAAGATGCTCAAATTATGATTACAGCATCTGTAGACACTTAAAATGGGCATCTCAGTCCTGGCACTTTTGGATGCACGGATGTACACCAGGGAGGGGCTTTGTAGCGGCACTAAAATAAAGTCACTACCTAACTGCAGCAAAAAGCGCAAAGAAGGTCGCAACTGCGTCTAACTCAGAAGCAGGCCCTATGAGGGGGTTTCCACCCCCCCCCTCAACAGACCCAACCCCCTTGTCAGATCCCACCTCACTTGGGGCTGCATCCAGAAGTTTCCCAGGCTGGTTTTCCATACCAATCCACCCCTGCGCCTCTCAGATGTATTAGTACACGCCAACTTTAACATGCGCCATTAGGTGGTGCTTTCACAATCTCCCTGAAATGCTTTTTCAGAAGTAAGCAATAAGGAATTACACCTCTGCCCTAAACGTCATTATGTCAATTATGCATAGATTCCACATATGGCCACAACTCTTCTCTACTATCTATATTACATAACAGAGGCGCTATCATAGTAGAGAATGTCTTGGGAATCTCAACATAGCTAGCCGATATGCCGATGTTCTGGATCAGTAAAACACCAGCAAGGACTTAAATAAATAGGATAAAATATCAATCAGCAAAAAAAAAATTTAAAAAAATCATAAAATAATTTCTCCAGATATGCAATGTAAGCTCTTCTCAAAAAAAATAGATATAAACATTTAATAATCATTTCATGAGTGATAACATCCAATCATAAAAATTAGCATATGAAAACATAAAAATATGAATGCTGGATTTTGTAAACAAATATATGACATTTGGAAGGTCCTACCCAGTTGGAATTATGGAGCCACAAGTTGTGATATGCAGGGTAAATCCGGACTACCTTGTATAGGCTCCAAAAGTTTTGTCCAAAATAAATATGTTGGTAGGAAAATGCGTGTCAAGCTTCTATTGAGCTCTTTTTCAAGGTAGGAAACCCACTACTTATACCCCCTTCTGCTAGTCATTTCTTATGACAAGAAGTCCTCGAACACTTGGCTTCCGATCCGACAGTCTCCACGTGGTCCGCGAGGGCCACCAGAAGTATGTTCTGTGTAACTTTCGGTACTCGCGAGACGTCCAGCCGGAATATGCTTTGCCGGAAGTTTGTTCTCGGCAGCATTCGCCAATCGTGGTGCACGTGTTCAGGCGGTGTATTTGGTCTCTAGAGTCTACGATGGAGTTCTATTTCTTCACAGGCCAGCCATTTCTCTCATGAAGTACCACAAGTGTTATCTGCCCGGGATTTACAAAATCCAGCATTTGGATTTTTATATGTTTCATATTTGCTGATTGACATTTTATCCTATTTATTTGAGCGCCATAATTGTCAACACCGCTGTTTTACTATTCAATGTGCTTATAGAGAGTTTAGGGTCTCTCCTAGGTGTGTGACTACCACGGCAGGATCAGTACATATATTGCGCTCATAGGGGCTTCTACAACACATTTGTATTTACCAGCAGGGACTTGCCTCTCTAACTTTTTGCCTAGCAATGACTGTTACTAAATGTGGAAGATGTTAAAACAGGAATTAATGGACCACATCTGCTGTCCACAACCTGGAACTATAAAAGCCACCACCAGACTGGCAACAAGCTAAGCCAAGGCTTTCTCTCACATCAGGGACACTGGCGGTGGGAAAATTGCCTATCACCATTGCCAACCAAACCCGGATTGAGCACCACCCAAAATAAATAACGTAACACCAGTCTTGTTATAAATGCTAGGATAAGAGTCAAAGCTGCAAGTGTACATGTATGAAAAGTGTTACCCACAGGCAATTGTTACCATCTAGGCTGTAATATTAAGGGATGATATAAGAGGCTTGGTGAAAATGTTGATTGTGTATCTATAAAACAGAGCCCCATACCAGGGGCAAATGCAGGATTTTTACAGGGGGGTTTACACACACACACACACACACACACACACACACACACACACACACACACACACACACACACACACACACACACACACAGCAAATTATTAATTTGGATGAGGTCCTTCACATGCGTGCTTGCTTGAGCCTCGAAATGGTGAAAAATGAAAGTCAATTCCCATTCATACTGTATGTAAAACTCTTTGCAAGAGATATAACAATTCATGTAAATGATAAAGGCTGGTTGTGTGACACTATTATGCTAGAATGGCTTAATTAAATCTGGTGCAAAAAAAAAGCGTCTTTCCTTCAGCACCAGTCATGGGCCCTATGCACACTAGAGATGAGCGTGTTCGGTTCCCTGAGAACCAAACCCACCCGAACTACGGGGATCCGAGGCAAATCCGAGTCGGCTCGGGTTTTCCCGCCTGACTCGGATCTGAAAACGAGGCAAAACAACATCATCCCGCTGGTGGATTCTCGCAGGTTTTGGATTCTATAAAGGTCTCGCGATTTGCCACCATTTTCCATTCCGGCTGTGAAGAGTGAGGAGGGAGGGAGCTGGGATCTGTGCTATTGTTATTGTTCATTGCACACTGACGCTGTGCATAGGGGCTGGCTACTGTTGTCCATAAGGGCTGGCTGTTGTCTATAGAGGGGCTGGCTGGCTGGCTGGCTTTTGTCGTGTCCATAAGGGCTGGCTGGCTGTCGTTGTCCTGTCCATAGGGGCTGGCTGGCTGTCGTTGTCCATAAGGGATGTAGTTTGGAAGCCGATGGTCTAAATGCTGGCCGCTGGCTTCCAGACTTTCTAATCTCGGCGTGGTACTAATGACAGGCGTCTAAAACTTGATGCCTGTCATTAACCAGACGCCGGAAGACCGACGCCCGGCATACCGAACGAAGGTAAGCCGGGCGCGGACAGCCACATGGGGGAGGGTTAGGTTTAGGGCTTTTGGGGGGACTTAGGGTTAGGCACCTCCCCGGGAGGGTTAGGCGTGTTAGCCACACCTGACATCGGCGTAGGTGCGCAAGGGTGCTGGGCTGCTGGCCCCAAAATAAAAAAAATATTTTTTTGTGTGCATGTTAGCTACACCTGGCTGTCACTGTCATCGGCAAAGCTTTGCAGGGGTGCTGTGCTGCTGTCTGTGAAGGGCTGCTGCCCAAAAAATAAAAAATAAAATTTGTGTGCGGGTTAGCCACACCTGGCTGTCACTGTCATCGGCGTAGCTGCACAGGGGTGCTGTGCTGCTGTCTGTCAAGGGCTGCTGCCAAAAAAATAAATAAGCAATTTTTTTGTGTGCGTGTTAGCCACACCTGGCTGTCACTGTCATCAGCGCAGCTGTGCAGGGGTGCTGTGCTGCTGTCTGTCAAGGGCTGCTGGGCCAAAAATAGAAAAAACTTTTTTGTGTGTGCATATTAGCTACATCTGGCTGTCACTGTCATCGGCGTAGTTGCACAGGGGTGCTGTGCTGCTGTCAAGGGCTGCTGCCCAAAAAATAAAAATAAAAATTTTGTGTCCGGGTCAGATACACCTGGCTGTCACTGTCATCGGCGTAGCTGCACAGGGGTGCTGTGCTGCTGTCTGTCAAGGGCTGCTGCCCAAAAAATAAATAAACTATTTTTTTTGTGTGCGTGTTAGCCACACCTGGCTGTCACTGTCATCGGCATAGCTGTGCAGGGGTGCTGAACTGCTGTCTGTCAAGGGCTGCTGGGCCAAAAATAAAAAAAACATTTTTTTTGTGTGCGTGTTAGCTACACCTGGCTGTCACTGTTATCGGCAAAGCTTCGCAGGGGTGCTGTGCTGCTGTCTGTCAAGGGCTGCTGCCCAAAAAATAAATAAACTATTTTTTGTGTGTGCATGTTAGCCACACCTGGCTGTCACTGTCATCGGCGCAGCTGTACAGGGGTGCTGTACTGCTGTCTGTCAAGGGCTGCTGGGCCAAAAATAAAAAAAACATTTTTTTTGTGTGCGTGTTTGCTACACCTGGCTGTCACTGTCATCGGCAAAGCTTCGCAGGGGTGCTGTGCTGCTGTCTGTCATGGGCTGCTGCCCAAAAAAGAAATAAGCAATTTTTTTTGTGTGCGTGTTAGCCACACCTGGCTATCACTGTCATCGGCGCAGCTGTGCATGGGTGCTGTGCTGCTGTCTGTCAAGGGCTGCTGGGCCGAAAATTAAAAAAAACTTTTTTTGTGTGCGTATTAGCTACACCTGGCTGTCACTGTCATTGGCGTAGCTGCGCATGGGTGCTGTGCTGCTGTCTGTCAAGGGCTGCTGCCCAAAAAGGAAATAAACAATTTTTTTGTGTGCATGTTAGTTACACCTGGCTGTCACTATCATCGGCAAAGCTTTGCAGGGGTGCTGTGCTGCTGTCTGTCAAGGGCTGCTGCCCAAAATATAAATAAACAATTTTTTTTGTGTGCGTGTTAGCCACACCTGGCTGTCACTGTCATCGGCGCAGCTTTGCAGGGGTGCTGGGCTGCTGGCCCAAAAATATATATACTTTTTTGTGTGCGTGTTAGCCACTCCTGGCTGTCACTGTCATTGGTGTAGCTGAGCAGGGGTGCTGTGCTGCTGGCTGTCAAGGGCTGCTGCCTCTTTCAGGGATTCACCCCCAGTGTGAAAAAAAAACAATACATTTTTTTTCTGTGTGCGCGTTAGCCACACCTTCAGTGAACAATTTTTTTATTTTATTTTTTTAATTTTGATAAATATTTTTATTGCAATTTGTAAACAAAACTAGTAATAAAAAAATCTCTTTTTAAAAAACAAACAAACATGAAAATTGCAATGAAAACATAGATTTTTAAGTTATTGGTTTACAAAAAGTTGGCTTTTGTAATCTTAAACGTAGCAGAAATGTTATCCTAACAGCTTATTAAGTTATATGCTCTAAAAAACTAAAAGCCTATATTTACAAACCTATATAGAGTGGACATCCTAAATTCTAAAACTGTTCTATTCAAAAACATAAACAAAAGCAAAGATTATAATTCTAGTGTGTTATAGTGTGTTATGATGTTAGAATGTAGAAGGCCAAAAATTGGGTGGACCACACATGGCTGATTGATCAACCATGGCGACTGGTTTAGTGTCATAAGGAAGAGGAGGCTGCAAACTGGGTGTAATGTTATGAGTTGGCCATATGGGGTATGTTGCTGTTAAGGGATCAGGCTGGTTATCAGTGGACACATTATTATAGTTGTTGTTATTCTGGGTTGCCATCCACCAACAGACAGGGACTACCTATCAGCTCTGGCATAGACACTTCCTGAGGAACAGAGCTCTGCTCTCTGGATGGAAGACAAATACAGTTGGTGGACGCCCCTGTTTCAACATCTGAAGTTCTTCTCTCTCCACATCATGTATTATAGATGAAAAAAAAATGTAATTGGGGACATCTAGCTCAAGAAGTCCAGGATGGATGGTTTGGAAGAAGAAGGTCTAGCAACAGATGGGGATGGTCATTATAAAGACCTGGTCCCCCCAGTGGGTGTAGTCTGGGAGGTATTAGTTGGCATACAGGCAGCGGAATAACAAAGGCATCCATGTTGTCTGTGCTCACTATTCCGTATTTCAGTTTGCGATTCAGGTAGGAATAAAGTCGGCTACAGAACACAGAATCACTGGATCTCTTAGTGCATTCAGGCCAGATATGATCCATGAATTCCCAGACAGATTCCAGACAGACAAATCCTTTGCTTGTGATAATCTTTGGTTATTCCTGGCAAAGGTGGGTGATATAGCCAGACACTTTGAAGGTTGTAACTTTGAACTGCTTTATAGAAAACATGTGAATGAAAACCTTTCCACACTGCAGAACATGATGGAGAAATCCTTTGAAATTCAGCACCTAGAGCATCTTTTTCATGTTCTGTGAGGCCTCTCCTGACTGTGAAGAAAGATTCTCCACACTGTAGTCTTCCATTGTGACTTTTTAATGGTGATTTCAATGTAGTCCACTGGGTGAGATGCATCTCATCTGAGGGTTGGGTTTTCCCCATGCCAATGAGACAGTGCACATCCAGAAGATGACTCTTATGTTTAGCCGTGGTGTCAGTCTCTTTTTTGGCAGAATTTGCACAATCTTGGTCTTGGGGGCACCATATATATTTCTATTAAACCTTTGTGTGTGAGTTTAGCCATCTGCCGCTTGTGGTGGAGCTCTTTTTCTGCTTTCTATATGATCTCCAAACACAACGTAAAACTTAAACCTTAAAATGAAATGTTGCATTTAATGCTCTGTTCCGCTTGTTCACATATCTAAGTAATATGGTTAAGTGGACAGTGGGAACAACAGCAATTTGAATGCCACTAACTAACTCTGTTTTTTTTAATGTCCCTGTACAGGTTGGGAAATTCCTTTACAGCACAGAAGGTTTGCAAAGGATTATTTAAGGCAATTGTTTATTTATTTTTGGAAAGCACACTTCCTGTTCCCTTGTTGGGATGAAAAAAATCCACTCCCAGCAAACAGACATGGTGCTCAAGAACCTTAAATCTTAAATGTGGCATTTATTGCTCTGTTCCGCTTGTTCACATTTCTGATATGGTTAAGTGAGAACAGTGAGAACAACGGCAGTTTGAAGGCTGCTAACTAACTCTGTTTTTTTTAATGGCCCTGTACAGGTTGGAAAATGCCTTTACAGAAGGTTTGCAAAGGATTATTTAATGCTGCCCATCCACTACTAGATGCGGGGACGACGGCACGATTACAACGCCTTCGTCTCCCGCGGGGTGAGGTGTATACACTGAACGTTCAGACGTTCAGTGTATGCAGATCAATCATCCCCGAACATGGCAACCTGACGACAGTCTTCAGGTTGACCATCATGTTCGGGCGATGATTGATGTTAAAAACGACCAACGGACGCGCACATCGCTGGTCGTTTTCAACATTTTACTGTCCGATTTGCGGGCGATTACCAAGCGATGGAGTGATAACAACGGTCGTTATCGCTCAATCGCTAGGTTTAATCGCCTAGTGGATGGGCAGCTTAAGTCAATTGTTTTTGGAAGCACTCTTCATGGTTCCCTTCTGGGATGAAAATCCACTCCTAGCCGCAGAAACAGGCGCAGGATTCTCAAGAAAGACACAACATAAGGCCTTAAATCAGGGGTAACCAACCTCGGTCCTCGAGAGCTCACGTTTTCCAGACGACCTAGCTGGTGCACAGGTGTATTCATTACTCACCAAAACATTTAGAGGTGGAGTTAATTATTATAGTTGTGATTCTGTGAGGAGACCTGGAAAACATGCACTGTTGGTAGCTCTCGAGGACCAGGGTTGGCTACTCCTGCCTTAAATCATAGATCTTACGCTTATCCACATATCTGTGCTGGTTAAGTGGCACTTTGAGGCCACTAACTAACTATGTTTTTTTTATGTCCCTGTACAGATTGGGAAATGCCTTTATAGAAGGTTTGCAAAGGATTATTTAAGTCAATTGTTTATTTGTTTTTGGAAAGCACTCTTCCTGGTCCCCTTCTGGGATGAGAAAATCAACTCCCAGCAGCAGCAGCCATGCTCAAGGATTCTTCTGAGGCAAGGACTGATGTGAATGTATCCTATTTTATTTTTAAATGCCTTCTCCTTCAGAATCAAAAAACTAAATTAAATTTACTACCAATCAACCCTCCCTGTCCCTGCCTTCAACTACATACATACTCCAACTTCCTCAGGCCTCTCTTGAATAATAAAAGTGCTTCCTGATGTGCCATGTTTGAAGTTGAACTGCCATGTGTTTGTGTCACCCACTGCTGCAGTCAGCCAGCTATCTTGGTGCCAATTTTGGGCCTAAACTAGATGAAAAAAATCAATATTGTGAGCTGTGAGGTGTTCAAAATTGACTGGAAACGAGTGGAAATAAATGTTATTGAAGTTAATAATACTGTAGGAACAAAAAGAGGCCCATTTTATGTGATTTTAGCTGTTTTTATGATTTTTTAAGAAAAAATCCAGATCTAAAACCTAAAAACAAAACACAGAGGTGAGGTTTTAACAAAACCAAATCAGATCCAAAACCAGGGGAGATCCAAAACCAAAACACGAGGGTCAGTGCACATCTCTAATGCACACACATTTAGGACCTGATTCAGACCCGCTCGCTAGATGCGGCCGCTCGCTCCCAGTGTATGTAAATTTAGCTAAGTGACGTCAAGGCATCCATTCGCACAGCAAGACATAAGCACGTCCACTATGTCTTGGCGAGCGATCACTTTGTGTTTATAGACACCCACCAATCTGTCTTTAGCTGCCCACCTGCGTACGACATCTCCAGGAAGTATATACAAGCATTGGAACATCGGGAACCATCGGATCTGACCACTGCGCTTGCGGTTGACTGTGCCCTACCGCAAGCACTGCGAGCACTTCAGTGTATAATTCAACCAGGTGACGTGTACTATGACGCTGCCTGTTAATTATGCACGCTTCCGAAATGGCATTGAAACACTGTGGCAAGTTTGCTTCCGCAACTCCACTCCCCCTTAACTACTGCCCTGCCCCTGTTACCACCCACAAACGGCCTCTCCTGTCACTCATTCCACTGGGCCTTCTTGGCAGGGCGAGCGAGCACATTCTGACCGCTAGTACTAGTTTGCGCACGCGCACTGCAAACCACACGCATTCGCACATTAGCGAACATCGTCTGCAACGAGCGGCTGCTTGCTAGCGAGTGGCTCTGAATGAGGCCCTTATTACCATGTGTGAATAATGAGTGTGAGAAAGTTTTGGCTTCTTCAGTGATAATTCCTGGTGGATTAATGAAAATACTCCAACCGCTAGATCGAGCTGTTAACAAAGCATTCAAAAGCCAAATATGGAAATGTGTGAAGCTTGGATGAATAAAGGATAACACACAGAGGAAGATTTATCAAAGCTTGGAGAGAGATAAAGTAGAGAGAGATAATGTACCAACCAAACAGCTCCTGTCATTTTTTAAACACAGCCTGTAACATGACAGTTAGGAGCTGATTGGTTTGTACTTTATCTCCCTCCACTTTATCACTCTCCAAGGCTTAGTACATCTACCCCACATTATCAAATGGAGGGAAAATGCAGAAAGAGACATTAGAAGATGTGACACATTTGGTTGTGGATTCATGGAAGTCTGTTAAAAATTCTACCCTGGCCTCGTCCCTCCTGAAAACTAAGGCGTCATGCCCCTGTTTCCAGGAACGGTGACCAGGCACGCCCCAGCTTCGTCCCCCTAAATGCTGCAGCATGTTAATCATGCTGCACTTTGGGGGGGGTTGTGAGTGAGATCGCAGGATCCATTTTGAACATGCTCAGAACGGGTCCTGCGCAAGCGCAGACCCCTCAACATCTACAAACTTGTAAGAAAGTACTCAGCCATCACGCTGCAAATTCATAAAGGCAGTTCTAATGGAACCTGATCCAGGTCATATGGAATATTCTTAGATGTTTTTTTATTTTCACTTCAGAGACCGGTGATAGTAAAATGAGGATCTTGATGTGTTTGTACTTTGTAGTAACAGGTTGGGTCATTACTTTTCCAGTAGACCACTACTCCTATTGTTACACATAGGACGGCTAATCCCGGGTTGTTTTGGCAATCCCGGGATTCAGGATTGAAAAACGCTCAATACCGGGATTCTCGGGATACACAAGATTGAGTTGTTCTATGAGGCAGGTGGGCGCGGCTGAAGAGGTTTGCCGGTGTGAGACTGCGCACAGCCACACAGCAAGGGGCCAGGGAAGCCGGGCAGCATCTGAGCAAGTACTCAGTGCTGCCCATCATAAGAAAAATACAACTAAAGAGCGCAAAAAAAACATGCGCTCACTAATCCCGAAATCCCAGGATTAGAAACTCCAATCCCGGGATTCAATACCCGGCAGTTGTAGGCCAAAATCCTGAGATCCCACCAATCCTGATTCCGGGATTGGCCTCCCTAGTTACACAGCACTGTTTATTTATTGTTTAAATAAAATCAAAAACAGACTTTTCACGCTTACCTGCATTGCAATTAGTACTTTCATATGGCACTCTATTACAGTACTTACCGGATGTGAACCAACAAGAATCAGGTCTAATACTTACACACAGACGAGCAGGTCAGTTTGCATGGTGGCCTGTTTACGCTACAGGAACAGGATTTGTTCACAGATCCAATGATTGACCGCAGCAAGAAAAAAAAGACAGAGCCGGACGCAATTAGCGCTCGCTCGTCCAGAAAATAGGGGTGGCTAATCAAATCAACCGGTCGCTCTTTGCGGTCTGTTCACGCCTCTAGGTCTGAACGAGCGAACAAAACTTGCGGTCATTTTTTAAAAAAATACGCCCCCTGGCCGCTCGCATCCTACGTCATGTCCGCTATTTATTAGATTAATCGAGTACATCGACCAGGGTATGAACTGCTCGCTTTTCTTGGGGTTGGTTTTTGCTACCACAATTTTGCGAGCAGTTCTGGCTATAAAATAACCCAGTGACGTGGTCAATGACGCTGCTGTATTAATTATGCACACCCATAAAACGCCCGTTTTGACCTTTAAGCTTGCCTGCGTTCGGATCTCCACTCCCCGTTTTGAAGCACCTTCCCCCGTTACCACCCACATATGCCTACTCCTGTCACTCAAATTATCAGACATTCGCTATTTTGCGAGCACATGAATTTCGGCCGCACTGACTGGTTCGCGCATGCGTATAACGATCCGTACGCATGCGCAGTTGGGCAAACATCGCTCGGAGCGAACGAGCGCCCGCTTACGAGCGGCTCTGAATCAGGCCCCATATGTGCACCACCCCTAGGGCCTGATTCAGACCTGGACGCTAAGCCGCGATCGCTCGCTGCCAAAAGGGGCCTGGTATGCAAATTCCGCGATTGCACTATGTGGCGTAAAGACACCCTCTATGCCTTAGAGAGCGACGGCAGTGAGCGAACGCTGGTGTATAAAGACGCTTACTTTCCTTTCTTAGCACACGTCATCTCCAGGAAGTGTATGATTAATTGGTAACATCGAGAGCCATCGGAGCTGCACGCAGCGATTGAGGTAGTCCCTACCCCGCCGCAAGCACTGTGATCAGTGCTGACTGAAATGCAACCAGATGACGTGTACAATGACGCCTCCATGCTAAATATGCACGCCCTTTAAACGCCGTTTTGATGCCCAGACGCACCTGCATTCGCACCACCACTCCCCCATTCACAAGCACCTACCCCTGTTACCACCCACAAACGGCACTATCTGTCACTCAAGGTAGCGCTCAGTCTTTGTGCTACGAGCGCACAATTCCTGATCGCAGTGACTGTCTCGTGCATGCGCACTGCGATGCATACACATGCGCAGACGGGCGCAATCGCCCATAGCGAGCGAACGTGGCTTAGCGTCCGGGTCTGAATCAGGCCCCTAGTCTGGTGCTGAACTGAATAAACTTGCGAATGTACATATGTACGTGGTTTTACTGACTAGACTCTTGAAGAGAACCACATCTTATTCATGAGTGATATATTAACTTATCACAGTCATAGGTATTTATTGATCTGAATAGTATATAGCTGCAACATCTTTAACATTAATTAAATTTCCTTTTTTTAAATAATTGTTTTTAATATATATTTATTGAATATAGTGTTATGAAAGAGTCCCTACATTTTTACATTCATTCAGTTTTGTTCTTGCAGCTGCGCTCCACCTTTGAGTTACTACAAAGATTATTTAAAGAAAAGCTGCCAGAACTTTTTAGGTTCCTATTAGCAGATAAACAATGGCCAGGAGTTGATTGATAAAGACACATCAATTAGTATTCTATAGTGTCCCCAATTTCTGTGTGGACTTACTGTCTATATTGTTCCTGGGGTCTTTACCTCTCTGTCTGTGGTGTGTCCTTACGAGGGATGAGCGGGAACTTTGGGGATCCGAGGCAGATCCGAGTCGGCTCGGGTTTTCCCGCCTGACTTAGATCTGAAAACGAGGCAAAACCTCATCATCCCGCTGTCGGAAACTCGCGGGTTTTGGATTCTATAAAGGTCCCACGATCGCCGCCATTTTTCATTCCGGCTTTGGAGAGTGAAGAGGGAGCTGGGACCTGTGCTGTGCTGACGCTGTGCATAGGGGCTGGCTACTGTTGTCACTGAGGGGCTGCCTGCTTAATGTCCATATAGGGTCTGGCTGTTGTCCTGTCCATAAGGGCTGGCTGGCTGTTGCATATAGAGGGGCTGGCTGGCTGTTGTCCTGTCCATAAGGGCTGACTGTTGTCTATAGAGGGGCTGGCTGTTGTCCTGTCCATAAGGGCTGGCTGTTGTCCTGTCCATAAGGGCTGGCTGTTGTCTATAGAGGGGCTGGCTGTTGTCCTGTCCATAAGGGCTGGCTGTTGTCCTGTCCATAAGGGCTGGCTGTTGTCTATAGAGGGGCTGGCCTGCTGTTGTCCTGTCCATATGGGCTGGCTGTTGTCCTGTCCATAAGGGCTGGCTGGCTGTTGTCTATAGAGGGGCTGGCCTGCTGTTGTCCTGTCCATATGGGCTGGCTGTTGTACTGTCCATAGGGGCTGGCTGTTGTCCGGTCCATAGGGGCTGGCTGGCTGTAGTCCATAGGGGCTGGCTGGTGTTGGCTGTTCGGCTGTGTTGTCCAGGGGGTGCTCTGTCCTTCAGGAGTGCTCTTCACCCACCCCCAGTGAAAAAAAAACAACACATTTTTTAGTGTGCGTGTTAGCCACACTTGTCATCAGGTGTGTAGGGGTGCTGTGCTGCTGTCTGTCAAGGGGCTGCTGCCTCTTTCAGGGGTTCACCCCGAGTGTGAAAAAAAACAACAATTTTTTGGTGTGTGCGTGTTAGCCTGCTACACCACCAGTGTAAAAATAAAAACAATTTTTTGTGTGTACACCACCTGTGTGAAAATAAAAACAATTTTTTGTGTGTACACCACCTGTGTGAAAATAAAAACAATTTTTTTGTGTGCGTGTTAGCCACACCACCAGTGAAAAAATAAAAAAAATGTCTATGCTACCAAAACTTGAAAGCCAGTTGTCTCACTAATTAACTGTGTGGCTTTATGCATGTCACCAAGTATCATATTTCTTTTGTCTCTGTGTTCATACTGTGTGTGAAGATATGGTGATGGTGTGTCTTTATGAATACCAAACATTTCATCATGTGTAAGGGTCATAATTTCTGGAACTACTCTTCCCAAATAACACAAACCTTTGGAACTCGGAGAGAGTCATTTATACGCTTTCCTTCCACATATAAGATATACATCATAGTGGAGAACATAAGGAATAGAATGCATCATAATCATACAACACATTTCCCTAACAAATGATCCTATTTCAAGTTCTCCCATCTGGCTAATACATGTTTCTGGTTGTGTAACCCTGGCACAGTACCCTTATGATACTCTGCCAACCATTTCTTTGGTGTTACTCAGTGTATATTTATACCGGAAGTGTCTTCCACCTGACCTAATTGTGCGTAACAGTTCATAATTCATAGGCTCACGATCAGCTCTTTGTGAGAAGGTCATCATCTGATTATTCCCAGTAACCTCCCAACTTCCTGGTTCATTGGAGTTGGTGATGTTTAAACATAAAAGTGTTTTATCTGCCTGGTACTGGTGGAGTTTAAAATGGGGTGGTTTGGTGTTAAGAAATTTCACGTCCAGTGTTTTCCCTTTTTGCAATTCTAAAATTTCAGAGATATTTAATGGGAATGGCACTAATCCTACATTATGCTGTCCTTGGGGCACGTGAGAGCACACTCAACAGTCGCGGTTTGGTTCGAAATGTTGCCCACCATGGTATGATAATCCTCTAAAGGATACCCACCCCAATACTGGTTATACTTTGGTTGGCACTGTTGGATGCATCTCGGTGACTACAGACCCACGGAACTCACATACAATAATCCTGAGATGATAAACCTTCACACTGTCTCTGAGTATCCAGAATAGCAGATCTCTTAACAATTATTGTACTAAGATTGGTCAGACATTCCCCTGATTGGCATAGCACTCCTCCTCTCGACTCCACTCCATCAATACTGCCATTAGCTCCCATCTCCTCTATCGGTCTCCATTCACAGAAACCAGAAATCCCCGAACAAACCAGGATGATGGAAACTCTGGAAGAGAATATAAAAATGAACACAGCAGACCAGTCCATTGCCGTAGCAAGGACCTGCAAATTTCTTTAGTTCAGATATCTCACTGCAACCTTTTACCTCTCCCGGAACAAGCTTGAGATCGACAGGTCCATGTTATCTGTCTTGTCTCCGCCTTGTTTCTCCACCGGTTGGTTGACCTTCTTATAGTGAGTGGAATGGACCCAGGTATCTCTCTCCTCCACCTTCAATGAGTTTGTTCTCGTCAGCAGCACCTGATATGGACCTTCCCACTGATCAGTCAAACAACCTGAACGCAAGAAATTTCTGATCATAACAAATTCTCCAGGTTCAACATCATGACAGTTTGTTTCAGGCATATCATGTGACAACAATTTCAGTTTCTGCTGTTGCTGTTTTAACTGTTTACTCATTGTTATAAGATACCTTACAGTTACCTCGTTGTTACCTTTCAAATCTTCCTGCGGACTTATAATCAAATGAGGTTGTCTACCAAACAGTATTTCAAAGGGGGACAGATTAAGAGGAGGCCTAGGAGTTGTACTGATACTATGAAGGACAACTGGTAGTGCCTCTGGCCAACCTAGTCCAGTTTCCAACATGATTTTACTCAATTTATTTTTAATAGTACCGTTCATTCTCTCCACCTTGTCACTGGCTTGCGGTCGGTAGGGGGTATGAAGTCGACTATTAATACCCATCAGCTTACACATATTTAGGAAAACATCACCTGTGAAATGAGTACCCCTATCACTCTCAATAATTTTAGGGATACCGTATCTGCATACAAATTCCTGAACAATTTTCTTGGCAGTAAATACAGCAGTATTAGTGGCTGCTGGATATGCCTCAACCCAATTAGAAAACACATCAGTGCACACTAATACATACTTGAGATTCCTGCAGGGTGGTAATTGGATTAAATCAATTTGTATTACCTGGAAAGGTCCGTCAGTCGGAGGAATTTGGGATGGTTCGGTAGGGATCGTTTTCACAATATTTTTCTTCAAGCATGTCAGACAGGACATTGCTCTCTTCTCCGCTTGAGAAGAAAAACCTGGTGCACACCAGTGTGCTCTCACCAATTTGCACATACCTTGCTTTCCCAAATGAGTCAGACCATGTGCTGCCTCAGCCATGCTTGGGTAGTACACCTTGGGAGCCACTGGCTTACCATGTCCATCTCTCCAGAGTCCAGAAGACTCTTGCCCACATCCCTTGGACTTCCAGACTGCCTTTTCCTGAATGGAACACAAATTTTGCATCTCAATTAATTTCAGCATGTCAATCTTTTGAAAAGTCATCATTTGTTCAGTTGGTACATTCATTTTTAACCCTGCTGCCCATTTTTCAGCTTTGTCTGCCCTGTTGTTGCCCATTGACACCGGATCATCCTCACATGTATGGGCCTTACACTTAATTACTGCCACTGTCTTAGGCAATTGGATTGCTGTCAATAGTCCTTTTATATGTCTGGAATGTGCAATTGGTGTGCCTGCTGCTGTCATAAATTTTCTCAGACGCCATAGAGTGCCGAAATTGTGTACTACCCTGAAGGCGTAATTAGAGTCAGTGTAGATATTAGCAGATTTACCTTCCGCTAATTCACACGCCCTCTTTTGTGCCAATTGTTCGGCCACTTGGGCCGAGTGTGGTGGGCCTAAAGGTTCGGCCTCTATGATGACCTCGTCATTTACCACAGCATAACCTGTACATAACTCTCCAGTGTCAGTTTGTCTATGACAACTCCCATCCGTGTAAAATGTCACATCTACATTTTCTAAAGGTGTATCCCGTATGTCAGGTCTTGCAGTAAAGGTTTGATTCAGATATTCCATACAATCATGTGCATCAATATACCTGCAGAACTCACCTTTCGCCAGCGACTCACCTCTCTCCACCCTTTGTGCATCATGTTGCACATATGGTAAATACGTAGCTGGGTTTAACGCACCTTTTGATAGTGATGTTTGCAGGTGATATTAAGGCTAGTTCCAATTTTGTGAATCTAGCTGAGGAGACATGTCTGATTTGGGCAGAGTTTAGCAAAGCAGATACAGCATGGGGAGTATAGACAATTATATCATGGCCTAGTACCACATCCTCACTCTTACTGACCAATAGAGCAGTTGCTGCTACACTTCTTAAACATGTTGGGAGTGATCTTGCTACAGTGTCCAATTGTGCACTGTAGTATGCTACGGGCCTACTGGCATCACCATGTTTTTGTGTGAGGACACCTGCTGCACAACCATCAGCTTCCGTACAATATAAATAAAAAGGTTTTTCATAATCAGGTATTCCCAATGCAGGTGCTCTTGTCAGACTATCCTTAAGATTAAGGAAAGCCTGCTCTGATTCCTCTGTGTGTATGACACGATCGGGCTTTGAGGAAGAGTCTAAGGGCCTGATTCAGAGCCGGTCGCTATTTGCGCTCGCTCGTCCAGAAAATAGGGGTGGCTATTCAAATGAACCGTTCGCTGTTTGGGGTCTGTTCACGCCTCTAGGTCTGAACGAGCAAACAAAACTTGCGGTCGTTTTTTGGGAAACTACGCCCCCTGTCCGCTCGCATCCTACGTCATATCCGCTATTTATTAGATTAATCGAGTACATCGAACAGGGTATGAACTGCTCGCTATTCTTGTGGTTGGTTTTTGCTACCACAATTTTGCGAGCAGTTCTGGCTCTAAAATAACCCAGTGACGTGGTCAATGACGCTGCTGTTTTAAATATGCACACCCATAAAACGCCCATTTTGACCTTTAAGCACGCCTGCGATCGGATCTCCACTCCCCGTTTTCAAGCACCTTCCTCTGTTACCACCCACATACGCCTCATCCTGTCACTCAAATTAGCAGGCATTCGCTATTTTGCGAGCACATGAATTTCGGCCGCACTGACTGGTTCGCGCATTCGTATAACGATCCGTACGCATGCGCAGTTGGGCAAACATCGCTCGGAGTGAACGAGCTGCTGCTTACGAGTGGCTCTGAATCAGGACCTAAGTCCAGTAGTGGCAAAATAGAAAAACCTGGGATCCACATTCTGCAGTATCAACACATTCCCAAGAAGGTACAAATTTGCTGTTGATTCTGCGGCAGTTTCATGGTCTGTATGGCTTGGATTCTGGCATTTGTCAGATGTCGTAACCCCTAGGTTAGGCAATGTCGCAAGTATTTAACCCTGGACTGGCATGGCTGTAGTTTGTCCTTGTGTCCTGTTTGCGAGAGATGAAGCAATAAAAGTTTAGTATCATTTAAACATGACATAAATGAATCAGAACATAACAATAAATCGTCCACATATTGTATTAGAACTAGGGGTGTGCACCGGCCACTTTTCGTGTTTTGTGTTTTGGTTTTGGATCTGGATCTTTCTTCGTGTTTTGGATCTGGATTGGTTTTGCCAAAACCACCCTTCCGTGTTTTGGGTTCTGGGTTTTGTGTTTTGGATCTGTATTTTTTTGAAAAAAAGCATAAAAACAGCTAAAATCACAGAATTTGTGGGTTTTTCTGCTCCTATGCTATTATTAACCTCAATAACTTTAATTTCCACTCATTTCCAGTCTATTCTGAACACCTCACACCTCACAATAGTGTTTTTATGTCCAAAAGGTTGCACCGAGGTAGCTGGATGACTATGCTAAGAGATACGAGTGGGCGGCACAAACACGTGGTCCATCTAGGAGTGGCACTGCAGTGGCAGACAGGATGGCAGTTTGAAAAACTAGGCCCCAAACTATACATAATTCAAAGAAAAAAAAGAGGTGCAAAATGGAATTGTCCTTGGGCCCTCCCACCCACCCTTATATTGTATAAACAGGACATGCACACTTTAACAAACCAAACATTTCAGCGCCAGGGTCTGCCACACGACTGTGGCTGAAATGATTGGTTCGTTTGGGCCCCCACAAAACAAGCTGGCAATTAATCTGTCCCTGCACAAACTGGCTCTACGGAGGCAAGATGTCGTCCTCATCCTCCGCATCCACCGATTCCTCAACCTCTTCAGTGTTGTGTACATCCTCATCCTCACAGAGTATTAATTCGTCCCCGCTGGAATGCACAACCACAGGTCCCTCTGTACGTTCTGGAGGCTGGTCTCCCTGGAAGAGTTGATAATTCATTTTATGAACATCATCTTCTCCACATTTTGTGGAAGCAACCTCCTACGCCTTTCGCTGACAAGGTTCCCGGCTGCACTAAACACTCTTTCGGAGTACACACTGGAGGGGGGGCAACTCATGTAAAATAGAGCCAGTTTGTACAGGGACCTCCAAATTGCTTCTTTTTCCTGCCAGTACAGGTACGGACTGTCTGACATGCCTACTTGTATGCTGTCACCGATGTAATCCTTTAACAGACAGACGCACGCTTATCGCTGCTGCTTTGAGGATGCAAGTGCGGCTACAGCCCACACAATTCACAAAGACAGAAAAAAAAAGAAGAATATTTTTATTGTTTGTGGAGCGCACTTTGAGGGTTACACCACCCTTTAACAGACAGACGCATGCTTGTCGCTGCTGCTTTGAGGATGCAAGTGCGGCTACAGCCCACACAATTCACAAAGACAGAAAAAAGAAGAATATTTTTATTGTTTGTGTAGCACACTTTGAGGGTGTCACCACCCTTTAACAGACAGACGCACGCTTGTCGCTGCTGCTTTGAGGATGCAAGTGCGGCTACAGCCCACACAATTCACAAAGACAGAAAAAAGAAGAAGAATATTTTTATTGTTTGTGTAGCACACTTTGAGGGTGTCACCACCCTTTAACAGACAGACGCACGCTTGTCACTGTTGCTTTGATGATGCAAGTGTGGCTACATCGCACACAAGTCACAAACACATAAAAAAAATAGTTTTTTATTTTTTGGAGCACTTTGAGAGTTACACCACTCTTTAACAGACAGACGCACGCTTGTCGCTGCTGCTTTGAGGATGCAAGTGCGGCTACAGCCCACACAATTCACAAAGACAGAAAAAAAAAGAACAATATTTTTATTGTTTGTGTAGCACACTTTGAGGGTGTCACCACCCTTTAACAGACAGACGCACGCTTGTCGCTGCTGCTTTGAGGACAGTATCATATGCAGTGACAGTAGACTTGTCAGAAATTGTTGGCACGTCCTTCAGTCCGGACCAGATGTCCAAACCAGCCCCTGACTTATGACACAGGCGCACGCTTGGCGCTGCTACTATGTTGATGCACGTGCGGCTACATCACACACAAGTCACAAACACATTAAAAAAATAGTTTTTTATTTTTTGGAGCACTTTGAGGGTTACAGCACCCTTTAACAGACAGACGCACACTTGTCGCTGCTGCTTTGAGGATGCAAGTGCGGCTACAGCCCACACAATTCACAAAGACAGAAAAAAGAAGAATATTTTTATTGTTTGTGTAGCACACTTTGAGGGTGTCACCACCCTTTAACAGACAGACGCATGCTTGTCGCTGCTGCTTTGAGGATGCAAGTGCGGCTACAGCCCACACAATTCACAAAGACAGAAAAAAGAAGATTATTTTTATTGTTTGTGTAGCACACTTTGAGGGTGTCACCACCCTTTAACAGACAGATGCACGCTTGTCGCTGCTGCTTTGAGGATGCAAGTGCGGCTACATCGCACACAAGTCACAAACACATTAAAAAAATAGTTTTTTATTTTTTGGAGCACTTTGAGGGTTACACCACCCTTTAACAGAAAGAAGCACGCTTGTCGCTGCTGCTTTAAGGATGCAGGTGCGGCTACAGCCCACACATTTCACAAAGACAGAAAAAAAAAGAAGAATATTTTTATTGTTTGTGGAGCGCACTTTGAGGGTTACACCACCCTTTAACAGACAGACGCACGCTTGTCGCTGCTGCTTTGAGGATGCAGGTGGAATCTAGACGGGATTTGGAACCGGGCACACACTACCTCCATCAATTGTCTAAATCCCACTGCACTAATGGCGGATACTGGACGCACGTCTAACACCAACATAGCAGTCAAGGCCTCAGTTATACGTTTTGCTTCAGGATGACTGCTGTCGTACTTCATCCTCATCGCTAGGGGACTGTTGGAGGGTCAATTGTTTAGTAAAAGTAGTGATGTTCCTACTTCCTCTCTGAGATGATGACCAACTCCCAGCAGCAGCAACAGCACTAGGAGGAAGTGGTTCTTGATCTTTCCCTATTTTATTTTTATCGGAGAAAGTTTGGTCCTCCATTTATGTTATATTGATATATACGTGCGGCTAAAGCGCACACAAACACAGAAAATATTTTTTTATTTTTGCTGGAGAGTAGTGCACTTTGTGGGTTACACGACCCTTTAAGAAATGAGCCAGCCGGCTCTTTACTTATGGGACACAGGCGCACGCTTGGCGCTGCTCCTTTGTTGATGCATGTGCAGCCACAGTGCACACAAGTCACAAACACAGAAAATATTTTTTTTTTTGGTTTGGACTGGAGTGTACTTTGGGGGTTACAGCACCCTTTAACGGTCAAGCCAGCCGGCCCTTTACTTATGACACAGGCGCACGCTTGGCACTACTTTGTTGATGCACGTGCGGCTACTGCGCACACAATTCACAAACACAGAAAATAATTTTTTTTTTGGTTTGGACTGGAATGTACTTTGGGGGTCACAGCACCCTTTAATGGTCAAGCCAGCCGGCCCTTTACTTATGACACAGGCGCATGCTTGGCACTACTTTGTTGATGCACGTGCGGCTACTGCGCACACAATTCACAAACACAGAAAATATATATTTTTTTGGTTTGGACTGGAGTGTACTTTGGGGGTTACAGCACCCTTTAACGGTCAAGCCAGCCGGCCCTTTACTTATGACACAGGAGCACGCTTGGCACTACTTTGTTGATGCACGTGCGGCTACTGCGCACACAATTCACAAACACAGAAAATAATTTTTTTTTTGGTTTGGACTGGAGTGTACTTTGGGGGTTACAGCACCCTTTAACGGTCAAGCCAGCCGGCCCTTTACTTATGACACAGGCGCATGCTTGGCACTACTTTGTTGATGCACGTGCGGCTACTGCGCACACAATTCACAAACACAGAAAATATATATTTTTTTGGTTTGGACTGGAGTGTACTTTGGGGGTTACAGCACCCTTTAACGGTCAAGCCAGCCGGCCCTTTACTTATGACACAGGCGCACGCTTGGCACTACTTTGTTGATGCACGTGCGGCTACTGCGCACACAATTCACAAACACAGAAAATATTTTTTTTTTTGGTTTGGACTGGAATGTACTTTGGGGGTTACAGCACCCTTTAACGGTCAAGCCAGCCGGCCCTTTACTTATGACACAGGCGCACGCTTGGCACTACTTTGTTGATGCACGTGCGGCTACTGCGCACACAATTCACAAACACACAAAAAATATTATTTTTTTAGCACTTGGGGGGAGCACCCCTGATGGACAGAGCACCCCCTGGACAACACTACAGCACCCCTTTAGGACTGGGACACTGCACAGGACTTTGGAGTGGACACAGCCCCTATGGACAACTGACTGCACAACACAGTCCAGCCAGCCCCTATGGACTTTGAAGTAGTGGACACAGCCCCTATTAACAACAGCAGCACAGCACAACACAGCCAGCCCCTATGGACTTTGAAGTAGTGGACAACAGCAGCACAGCGCAGCACAGCACAGCACAACACTACTCTGCACTACACTACACTACACAGCCCAGCCAGCCCTAACTCCCACCCTCCCTCTTCACTGTCCACAGCCGAGTGAGAAAATGGCGCCGACGCGGGTACCTTATATAGGATCCAAAACCCGCGAGACTCGGAAGGCGGGAAGATGACGTTTTGCCTCGATTTCAGAATCCGAGTCAGGTGGGAAAAGTCGAGCCTGACTCGTATCGGACTCGGATCGGGGGGGCTCGGGGGGGTTCGGATTTCAGAAATCCGAACCCGCTCACCCCTAATTAGAACAGATCCATTGGCAGGTTGAAAAGATTGTAAACAGTTGTGTAAAGCCTGGAAGAAAATACTGGGGCTGTCTATGAAACCCTGGGGCAATCGTGTCCATGTGTATTGTACACCTCTGTATGTGAAAGCGAATAGGTACTGACAGTCAGGATGAAGAGGTACAGAGAAGAAAACAGAACAGAGGTCAATGACAGTGAAATGGGTTGCATTTGGTGGGATCTGCATAAGAATGACAGCTGGATTTGGCACTATGGGAAATTGGCTCTCTACTACCTTATTAACCCCTCTAAGGTCTTGAACCAGCCTATAACCCCTCCCACCACTCTTCTTCACAGGAAAGATGGGACTGTTGGCTACACTTGCTGTATGGATTAAAATTCCCTGCTGTAATAGTCGCTCAATTATGGGATAAACCCCTACCTCTACCTCCTGTTTTAATGGGTACTGGGGAATTTTTGGAGCTTGCCTACCGCTTTTTAGGTTTACCATTACAGGAGCTACATTTGCCATTAATCCAGTGTCCTGTCCATCCTTGGTCCAAAGTGAATCTGGAATTTGGAATAACATTTGATCTACCTGAGATGGATTTTTACCTGAATCGGTAGAGTGATACATTATCCTTTGGGGAGTGTCCAACATATCCCTCACCTCGTGCACAACTCTATCTGGGATATCTAGAGATATACCATCAGGGGTACAATATATGACACATCCCATCTTACATAACAAATCCCTTCCCAGTAGGTTAGTAGGAGCCGCTGCCAGGAGGAAAGAATGCCTGGTATGCAATGGCCCGATAGTGACGTCTGTGGATTTAGTTAAAGGATAATGTTGCACTTTACCCATTACACCCATTGCTGGTACTGTCTTGCTGGTCACCTGTAAATTAGCTGTAGATTTTATCACTGATCTGGTCACCCCTGTGTCTACAAGAAAAGGATATTTAGTACCAGCTACATCAACCATCATTACCGGTTCTTCCCTAGTACTTCTCATTAACCTGACTATCTGTAGACTACAGGTATGAACTGACCCCTAGCATTGACTCTCACTCTACAATACAGCATTTAAGGCCACAATTGGAGCTGGTGACTGTTGTACATTTCCTGTACTCTGTGTATAGCCCTTATGGGGATATCCAGGTACTCCCTGGTTAGGGGGTCCTACCTTCTTCACCTTACAGTTCCTACTTACATGTCCCACTTGGTTCCAGTTAAAGCACCTTCGTGAGGGGTGGGTGAAAGGGTTGCTGTGTGGGTTGAGTGGTAGGGAATGATTGTGGGTGTGGATAAGGATGTTGAGGGTAATATGGTGGTTGTGGTTAGTATGGGTTTTGAGGCTGTGTGTGATAAGTGGGGTAGGGCTGTGTTTGTGGTGGTGCAGGATTGGTGAGGACGTGTAGCTGTGCAGGTGCATGTGTATCTGGTGGCTGTGATGTTACAGTCATTCCTTCTAGAGCTTGAATACTAACAGCCATTAGCTTCTCACTCTGGGTCTCTCTATTTTTGAGGATGTTTTTGTCATGTTCAATAGCGGATTCTATGAGTGTGTCTACAGTAACTCCCCTCCAGCCAGGTTGTGAGGTCTGAACTCGGGTCTTTAGATTCTCTTTTAGACCATCCATAAGTACAGTGATGATCATTCCCCTGTGATGAGTGCTATCTTTAATATCCTCTAACCCAGTGTACTGGGTGATACGCTGCAGAGCTCGGTTACAATAATCCTCTGCAGATTCACTCTATTTTTGTTTTATGGTGAAAATTTTGCTCCAGTTAACTACTACTGGAAAATATACACCCAATTGATTTATTATGCGGGTAATGTTACCTTGATTATTTTCATCTGTTACGGGAACATCTCCATCCAGTACACAATCCGTGATAAACTTTTTCACGTCGGTATTGTGTGGAAGACAAGCCCTTAACACCACTCGCCAATCCTTATTGGTTGGCTCGTGAGCACTACCCAAATTTTTCAAAAATCTTTGGCATTTGGCTAATTCCTTTTTAGGATCAGGGAAATCATTCATTATGGAATTTAGCTCCGCTCTTGTCCAAGGACAATGCATTGCTACCTCCCTTGTGGGCACTACACCGTTCGCATCCACATTCCCATTCGGAACAGTTATTGTCCAAATGGGATGCAGACCAGCCGCACTGCTACTTTTGACCTTGTTACTTGGCTGGGGATGTAGTCTATTACTGCTACATATAGGGTTAACAAATTCCTCTACAGGTGCAGTGGATGTTAACACTTCCTGTACTATCACTGATGAAGATGGCGGCACCACTTTTGCTTGCTGTGATGGAGCATCTAACGTGTACAGCATGGGAAATGGCAGACATAACAACAGGTTCATCATCCGCATCATAAACATTTTCTTTGTGATTACTCAAGAGAAGGTACAAGTTACTTATTACATTTTTATGGGTTTTAACAACAACTGTAACTGCACCCCCATGCGCATAGGACGGTGGTGGTGCGCGTGAACCACTGACAATACCTGCACGTGCGTACGCACCGCAGTTTACCGATTCATGTGTACTCTCCAGTAACGCGCTCACGACACTAGTTTGCGTCGCATGCACACCTTTAAGCCACGCATCCCCCTCACGCTGCCATAATTTTAAACACTCATTATATTTTACCTTTTTCATTTGAGAACGCACCATACAGTAGCTATCTTGGACATTATTCAATACCTCCTTATCAAAGCTGCCAATTCTGGGGAACGGTCTAACACTCTTCATCGTCATTTTAAACCATACATCACAGTACTTAATCGAATAAGTACCATACTTAGTATGCATAATATGCCGTGCTGACCCAAGCGGTGCTTCCAACAGCAGCACATCATCTAACATCTCTACCGTTTGCTTGGCTCCCATTCTGGGAGAACCCTAAGTTTTTCAATAGAGATTTAAACTGGTGAAAGACAGTCAAGATACTTTCACTTACCTGCGGACGATATTAACAGGATGCGTCCACACACCTATGGAAGAATAACCAGGCTGCTTCCACGCACCTAATCCCTTTTTGACTACCTTTCAACTGCTAGCATGTAGGTATTCCAATAACACCTACCCTTTTCAGTGATTTCGTCCACCCTGCGCAGTTCACAATCACAATTTAGCCAAAACTGTGCGGTTCAATTACAATGCTCAAATAACTCTAACTGATCACTGAATACTGTAATCACACTGAGAGCCGAAACTACAACAAAGACATCAACTACATCTGCTTATGTGTATAGACTTCGGTATCTACTACCGAGCCACTAGGCCGACACCAGGCGCCTAGCACTTAAGGGTCATACACCCTTTTCCTGCGCAGAAAAATACACGTTTTCACAGACTATGGCAACACTGATCAAGGTATTTACAACAATGCTATCAATCAATATCACCGTGCACTCTCAACGGCTTTGTTTAAAACACATGGCAGCAATACAGGAAATACTAGTCGCATACACAATAATGCGACTACTACACAAAATGTACCCTTACGCTATTGTGCGTCTTCCCCTTTTAAACATAAAAAAATCTATCAATGAAGGAAAACAAACTTTTTCCTTCCTTGTCCCTGGATTCTTAATCAGCACTCCTTAGGCCACAATAACGATTAGCAGACTCTCAGCAACAAAGTGGTAGCAGATTTTCGAAGGCACAATGCGTTCTCCTACTATGGTGCCTCCCCCCTTTTGCTGAGAGATCGCTACCGAGTGTTAATAAGTGACCGTAGCGTGATTCACACTGCGAGCCCCCAACTATGGATACCTATTTAAAACCCCTATGCAATCCTGTTTATACCTTCTAAAATCCTGCCTATACCTTCTAATAATTGTTGCTATTTAGCGTAATGAGTCGCACAAGAAATAAATGCTTTCAGACTTTGAGTGTGGTTCCAAAGCACAAAAAGTTATTCAATATAAAAAAACAGATGGTTACACGCTGTGACCTAAAGACAATTAGCGCAAATAAATCATGCAGACCCAAGGTACAGTTGTTACATATGCACGCACTCTGGACCCAGATACCGGTATCAGTACAGAAACCTCCGTCAACAGCACAGCAAGAAGACATCCTGGTTTAGAGAGCCCACATATATACCCTTACAGAGATAGGCAATACAATAGAACAGTTTGGCATGATTCCATTAGTTCTTCTTCCTGGTTCTTCTGCTACAGTACAGTTCATAGGTCAATTTGAATGGACACAAACAGCCTCCAACAGCCCTTTGTGTCCTTTTTCCCGCTGCATGCTAATCTAAGCTGATAACATTACAGAGTACATTTTAATGTTTTAACTCTCTATAGTCCATAGTTTGCAGATGCATGTTGCGATCTTCTCACCGATGATACCGGAAATCTTTTGACACACAGTGGATCAGTACAACACCAAACACGGTCTGCTTACCATGTACTAAATCTTAGATAGCAAATAACCTTTATTTCACAACATTAATAAATACTGAATAAACCTTGAATATTACACTTTAATGCTAGGGAACCTTTTATGTAAGTGTGCATTGTGTAAGTATTGGGGAATTAAGAAAAGATGCTAGTTAGCGCTGTGCGACTACGTGTTTGTGGAGTACACCATGGTACGTGTTTTGCAGGGTTAATCATGTTATATGTTTTAGTGACTGTCTGTATTTAGATGATGAGGACTTTTGACTTATTTCTGTTGCATGGGAATCGCACAACGCTAAATGATAGCATCGACGTATGTACTTATAATGGGCGAGATTCACTAAAATGGCGCTGGGCGGCTAGTCGCAAAATGATTTTATGACTGTGACAGCACACTGGGTAGGTGTATTGCCTCAAACTACAAACAGCAACAGCAGCAGCATTTAACAAATGCCAGCTCATTCAGAGGCAGGCTACTTAAGAGGCATACCGCTGTAAACCTCTTAGAAAAGCTCAGGGAATAATTGGAAAATGGGTTACGCCACTTGGACTCTCCTCGGGATTTTGATTTCTGACAATGCCAACAATATTGTGCGAGCATTACATGTGGGCGAATTTGATCACATCTCATGTTTTCCTCATACAATAAATCTGGTGGTGCAACATTTTTAAAAAAATGACAGGGGCATGCAGGAGATGCTCTTGGTGGCCCAAAAGATTTCTGGGCATTTTCAACATTCAGCAACTGCATGTCGGAGTTTGCAGAACTGGCAAGAACTGTTGAATTTGCCCTGCCATCAGCTGAAACAAGAGGTAGTAACTAGCTGGAATTCTACCCGCTATATGCTTCAGCGGATGGAGGAGCAGAAAAAGGCCATCCAAGGCTACACTATGGCCTATGACACAGGGAAAGGAGCTGGAATGAACCTTAGTCAAGCGCAGTGGAGAATAATTTCTGTGTTGTGCAAAGTTCTCAATCTCTTTGAACTTGCCACATGTGAAGTTAGTTCAGACACTGCCAGCTTGAGTCAGGTCATTCCCCTAATCAGACTTTTGCAAAAGCAGTTGGAGAAACTGAAGGAGGAGCTGAAATGGAGTGATTCCGCTAAGTATGTGGGACTTGTAGATCAAGTTCTTCATTCACTTCGACAGGATCCAAAGGTCATCAATCTCTTGAAATCAGATCACTATATTTTGGCGACCATACTTGATCCTAGGTTTAAGTCATACCTTGTGTCTTTCTTTCCGACGGACATAAATCTGAAAGATGCAAAGAGCTGGTGGTGAAAAAATTGTCAGCTCAAGTGGAACGTGACATGGCAGCATGTCCTTCAGTTTCTACAGCTGCCAGGAAAAAACTACATTTTCCTAAGAGACCCACTGATGGTGGTGATGCAGATCAGTCAGCAAAATCTAATGACATCTGGTTGGGTCTGAAAGAACTGCCTACAATGAGTGACATGTCTACCGTGACTTTGTCTGATATGGTCACCATTCAGAGAATGGTGGATGACTATTTTAGGGATAGCATCCAATAGGCATGTCCGACAGTCTGTTTCACTACTGGCAGGAAAAAGAGGCAATTTGGAGTCCCTTACACAAACTGGCTTTGCTGTACTTAAGTTGCCCACCCTCCAGTGTGTACTCTGAAAGAGTTTTCAGCGCAGCCGAGAACCTTGTCAGTGATCATCGTAGGAGGTTACTTCCCCAAAATGTGGAAAAGATGATGTTCATCAAAATGAATTACAAATTCCATGAGGAAGACCTTTACCACCAAAAAATACAGAAGCATCTGACTCTGTAATGATGGATTCCAGCGGGGACGAATTCATATTGTGTGAAGAAGAGGAGGATGCACACACTGATGGGGATGATGATGACAACATCTAATGTATTGTAAAGCCAGTTTGTGTATGGGATCATTGCCACCAATATCCACTGCGCATTGGGGTGGTCCAAAACAAACCAATCACTTCAGCCACAAGTGGCAGCCCCTGTCGCTGAAGTGATTGGATTGTTAAACTGTGAATGTCCTGTTTCATATATACAACATAAGGGTGGGTTGGAGGGCCCAAGGACAATTCCATCTTGCACCTTTTTCCTTTCCATTATGTGCTGGTTGGGGCATTGCTGCCTGACATTTTTAATGTGATTGTTTTTGAATGTCCAGAAATTGTAATGGCCACAGACAGCATCTCCTGCATGCCCCTTTCATTTTTTTTAAAGAAAATTCTGAACCAATTGCTGCTTGTTGTGTCAACCCGACGGCACAAGTCGCACAACAGTGACATTCAGCCAAGGGTTCTCAGCCCTTAAGGCTGCCACACGGCCCAAAGGCTGCATCCTGCTTCAGGCCCAAAGGCCACCTGTCGTCACTATTCACCAGTCCTCAAGGCTGTAACGGCTGCAATTTGCTAAGAGCTCCAGGCCTCAAGGCTGTTGCAGGACTGGTTCCTTCCTAATCATAGCTCTGTATTCCACTACTACTCAGCCCGGAAGCTGCATCAACTGCACCAATTATCAATTCTTCAGCCAGGGGCTGCACCAATGAGCAATTCTTCAGCCAGGGGCTACACCAATTTATCAATATGAACTCTTCTTACTTCAGCCAGTGGCTGCACTAATTATCAATATCAACTCTTCTTACTTCAGCTAGCAGCTGCACCAATTATCAATTCTTCAGCCAGGGGCTGCACCAATTATCAAGTATCAACTCTTCTTACTTCAGCCAGTGGCTGCGCCAACTATCAACTATCAATTATTCAATCTTCAAGGGGTACCCCTACCATCATCTTTGCACAGTCCTCAACTCTATTTATCACTCAGTTTTGAGCCAGCTAGCTGGATGCAACCTTTTGGCCCTTAACTAGATGAAAAAAATCAATATTGTGAGGTGGTAAAAACTGACTGGAAACGAATGGAAATAAATGTTATTGAGGTTAATAATACTGTAGGAACAAAAAAGGCCCATTTTATGTGATTTTAGCTGTTTTTATGATTTTTTAAGAAAAAACCTAGATCCAAAACCAAAACCGAAAAACAAAACATGGAGGGGAGGTTTTGGCAAAACCAATCCAGATCCAAAACCAAAACACAGGGGTCAGTGCACATCTCTAGTCCTTACAGGAATTTCGGGTCAAGAGGCGTTGAGAGAAGATTAAGGTTGTTCTGTGGGCAGCACCTCAATGGTACACCTAGTTTATTACTTCACTACCTGTGTGTTTATATTCAATTATACAATATTGTCTATGGACCTTTTGATGCATCAGGGTTAAATAAAGTGACTGCAAGCAGCATTAACTGTGAGAAAACACACCTTTAGCAAGAACCTGATATACTGTAATCATCTTCTTTATTTAAATAGCTCCATAAGTCAAAAGAGAATATACCAACCCACAGATTCTGTTTTTTTTATTTTTTTCTAACTGACTTTGGGTTTGTGTTCTTTCTTGGGCAGTCCATGCATTTATGGGAAATATCTGTAGGCTGGTGAATATCTATAACCACAAAGTACTTGTTATGCAGAAAATAATTCTCATCTGGTCACCCATCCTGCTAAGCTAACAATAGCTGTACACAGTGTTTGTTTGGTATTATAACTAAACAATATTTTGGCAATATTCATTGTGAGAAAAAAAATGAACCTCATATGGATTTTGTGCTAGGGTTGCATAGTGATTATGATCAATGCAATATGTTTTGCAAGTGAAAAACTGTTCCTTCATTTAGCATACACATCAAACATGCAAATCTTCTTACATCTTACCATTGTGTTCTTTCTTTTTTTTGTTATTCCCATATGCTGTGGAGCTGGTCAGTTAGCATTTCACACCTTGTTCCAACTCAGATCTACGTTCTCATATTGCGCAAGGAAAATAAAAATAAATGTCTCTTAGGTAAAAACATAGGTGTCATATATATAGGTCAAATATCTTGTGTCTATTAAAATGTTTTTAATAAACTGAAGCTTACTGTTTGTCTGTCCTGATTGTAGCAGCTCCAGTCAGCATTGGGGGAGATGCACTAAGCCTTGGAGAGTGGTAAAGTGGAGAGTGATAGAGGGGTCTATTTACTAAGCCTTGGATGGAGATAAAGTACCAACCAATCAGTTCCTGACTGTCATTCTTGAAACACAGCCTGTGACATGGCAGCTAGGGGCTGATTGTCTGGTACTTTATCTCCATTCACTTTATCGCCATCTAAGGCTTAGTAAATAGACCCCAAAGTACCAACCAATCAGCTCCTGTCACTTTACTGTGTTTGATAAATTACAGTTAGGAGTTGTTTGGTTGGTACTTTATCTTTCTCCACTTTATCACTCTCCAAGGGGGATGTAGTAATGAGACCACGAGGTCGCCGGTCTCAATCTCGATGCTGTAATCCCGACAAGGGAGTTAAGATATGCGTTGAAATACCGACGCCTATCTTAATCCCGATGCCAGAATCCAAGAGGACACATGCCCGAACGAAGGTAAGCCTTAGTGTTAGCTGCAGGAGGGGAGGGTTAGGTTTACGTAAGTTAGCGTTAGGTTTTGGGGTGGGATGTTAGGGTTAGGCTCCCCTAGGGGCAGTGGCTTAACTATAAATTTTGCTACCCCCTGGCAAAAAAGTTTCAGACCCCCCCCCCATGGCATTTTGGTAAAATAATTACAGGGACGTTTATACGCAATTTGGCTCCCGGTGCACACGTTAAAAATGTGCCCCCACCACGTCTAGACAGTTTACAGTATTTTTCCTCCTTATAGTAATGCACATTATGCCAAACACCGTAATGCCCCTTACACATTATTCCACACCCCCTGTGCCTCACACTACCTGCTTCCCCCCCACCCCCTGTGCCTCACACTATGGGCAACATCACTTCGTAAATAGAACTCCCCTCTGAGTAAATTTACCCCTTGGAGTTTAATTCAGTAAAAGATTGAAAGAAGAAAGTTCCTCCATTTCTGAAGTCTACCTTTGCACCGTTGTTAGTTTTCCAGGTTGCTTTCCGATAATGTGCCAGTATAGTTTGTTTATTTGCATGCCAAACATGAATTCACGCTAAAGTCAAGCTTGGCATGCACATAAACAAACTATACTTGCACATTACAGTATAGCAACATAGAAAACTAACAAGGGACCCTTGAGACAGGACTTCTGAGTTTCTTTCACAAAATGTTCGATTAGGCGTTTGATCTAATCCATAAAAACATCAAGCTACTGACTTTGAAATGCAATCAGCACCCATTTGCTGTCACTCTCAGTGACTGCCCCCCTCATTTCATATGCCGAATGTTCCTTAATATACCACATTAACATTATTTCCCCCACCACCAACAACAAACAGTACCTGGCTGTGCCAGTGTGCCAGGCTGTCACCAAACATCAGATAAAGCTGTCTCTGCTGAAAGTCGTTCTTATCCCAGGAACTTATTATTGGCAATAATTATACTTTAGACCAGTATCCCCCAATTTTATGTTTCCTTGTTCCATAATAGCCCCACACAGTGAAGATCTTGTGGTACATTTATGTAAGGCCCGGCCAGACTCTCACTGTCTAGGATTTCTTACAGTTCTGAATAGTGAGATTACTACCAGCCATCATATATGTATATGGGAAGTATGTACTGTGGGCCTAATTCAGCTAGGATCGCTATTGCGATAGCGTACGCAGACGACCGATTGTTGTGTACTATGCATGTGATTGCTCTGTGATCGCTCACGGAGTTACAGAGCCATCGCAGAGAGTGACATCAGGACAGCATTTGGGGGTGGTGACAGGAGAGTGGTTGAAGAAACGCAGGCGTGCGTGTCTGAACGCAGTTGCATGGGCGTGCATAAATTAGCCAGTGCGATGCCATACACAGCTTGAGTACTAACTGCGTGCAACGAGGTTATCAATTTCTAAGTAAGGTCAGACCTACTGTACATCTGTTTGAGGGATCGATGTTACTCGATGTTCCCGATGTAGACGCAGGACTGCAAAGTTATATGGATGTGCGAGTGTAGTAGTGGGAGGAAGTGGGCGTCTCTATGTTGGCAGTGCGACGGCATTGCAATACCATTTATTAGCATATTTTAATAGCTACCCTATGTGCGATTACAGTGCTTGCATCCTTGCTGAATCAGGCCCTGTATTTCATAATAAGCATCAGACTGTGCTAGGAAAATAGAACAATCTGAAGAATAACACTGTATATACAGACCAGCAGCATATAAAATATACCTAAAAAAGGGTATAGGTTCTCTTTTCACTAAATAAACAATCCAATACTGTAATCCCTTCCTAAGGTCATGCCAGGTGACATTGGTGATTTGTAGTGCAAATCAGTACTGCTTAAGCAGGGTACACTACACACTGACAGATATATTGCCTGATCAATTGATCAGCCAATATATTCGGTGCCCGTCGGCCAGTGTGTTCCAGCGATATGTCTGTGAACGACGTCGCTCACAGACATACCGCATCGGGCAATGTGTATAGGCGGCCGGGATTTGTACCCACTTTTGTTATTTTTCATTTAACATAATATATATAGTCAGCACTGCAATGCAGCCCACTGAGCCCAAGCTTAAGCCTAAAACACCAAATGTATCATATTTGAGCCTCTCCCCTGCCCTTTTTACAGCCTCTCCCCAGCCCTTATTACAGCCTCTCCCCTGCCCTTTATACAGCCTCTACCCTGCCCTTTATACAGCCTCTCCCCTGCCCTTTTTACAGCCTCTCCCCAGCCCTTATTACAGCCTCTCCCCTGCCCTTTATACAGCCTCTCCCCTGCCCTTTATACAGCCTCTCCCCAGTCCTTATTACAGCCTCTCCCCTGCCCTTTATACAGCCTCTCCCCTGCCCTTTTTACAGCCTCTCCCCAGCCCTTATTACAGCCTCTCCCCTGCCCTTCATACAGCCTCTCCCCTGCCCTTTTTACAGCCTCTCCCCAGCCCTTATTACAGCCTCTCCCCTGCCCTTTATACAGCCTCTCCCCTGCCCTTATTAAAGCCTCTCCCCTGCCATTTTTACAGGCTCTCCTCAGCCTTTATTATAGGCTCTCCCCTGCTTTTTACAGGCTCCCTCTCTCCAGCCTTTATTACAGGCTATCCCCATTCCTCATTATAGGCTCTCCCCTGCTTATTACAGGCTCTCTCTCATCAGCCTATATTGCATGCTATCCCCATCCCTTATTACAAGCTCCCCCCAGCCTTTATTACAGGCTGCTATCCCCATCCCTTATTACAGGCTCTCCTCAGAGCACCCCCACAAGCAGACCAACACCCACCTTATACTGCCCAGAGCACCCCCACAGGCAGACCAACACCCACCTTATACATCCCAGAGCACCCCCACAGGCAGACCAACACCCACCTTATACTGCCCAGAGCACCCCCATAGGCAGACCAACACCCACCTTATAGTGCCCAGAGCACCCCCACAGACAGACCAATCCCCACCTTATTCTGCCCCAGCCATTATTACAGCCTCTCCAGACTCCCTGGGCCCTGCTTTTTTTACAGCCTCCCCCCTGCCCTGTATCACAGCCGCTGCCCACCCCAGTATCACAGCCGCTGCCCTGCTGTATCACAGTCACTGCCCAGCCCTGATACAAGGCTGGGCAGCGGCTGTGATACTGGGGTGGGCAGAGCAGCGGCTATGATGCTGGGGTGAGCAGCGATTGTGATACAGGGCTGGGCAGCGGCTGTGATACAGGCTGTCACAGCCGCTGCCCAGCCCTGTATCACCGCCGCCGCCGGTGATTAACCGGCTCGCGGCTCCCACGCCCCTGCAGGCCGCTCGCGGTCCTCAGGCAGCGGCTGCCGCTCACCTCGACACAGCAGCACTCCCTCTGGTCTTCACAGTCGCACACTGTGTGACTGACTGACACACACAGCCCCTGGCTGTAACTCTGCTGGCTCCCACGCGCCTGGCAGTGACTCCTCTCCACTCCACTCCAGCGCAGGCAGCCTAACTATATACACCACGTGGCACTGAGACCTGACAGCAGTCAGTGCGGGCGCGGCATCCTCTCTCTGCCCTCACTTCTTTGGCGCCCTCATTCGGCGCTGCCCACAAGCCACCGGGGGGGGCTGCAGGGACAGTAGTTACATCACTGCCTAGGGGGAAGGTTAGGGTCAGGCACCACTGGGGGGGGGTAGGGTTATCCACTAAGGGAGAGAGTTAGGTTTAGGCACTAACGGGGAGTGTTAGGGTGTGGATTGGGGAGGGTTATAGGGTTAGGCTACAAGAAGGGAGGGTTAGGGGGAGAAGGGGGGAGGGTTAGGTTTAGGCACGAAGGGGGGAGACTTTAGGTTTAGGCACTAACGGGGAGTGTTATGGTGTGGGTTGGGGAGAGTTGGGCTACAAGAAGGGAGTGTTAGGGGGAGAAGGGGGGAGGGTAAGTAAACTTACCCGACCCCTGTTGGGATACCAACCATTGGGATGCCGCTGTCATTATTGTGACAGGAAGATCTTGACATTGTAGGGCAGTGGTGTCAAACTCGGGCCCTTCCGGTTTTGTGGGACTACATATCCCAGCATGCCCTGCCACAGTTTTAGCATGCCTGTGGCACTGCATGCTGGGATGTGTAGTTCCACTGCAGCTGGAGGGCCCGAGTTTGACACTACTGCTGTAGGGGAAGACATTTTGTGGTCTGAAGCAATAATTAATATTGAGTACCTATTTCGGTTCATCAGGTTCTATATCAGGGGAAGGCAATGTGTGGCACTCCAGCTGCTGGAACTACACATTCCAACATGCCCGTCTCTAGTTTTGCTGTTAGATCCTGCTAAAACTGTGAAAAGGCATGATGGAATGTGTCATTACTCTACCCCTGCTTTAAGACCCCTAAAACTGGCACTGTGTTTATAAAAGTTATTACATTTTGGGGGGTATGATTACTGCACAATGAAATGCACATTGAATCTGTAATACTTGTGTGTTGACATATGTAATATGATATCCATACTCTCCAACATTCCCCCTTCCACCACAAAACTCTCTGGTCCTGAGCTACCTACTGCATTTATGATTGCAGTCACCTGTGTTATAAATGCCCTTCATATCAATTAACTAGTTCAGAAACCTTGCTCTATATGGTTTTCACTTCGAAAACACATATATACCACTTTTATACCTAAATTCCGGGTCTGACCCGGAGGTTGGAACAGAGGGCCTGATTCAGAGCCGGACGCTCTGACCAGAGCGCTCGCTCTGAATCAGGGCCCTCCTACCTAAAAATGGAGCGGCCTCCTGGCCGCTCGCATAGCTGTGGGTGACCACCCACAGCTATAGCGAGCGGCCAAAGAGAAGACCATCGGGCTTGCGACGAGACCCTGCGGTAGGGACTCGCTTCCGCAAGCCCAGGAGTACTTTTGGCTCTATCAGAGCCAAAAGCACTCCAACTGACATCACTAGTGATGTCAGTGGGGCCGGAACCAGACGGTAGGCGTTCCCATGGGAATGCCTCCGTCTGGGCAGCAACGCCCCCGGCACGCCCACCAAAGGGGGCGTGCTGTCAGTCAACATCGACAGCACGCCCCCTTTGGTGCGAGACCCATAGCGATAGCTTGGCTGTCGCTATGCGGGTCTCGCGCATGCGCACGATGGAGCTCCCTCCGTCGTGCGCGTGCGCATGCGCATTAGGGCACCATCGACCCACTTGCGTGCTCCCAGCACTCGCGAGCGGGTCTGAATTAGGCCCAGAGGACCTGATTCAGAGCCGCTCGCTCTGAATCAGGGCCAGGCTTTTTTTTTTTTGGAGCGGCCTGTTGGCCGCTCACATAGCTATTGCGAGCGGCCATGATGATGGTTGCGATGGTCAAGACCATTGCGTCCATCGGGCTTGCGACGAGACCCTTGTGGTAGGGTCTCATTCATCGCAAGCCCCAGAGAGCTTTCGACTCTAACAGAGCCGGAAGCTCTCCACTGACATCACTTGTGATGTCGGTGGGACCGCCCACAAATGGCAGGCGTTCTGATGGGAACGCCTCCATTTGTGCAGCCACCCCCCGGCCCACCCACCGAACGGAGCGAGCTGTCACTCAACATCGACAGCTCGCCCCCTTTGGTGCGAGACCCAGAGCGACGAAGTGCCCGACGGAGCCGGCTCCGTTGTGCGCATGCGCTGTGGGCCACCATCAACCCGGTTGCAAGCGCTCAGTGCTTGCGACCGGATCTGAATCAGGCCCAGAGTTCCAAACCGACAAAGACCCGGAATTTAGCCGGCGCCCAACCCAGAATATTCCAGAGTCAGCGCAGTTCACGCCGGAGCCGGGTCTGCAGTGACCCGGCTCTTACAGCATGGAAATGGACACTTGGAGAGGACGTCATCTCCAAGTGCCACTGAAGCTGGCCTATCGGCTAGCATGCGGTGCGCTCCAGGCAGTGGCGTAAATTCATCCCCGAAGCCAGGAAGCAAGTTATAATTTGGTTCCCCTCCTTAAAAAAAAGGGAAATAAATATGGTGCATATCCATCTATCTATCTATACATACGCACAAAAACACTAATATAGAATATGTGAATTTGTTTCTATTAAGCTTATTTACTAAAGTAAATTGCAGGATATCCCCCCCCCTTTTCTAATGGGGATGCAGTCAGGAAGCCGACGGGCGCAATGCCGACCGCCAGCTTCCCGACTGTCAAATAACGGCAAAGTACTAATGACAGGCATCGAAATCCCGACGCCTGTCATTAGACCTATGCCGGGAGCCCGACGCCCGGCATACCAAACGAAGAGAAGCCGGACGCGGACAGCTGCAGGGGGAGGAGGGTTAAGTTTTAGGGCGCCTGAGTGGACTTAGGGATAGGCACCCCCCAGGAGGGTTAGGTTTAGGCTAGGGGAAGGGGGAGTTAGGGTTAGGCACCCCGGGGGGAGGTTAGGGTTAGGCATCCCTGGGCGGAGACTTAGGTATAGGCTGCAGGGATGGGGGGATTTATGCACTTAGAGGGGGGTTAGGCACCCCTAAAGGAGGGTTAGAGGGTAGAATAGGGTAAGTTACACTTACCTTTTTAGCTGTCGGGATCTTCACCCCTGCCGGACTTCCGCTGTCGGGATTTGAACTGCCATGCGGCTGGCGGTATTACATACTGATTCCATCTGATGTGGGATGGGGATCCCTCCTGATACCCCTGATGGAGGGGAAAACCAACTGATGTGAACTTTGAGGACTGAGTTTGAGGCAAGATACTGTAAGACTGCTACTGTGGTGGAACTACAAATCATAAAATATCCAGTCCACTGCCGACTGCTTCACATGCCTTGGAAGTTGATCCACCAAAAGATCTGCCCCCAGATTCAGTCACTGGTGCCCCATGCCCCTACCTCCCATGCCCTCTTACCCACAGCTCAGTCTGGTACATTCTTGTTGACATACAGCTACTGGAAGATCTGCAGCCCCTCTTATGCTGGGGCCCGCCGCACAGGTCCGTGGCTAGAGCTGTCACCAGGGAGGAGTGAGACGGGGAGTTGTGGGTGATGGGAGGTGCCCGAGTCACACTGGCATGAGAAGCTGCTGAGGACAGGCTATAGATAGATGACATCTGATTTTCTGAAATGGGGCCCTCCACTAGTGTATGGTTATGGTAGCTTCTCAGGTGCCGGGAAGAGGTGGCATGTATTGGGTGGCCGTGACGGTACACTCCAGGTACATATTTACAGCCTTAAGTGGAGTGAATATATTGTGGGCAATGGAGGAGGTTCCCCTTCAGTGCTGGCGCCACGGTGGCAGGCGCCTACATTGTCTCCCATAGTTCTGCCCCTGGCTCCGGGTCATTGTGACCCGGACCGCACCATTTACACTGCAGGGTTTCACGGGTCATTCCCATGTTAAACCCTGCAAGTTACCTGGGTTGGATTGCCGGGTCACTTGACCCAGGAATCCAACCCTGTCCCCTTTTACACCAAGGAGCTACACAGGTTAGCCCTGCAATAACCCGGGTTTTAGCTCTAGTGTAAAAGGAGCATTAGATAGCTCTCCCAATCATGGTGACCTCATGTTAATATGGTGTTATGCACAAAATTGCATTTTGAGTGCAATACTTTATATGATTCATGTTTTGTATCTTTTCAAAGGTATTCCTAAAGGGTTTCTGTAGTTTGTATAGATACTTTGGACATATTGTTGGTATTTAAATTTTGGTATTAGCTTTACAAGTAATTTTCCTTGGGGAAATTACTGTGAATGCTAGTGTTGCTACAGAAGTATTAGGTACATATAATGTAGAATATAAAATACATATTACTTAATTAATTAACTATTTAATTTAATCAGTCCATGCCCCATTGGACTTTAAAATCTATTCCCTATCACATAAACACAGTAGTATTTAAAAAAAAGAAAAAATACCAAAATGTTTTTGGACTGTGGGAGGAAACACATGCGTACATGTAGAGAACATACAAACTCTACACAGATAATTCTCTGGCTGGTGTCAAACCCAGAACTGGACTGTTGTAAGGCAGCCATGCTAACCACTATGTCACTGTGATGACCATAACATGATGTTAAATAAATATTGTAGTGAATTAACAAAATGAATCCAGCTTTTCTCAACAACAGAAGTTAGTGAGCAGCATCAGCAGACAGCTATAGGAAAGATGATACTATGTATAAATTGTTACCTTCATTTTCTTTTAATAGAGGACACTTTGGCCCTGATTCAGAGTCGGACGCTCTGACCAGAGCGCTTGCTCTGAATCAGGGTCCACCTCCATTAAAATGGAGCGTCCTCCTGGTCACCACCCACAGCATATACAAGCGTGCAACAAGATGGTCGCGATGGTCTTGACCATCGCGACCATCGGACTTGCGAGTGAAACCCTGTGGTCGGGTTTCTCAATCGCAAGCCCAGGAGTGATTTTGGCTCTATCAGAGCCAAAATCACTCCCACTGACATCACTAGTGATTTCAGTGGGGCCGGCTTCAGACGGTAGGCGTTCCCATAGGAACGCCTCCGTCTGGCAGGCACGCCCACGGCACGCCCACCAAAGGGGGCGTGCTGTCAATCAACATCGACAGCACGCCCCCTTTGATGCGAGACTCCGAGCGAAGGAAAGTCCTTCGCTCGCCGGGTCTCGCGCATGCGCACAACGGAGCTCCCTCCGTCGTGCGCATGTGCAGTGGGGAACATCGACCCACTTGCGAGCGTACTGCCGCTCGCGAGTGGGTCTGAATGACCCCCTTTATTTATAGTCCAGAAATAGTTACATGCAATGTATTTTTCTGTGGTCTCCTACCCCTGTAACAGCTGATTCCATGTGCACGGTCTTTCAATAAATGTGTCCTAATTTATTTTATGTATAAATTCCCTACCCAATTTCTCACACATTCATCTACATTTTCTAATCTCTCTTGAAGGGATAGAGTTTTAATTAAATGTAGAACCCAGAGAACCTGGAGAGATCCAGTTTAAACTTGCTCATCTTTGATTAATCGTTCCTTACAGCCTGAATACCTTGCAATAACTCTATTCAGTTTAGTTTGGCAATAAGGGCTCTCGGCTCTGGGACTTATACCAGAAATGCTGCCTTTATTTATTGTTAGGCAGCAAATAGCCACACTGTTCTTTACATAAGCTGTGTCGTGTTATATAGAAGAGACACAGAAGTGAACTTGTGAAAAGGTAAATGCAGTGTGTTCCCTGTAATAAATATTAGGGGTCTATTTATAAAGTGCCGTTTGTCAGCGATTGTCGGCAGTTTTTGCTGCAGGATTTAAAGTGGCACAATATTAACAGCAAATCCTGGCGAGTTTTGCATTTAATATTATTTCCGTCTTAAACACTGTGGCAACCGCCCCCCCCCCCCCCCAGAAATCTGCGGTTTTGAATAACACATAATTGATAAATAAACCACTAAGAGATCTGAAAGTACAAAATTCTATTTATACTTATTCACCTAAATTTAGATGCAAACTAGTAATATTACGTGATGAACATTTATTTTATAGATTCTGATGGGTTTAAAAAAGTAAAAACAAAACCAGAAAAACATCTGCATCATTCCCACGCACATAGCTGATATTGTTAATGCATGTTAACGTTGCCTGGAAGAGTTTTGGTGACAGTTTGTTGAATTTCATTATTTTTCTAATTACCATTAACATGAGGTTGCGGTGAGTACCTTGATGCATTTCTTTCTCTGACAGGGTGACTTTTATTCTTGTATGATAAAATGAAGGGGTTTTGTATGTGCCACGTGCAAGCACTTACACCATTTGTGATGCAGCAAAAAAAAGCCCTTTATCCCCTTGTAGTATTTAACAAATACATTGGTTAATGTCCCAGTGGATTACCTGTGTGGATCTACAGTACACTAGATAATTAGTGTTATGTACTGCTTACACAGCTAAGTAGCAAATGTTGTGCTTACACAAATGTACAATGGTCTGAGACAACCCACTGGCATTTACGGTCAGGGTGGGTCAGTGGAGGACAATTAAGCCCCTCGCTTTCTCTGAACACAAGTGAATAGAGCAAACAACGACAAACCCCACAGCAGGCGCAAGTAGGCATAGCGCCATTGGTGCCAGTAAATTCCAACCCCCCTCACGGGTTTACATGCTTTTACTACAGTAGTGTTTGTGAAAGCAGGATTGTTAAAGCCAGTGGGTAAGGGGCCTTATAGCCACAGACAGAGAGAGCACCCAATGACTTCCCCATTGACAGGAAATATGAGTATGTATATGTAGGCTCCTTTTCTAAGGCTATATAGGGGATGTAGTCATTAGGTCGACATTAACATTGTCGTCTTTCATAATGTCGACACCACAGTGTCAGTAGTTATTATGTTGACATTTTTAAAATGTCGTCATGCAGCATGTAGACATTCTCAGCCCGTTGACATGTGAAATGTTGGCATTGTCAGAATGTCACTGTGCAGCTTCCAGGAACTGTGTGAGTCTCCCGGACATTCCAGCAGAGTAGGCAGCTTTGTTTTACATATGTAGGATGTACTACTCTTTGGAGTGCTAGAGATTAATATCTACAGGTAAACCAGCGCTGGCTGAAAATAAATAAATAAACCGAATACAGGACGGTTGTATCGATCAATAAAAAGGATATTTTATTCAATAACAAAAATGTGCATTTTAAAAATAGTTTACATATTAAAAACTACATTGCCTGTCTTGGAAATAGGGTGCTCTAGGGGTATCACAGGTTATTAGCCGCAGTTCAAATAGTACAGAGAAACCAAGATCCAAAGTAATATCCACAGGTAAGATTCAGGAGTCCATGTAAAAATGTCCAGGTGGAATAAAGGTAGCTCAGCGTTATTCCCTGGATAAAATAATCCCAGCTTCCTCAGGAACATATGTGCATAACATCCCAGAGTACCCTATAAATACGTGTTGGTTAATTAGATCATGGTTTGCACCTGGGTATACTGATTATTTTATATAAAACCATCCTTTAAAATATTATTGTTGGTTATATAATTTCAGGCAATCCTACATGTCTATAAAGTATAACATATATGAATTAATTTAACTTAATTAAATCTTAGCAAGCTGTAGCTTTTTCAAATACATCAATATATATTATTGCAGGGTTGTGTATGAAATTCCGGCTGTTGGGATGCCGCTGGTCAGAATACCGACAGCGGCATCCCGACAGCCAGAATCTCGACGTACATAGGGAAGACAGGTAAGTATATTCCTAACCCCTACCCTAACCCTCCCTCCCCGGTGCCTAACCCTAACCTCCCCCCTAGTGCCTAAACCTAACCTCCACCCCCTAGTGCCTAAACCTAACCTGCCCTTCCCCGCACCCTAATCCTAGCCCTCCCTCCCTGTTGCCTAACCCTAACCCTCCCCCTAGTGCCTAACCCTAACCCCGCACCCTAACTTCCCCCTAACACCCCGATACTTACCTTCGGGGCGAACGTACTGGTGCCGGGATCCCAACCTGTCAGGATTTCAGCGCCGGTATTCAGACCGTCGGCATCCCGCACGGCGGGATGCCGACTACGGGGCTCATTCAGACCCACTCGCGAGCAAAGGGCTGTTCATTGACAGCACGCCCCCTTTGGTGGGCATGCCGGGGGCGTGGCTGCCAGACGGAGGCGTTCCCATGGGAACGCCTACCGTCTGAAGCCGGCCCCACTGACATCACTAGTGATGTCAGTGGGAGTGATTTGGGCTCTGATAGAGCCAAAATCACTCCTGGGCTTGTGGCAGCGAGACCCTACCGCAGGGTCTCGTCGCAAGCCCGATGGTCGTGATGGTCAAAGACTACCACGACCATCTTTTTGGCCCGCTCGCATATGCTGTGGGTGGTCACCCACAGCTATGCGAGCGGCCAGGAGGCCGCTCCATTTTCAGGTAGGAGGGCACTGATTCAGAGCGAGCGCTCTGGTCAGAGCGTTCAGCTCTGAATCAGGCCCTACATCCCCTATTTGCATAGTGCTGTCAAGTGTAAAATGAAGACATGACCATACTTGACTACACCCCCCATCCAGTGTATCAGGGAGACCTTTCTGCACAAATCGTACTTATAGCACTGTCCAATATGATATCATCCCCAGCTACATAACATTATCTCATATCTATACGTTCACATGTCTTCTTATAATGGAAGCTTCTAACACTTGCATTAAGTTGAAAAAAATCACAAGAGGTTCACATCACTCATGTACATGACATTTATGAGTTGAATTTGTTTAAAATAAAAGCACTTGTACAAGTCATGTATAAATAATGGTCACCATAGCTTTTCAAAATATTGCCTATGTTGGTGATTTATTACATATGGTCCTGAATTTCATATTTACCAAATATATTAAAGCTGTAAAAGTCATTAATACTTTATAATGATAAAAACATTGAAAACAACAAAAAAAATTTTTAATAAATTAACATAATTAATTTTGCTAAATTTTCTCCAGGTCACACTTGTGTTTTATCATCAGTAATGTTGACTATTTGATACTCAAACCACAGCATTGTTTCTCTATGTACACAGTAGTGGTAGTTCTGTTCTTTTTATACCTCCTTTTAACATTTCATTGTATCTAAATCTACTCTTTCTTAAATTACTTACTAAGACTATTTTACTTATTGCCATTATTATGATTACCATTTTATTATATAACATCAAGATAATCTTTTGCGATTATAAAACAAAAAGTGGAGAATGCCAGCATATAATGACACTAATAAAAATATATAAATAGTGTAATGCAGGCCATACGCTGTCAGATAAAATGCCTATCAGACTAACAGACATTTTATGTGACAGCCTGTAGCCTAACAGATATCATGGCCATACACTGTGACAGAGGTTCCCAAACACGGAC
The DNA here is from genome assembly GCA_031769625.1 of Taudactylus pleione. Taxonomy (NCBI): domain Eukaryota; kingdom Metazoa; phylum Chordata; class Amphibia; order Anura; family Myobatrachidae; genus Taudactylus; species Taudactylus pleione. The sequence goes on along the minus strand of JAUIMM010000015.1, from coordinate 33,050,052 downwards.
CTCAAGGCACTCTAACGGTCCAGTTTTAAGGATCCCATGCTTCAATGGGCACAGGTGACTTAATTAGTACCTCAGTCTTTTGACTTAATCAATAGTTCTCAACCATGGCTATCCTTAAAACCTTGACCGTTAGGGGTATATTTACTAAAGTGCGAGTGTTTAGAAGTAGAGTTGTAGCCCATAGCAACCAACCAGATTCTACTTATTTATCTAGCACCTTATAGAAGATAATAGCTAGAATATGATTGGTTGTTATGGGCAACACCTCCATTTATATAAACCCACACTTTAGTAAATATACCCCTAAGGGTGCCTTGAGGACCGAGTTTTGGAACCTCTGCACTGTGAGATATTTCTCATGTTAGCTTATAGTAACCTATGGATCCCCCACTGGCTCCCGGTGGGCCCCACTGCCTGAGGGCCCCACCACTTGCTCTAATGTCAGGTTTCAGACTGTGCACAAGAATTATTCATTGTTACTCTATTAAAGAGCCAGTTACATGCTCTCTAATGTCTGTACAAGTCTCTCTGGAGGCTGGCCTCATCCCCTGTGGTAACTGACCACACCACAAAGCATGGGCCCCTACCACTGCATTCCCCCAATGGGCCCTTCATGCTCCAGTCAGACACTGGTTGGGAGCTGAGTGGCTGGAGCACCATTTATCATACACAATGAGTTTTATCACTCGTTGTGAGTGATAAAACTCGTTGGTAAATCAGGCCCTTTTAAAGTCTGTGAAAAGTTCACAGACTTAAGGTGGGTGCACACCTGACAGATATATCTGCAGATCGCGCGATCTGCAGATACTGTATATCTGCAGATGATGGTCGTTCATACACACTGAACGGCCATCATCTGCTTGTGCCCTAGGGTCCCGGTGGCTGGGGGGAGGGATCCGGCGACTGGTGGGCGGGTCAGGGGCGTGTTCCGCCCCCTCGTCGCAACAGCCGACCGCCGGTACACACTCGCCAATGGCAGTGGCGTAAGTTCATACAAGACGCCCGGAGGCAAGTTATAATTTGGTGCCCCCCCCTGTCACAGTGTGCAATTGACACTGTGAAATTTGCTTGCAGACATGCTATAGATAGACGAAGGTAGCAGCTGATGGTCTGACATGGAGCTCTCTGCTAGTGTATGGTGGCTTCTTAGGTGCTGGGAAGGGGTGCCATGTATTAGGTGGCCATGACGTTACACTCTGGGTGCACAGTTACAGCCCTAAGTGGGGAGTATATGTTGTGGACAATGGAGAAGGTGCCCCCTTCAGAGCTGGAGCCCGGCAGCAGGCGCCTCCGTTGTCTCCCATAGTTCTGCCCCTGGCCAATGGACAGATATGTCTGCAGACATATCTGTCCATCGGCTCTGCAGCACAGCCAATGCGATATGTCGGTGAACGATGACGTTCACCGACATATCGCAGGTACACACTGGCCGACGTGCAGCAGATATATTGGCCGATCAATTGATCAGCCAATGTATCTGTCAGTGTGTACCCAGCATTAGGGGTCTATTTACTAAGCCTTGGATGGAGATAAAGTGAATGGAGATAAAGTACTTGTAATGGAGCTCTGACAATGGCAGAATTCCCACTAGGATTGGCAGTTTCGTGATTTTGGCAACCTTCTTTGGTAATGTAGCAGCACTACATAATAAATTGGTTACTCTTTTAGCAAGACTGGCAGCTCCCTTTGTGAGGTTGACAAAATGTATTGTGTAAAACATGCAGCTTTATATATAAGACATAATAGTACTCACAGTCCAAGTGAATTATCCTCTATGGTTGCATCCGGCCGCATTGGAATGACAAATCGTGTAAAATATGTCCAACTCATGATGCCGTTGCGCATACCCATGGGTCGTACATTGCATCTTCAGATCTTCCCTATAGCAGGCAAGATCTGCCAATCTCGTACACATTCCAGCGGCATATCAGTCAGTGTTTATGCCTGAATGATATCTCATTCGGATCCGCATACGATGCTTGCAAGCATGGATCAGGGAGAGCCGTGCTGCAAGCATCAAGACACATATTCACGGACGGGTACCCTGTATTTAAGCACAACCAGCACTGGGCTAGTCAGAACCAGCCCTGGTTGCCAAAATACAGGGGACAAACGATGTAGGGGTCCCCCGTATTTTGCGCAACCAGCACTGGGCTCTGATCCGGTCCTGGTTCTGGAAATACAGGGGAAAAAATGCGTAGGGTTCCCCTGTATTATATAGAACCAGCAACGGACTTTTTCAAGCGGGGGGGCTAATCCCACAGCCAGGGGAGCCCTTTCACTGGGTCCCCCGGCCGAAGAATTAACCCTGACCACTAGTCAGCCCAGGAAAGCTGGGGACCCACTCTCCAGGGCACCCCAGGCCTAGACTGATAGCCCGGGGCTATCCCCGGCACCCGTGGCCAGTGGGTACCGGGTTGATTATGTAGTGTAGTGCATTTGATAAAAGTGAAACTATTGTCTTTTGCTGTAAAACTACAGGTCCCAGCAAGCCTCCCCAGCGTGCTGGTACTTGCAGAACCACAAGTGCCAGCATGTGGGGCATTACGGGATCGCTGGTACCTGTAGTTCCACAGCAAAATAAATATTAAATATTAAAACAAACACAGGACACACACACCATTGACAGTAAAATTTTATTAACACATATATTCACACACACATGTACACACACTATCTCACATACTCACCTATCTATACTAGTAGCCCATCAGTCTACATCGATAGTGTGTGCATCAGTGATGTGCAGGCAGAGCCTTTCCTGTCATACTTAGGTATACTACAGAGTATTTACTATAAAAATGATAAGAAAAATTGAAAGAAAATATTATAGATATCTTCTTTGTATTATTCTATATTATATTTTATAATAATTTTTATAGTAAAAACTTTTGATTAAAAAGTGTATGACAGGTGAGGCACTGCCTCCCTTGCCTAACTGTTCCGCACATCCCTGATCAAAACACGCCAAATTTCCAGCACTATATACTGCTGCATCTTTGTATAATGCCCACATGAGAGTTCAAAGGAAATCGCTCACAATATCGCATCGTGAACACATCATCTAGTGTGTACGCACCTTTAGACTAAAATCCTGCTCTTGCGCCATCTGTCTTCTTAAACATGTGCCCAGCTTTTCACATCTTTTTAGGACAGTCTTTTATTTTGCCCACCTCTACCAAACTGACCAACATGGCGTAATCTTCTTTGGCTTATCATATTCATTCAAATTTTATCTATATTAATTTCATTGCATATGGTGAAATAAGGATTAAACACAGATATCCAGGACTGCATGTGTGCATTTTTAGGCACATACTGTCTAAGGAACTGGACCAGTGCAATTTCACCACACACTTACAACAGTCAGCCGGTAATTTTCCTATATATACTCCTCTGACAAACATGCTAAACTAAAGGGGGCTTTTCAGCTGCTAATAAGTGATAAAATGAGAATAACGAACTGCTTGGCAAAATACCATCCTATATAATATAGAATAAGGCCAGCAGGACAGTACCCAAAACACACACAGAACAGATACAATCAGTTAAAGTCTTCCAGAATGTCCAAGTGTGACTGATCCAGAAAGCCACACATTTGTTGCAATTTAGGGGACACCCACTCTAATATATGGGCGAGATGGTAAAATGTTGAATCATATTCGACTTGCAGTATGGGTATGAGTAACCCTACTGTGTATAGAGGGTATGAGTTGGGAAATTGAACAGTTATTTTTTAATTTTATTTTTTATCTGTTTGCGTTTGTATAAGCATGTTCTTACTATGGTTACTGTATTTTAATGAACATAATTTCCCTTTGCTTTAGATTATAACTTATATTGATGAACATTATTGCTTCTTCATTTGCTGATGAATTTGAGGACAGCTAGGGGTAAATGATTTAGTAAATACTAAATAGAAGACAACAGAGATAATTATTGAAATCTTAATAACACTAAGGGGTATATTTACTATAGTGAGAGTTTTTAGAAGGGGAGATGTAACCTATAACAACCAATCAGATTTTAGCTATTAGCTTCTAGAAGGTGCCAGTTAAATGTTAATTAGAAATTGATTGGCTGCTATGGGCAACAACTCCACTTCTAAAAACTCTCACTTTGGTAAATATATCCCTTAGTGTTATTAAAATTTTAATAATTGCCTTTGTTGTCTTCTATTTAGTATTTACCCAATGATTTTATTACTATTTTGATTTAATGTCTATTTTCTTGTTCAGACCCTGGTGTCTATTTAATCATGTCCTCTATCTTTGTATGCTGTACTTGATATATGACATGGCAACATAATGAGCCTAATAGCTTATGCTACTTTGAAATAAGTACATAAAATTTACATTGCATTGAATTTGCTGTGTGGACTTTGCTATATTATGTAAACTTGTCTGCTCTCCACAACTCATTGTGTATCGATATCTGTATAGAGGATTTGCATTCTTCTGTGGAGACTGTGAGGGAATAGACTCCCAGAAATCTGTTCTCATTATTAGATATTAGATGTTGAGGACTCATTCCACCCAGGATTTGGAACGGAATCGGCATGAAATACTGCCGGCGGCATTCCATTCTCAGCAACGCCTGACCGACCAAAGTAGAGTTCCCAGCAGCGGAAGCCCGACAGCGCTGGAAATCCCAATCGTCGCTAAGTTAAGTATAAACTAACCTAACCTAACCCTCCTAACCCTAACCCTCCTTAGGGGTGCCTAACCCTAACCTCCCCCCCAAGTGCCTAACCCTAATCCCCCCTCTAAGTGCCTAAGCCTAACCCCTTCCCCGCTGCCTAAACGTAAGCCCCCTGGGGGGGTGACTAACCCTAAGTCCCCCCCAGGGTGCCTAACCTTCCCTCCCCCTTGCCTATCCCTTCCGGGGGGATGCCTAAGCCTAAGTCCCCACCGGGTGCCCTAAACCTAACCCTCCCCCCCGCGACTGTCCGCTCGCAGCGCCCGGCATCCCTTCGATCGGGATGCCGGGCACCTGTCTCCCGGCATCGAGGAAATGTCAGGCGTCTACATCTAGACGCCCTGCATTTCACCCTCGCTGGGATATGACAGTCGGGAAGCCGGCTGTCGGTATGAAGGCAGCCGGTTTCCCGATTGTATAGCTTTGGAACACGGTTCCAAGCTGGGTCAGACCCGGTCGGCGCTGTTCACACTGCACACTCCCGCTCTCCCCTGAATGCCAGACCGGAGAGGACCGGTGACCTGCAGAGGGGGGATATTTGCGGGAGGGCTTACCAACAGTAACTAGAATTAATTAGTCCAGGGATCTTCAATCTACAACTCCAGTAACTTTGTATACCTGTGAATGGGATTGAGCAAGTTAAATTGAATTACATTAACAGATTACCACTGTTTAAAAAGAAGTCCTTGTGGATTAGAAAATCATCTACCTAATTTATTCCATATAAGTGTCTTTTTAAAGAACACTGCAAAATTATTGAATTTATGTTCAAAGAATTTACTACTGAACACTGGGCCTGATTCAGACCCGGTCGCAAGCGCAGAGCGCTCGCAACCGGGTCGATGGTGGCCCAGAGCGCATGCGCACGACGGAGCCGGCTCCGTCGTGCGCATGCGCAACACCCGGATAGCGACGGGCAAGACGTCGCTCCGGGTCTCGCACCAAAGGGGGCGTGCTGTCGATGTTGAATGACAGCACGCCCCCTTTGGTAGGCGGGCCGAGGGGGTGGCTGCCCAGATGGAGGTGTTCCCATGAGAACGCCTACCGTCTGGGGGCGGCCCCACTGAGAGAGCTTTCGGCTCTGTTTGAGCCGAAAGCTCTATGAGGCTTCCAGCAACGAGACCCTACCACAAGGGTCTCGTCGCAAGCCTGATGGTCATGATGGTCTTGACCATCGTGACCATCTTCCTGGCCGCTCGCTATAGCTCTGTCAGAGTGACCGGCTCTGAATCAGGGCCACTGTGGGCCTCATTTACAGTAGGATGCACTTTGCGCTAAATCAGTGAGGCTCCCAGATCTATCTGCCATCTACAGTGATAATGCATCATCGTTTGTTGAGGAGACTCCTTATCACTAGACTTATCAGGGGAACAAGCTAGTGAAGTAACTAGGGTATTTGGAGCCCAGGGCAAATTGAAAAATGGAGCCCCCCCTCTATGTGCGTGCCCCTTACACAGTGCCCCCTGTAGTGGTCCCCCTTATGCAGCCCCCCATTAGTTCCCCTTATACAGTGCCCCCAGTAGTAAACCCCCATAAGCAGTGCCCCTTATACAGTGCCCCCAGGAGTGATCCCCCTTATGCAGGACCCCAGTAGTGCCCCTTATACAGTGCCCCCAGTAGTTGTCCACCTTATTCAGGCCCCCAGTAGTTATCCCCCCTATGCAGTGCCCCCTGTAGTGGTTCTCCTTTTTCAGTGCCCCCTGTAGTCCTTCCTGTGCAGTGCCCCCAGTAGTAAGCCCCTTATACAGTGCTCTTTATATAGTCACGCCCGCTGAGTGCTGCAGCGGGCCTGGGTAAAGGGGGAGTGGCCTAATCACGGGAGGCGTGGACATGCCCCCTTCGAGAAAAAAAGGTTTTGCAGCGGCGCAAAGCAGCGCGAAGCGCTGGAGAGGGGGCGGTCTCAGCCACTTCAGCCTGGCGCATAACCAGAGGGGGGCACGATCAGCTTGATCGCTTCCCCCACAGGCATAGGAGATTGCTGTGGCTGCTTCATAGCAGCTGCGAGCAGTCTCCCAGTGCAACCCAGCACAAAGCAGCGTGTACTGGGCTGCTGTGATGGAATAGGGGGGAGTGTTACCGGACCCGGGCCCCTCCAGCAAGCCTGGGCCCAAGTAATTTGTACCCGCCCCCCCCCTCTCTGCGCCCCTGTATATAGTGCCCCCAGTAGTAGTCCCCCCTGATGCAGTGCCTCCAGTAGTAGTCCCCAGTAGTGGTCCCCTCAATGCAGTGCCCCCAGTAGTAGTCCCCTCCTTAGTAGTAGTCCCTAGTAGTGGTCCCCCCCTCAATGCAGTGCCCCCAGTAGCCAGTAGTGGTGCCTCCTCCCCCCCCCCAGCAGGCACACACATAAAAAAAATGAACAAAAAACCCCACTTACTTGAATCCACGCTCCTGCTCCCGCCGCAGCCATCAGCTCCTCTGTCCTTGCGGGGAATGAGATAGATCCCCTTCCATTTGTGTACGATGACATCATCAGCCAGTGTCCAACATCATTCCCTACCATCCAAGTGGGCATAGAGAGGGAATATATACTTGTGGTGAGCGAAGCAAGCCACCGTGCCCGCAGCGAGGCGAGCAAAGCGAGCCCGCAAGGGACCGAATTTCTTATTTTCCTGGAAATTGTGGGCAGAAACCTCCACTTCCGTCCTCAGTCACATCACAGCTACTGAAGGGGTTTTATACTCTTCCGTCCTCCCGGGCCAGCCCGCTCTGCATTATGGGAGAGACATCATGACGTCTCTCCCATTACCCACTGCAAGAGCTGGAAGATGGAGCTCATGAGTGAGCTCCAGCCCGGCTATGGCAGTGGGTGCAGCAGTCAATGATAGTCTGTCTGACTCTCATTAACTGTTAATCAGTGGTGAGCGCCAGCTCTAAGCACGGACTAGGAGGTCCGTCACCCAGACGCAGTCCTGCTCCCTGCCTGAGCCCGCCCCCTACCTTCCCGCTTGCGCTATTGGGTAGGCGCTCAGGGGGAGAGAAGTGGTGCGGCTATGCAGCACAGGACTGCGCTGGGCGCATGAAAGCCTAGCACCGGTCCTGCTGCTAATTAAAACAAACACTCAGCCACCGGCTGGCGGCTGTGTGTTTGTTACTGTGTGTAGTGCTGACCGAACTCCGTTCGGTCAGCACTACACTGACTTCAGTGTCCTGGGACTCTGCCGGTCAGATGGCGCCGAAGGCACACGCCCTGCACGACCCCCCTTAGTTACGCCGCTGAAACAAGCAGCAGGGGTTCCCGAAGCGAAGCACTGGAAAATGACTTGTTTCAAAGTCTGGGACTCTGCTAAGTCTATGTACTGGTGAGTTTCTTCTGGGATGAATCGGTGCTTTACTGACAATAAAAGAACATCACTACCCTTTATCACTTTGGAGGTGCCTAACATGAATGCCTCGGGAATCAGCTTGAGGAGTATGTATTTGTGATATTATGGCTTCATTTTATAAAATATATACGTTATTGTAATGAGCAGGGGGAATAGGCTGATAGATAAACCCGAAACAACCCCCAAACAAATAAAACAGATGCATATAAAAAAAAGCAAAAATGTGCCTATCCACAGGCACAACTATTCTAGTTTATAAAGGGTTAAATGAATGAGGAAGAATATAGATATAGTTTGGGTGCAAAATTACACAATTTCTTTACACTCTAAAGCTGGCCACACACTAGACGATTGTCTGAGCGATTTGCATGATTTCGACGCATCGGAACGACAAATCATGCAAATCGTGCAGTTTCCACGAGCGATAACAATCCAATGCAGGGTCCCGCGGGGTCTTCAGATCTTCCCTACTGCAGGCAAAATCTGTCAATCTCGTTAACGAGATATGGTCGTTTGTCAGATCGTTTGTCAGATTGCACAGTTTATGCAAGACATCATGTGTCCGGGAGTGCAGGTGAGTTATGAAATAGTTGATGACATTGCATCTTTTGCGAGTCGTCTAGTGTGTGGCGAGCTTAAGTTAATTTAACAGTTTTAGTTATTATTAGTATCTGAAGTTTAATTTTATGCAATACAGATGAATGACAGGATCACATTTGCAAACTGAATTGTTAGGTTTATTAAAAATTTAAACAAAATTATGCTATTCAATTGTTAATTGGTTCACCTTCGTTTGGAAACAATATGTAATTCTGGAGCTGACAAAATCGCCATCAGCAGTTCTGGCAGGTGCCTCTATACATATATTGACAATCATTGTCTCTAGGCATAACTGTGGAGATTACAAAACAAGTACTGAACAGTTGCACAAAGTTCATCTGCTAATATTAGGAAGGAGCTGAACATTAAAGAGAAATATTTAAAGCTGCATATAAATCTATTTGTTGTACAGTAGGACTGTTCTTTTTCGCCATAAAACGAAAATGTCAAAATTGGCCTCTTTTACTACACATTATTAGCACATCAAACCTAACTTTGATGCGGCCAGCTACACAAGTATGCAAAACAATATTGAATATGCAAGTCTCATATTTAAATGAATGAAAACACATAACACATGCAGCCCTGTCCTGCACTGTCTTACATGAGGGGACATAAACTGCCTTCATGATTAACACATTCGTTTCCTGAAATATTCTGTACTACTGTAAATATTTTGATGATCTAAAAATGTAGTGATTTGTATTACATAAAACAGTGGGTTAGATGTTGTGGAAAATATGTTGCTTATGCTTAAGGTACGTTGGAGAGATTGTGATCGCAGCGGGTGAAATAGGGTGTAATGTGCATATAGATTTATGGTGGAGTGAGGGTAAAGGAGCAGGCAAGTAAAGAATATGAAAAACTTAGAAAATTGTATAATATCTGTAATATGAGTAACTGAATACATGAGAGTGTACATACCCATTTGCATTCATAAATGCATGTTTCTATTTGTGTTGTGGCTTTCATTTATTATTACTATTATTATTATTATTATTATTATTACATTTTAGCATCTTCAAACCATTTCACCTCATTTGAAAATATCCATACAACCTCTTTTCTTATTTATAAGGGCTTCATTTATGAGACAGTACAAGCTACAATAGAATACATTAAAGATCCAGTTGCAGACCAAACAAAACAAAACAAATATTTTTTTTAATACAGTGGTGTACAAAAGGGCGGAGTGGCAATCCGCAAGGGAAGAAGGAAGCGGGGTAAGGGATATAGGGCCTGATTTAGACCTGGTCGCTTGTCTGCCCTCTCTCGCAGCAAAAAAGAAGCCCTGTATGCAAATATGCGATCGCACTGTCTGGCTGAAGGACGCCCTCTGTCTTACAGTGCGACGGCAGAGCAAACGCACGCTGCAATATAAAGCCGCCCACCTCTCACTCGTAGCACACGTCATCTCCAGGAAGTGAGTGATTAATCGAGTACATCGAATGGCTGTATTGCTGCACACAGCTCTTGTGGTAGACCTTACTCCACCGCAACAGTGCGATCAGTTCAGCCTGAAATACACCCAAGTCACGTGTACAATGACACTACTTAGCTAATTATGCACTCCCTTTAAACTCCGTTTTGACGTTCAGACACACCTCTGTTCACAAGCATCTTCCCCTGTTACCACCCACAAATGGCACTATCTGTCACTCAGAGTAGCGGCCCATCTGCGGGCTACGAACGATCGCTTCCCCATCGCAGTGACTGGTTAGCGCATGCGCGCTATGATGCATATGCATGCGCAGATGGGTGACCATCGCTCAAAGCGAGCGAGCGCAACTTAGCGGCCGCGTCTGAATCAGGTCCATAGATCCAGACGGGAAGAACCACATGAGAGCATGAAATTAAGCAAAGCGGGGTTGGACATGAAAGAATACAGGGGGGATAGGTGTTTGGGCCCGCATTAGGATAGGCTACATAGCAGTCTGTGCACAGGGTACAAAGTGACATTGGTGTGTGTGGTGGGTGAATAGGATAGGCTACATAGCAGTATGTGCACAGGGCACACAGTGACTTTGGTGTGAGTGGTGTGTGAATAGGATAGGCTACATAACAGTCTGTGCACAGGGAACACAGTGACTTTGGTGTGAGTGGTGGATGGATAGGACAGGTTACATAGCAGTCTGTGCACAGGGCACACAGTGACTTTGGTGTGAGTGGTGGGTGAATAGGATAGGTTACATAGCAGTCTGTGCACAGGGAACACAGTGACTTTGGTGTGAGTGGTGGGTGAATAGGATAGGTTACATAGCAGTCTGTGCACAGGGAACACAGTGACTTTGGTGTGAGTGGTGGGTGAATAGGATAGGTTACATAGCAGTCTGTGCACAGGGCACACAATGACATGGGTGTGAGTGGTGTGTGAATAGGATAGGCTACATAGCAGTCTGTGCACAGGGCACACAGTGACATTGGTGTGAGTGGTGGGTGAATAGGATAGGCTACATAGCAGTCTGTGCACAGGGCACACAATGACATGGGTGTGAGTGGTGGGTGAATAGGATAGGCTACATAGCAGTCTGTGCACAGGGAACACAGTGACATTGGTGTGAGTGGTGGGTGAAGAAGCTGCTGCCACCAATCTGTATAGCACTGCTGGTCACATGGACCAATCTTGTGACATGGCCCCTGTGCAAAATAATACAACTAAAACACTAAACTAAACTAAATGTTGGCAGAAGCAATTTCATTGCGCGTGAAGCCGCCGGCAGCAGCTAGTTACTAATAAATTAGTACACCACGGTTTTTGAAGTTCTTATTTTAGTAAAAGTTTACTTAAAATTGTAAGTTCAAACAAAGACTCTCAAATAGGCACTATATATTAGTTTGGTAATGGATAAATGACTGTCGCAGCTGTGTGGAGGGATGTGAAACCTCCTGAGTGAATCTCAAACGAGAGACCAAGACAAAAAGCAATTCAAAACAGCGCTGAACCACAGAGAGTAATGCAATTGCTGGTTAAAAATATGATACATTTAATCAAGCATAATAACAATTGTTAAAACAAAATGCATAAAAAGCACAAGCAACAATTTTACATCACAATGAATATAGCACAAATAACCAAGCTGTATAATGGAGCTAAAAGTAATAATTGTGGACTGTAATCCACATAGAGAAAAGCTAACAATAAGCTGGAATCCAATGATGGTGCCCTCCGAAAAATGTAGGTCTGCTAGGTGGCTTTATGACATGTAGCACAATATCCCAAAAGTTAGTGGAAAGATGGTACTGTGACTTGTAAAGTGATTGCAAAATCCTGTATGTTAGAGCCCTGGGCCAGTGGCTCAATGCAGCCTGTTATCTCACCACATCAATGAGTGAAAGTCCAGTATCCGTGAGAGTGTAAGCAGGTCCTGCAATATCCAACACGTGGATATAGCAGCAGTGTCACAGCAGATGGAAAGGGACAGCCCGCGGCTGTGTACCGTAGCTCCGTACGGCAGGTATGATGCTGGAAGGTGCTCCTGTTGAAGTCAGACTGAGAACGTGTTTCCCCTTGGCTCCACCCATGGCTTCGTCAAATTACTTAAAATTGTGTCTGAATTCCATTTACATTTTTTTTGACTTTTTCAATTTAATTAATTGGAGGAGTACCAACCCTGGACGTGCTCCCATTTTGGAGAACTGTCCTTCTGTCCACCCCCCAAATGCTGCAGCATGTCAATCATGCTGCAGTTAAGGGGGGACAGTGAGCGATCACACAGGACTCGTCCTGTGCATGCGCAGACCCCCAACAATCGGAGAGGCATGCCAACCTTCAGGTTTGCGTACATCTCTGAATCAAGCCCATTATGGAACAAACAAATACAAGAGGGATAAAAGCAAGAATGCATTATTGTGTCCAATTGATGGTCCATGTCCAAATTAGAGAAGGTAAAGAATTTTTTTTTTTCTAATTGAAGACAATATTTGAGAAGACATGTTACATGTCATCCCTGTTGTTTTATGCATGTATTTACTTTTATTTGTCTGAATTCAAACTCTCTTGCTGAGCTAAATGTCACACTGCTGAAATCCATCTATTGTGTTTTATCAGACACAGCTACAGAAGATGACTGAGACGCATATCTCTAAGCGTTCCGTAACAATGATTCAGAGGTGGATGCAGTGCAGATGTTTGCGCAGTTGAGCAATGTTTTGCTATTGCACATACACACAAACTTAGGTGTACAATGGGATTATCGCTATGATTAGAGACTTATACCCCTTTTATACCAAAGTCCCGGGTCTGACCCAGGATTTGGAACACGTTTCCAAACCGGATCAGACCTGAGACAAACCCCTTTTTACATTGCGGTGCCGACCAACACCGCAGCCGGGTCAGCTCTCCGACGCAGGTAAGCAGCGCTTCTTAACCTCCCTCCCCCTCTACCACCCCTTTACCTTACTCCAAAGTGGTCCAGAGACAGGGAGGGCGGGTGGGATGCGCATTATGGCTGGCCCGGCAGTGGACGCTTGGAGATGATGTCTCATTGTGACCTGGGTTGCGCCGTTTACACTGCAGGGTGACACGGGAATGACCCGTGCTCAACCCTGCAATCCAGCTGGGTCGGATCCCCGAGTCACTGGACCCGGAGATCCGTTTACACCGCTGCCCGGGATTTTTAATTCAGTGTGAAAGGGTTATTAGAGACAGTATATGTGAGTCATGGGCATTTCAGGGAGTAGACTGGGAGGCGACCTGAAGTGGATGCAAAAAGAGGGTGTCTCATGGGCATGTGTGAAGGTCTGGGTTTGTTGTGGACCCGGGGTGGTGACAGGAGCAGACACAGAAGCAGATTTAAATAAGAGGTGGAGTTTTTAATAAGTGATTTAGCAGACATGGGAATGGCAAAAGAAAAAGTCCAGGTTTAGCACTAAAGTGCACTTGATAACTGTGGTGAAGCAAATGGGAGAATGTCCAGATAGTGACAGGCAGGAACTGTCCAGTATGCAGGTATGGTGAGATGTAACGAAGTGCAGGCAGAGGTAATGAAGTCCAGCTGGGAGTTAGAGTGTGAGTCAAGGTGCAGTGAAACAGCAGGTTCAGGTACTCAGGAGGGTGCAGGGTGAGTCCAGCAGGTTTGGAGCAGGCAAGGTATCAGGCTAGTAGCACTTCCAGACAGACAGGTAAGGCACAGGTACTCTCTCTCAGCCGCAGCTGAGAAACACGTTGCATTGGCAATGAATGAAGGCTCTGGACCTTCCTAAATACCAGGTGCCGTGCTGTGACTGGCTGGAAAGAGTACATGACCCACCAGGATTGGACAGCTTGAATCACATGACCTGAGGCAAGATGGCGGTGCCCATGCCAAATGGAATGGAAACACCACCAGGCCTCAGTGACAATGTGCCCACACAGAACCACGTGCAGCCAATGCCCCTCGCCAAACACCAGCACTGCTGCCAGAGACCCCTCGCCACAATGACCTCACAGGTAATAACCAGTGACCACCATGCCGAGAAACCCTGGCCGTGACAGTACCCCCCCCCTTATGGGTGGCCTCAGGACACTCATCAGGTTTCTCCGGATGGGCAGCGTGGAACCTTTTTATGAGTGCAGGAGAATGGATATCATGGGCATCAGTCCAACAATGCTCCTCTGGACCATAACCCCTCCAATCCAAGAGGTACTGCAGATGTCCTTTGCGGATACAAGAGTCCAAGACTTGGAAAACCTCAAACTCCATGCCTCTTTCAGTCTGGACACGGGGAGAAGCAGGCAGGACACTCTGGAACTTATTCAACACTAGGGGTTTAAGCAGGGAGATATGAAAGGAGTTGGGAATTTTCAGGTAAGGGGGCAACTGAAGGTGATAAGCCACAGGGTTAATAATCTCTATAATGGAGAAAGGCCCGATGAAGCGTGGAGCAAGTTTCATAGATGGTACCCTGAGCCGTAGGTTCCGGGTGGACAGCCAGACTTGGTCTCCAACTTGCATACGTGGTACTATCCTACGCTTCTTGTCAGCTTGAAATTTGGGAGGACGCCTTCTCCAGGTCAGCACGAACTTGAGTCCAAATTGATGCAAATCTCTTTACAGTGTCTTCCACAGCTGGTACATCAAAGACGGGCAGGCTTTGAAATTGAGGAACCCGAGGATGAAGACCATAGACCACTTGGAATGGGATTTGGTTCATGGAAGAGTGGTAGGAGGCATTATGTGCAAATTCAGCCCATGGCAGCAATACAGATCAATTGTCTTGGGAAGATGTCATGAAAATCCTCAGGAAGGTCTCAAGGTCTTGATTAACCCTCTCAGTGGGACCATTGCTTTGTGGGTGATAAGCCGTAGAAAAATTTAGCTTTACTTGCAATACTGAACATAAGGCTCTCCAAAATTTTGCTGTAAACTGAACACCACGGTCAGAGACTATCTCGGCAGGAAGACCATGGAGACGGAATATAAGTTGTACAAACATATGAGCTAGGTCAGGAGCAGAAGGTAATTTTTTTAGTGGTATGTAATGGACCATTTTTGAGAATCGGTCTACTACGACCCAGATGGTAGTGAACCCTTGAGAATTTGGCAGATCTGTGACAAGGTCCATGGAGAGATGCGTCCATGGATGTGATGGAATAGGTAGCAGCAACAACTCACCAGCCGGAGCCTGACATGAAGACTTATGCTGAGCACACAAGGAGCATGAAGAAATAAACTCTGACACGTCCGCTTTCATGGATGGTCACCAATAGCCTCTCTTCAGAAATTCCAGGGTCTTCTGGGTACCTGAGTGACCTGCAAAGCGAGAGGAATGAGCCCAGGTGAGGAGCTGCTTCCTTAACTCCGGGGCCACAAAGGACTTCCCAGTGGGAGGCTGTACTTGTAGGGTGGCAAATACTCTTGACTCCAAGACAGGGGTATTTTGTTGATTCTCTGCTTTGTCATCACAAAGGAGAGATCTGGACAGAGCATCTGCCTTTTGATTAAGGGCTCCAGACCGGAAAGTCAGGGTGAACTGGAACCGAGCAAAAAATATTGTCCATCGGGCCAGACGAGGACTCACGCACTGGAGATTCTTGAGGAACAGGAGGTTTCTATGATCTGTGAAAACAGTGAAGGGGAACTTAGCCCCTTCCAGGAGGTATCTCCATTCTTTTAATGCCAATTTCACTGCCAAGAGTTCTTGTTCACCTATGGCATAATTTCTTTCGGCAGGCGAGAATTTCTTGGAGAAAAACCCACAGGAATGAACTCAATTATCCTCATAATGCTGGGAAAGAACTGCACCCACGGCCTCTGAAGACGCATCCACTTCCAATAGAGAAGGCCTGTCTAAATCTGATTGACGTAAGACTAGAGCAGAAATAAAAGCCTGTTTTAAAAGCTGGACCATAGGGCAGGATTAACATCTTTACGGGTCAGAGCGGTGATGGGAGCCAATAATGAGGAGAATCCTTTAATAAACTGTCTATAGTAGTTGGTGAACCCAAGCAATCTCTGGATGGCTTTCAAGGTTTGAGGTCGCGACCAATCCAAAATTGCCTGCACCTTCTTGGGATGTATTTCAAGACTGGAGCCGGATATGACGTAACCAAGGAATGGCACACTGGGTACTCCAAAGACACATTTCTCCAATTTGCAGTAAAGGTGGTTCTTTCTTAGATGGGATAATACTTCCTTCACATGTTCATGATGTTTCTCTATAGACGACGAAAAAATCAGTATATCATCCAGATAAACTACAAACGAGACATACAAGTCCTGGAAAATTTCATTAACAAAACCCTGAAACACGGCAGGGGCATTGCACAACCCAAAGGGCATCACAAGGTATTCAAAATGTCGATCTCTAGTATTAAAGGGAGTCTTTCATTCATCACCAGCACAAATACGGATGACATTATAAGCCCTTCTCAGATCCAATTTTGAGAATATTATGGACCCCTTAACTCTGTCGAACAACTCTGTGATCAGTGGAAGAGGGTATCGATTCTTGACCGTTATATCATTAAGGCCCCTGTAGTTTATAGAAGGCCTCAGGCCACCGTCCTTTTTGCCGATGAAAAAGAAGCCAGCTCCAGCAGGAGAGGTGGAAGGATGAATAAATCCTTTTGCTAGTTTGTCCTGGATGTACTCAGACATGGCTTGAGTCTCAGGCACAGATAGAGGATAGGTGCGACCACGGGGTGGCATCTTGTCAGGCAGCAGCTAGATAGGACAGCCCCATTCTCTGTGGGAAGGTAAGACGTTCACCTGTTGCTCAGAAAAAACATTAGAGAACATCTGGTACTCCTTGGGAATAGCTGGAGATGTTAACAAAGCTGTCTTTCTTACAGGTCGTATTTTGGGAAGACAGGATTTCTGACAGTCAGTTCCCCATGAAAGAATCTGCATTGAACATCAGTCTATCCTGGGATTATGCTGGCGTAACCTGGGTAGTCCTAAAATGATTTCTTGAGAAGCCTCTGGTATCACTAAGAACTTTAAAGACTCGGAGTGGAGTGCCCCAACATGAACTAATACAGGTTGAGTTTCCTTGGTGACCACTCCTTTAGCTAGAGGATGTCCATGTACAGTCAGGGAAATTGCATGCTTGAGAGATGAACAAGGAATCTGTAGTTTATCGACTAGGCTGGAAGTCATGAAGTTTACGGCTGCTCCAGAGGCTAATAGAGCAGAGACGAAGACAGGTTTGGGCTTGAGATCCAAAGCTAAGGAAATCTTGAAATCTTTAGTATTTGGGGACGGGCACATAACTCCTAACTTGATGTCCCCAAGGTCAGTTAGGAACGGGCATTTTCCAACTTGCGGGAGCAGGAGGCCACCAGGTGACCCGAATCTCCGCAATACAGACTGAGGTTTTTTAGCATCCTCTGACGTTCCTCTTTGGAGAGATGGGTTTGGTTCACCTGCATAGGCTCCTCATCTATAGGCAAGGGAGACGTAAATGACCTTGGCCAGTCAGTTCTGTGCTTTTCAGCCTGATGTTCTCTGAAGCATAGGTCAATTTTGTTGCAGAGTGAGATCATATCATTTAAATTAGTGGGAAGCTCACGGGTGATCAGATCATCTTTTAATCGGTCGGAAAGGCCATGCCAAAGGCAGAGGTGAGGGCCTCCTCATTCCACTTAAGCTCTGATGCCAAGATTTGAAACTGTATGGCATATTGGCTGACAGGACGGGTTCCTTGTCTCAGGGTCATGATGCTGACACTGTGCATCCAGGTTCATCGAAAATCCTCCAGAATGAAGATACAAAGTCTGTATAGTTATCCAGCAGCGAGTCTGAATGCTCCCAGAGTAGGGAGGCCCAATCCAAAGACGAACCGGTCAACAAAGACACGATGTATGCCACTTTAGTTCTAGCGGTGGGGAAGTTATCAGGCTGTAAGGTGTATATCCCACTGATTTAAGAAACCACGACAGAGCTTAGGATTGCCGTCAAATTTGCTTGGCATAGGTAGGTGTAAACAAGGGTATACCCTGGTCCCTGTATTACCAGGCACAGGAGGAGGTGTAGTTGCTGATACCCCAGGTGTGATTAACGAGGTTTGCAGATTATCTTGTCGCTTAGACATCTCTTGTAAAAACTGAGCCATATTTCCAGGTTTTCTAAACGACCAGCAATACAGCAAAATAAATCCACTCCAGACTCCTGTTCCGTGGCCGGATCCATGGGGCCAGTGCAAACTGTGAAGGTCTGGGTTTGTTGTGGACCCGGGGTGGTTACAGGAGCAGACACAGAAGCAGATTTAAATAAAAGGTGGAGTTTTTAATAAGTGATTTAGCAGACATGGGAATGGCAAAAGAAAAAGTCCAGGTTTAGCACTAAAGTGCACTTGATAACTGTGGTGAAGCAAATGGGAGAATGTCCAGATAGTGACAGGCAGGAAATCTCCAGTATGCAGGTATGGTGAGCTGTAACGAAGTGCAGGCAGAGGTAATGAAGTCCAGCTGGGAGTTAGAGTGTGAGTCAAGGTGCAGGGAAACAGCAGGTTCAGGTACTCAGGCAGGGGAAAGGTAAATGGAGGGTGCAGGGTGAGTCCAGCAGGTTTGGAGCAGGCAAGGTAACAGGCTAGTAGCGCTTCCAGGCAGACAGGTAAGGCACGGGTACTCTCTCTCAGCCGCAGCTGAGAAACATGTTGCACTGGCAATGAATGAAGGCTCTGGACCTTCCTAAATACCAGGTGCCGCACTGTGACTGGCTGGAAAGAGCACATGACCCACCAGGATTGGACAGCTTGAATCACATGACCTGAGGCAAGATGGCGGCGCCCATGCCAAACAGAATGCAAACACCACCAGGCCTCAGTGACAATATGCCTGCACAGAACCACGCGCAGCCAATGCCCCTCGCCAAACACCAGCACCGCTGCCAGAGACCCCTCGCCACAATGACCTCACAGGTAATACCCGGTGACCACCATGCCGAAAAACCCTAGCCGTGACAGCGTGTTATGGGAGTGTCATGGACGGACATGATTCAGCATGCGGCTGCACTCTTTTGAAGACAGTTAAAAGGAAGGCTTTGCGCTAGCCAGTATGATCATCAGGGGCGGCTCAAGGAGGAGATGTTCTGACCGATGGTGGAGTGGCTGCATACACCACTGGACTTCAGCATTGCTCAGATGTGCAAAGTAGGCGTTACTGTACAATGGGGATCCTCATGTAGCCCCACCAATTCTAAGGATGGTAGCTATATATGTATATATTTTATCCTTATATTGTGTGCCTCCACCTAGGCTATTTTATAAGGGCTATCCTAGGGTTGCCCTAATATATAATTTGTATAATGAAATGTTTTGTTTGGATTCAAATATTTACACAGTACTTATAAATCGACATTTATACATTGCACTTAAATCAACACCTGTCTCCTTTCTTCCTTCACAGCATCCCGATGAAAGACGTCCGTCAGATACCTTAAGGTAAGTAGTTCTATACACGGTTATTGTTTTTATACATATATTGTCATCATATATCAGACCTTACAAAGTATACGCATAAATATACAGGTAATATCACAATACAATTCCCATGAACATTCCCTCCCCATGCAATAAATCCGCTATACTGTAATGAAACTATACTGATGGATTTCTGTAAATAACATTCACAGTTAAAATATATAATAGTCAATTCCGTGAAGAGAATAAATGAAGATGAGTCTATATCAAGAGTCCTGTCTCTTCAACTAAAATGTCTTAGTCCTAAAGAGTAGAATCCAGGATTATCCTAGGCAAAAGATTAAGTTTATAGGATGAGCCCCAGATTTATCCAAGTTTATGCATCCTTTTAGGGCTTATATATATGTACGAAAATCCTCTGACTCTGTAATTTACATAAAGATATACATATAAGTCTCTAGAGTGTAGTAGCCAGTGCTTTATCTACTGCAATACTCCTATTCTGAATTCCAAACTTGAGATCAGAATTCACACTGTACTATAGACGTGTAAAGTCTTGCTACAATTGTATTCTTCTTCTATTTGATACTTTTCTCCTGCGTGGGCTATACAGGTGCATATAGCAGTATTATATCCCTTCATTCATAGTGCCTTGCTGACAAGAAAGGGATTCTCTCTGATATATCCCCTGCTGTATACTTATAAATTATGCCAGTCTGCTTTACTAATGATGCTTGTAAGTGTGGCGTGGGGTTTTATAGTACTCACAACCACTCTGGATAGCTGTCAGGGACTGAAAGGGTAACACTGTATCAACTGCTGAGGCGCTGGCTACACTCCATAGCTCTCAGGCTGTCAGCGTATCTCCAGCTCCTGCTCACACATCAGGGTCCGCCTCTCCTTCTCTCCGCCTCCTATGTGACCTCAGATCAGGGGATGCCCCTTCCGATGATGCGGCTTCCTGTTGCTGCTTCCCGCTGGAGCCAAGCCAGAACACACAGCTCTGTCTCCGGCAAACACAAAGGTAATGCCCACTCTGGCTTCAGTGCTGGAGCTCCCGGCCGCTGCTGCTACTAGCGCTCACTCCTAAAGTAGCGCCAGAGAGACTCCCAGCATGAGCACTGTTGCGGAACTGCAGACTGGACTCTGTGCTGCGCCAGCACCCCTATATCTCCCCCGCAGCATGAGCATCCCTACCGCACCTAACTGCCACTGGCCACCTAACTGCCACTGGTCAGAGCTCATGCCATTTCTGGCACTTTCTAAACTACCTCGTGCCGCTGCACTGGCTAATACCCCAGACCTATATTTTCACAATACGGAAATGTAATTACATACATTTATATTATTTACATTCATTTCTCTATAATGATTATAGTATAAACCTATTATTAAACATTCAGATAATTTATATATTAACCCTTGTGTGTGTCCTGTACCACTGGCCTATATTCATGTATTTTTTTAGCCATAAATTCATATGGCTACACTCACACTGCCATTTGCCTATTTTCAGAAATGCAAATCTGTAAGATATCGCATCCGCGCATGAATAGCGCGAAGCTCAGAGTCAGACCCTCAGCCTCTTTTCTGTATAGCGTTGTAAAATTATACATGTTCCATAAAATCCATCTGTTCAGCTGTATAGGTGAGCAAATGGGATCAAAACAGTGTTAATACATTAAAATAGAAGGTCTGCTCCCTATTTCTGTTTCCAAGCACATTTTAAAATCTGCGTATGTCTCAAACTGCAGTATGTATCGGGTTCATTTTTGTTGGGAGCCAATTAACCTACCAGTATATTTTTGGAATGTGGGAGGAAACCAGAGCACCCGGTGGGAACCCACGCAAACACAGGGAGAATATACAAACGCTGCACAGGTAGGGCCGTGAGGGAAATGGAACCCAAGACCATGAACCCACGACACCATCTATGTACATTTATATATGTATTGTCGCTAAATAATTGCATATGAGATGGCATTCATTGCTTCAGGAAAGATCTGCAAGCAGTCTCATCTGCTCCAAGTGGCTCTGGCTCAAAAAGATCCTTACCCACCGACAGTTAACGTTCCTCAAACCAAGTACAGAGCATCACAGGTTACTAGTCATATGCATATGTATTCAAATTATTACTATTATAATTATTTTAATAATGTTTTCATTGAACATGGGGCAGAGCAGTGGCGCCAAGAGAGGGGGAGTGGGTACTAATTGCCCGGGCTTAATGGAGGGGCCCGAATGGGGCCCTGGATCCACCTCCATCTGGACCCCTTCCCTTTATCTGTCAGCAGCAGTGTTTATGCAGCCCAGCACACGCTACTATGTGCTGGGCTGCAGCTGGTGCAGGGAGACCGTTGCCACTGATCAGCAGCAGTAGTCTCTCCTCTGGCTGTGAGGGGGGAGGGGGGGAAGTAATCACACTGATCAGCAGTAGTAGTCTCTCCTCTGGCTGTGAGGGGGAGGGGGGGAAGTGATCACACTGATCAGCAGCAGTAGTCTCTCCTCTGGCTGAGAGGGAGAGGGGATAAGTGATCACACTGATCAGCAGTAGTAGTCTCTCCTCTGGCTGTGAGGGGGAGGGGGGAAGTGATCACACTGATCAGCAGTAGTAGTCTCTCCTCTGGCTGAGAGGGAGAGGGGATAAGTGATCACACTGATCAGCAGTAGTAGTCTCTCCTCTGGCTGTGAGGGGGAGGGGGGAAGTGATCACACTGATCAGTAGTAGTAGTCTCTCCTCTGGCTGTGAGGGGGGAAGGGGGGAAGTGATCACACAGATCAGTAGTAGTAGTCTCTCCTCTGGCTGTGAGGGGGGAAGGGGGGAAGTGATCACACAGATCAGTAGTAGTAGTTTCTCCTCTGGCTGTGAGGGGGAGGGGGGAAGTGATCACATTGATCAGCAGCAGTAATAGTCTCTCCTCTGGCTGTGAGGGGGAGGGGGGAAATGATCACACTGATCAGCAGCAGTAATAGTCTCTCCTCTGGCTGTGAGGGGGGAGGGGGAGAAGTGATCACACTGATCAGCCCTAGTAGTCTCTCCTCTGGCTGAGAGGGGGGAGGGGGGAAGTTATCACACTGATCAGCAGCAGTAGTCTCTCCTCTGGCTGAGAGGGGGGGGAGTGATCACACTGATCAGCAGTAATAGTTTCTCCTCTGGCTGGGAGGGGGGGAAGTGATCACATTGATCAGCAGTAATAGTCTCTATGGCTGTGAGGGGAGGGGGGAAGTGATCACACTGATCAGCAGTAATAGTTTCTCCTCTGGCTGAGAGGGGGGAGGGGGGAAGTGATCACACTGATCAGCAGTAATAGTTTCTCCTCTGGCTGGGAGGGGGGAAGTGATCACATTGATCAGCAGTAATAGTCTCTATGGCTGTGAGGGGGGAGGGGGGGAAGTGATCACACAGATCAGCAGCAGTAGTCTCTCCTCTGGCTGTGAGGGGGGAGGGGGGAAGTGATCACACTGATCAGCAGCAGTAGCCTCTCCTCTGGCTGTGAGGGGGGGAAGTAATCACACTGATCAGCAGTAGTAGTCTCTCCTCTGGCTGTGAGGGGGAGGGGGGGGAGTGATAACACTTATCAGCAGTAGTCTCTCCTCTGGCTGTGAGGGGGGAGGGGGGAAGTGATCACACTGATCAGCAGTAGTAGTCTCTCCTCTGGCTGAGTGGGGGAGGGGGGAAGTGATCACACTGATCAGTAGTAGTCTCTCCTCTGGCTGTGAGGGGAGAGTGGGGAAGTGATCACACTGATCAGCAGTAGTAGTCTCTCCTCTGGCTGAGAGGGGGAGGGGGGAAGTGATCTCACTGATCAGTAATAGTCTCTCCTCTGGCTGTGAGGGGGGAGGGGGGGAAATGATCACACTGATCAGCAGCAGTAGTAGTCTCTCCTCTGGCTGTGAGGTGGGAAGTGATCACATTGATTAGCAGCAGTAATAGTCTCTCCTCTGGCTGTGAGGGGGAGGGGAGGAAGTGATCACACTGATCAGCAGCAGTAGTCTCTCCTCTGGCTCTGAAGGGGGAGGAGGGGAAGTGATCACACTGATCAGCAGCAGTAATAGTCTCTCCTCTGGCTCTGAAGGGGGAGGGGGGAAGTGATCACACTGATCAGCAGTAGTAGTCTCTCCTCTGGCTGAGAGGGGGAGGGGGGAAGTGATCTCACTGATCAGTAGTAGTCTCTCCTCTGGCTGTGAGGGGGGAGGGGGGGAAATGATCACACTCACTGGTCAGCAGCAGTAGTAGTCTCTCCTCTGGCTGTGAGGGGGGAGGGGGGAAGTGATCACACTGATCAGCAGTAGTAGTCTCTCCTCTGACTGTGAGGTGGGAGGGGGGAAGTGATCACATTGATTAGCAGCAGTAATAGTCTCTCCTCTGGCTGTGAGGGGGGAGGGGGGAAGTGATCACACTGATCAGCAGCAGTAATAGTCTCTCCTCTGGCTGTGAGGGGGAGGGGAGGAAGTGATCACACTGATCAGCAGCAGTAGTCTCTCCTCTGGCTCTGAAGGGGGAGGAGGGGAAGTGATCACACTGATCAGCAGCACTAATAGTCTCTCCTCTGGCTCTGAAGGGGGAGGGGGGAAGTGATCACACTGATCAGCAGTAGTAGTCTCTCCTCTGGCTGAGAGGGGGAGGGGATAAGTGATCACACTGATCAGCAGTAGTAGTCTCTCCTCTGGCTGTGAGGGGGGAGGGGGGGAAATTATCACACTGATCAGCAGCAGTAGTAGTCTCTCCTCTGGCTGTGAGGGGGGAGGGGGAAGTGATCACACTGATCAGCAGTAGTAGTCTCTCCTCTGGCTCTGAAGGGGGAGGAGGGGAAGTGATCACACTGATCAGCAGCAGTAATAGTCTCTCCTCTGGCTGTGAGGGGGGAGGGGGGGAAGTGATCACACTGATCAGCTGTAGTAGTCTCTCCTCTGGCTGTGAGGGGAGGGGAGGAAGTGATCACACTGATCAGCAGCAGTAATAGTCTCTCCTCTGGCTGTGGGGGGCGGGGGGGAAGTGATCACACTGATCGTCTCCTCCCTCCATCTCCTGGATGTGACGCAAATACTGAGTTTTTAACTTTTTAGATAGATTTTTTGTAAGGTGTGACCACACCTCCCTTACATTAGGCCATACCCATTGGCAGTACCCAGCTTCGGACAGGGTCTCTAGGACACAGGCACAGAGATGAACATATGCCAGTCTGTGGAGTGTATATTGTATGAATTTGTGCTGTGCATGATACAGGAAATAGTGCACACAAGTACTGGTAATGCAGAGTCGTACGCATTCTGATCACATCTACTCTTATGGCTAAAGAGGTGGAACTAGGCTGTAATGGGGCATTCTCACGCAGGCACAGTTCAGTTAGGGTGTGTCTACAGCACTGCGGGCTGTGCAGAGTTAGTGAACATACGCCAGCTTGGAGTGCGCACTGCTGATGATACTAGTAGTACAGTGTGAGATACATGCAACTCTACATAGGGGCAAATATACACAATGATTTCATGAACTCTTCTTTTCAGCAACATACATCCAATTTACTTCTAACCGTATCAGCCCCTATGGGTGCCAAAAAACAAAAAGTAAATTTAAACTGTAAAGTCAACAAAGAAAGTATATAATAAACACAAATCATTTGCCTCTGCATTCATGCTTTGGTTAAGAAAATACGTTTACAATTGTATGTGGTCACATTTCCATAAAATGTTCTTGCATATAAATTCACAAAAGCACAGGATACCTTTCTACTGCAGGTAGGGTTCCTTCAAATAATACACGGGCAAGATGATATAAAGACCCATAGAGAAGGATTCATTTGTATCTCCTATGGGAGCAGGTAAAAGGAAAGGGTTAGAGCAGTGGTTCTCAATCTCGGTCCTCGGGACCCCACATAGTTCACGTTTTCCAGGTCGCCCAGCAGGTGCACATGTGTATCCAGTACCCACTGACACATTTTAAAAGATCCACAGGTGAAGCTACTTATTTCACTGGTGATTTTGTGAGGAGACCTGGAAAACATGCACTGTTTGGGGTCCTGAGCACCGGGTTTGAGAACCTGTGGGTTAGGGAAAGGAATTTTGGAATGTGTTGAGAAAGGAAAGAGGTGCAACTTGGAACACATTTTTAGTGTGGCAGTGACAAAAAATCTTTGAGATGATATAAAAAAGTATTGAACAATGCCACAGCATAACGCATATACTATAGAACACCGACCAACATTGCCAGCGTTCAAACACACATATTACATTCATTGTTAGTATTGAACTTTAATTTGAATTAATGTGATTGAGGAATCAGCGGGGGAAAACATGTATATAAGAAAAAATGATAGTGGGAGTAAGGGATAAGGTATCACAAAAATAAAGAAAAGCTACTCCCTCGTAACACATTTAACGGTCAGCTGCTGCTTGCTGTGTGACATGCATTAATACAGCAGGTGAGCGAACCCCCATGCGGTCATAGGATGTGAATGAGTGTCATGGGCATCTGCTTTTGCGACGTAGGCCTTAGTGGACTCTGGCCCTGATTCAGAGCCAGACACTCTGACAGAGCGCTCGCTCTGAAACAGGGCCGGCCTTCTTGTTTTTTAGAGCGGCCTCCTGGCCGCTCGCATAGCTGTGGGTGCCCACCCATAGCTATAGCGAGCGGCCAGGAAGATGGTCGCGACCATCGGGCTTGTGAAGAGACCCTTATGGTAGGGTCTCGTTCCCGCAAGCCCCAGAGAGATTTCGACTCTCACAGAGCCGAAATCTCTCCCACTGACATCACTCATGATGTCAGTGGGGCCGCCCCCAAACGGAGGCGTTCACATGGGAATGCCTCTGTTTGGGCAGCCACTCCCCTGCCCCGCCCACCAAAGGGGGCGTGCTGTCATTCAACATCGACAGCATGCCCCCTTTAGTACGAGACCCGGAGCCACGGTTTGCCCGTCGCTATCCGGGTCTAGCGCATGCGCACGATGGAGCCGGCTCCGTTGTGCGAATGCGCACAGGGCCACCATCAACCCGCTTGCGAGCACATAGCGCTCGTGAGCGGGTCTGAATCAGGCCCTCTGTTAATACAGCACAGAGCCCTCCCAGGCCAATTTTTTTTTGTATCTGTCTATTTTCATGTTGTTTGTCTTCGTATTGACTTATTATTTTTAAACATAATTTAATACATGTTAGATCTTACTTTATCTACTAAGTGTGAACCCAAAAAAGATGAGAGTTCTTTTCTTCTCTTTTCCCCCTTGTGACATTTTTAATAATGAAAACCCTAACATTTATGTACCTACTTATAAGTGTGTAAATAACATTACCTAAAGAAAGCCGAAATTGTTTTTAAATACTTTACTAAAATAGTAAATATATTAAAGCAAACACATATATTTTGAAATGTTCACTAAACATTTAGAACAAAAATTACTGTGAGGCGGATGAGCCTCTTCCCCTTAGGTGCCCCCCCCCCCCCCCCAGGCCAATATACCCATGAAAATGTGTGTAAAGTTGTTGTTGTATTTTTTAGACTTAACAAGCTCCTCCATTGTCCTTTGCATGTGAAGTCTTTTTGGTGCTGTTGTCCTCCATGGTGAAGCAGCTGTGTTTAAATTAGGGGTGTGCACCGGCCACTTTTCGTGTTTTGTGTTTTGGTTTTGGATCTGGATCTTTCTTCGTGTTTTGGATCTGGATTGGTTTTGCCAAAACCACCCTTCCGTGTTTTGGGTTCTGGGTTTTGTGTTTTGGATCTGTATTTTTTTGAAAAAAAGCATAAAAACAGCTAAAATCACAGAATTTGTGGGTTTTTCTGCTCCTATGCTATTATTAACCTCAATAACCTTAATTTCCACTCATTTCCAGTCTATTCTGAACACGTCACACCTCACAATAGTGTTTTTAAGTCCAAAAGGTTGCACCGAGGTAGCTGGATGACTATGCTAAGAGATACGAGTGGGCGGCACAAACACGTGGTCCATCTAGGAGTGGCACTGCAGTGGCAGACAGGATGGCAGTTTGAAAAACTAGGCCCCAAACTATACATAATGCAAAGAAAAAAAAGAGGTGCAAGATGGAATTGTCCTTGGGCCCTCCCACCCACCCTTATGTTGTATAAACAGGACATGCACACTTTAACAAACCAAACATTTCAGCGCCAGGGTCTGCCACACGACTGTGGCTGAAATGATTGGTTCGTTTGGGCCCCCACAAAACAAGCTGGCAATTAATCTGTCCCTGCACAAACTGGCTCTACGGAGGCAAGATGTCGTCCTCATCCTCCTCATCCACCGATTCCTCACCCTCTTCAGTGTTGTGTACATCCTCATCCTCACAGAGTATTAATTCATCCTCGCTGGAATCCACAACCACAGGTCCCTCTGTACGTTCTGGAGGCTGGTCTCCCTGGAAGAGTTGATAATTCATTTTATGAACATCATCTTCTCCACATTTTGTGGAAGCAACCTCCTACGCCTTTCGCTGACAAGGTTCCCGGCTGCACTAAACACTCTTTCGGAGTACACACTGGAGGGGGGGCAACTCAGGTAAAATAGAGCCAGTTTGTACAGGGACCTCGAAATTGCTTCTTTTTCCTGCCAGTACAGGTACGGACTGTCTGACATGCCTACTTGGATGCTGTCACCGATGTAATCCTTTAACAGACAGACAGACGCACGCTTGTCGCTGCTGCTTTGAGGACAGTATCATATGCAGTGACAGTAGACTTGTCAGAAATTGTTGGCACGTCCTTCAGTCCGGACCAGATGTCCAAACCAGCCCTTGACTTATGACACAGGCGCACGCTTGGCGCTGCTACTATGTTGATGCACGTGCGGCTACATCGCACACAAGTCACAAACACATTAAAAAAATAGTTTTTTATTTTTTGGAGCACTTTGAGGGTTACAGCACCCTTTAACAGACAGACGCACGCTTGTCGCTGCTGCTTTGAGGATGCAAGTGCGGCTACAGCCCACACAATTCACAAAGACAGAAAAAAGAAGAATATTTTTATTGTTTATGTAGCACACTTTGAGGGTGTCACCACCCTTTAACAGACAGGCGCACGCTTGTCGCTGCTACTTTAAGGATGCAGGTGCGGCTACAGCCCACACATTTCACAAAGACAGAAAAAAGAAGAAGAATATTTTTATTGTTTGTGGAGCGCACTTTGAGGGTTACACCACCCTTTAACAGACAGACGCACGCTTGTCGCTGCTGCTTTGAGGATGCAGGTGGAATCTAGACAGGATTTGGAACCGGGGACACACTACCTCCATCAATTGTCTAAATCCCACTGCACTAATGGCGGATACCGGACGCACGTCTAACACCAACATAGCAGTCAAGGCCTCGGTTATACGTTTTGCTTCAGGATGACTGCTGTCGTACTTCATCCTCATCGCTAGGGACTGTTGGAGGGTCAATTGTTTAGTAAAAGTAGTGATGTTCCTACTTCCTCTCTGGGATGATGAACAACTCCCAGCAGCAGCAACAGCACTAGGAGGCAGTGGTTCTTGATCTTTCCCTATTTTATTTTTATCGGAGAAAGTTTGGTCCTCCATTTATGTTATATTGATATATACGTGCGGCTAAAGCGTACACAAACACAGAAAATATTTTTTTATTTTTGCTGTAGAGTAGTGCACTTTGTGGGTTACACCACCCTTTAAGAAATGAGCCAGCCGGCTCTTTACTTATGGGACACAGGCACACGCTTGGCGCTGCTCCTTTGTTGATGCACGTGCAGCCACAGTTTGGACTGGAGTGTACTTTGGGGGTTACAGCACCCTTTAACGGTCAAGCCAGCCGGCCCTTTACTTATGACACAGGCGCACGCTTGGCACTACTTTGTTGATGCACGTGCGGCTACTGCGCACACAATTCACAAACACACAAAAAATATAATTTTTTTAGCACTTGGGGGGAGCACCCCTGATGGACAGAGCACCCCCTGGACAACACTACAGCACCCCTTTAGGACTGGGACACTGCACAGGACTTTGGAGTGGACACAGCCCCTATGGAGAACTGACTGCACAACACAGTCCAGCCAGCCCCTAGGGACTTTGAAGTAGTGGACACAGCCCCTATTAACAACAGCAGCACAGCACAACACAGCCAGCCCCTATGGACTTTGAAGTAGTGGACAACAGCAGCACAGCACAACACTACTCTGCACTACACTACACTACACTACACAGCCCAGCCAGCCCTAACTCCCACCCTCCCTCTTCACTGTCCACAGCCGAGTGAGAAAATGGTGCCGACGCGGGTACCTTATATAGGTTCCAAAACCCGCGAGACTCGGAAGGCGGGATGATGACTTTTGCCTCGATTTCAGATCCGAGTCAGGCAGGAAAAGTCGAGCCTGACTCGGATCTGCCTCGGATCGGGGGGGTTCGGATTTCAGAAATCCGAACCCGCTCACCCCTAGTTTAAATAAAAGATGAAGTTGTTTTTTTTGCAAAATGTAAATTTATTATAAAATTTTTTGCAATACTCTGTACTTAATGTAGTAATGGCCTTGCCTACACTAAATAATTTTGATTAATGTATGGCGCGTATATTTGTATACATTTAAAAAAAAAAAAATTGGGGGGGGATTTTACTATGATAATTTCAAATATTCAAGGATACTTGCACATGTGATTAAATTTTTTGACCTATTGATCATATTATTCGCATATAATTCTTAATGCTGAAAGTATATATTTTTTTATTGTTTTGACTATAAAATCTTTTTTCTTGCAGCACAGTTTAAAATCAATATAAACAAAAAAAGATATGTGCAACATATTTTTGGATCTTGAATACTTTCATTTTAAAAAAAAATTAGGTTGCTACAGTTAAAAGGGGTGACATTTGTTTGTTCGCTCATCAGGACGCTTTGGGGATGCTTGCCAGTCTGTGTCTTGAATATGTGGACCTTGAAGAACATCAGACGCAAACGCCTGACTCAGCTCCTCTTCATATGGGGTGAAGTGTACTAGCACTGATCGTCCTCCTCCTGTCCTGCATCGCTGTTGACG
This sequence comes from Taudactylus pleione, assembly GCA_031769625.1. NCBI lineage: Eukaryota > Metazoa > Chordata > Amphibia > Anura > Myobatrachidae > Taudactylus > Taudactylus pleione. The sequence continues at coordinate 33,019,601 of JAUIMM010000015.1, read as the reverse complement.
CTCCTCAACCATTTTACATTTTGTCACCCTTTTAATGTGATTAAATCTTTGATTAAATCTTTCCTTAAAATTTTTTGTTACTGAACTGCAATCACGGCATCAGTGATGTTATCCCACATCTCCTTTTTCCGTGTCGCTGATATCAGGTGTGCCTGGGCCTCTGGCAGGCAGCCACCATTGCACGGACCAGGCCGCTATTTTCTCCATAACTGAAGAATACATTAAGCCTGTGTTTTCCCGGTGGCTGGTGTAGCATCATCGTCCTCATCCTCCTCACTGTCCTCAGACTCCACCTCCTGCGCTTCCTGCTCCTCACTGTCCTGCTCCTCCACCTCCTCACTGCTGACCTCCTCCACACTCTCAGGTTGCAGCAAAACCTCCTCTTCCTCCATCATCCCCTACACCCTCACAATAACAAAAAAAAAAGAAACTCTTTCTCTCTCAATGAAATACCACCACTCCTTCCCAAAACTCCTCACTACCTTTCAAAGGTCAAAATGGAGGACAGGGGTTTATATAGGTGTGAGGTAGGCATCAGGAGACTTTTGTGGGCCAATGGGTGAACTCTCCAAATAAAATGAAACTCGCATTCCGGTTGGTCAAAAAAAGCGCATGCTTCCAGGTCTGTATTATCACGTTAACGCGCATGCTAGTTACGTTTGTGCCGGAAAACTTGCACCCTGTTATTACATTGTATGATTTGCAGGAAAAACAATACAAATGTGTGAGAATGAGTGAGTTAAAACTACCACAAAAAAAATGCACCCTATTACATCTCGCCAATGTGTCTATGAAACGTTTACAGAAACTTTGGACTATGGTTTCTGTAGACAAGGATGTTCCAGCCAACCCATTTCAAATACAATATACATATTCAGTCAAATTTGCTGATGCCTACCTACATCACAGTAAATGTTGGCTCAACAACTGCCTCATAGGACCCTATTCATCATACGATAAAGCGTTTCCGCATATTTAGGTTACCGGGCCATTCATCATCAGGGGTCCGAATAGGACCACCTGATATACAGCAAACTCCAAAGTTTCAGAGTTTGCCTGCGAGAACAAGCGCCATCTTCATATGGTGCTTGTTCACGTAGACCCACTCCTTCCTATGGGAAGGAGTTTCGGGGATGTGAAGAGGGATCTGAGCGGATCCCTCCGCCACCTCCTGACTGACTCCAAGGCAGAAGCCATCCGCGGTACAGGTAAGTAACCCAGCTACTTCTGTGGCTGCGCTACTATTTGTGGGGACAGCTGCTTTTCGGAGCACCTATCCACCACCGGAGCAATGCGGGACCCGCGGCCAGAAGCCAGATGATGGTTGTTCAGTGTGTATGAACAACCATCATCTACAGATATATCTGTACAGTGTGTACCTAGCTTTACTGTCTAGACTTCTAACAAGAGAAGTATATAAGCAGTAAACATGTGCTGATATTACTGCTATGACTCAGTATGGCATAAGAAAACACCAGGTATATTAATTCAAAACGCTATATCTAACAAAAAACAAAAATCATAGAAAAGTCTCAGTTAAAAAACGTTAGTGGTATTACCATTATCACTTTTATGAAGGGTTATCTCCTTTTAAAATATTGATAAAAGTTGCTAGAATTGACAATACTGGCTGATCAGTGGCATATCTATAATGGGTGCAGGGTGTGCGGTACACCCGGACCACTGGGTCCAGGGGGGCCCACACCACACACTCTGCATCCACTTCTTGAATAGTTACCTCTTCGGAGTACTGCGTTGGTGGCAGCAGCGCTGCACAAATCTTTGGGAAAATGGTACGGCGGCCATTTGCCTGGTGTTTTGCACATACGCAGTAGTAAAATCGCTAGAAAAATGGCTGCCACTCCATTTCCCCAGCGACCTGTGCATGTGCCGTGGGCTAGAGTCTACTAGTGCTCAGAGTCTACTGCACTCAGTGCGTTGCCAGGATGAGAGGAGGGGGCCCCAGACAGAGGGTCAGTGCAGATGATTTCTTGTACTTCATGCTTTGCTGAAGAGACATAGGCGATTACTTAATCCGTTCCAAGATTACAGAACCAGCGTGATTTTGGCGAGTTACCACTAAATATAAGGCGACAATTAGTCATAAGGCCGGTTTTGCCTTTTAACTGATTGACGTTTTAGCGGCAAACTCACTAAAAACTAGGGATGTGCGCTGACCCCGTGTTTTGGTTTTGGATCTGGATTTTTTTTTTTTTTTAAATAGATAAAAAGATTTAAAAACAGCTAAAAGATTGAGCGATTTTTAGCTATTGTACATGTGTGAAAGACGTACTGCACATGTGCAGTCATTGTTTTAGAATTACACTCACACAGGGGATTCACTCGTAAAGTGAGTGGCAGTCAGTGTTTACAGAAGGTAATGGGGGATGACTAAGCAAACGCTGGCGTGTCGGAACTAGAGATGAGTGGGTTTGGATTCCAGTTATCCGAACCCACCCGAATTTAGCAGAACCGAGTTGGATCCAAGCAAGCTTGGAGTTTCCTGCCTGACTCGGATCTCGAAACCGAGGCAAAATGATAGAGTCTGAAATCTCGTGGTTCGCGAGCTTTCGTCTCTATGATCAATGTAGTATATAAGGGACCACGTGACGACGCCATTTTACTCCGGCTGTGGAGACTGTACAGGGAGGGTAGGTAGTGTAGGACTGGGAGAGGTGCTGGTGCTGTCCGCTGTGTCCTGGGCTGATGACTGCTGATCCATTCTGGGCTGGTGCTGTCACTGTGCTGTCTGCTGTGTCCATCTGGGCTGTTGCTGATCCATCTGGGCTGTCTGTGCTGTCTGCTGTCTCCTGGGCTGGTGTTTTTCCTGTCTGCTGTGATCATCTGGGCTGGTGCAGAACTGCAGATACATCTGGGCTGGTCCTGTGTCCATCTGGACCCAAGTTCTGGACTCAATAAAAAAAATATATAGTAAAAAAAAAAATCATTCAAAGTGTCTTTTATATTTTTCTGTGTGTGTGTGTGTGCGTGCGTGTTAGGCTTAACCATAGTACTGCACAAGATCCAGCCAGCAATGCAAGTTGCAACCTAGTGCTGCCCGACTCCAGTCGTGCTTAAAAAAAAAAAAAGTCAATAAAAGTGTCTTTTATATTTTTCTGTGTGTGTGTGTGCGTGCATGTTTGGCTTGACCGCAGTACCGCACAAGATCCAGCCAGCAATGCAAGTTGCAACCTAGTGCTGCCCGACTCCAGTCGTGCTTAAAAAAAAAAAAGTCAATAAAAGTGTCTTTTATATTTTTCTGTGTGTGTGTGTGCGTGCGTGTTTGGCTTGACCGCAGTACCGCACAAGATCCAGCCAGCAATGCAAGTTGCAAGCTAGCGCTGCCCGACTCCAGTCGTTATCAATCTGTGCTCTGGGCCGAAGTTCTGAAGCATAAAAAAAGTAAAAATCAATTGTCTTTTTTACTAATAATTGTCTGTGTTTCTATGCGTGTTAGCCTTAGCCGCACAAGATCTAGGAAGTCAGCAACACAAGCTAGTGCTGCCCGACTCCAGTCGTTATCAATCTGTGCTCTGGGCCCAAGTTCTGGAGCATAAAAAAAATAAAAATCAATTGTCTTTTTTTCTAATAATTGTCTGTGTGTCTGTGCGTGTTAGGCTTAGCCGCACAAGATCTAGCAAGTCGGCAACGCAAGTTAGTGCTGCGAGACTCCAGTCATGATCAATCAGTGCTCTGGGCCCAAGTTTTGGAGCATAAAAAAATAAAAATCAATTGTCTTTTATTCTAATAATTGTCTGTGTGTCTGTGCGTGTTAGACATAGCCGCACAAGATCTAGCAAGTCGGCAACGCAAGCTAGTGCTGCCCGACTCCAGTCATGATCAAGTTCTGGAGCATATAAACAATAAAAATCAATTTACTTTGTTTTTATCTTTAACTTTAACTGTCTGTGTGTGTGCGTGTATCCAGCAGGCAACGCAACTTGCAACGTAGTGCTGCCCGACTCCAGTCATGATTAATCTGTGCTCTGGGTCCAAGTTCTGGAGCTGAAAGAAAATAAAAATATATTGTCTTTTTTCTGTCAAATTTTTTTGGGTGCGTGTCAGCCACACTGGCTGTCACTGTCATCGTCGCAGGTGCGCAGGGGTGCTGTGCTCCTGCCTGTCGAGGGGCTGCTGCTCAAAATAATAAACAATTTTTATTGTGTGCATGTTAGCCACACCTGTCATCGGCGTAGCTGCGCAGGGGTACTGCTCTGCTGTCTGTCAAGGGGCTGCATGAATATTGCAATGAAATCTTTTTATTTTAAGTTATTGGGTTACAAAAAGTTTTTTTTTAATCTTAAACATAGAAATTTTATCCTACCTAACAGCTTATAAAGTTATATGCTCTAAAAAACTAAAGCCTATATTTATTTACAAACCTACAGTATATAGAGTAGACATCCTAAATTCTAAAACTGTTCTATTCAAAAATGTAAACAAAAGTCAGGAGAGGCCTCAGTGAACATGAAAAAAGATGCTCTAGGTGTGAACTTCATGGGATTTCTCCAGCATGTTCTGCAGTGTGGAAAGGTTTCATTCACATGTTTTCTATAAAGCAGTTCAAAGTTACAGCCTTCAAAGTGTCTGGCTATAACACCCACCTTTGCCAGGAATTACCAAAGATTATTACAAGCAAAGGATTTGTCTGTCTGGAATCTGTCTCGGAAATCATGGGTCGTATTTGACCTGAATGCACTAAGACATCCAGTGATTCTGTCACTGTGTTCTGTAGCCAACTTTATTCCTACCTGAATCGCTAACTGAATTACGGAATAGTAAGCACAGACAACATGGAGGCCTTTGTTATTCCGCTGTCTGCATGCCAACCAATACCTCCCAGACTACACCCACTGGGGGGACCAGGTCTTGATAATGACCATCCCCATCTGTTGCTAGGCCATTTTCTTCAAAACCATCCATCCTGGACTTCCTGTCCAAAAACGGGTGAGTAGGGTACAGATAGAGGAGCTAGATATCCCCGATGACATTTTTTTTCATCTATAATAGATGATGTGGAGAGATAAGAGCTTCAGATGTTGGAATAGGGGTTCCCTCCTATTTGGCTTCCCTCCAGAGAACAGAGCTCTGTTCCTCAGGAAGTGTCTATGCCTGAACTGATAGGTAGGTAGTCTCTGTCTGTTGGTAAACACCCTTCAGGAGATGGCAACCCAAAATAACAACAACTATAATTAATAATGTGTCCACTGATGATAACCAGCCTGATCCCTTAACAGTAACATACCCCATATGGCCAACTCATAACAGGATACCCAGTTTTCAGCCTCCTCTTCTTATGACACTAATCCAGTCACCATGGTTGATCAATCAGCCATGTGTGGTCCACCTAATTTTTGGCCTTCTACATTCTAACATTCACATATCTAGGAAGTGGACAGTGGGAACAATGGCAACTTGAAGGCCACTAACTAACTCTGTTTTTTGTCCCTGTACAGGTTGGGAAATTCCGTTACAGAACAGAATGTTTGCAAAGGATTATTTAAGTCAATCGTTTATTTATTTTTCAAAAGCATGCTTCCTGGTTTTCTTCTGGTATGAAAAAAATCAACTCCCAGCAAGCAGGCATGGCGCTCAAGAAATAATTCCCAAGAAAGACACAACGTAAGACTTAAACCTTAAGTCTGAAATGTTGCATTTGCTGCTCTGTTCCGCTTGTTCACATATCTCATATGGTTACGTGGACAGTGAGAACAATGGCAGTTTGAAGGCCGCTAACTAACTATGGTTTTTGTTATGTCCCTATACAGGTTGGGAAATACCTTTTATAGAAGATTTGCAAAGCATTTTTAAGTCAATTGTTTATTTTTGGAAAGCACACTTCCTGGTCCCCTTCTGGGATGAAAAGAATCAACTCCCAGCAGCAGCAGCCATGCTCAAGGATTGTTCTGTGGCAAGGATTGCTGTATATGTACTGTATCACATTTTTTTTGTAAATGCCTCCTCCCCTCCCCTTCTCTCTCATAAATTTTCTTTGGAATCAAAAAAGGAAATTAAATTTACTACCAATTAGGGATGTGCGCCGGACCATTTTTGCCGGATTTGGATTTGGTTCAAATTTCTTCGTCCGGCTTTGGATTTGGATTTGCCAAACTGCGGTGACTGGCTTTGGATTTGGATTTTTTTTACAAAAATTGACAAAAAAAGCTAAAATCACATAAATTGGTCTTTTTTTTCTTCCTAGAGTATTATTAACCTCAATAACATTAATTTCCAGTCAATTTAGACCATATCACAGCTCATAATATTGTTTTCAACATTATTGGCGAAAGGTTGCAGTAAGCTGACTGGTTCCTAAGCGACAGAGCAGCGGCACAACGACACAGACACCACAGTATAAAGTACATCTATGACACATTGCCACACAGCAGTGGCAGAAATGAAAAGTAGTGCACCCACCCAGTGGGGTACGGCCAGCAGAGTCACAGTACTTGTTTACATAGTGGGCTACGGCCCAAGGAGTCACAGTGCACAATCTTATTCACATTCACCGCACGTAGGGCCTGATTCACATTACACCATAAAGTAGTGTCTCTTATTTATGTTACGACACACAGTAGTGACCCTTTTACACAATGCCCACAGTAGTGACCCTTTTACACAATGCCCACAGTAGTGCCCCTTTTACACAATTCCCACAGTAGCGGTGTTCTTTACACAATGCCCCCAGCAGTGGTGCCCCCTATGCAGTCCCCTTAGTAGTAGGGTCCCCTATGCAGTGCCCCCAGTAGAATGCCCCCCAGTAGAATGCCCCCCCAGTAGTATGCCCCCCATTAGCATGCCACCCAGTAGTATGCCCCCCTTTAGCAGGCCCCCCCAGTAGTATGCCCCCCATTAGCGGCCCCCCAGTAGTATGGCCCCCCCAGTAGTATGGCCCCCCCAGTAGCAGGCCCCCCTCAGTAGCAGGCTGCCCCAGTTGTAGTACCCCTGTAGTATGGCCCCCCCTGTAGTAGTAAGCCCCCCCAGTAGTATGCCCCCCCCAGTAGTAGTAAGCCCCCCCCAGTAGTATGGCCCCCCCCAGTAGCAGGCCCCTCAGTAGTATGGCCCCCCCAGTAGCAGACCCCCCCAGTAGTATAGCCCCCCCCAGTAGCAGGCCCCTCAGTAGTATGGATGCCCAGTAGCAGACCCCCCCAGTAGCAGACCCCCCCCCAGTAGTATAGCCCCCCCCAGTAGCAGGCCCCTCAATAGTATGGACCCTCAGTAGCAGACCCCCCCAGTAGTATAGCCCCCCCAGTAGCAGGCCCCTCAATAGTATGGACCCTCAGTAGCAGACCCCCCCAGTAGTATAGCCCCCCCAGTAGCAGACCCCCCCTGTAGTATAGCCCCCCCCATAGCAGGCCCCCCCAGTAGCAGACCCCCCCAGTAGCGCCCCCGGACCTTTGACAAGTAAAAAAAAAAAAAAAAAAAAAAAACTTACCTGATTCCCCGCTCCCGCGCCGTCCGCTCTGCTGTCACACGCTGCGGAGGGAGCCGGAAGACGGAGCTCATGTGTGAGCTCCAGCCGGCTCCCTCCGTACAGCAGCCAATGAGAGTCTGTGTGACTCTCATTGGCTGCTGTGACAAACACACAGCTGCCGCTGGCGGCTGTGTGTTTGTGCCTGTGTAGGGCAGAGCGCTATCACAGCGCTCTGCCCTACACAATAGGAGCCCTGATGTCGGATTCTCTAGTGAGAATCCGACATCAGGCGGCCGCCGTTCGGCCCCGAACGGGGATCCGAGTCAGGCGGTGAACACCCGAACAGGGTTCGGGTGGACTCGGATCCCCAATGTTCGGAGCGTTTCGGATTCCACAGAATCCGAACCGCTCATCTCTACTACCAATCAACCCTTCCTGTCCCTGCTCTACCTTCAACTACATACATACTCCAACTCCCTCAGGCCTCTCTTGAATAATAAAAGTGTTTCCTGATGTGCCATGTTTGAAGTTGAACTGCCATGTGTTTGTGCCGCCCACTGTTGCAGCTTAGCTTAGTCAGTCAGCTATCTTGGTGCAAATTTTGGGCCTAAACTAGATGAACAAATCAATATTGTGAGCTGTGAGGTGGTCAAAATTGACTGGAAAAGAGTGGAAATAAAATGCTTCTGAGGTTATTAATACTGTAGGAACAAAAAAGGCCCATTTTATGTGATTTTAGCTGTTTTTTTTACTTTTTAAGAAAAAAATCCAGATCCAAAACCAAAACACGAAAAACAAAATACGGAGGTGAGCTTTTGGCAAAACCAATCCAGATCCAAAACCAAAACACGGGGGTCAGTGCACATCTCTAGTCGGAACCCTGTAAACTTTGTTTCATGGGCGTGTATAAATTTGCCATTACGATCTCCTTGGCAGCATGAGAGCTCTCTGCATGTCAGTAGAAACAAAGTGTTTGAGACAGGTCAGACTTCACTCAGAAGCTGCGTTGTTGTCTGATCTGTGACGATGTTCCCAATCTTTACGCTGATGCACGTCATCAGACGGATATGAGAAGGCAGCAGTGGGCATCCTTATACACAGAAAAGCTTTAGAATACATTACCATATTTTTGCTAATGTGATCCATAAGAGATCACAGTTGCGATTGCATTAGCGTAAATCTCGCAATCAGGCCAATAGTCTATAAAAGTTTGACTGTGAATTAAATGGACCCCACACATCTTCTGCTAACGAGATTGTCCAGCTAATATTTGTGATTGTGTAAATTCAGTTCACTTAAATTTTGAATCCCTGCAGGACTTTGGTTCCTGATTATATAGTACTGGATATGTTATATCTGTCTGTCAGCCAGCAACTAGAGATTGGATTTTGATGTATTAATACTGCTACATACACAGTATACAAGATAAATGCTTTAATAATTAATGTATAAGTGATATATAAAAAGCAAATTGACTTCAAATTATTTGCTCTTATGTTCTATTATGTCCAGGGGCGTAGAGAGCCCTGCCGTGCCCAAGTGAAGAGAGGGGCATGGTCTAATCGTGGGAGGCAGCGCTGGTGAGGGGGGTGCTGTGAGCCCCTCAGCCCGGCGCAAAGTCAGAGGGGGGTGGGATCAGTCATAGCAATCAGTGTGTCTTTACTGTTCATATATGTCTCTTGTCAGTTCATTTTCGTTTCTCTGGGACACTGCACTTTTAATAAACATAAATTGAATTTTTATCTAACATAACATACTAGTGCCTATACCGAATGTAAATGCCTTTTTTGTTGTGCAACATGTCTAGGCCATTGGCTGGATACCAAATGTATACAGAATATAGTACTACATCGCTGGTCTATATTGTTGATGGTTTGATAAACCAATTATACAGCCACATAAAATACAGCAATGTCTCATTACCATCAAACTATGATGAATAAGCATCCTTGGAAAAGCCTCAGAGGAAATGTACAAAATGTTGTCTCTTACTATATACTAAATTTGAATTTCATGAATGAATTTAATTCACACCCTGCCAAATTATCCTGATTATGGGCCCAATATCTATCTACACAACATGGGTCAATAACATAAACCACCCTTAACTAGGCTGCATCCATCTGCAGCACACTAAGCCAAGTCCTTCATTTTGAAAATCAAAGCCCCATTGATAAACAGGCCCTGGGAGATTCCAACACATGCTTGCCTACCTTTTAATATCTCTTCCTGGGAGAAGCCCGGGTAAGAGAACCAGGACGGTGGCAACAGGGGCGGGGCCTGACGATTTGTGTAATTAAGTTGTGCCCCCTCGCAGTAAAATTGCAGCGATTGGCTAGAATTTACAAAGGGGGCGAGGTCAAATGATGTGATTAATGTAGCATCATGTCATTAAGCCTCTCCCCCTACACAGAAAACCACAATCGCCGCGGAAATTCTCCTCATTCTGCCCACTTCACTAGGAAGTGGGCAGAGTGCGGGAGAAATGCCTACCCTTCCGGGGGGTGCGGGGGGTTACCCGAAAAACTGGGAGCCTCCTGCGAAAACCAGGAGGGTAGGCATGTATGTTCCAACACTGCTATGACATTTGAATCTCTCCACATTTTATTGTCAACTGTAATATTTATTATACTAGGGGGCATATTTATCACAATCCGCATCTCAGATGTGGATGGAATGTGATAACATAGCCAAAATTTGCGATGTGATATTTGAATAAATTGAAAAGATGTATGAAATATCGCATGTATGCAGGGACAGAGCTTGCAACCCTATGCCTGCTCATGCATCGATAAAAGAATTGGACATATCTCAATGTAATGAGTTGATGTCCCTCTGGGGTTATGCACTCCCTCAGCCAAGCATTTTGCATTGTCAGTTCACGACAAAAAATGTTCAGCAACTCTTAACATTTTTTATGGCATTTGCAAAAGCAATCAACACTTTTCAAGCACAAATGCTGTGCAAGTAAATAATTTACACATACAGAAATACAATGCTATTTATCTTTGTTATTACTTATATTTCATATGTGTTAGGAAAAGCACTGGCTACTTGGCCTAACTCACTAATACCCCTTTTCCACCAAAATTCCTGGTCTGTCCCAGAGTTGGAACAGGGTTCCTATCCGGATCAGACCCGGAATTTAGCCGGCACCAACTCGGGATATTCCCGAGTCGGCGCCGCTCACACCACAGTCGGGTCTGCATGGACCCGACTTTTCCGGTGTGAAAGTGGACGCTTGGAGATGACGTCATCTCCAAGCGCCACTGAAGCCGGACCAATCGGCCGGCTTGTGGCGCACTGCAGGTCATCAAGACCTGGAGTGCGCCGTACACACAGCAGGGTTTCACGGGTTATTCTATTTACCTGGGTTGGATTGCTGGGTCACTCGACCCAGCGATCCAACCCTCACCTCTTTTACACCAAGAAGCTGCCCGGGTTAACCCTGCAATAACCCGGGTTTTAGCTCTGGTGTAAAAGGGGTATAACTAACTCTGCAGTGCATGCAGACCAGGACACAAAGAGAATCACATGCTTGTTTTCATGTACAGGTTGAGTCTCCCATATCCAAAATGCTTGGGACCAGGGGTGTTTTGGATATCGGATTATTCCATAGTTTGGAATATTTGCATACTATAATGAAGTATCTTGGGTATGGGACCCAAATTTAAACACAGAATGCATTTATGTGTTATATACACCTTATATGTCACAATTGGTGTCTGTGAGTTACCTGTCTCAGGTGGTGATCGGGTTTCAACGGAGGCCGGCATGACTGGAATCACAGATAATGTAAATAGCTCTATTTACAAGACTTGGGTAGCAGTGAAAACTGCCTTTGATGATAAATGACAGGAACTGGAGGGACCGGACTGGAACCGGCAGGAAGATTTGTTGAATTGAACTGATGAACTTGGAACTTGACTCTGGACTGGAACAACGTGGACTGAACTGATGAACTTGGAACTTGACTCTGGACTGGAACAACGTGGACTGAACTGATGAACTTGGAACTTGACTCTGGACTGGAACAACGTGGACTGAACTGAAGGGAAGTCAGGTAATGCTGAGACGAGGGCTGAACAGGGTAATCTGGAATTACTATGACAAAGGCTAGAACTCAGGTGCAGGCTGGATTGGATAATTGGAAATAACAGGTTTCAGGAAGGAATGGGTAGGTTTGGGAATTTTAGGTTCAGGGAGGGAATAGGTAGGTAACAGGGGCAGGAGTTGATCCACAGCAGGAAGCAAGGCAGGGTAACACGATGCAGGTTTACAGAGTGCCAGGGACCAACCAGGAGTAGGATTAGCAGCAGAGCACAGGCCAGGTATTGCTGTAACAGGACGTCTGGATGCCAGGTATTACTGTAGCAGGTTTTCGGGATGCACCAGAGGTTGCTGTCAGCAGGCTTACTGGATTGCCCGGTTTGGCTGTAACAGGTTTTCTGGAAGCAACGGGGGTTGCTGCCAGCAGATTTACTGGATTGCCAGGTACAGCTGAAACAGGTTTTCTGGATAGCACCAGGGATTGCTGTAGCAGGTTTCAGGGACAGACTTGAATGCATGAACCATACACCACGGGAAGACGAGATGTTCAGGCCCAGAATGCTATCAGGAGAGGATATATATACCATGGGTCTGGCAGCAATTGGTGGATACGGACAGGTGGTCTGGTAGTAGCATTCTGAGTGGTGGAAGGCACAACATGCAGAGGAAGTATTCATCTCTGCAGCTCTGAGAATCAGAACCACACCTGTGATTCCAATCAGGGCTAGCAGTGCTCACAGACAGAGGAGAGGCCAGGTGCAATAATCAGAGCAAATCCTCCAGGCAAATTACACACACAGATCCATGGGGAAGCTGACAGGGGTAAGTCCCAAGACAAAAAGGTGACAACTAGACAGGGTCGTGACAGTACCCCCCTCTTTATGGGTGGACTCTGGACACCAAAACAAAAACTTTCTTCAGACATCTTCCCAATTGTCAATTTCTTGGGATACTTGGAGTGGAAAGTCTACAAAGGAGATAGTTCAAGACCTTCGCCGATTCTTCTTCTTGCTGCGAGAACGTTTTGTGCCAACCAACGGACCAGGAATCTTTGGTAACTCCTGTGGAAATATGTGGCTGGGAAGGACAGGATCAGAATTTTGGGAGGAACAGTAGCAGAAAGGGGACAAGGAGGTGTGTGCACAAGTCATGTTCTGGGTTACAGATTCAAAAGTACTGCTCTCCTGGAATGCCTGGAATTCGGCACGCTGGCCCTTGAAAACTTGACCTTGTTCAGATTTCAGAGGAGTGGAGGACGAATTCTTGGTAGCACAAACAGAGTGCTTGGACAATATTTTGGAACTGAGAACTTCGCTAGAATTTTGGTTTACAGGGTAAGGACCAAATTCTTTGACAACAGCTTCACTGAAAGTCTTTATATTTTGAAGCATTGGATCTTTGGAGTTGTAAATAGGGGCAACCCAGTCCCAAGCTTTACCTTGAAAAGATGAGATAACAAACTCTACAATATTAGTAGACTTGACTCCACATGGCAGGGAAGAATTCATCATACCGAAGAATTGTTTCAATAAAGCATAGTATTGAGTTAAGTCCCCATCAAAATAAATGCATGGTGAAGTATCTGACGAATCCTGTGTGTTCAAGGTTTGTGGAGCACTTTCAGGTGCCTGGCATGAGGAAATTTGAGGATGCTCCGATTGATGAGGAGTCGAAATAACTGAAGCTGACCGATGTTCGGAATTCGGACCAATTGATGGAACTGGAAGGAGTCCTGGGGAGCTAGAGACAGTAGCATCAACAATCAAAGCTGAGAACAGACTACAGAGATTGTCATCTTCTGGAACAATATATGCAGGAGACAGTGAACAGGAACCATAATTAGATTTTGTAGCACAAGACACTTCTCCCTGATAACAGGAACTTGAGACCCCCTCCTGGGGCGTGAGACTTGAGACCCCCTCCTGGGGCGCGAGACTTGAGACCCCTCCTGGGGAGCGAGACTTGAAACCCCCTCCTGGGGTATGAGACTTGAAGCCCCTCCTGGGGCGCGAGACTTGAGACCCCCTCCTGGGGCGCGAGACTTGAAACCCCCTCCTGGGGCGCGAGACTTGAAACCCCCTCCTGGGGTACGAGACTTGAAACCCCTCCTGGGGCTGCTGACTGGAGTCCCCTGCCGGGACGGGCAAAATCCGGGCTGGGACCGGAACGGGCAGAATCTGGGCTGGGACCGGAACGGGCAGAATCCGGGCTGGGACCGGAACGGGCAGAATCCGGGCTGGGACCGGAACGGGCAGAATCCGGGCTGGGACCGGAACGGGCAGAATCCGGGCTGGGACCGGAACGGGCTGCGAGATTTGAAACCCCTTCCTGGGGTATGAGACTTGAGATCCCCTTCTGGGGAATGGGACTTAAAACCCCCTCCTGGGGTACGAGACTTGAGACCCCCTCCTGGGGCCGCTGACTGGCGTCCCCTGCTGGGACAAGTAGAATCCGGGCTGGGGCCGGAACGGGCAGAATCCGGGCTGGAGCCGGAACAGGCACTGAGACGTTGACACTTGGAACCACTGCTGGAGTTGCAAAGGAAACAGTCTTTAATGAAGTGGTCAGAACTCCCACAATAGAGACAGAGCTGTAAATCTTTGCGCCGCTGGCGTTCGGCCACAGAGAGCTTGGGGAGTGGGTAACTACGATGTCTGACAGTACTTGGTTCCGAAGAATCCTTGTTTCTTAGGGATTCCATGGCAGAGGTTTTAGTCGAGACAGAGGCAGCTCTAAGAAATTCAGGAATTATCTGAAAAATTTTGCTGAGTAGAGCCTGAAGCTGTTCCAGCAGTCGATGGAAGGTAGTTAGGGGTTCAGGTAAGGATTGGGTAACTTCTAGCCGGTTATTCAGGATTTGCAAAAGCTGTAGCACTTGATGCTGTACGGCCTCCTGTGAATCCAAACGGGTGACCAGGTTACGGAAAGCATCTAGTCCCTTAATAGGTGCTTGATCCGCCACCATCGTTGGGCCTCAACATTCTGTCACAATTGGTGTCTGTGAGTTACCTGTCTCAGGTGGTGATCGGGTTTCAACGGAGGCCGGCATGACTGGAATCACAGATAATGTAAATAGCTCTATTTACAAGACTTGGGTAGCAGTGAAAACTGCCTTTGATGATAAATGACAGGAACTGGAGGGACCGGACTGGAACCGGCAGGAAGATTTGTTGAATTGAACTGATGAACTGAGAACTTGACTCTGGACTGGAACAATGTGGACTGAACTGATGAACTTGGAACTTGACTCTGGACTGGAACAACGTGGACTGAACTGAAGGGAAGTCAGGTAATGCTGAGACGAGGGCTGAACAGGGTAATCTGGAATTACTATGACAAAGGCTAGAACTCAGGTGCAGGCTGGATTGGATAATTGGAAATAACAGGTTTCAGGAAGGATTGGGTAGGTTTGGGAATTTGCAGGCTGGACAGGATAATTGGAAATAACAGGTTTCAGGAAGGAATGGGTAGGTTTGGGAATTTTAGGTTCAGGGAGGGAATAGGTAGGTAACAGGGGCAGGAGTTGATCCACAGCAGGAAGCAAGGCAGGGTAACACGATGCAGGTTTACAGAGTGCCAGGGACCAACCAGGAGTAGGATTAGCAGCAGAGCACAGGCCAGGTATTGCTGTAACAGGACGTCTGGATGCCAGGTATTACTGTAGCAGGTTTTCGGGATGCACCAGAGGTTGCTGTCAGCAGGCTTACTGGATTGCCAGGTTTGGCTGTAACAGGTTTTCTGGAAGCACCGGGGGTTGCTGCCAGCAGATTTACTGGATTGCAAGGTACAGCTGAAACAGGTTTTCTGGATAGCGCCAGGGATTGCTGTAGCAGGTTTCAGGGACAGACTTGAATGCATGAACCATACACCACGGGAAGACGAGATGTTCAGGCCCAGAATGCTATCAGGAGAGGATATATATACCAGGCAGCAATTGGTGGATACAGACAGGTGGTCTGGTAGTAGCATTCTGAGTGGTGGAAGGCACAACATGCAGAGGAAGTATTCATCTCTGCAGCTCTGAGAATCAGAACCACACCTGTGATTCCAATCAGGGCTAGCAGTGCTCACAGACAGAGGAGAGGCCAGGTGCAATAATCAGAGCAAATCCTCCAGGCAAATTACACACACAGATCCATGGGGAAGCTGACAGGGGTAAGTCCCAAGACAAAAAGGTGACAACTAGACAGGGTCGTGACATTATACACACAGCCTGCAGGTAATTTTATACAATATTTTCAATAATTTTGAGCATAAACATTTTTTTGTGTACATACATGAAATTCATTTATGTTTCATATACACCTTATACACACTGCCTGAAGGTTATTGTATACTGTTTTTTAATGATTTTGTGCTTTAAAAAAAGTTTGTGTACATTGAACCATCAGAAAGCAAAGGTTTCACTTTCTCAGTCATACTAAAAATATTCTGTAATTCAGAATATTCCGTATTTCGGAATATTTGGATATGGGAGACTCAACCTGTAGTAACAACCACTAAATTCCTTTGCGGTTCATGCTGTTCACCTCTTCCACTCCTTTCACCTGTGAATAGCAGTTGACAAATTCCTTGACAATTTTGTCTCCTGGCTTCCCCACTACCTCTCTACTGACCTTTCTCATCTTAGCTGACTTCAATAATTATATCCAAACTGACACCTCTGCTGCTAAACACCTTTCCCTCACATAATGTTTGAGTCTCTCTCAATAGTCCTACTCATCCTCCCATGCAAGTGGTCACTCCCTTGTTCTCGTCTTCATTCACCCCTGCAATATCTGTAACAATACCAATTCCTCATTCACTCTGTCCTTCATTTACTTTCCTTTAACATATCCCTCGCCCTTTCTCCACCTCTCCTTGCCAAGGCTACATCACCAATCGTAACTTTGAGATGACTGACCCTGTTTCCTTCTCCCTGCTCAACTCACTTCTCTCCCCTTTGTCATTCTTTCCTGCCTAGACCAAGACAATCCCCTCAATACCACCTTTACTTCTGCTCTGGACTCTGTTGTTCCATCTATCACTACTCACATTTTCAGATCCATGCCTCAACACTCTGGCATTCCAAATGTACCAGATACCTGCAAAAATGTGTTTTCAAACCGTTGAGTGACCCTGGAGGTAATTGCGCTCCCCTGCGGCCATTCTCCACTTCAAATTGATGTTCTCCTCCTACATTGCTGCCCCATCTCAAAACAGTATTACAAAACACTTATCCCCACTGAATCCTCCAACCCTGGTTGTCTCTTTGTGATCTTCAACTCCCTATCTGCCTCCTCTCCTCTCTCTCCACTATTGACTTTGCCATCCTCTTCACATCCAAAATGTAATTTGTCTGTCAGGATATCACCTACAATCAGGCCCTCCATGCTACAGCCTCTCCTTTTACATCCAGCCTCCTCCCCTCCAGCCTCTCTGCATCTTCTCCCATCATCCTGCCAACTCTGACTTTCTTCTCCCCAGTTTCTGTAGATTAAGTCAGCATCCTATCCCCACCGGCTTCCTTGGCTCCCTTTCTCCTGTAGCCTGTTCTTATGTTGCCCAACTCTTAAACCTTTCTCACTTGTCATGTGCTGTCCCCTCTATTTTCAAGCTTGCCCTTGTCTCTTCCATTTTGATAAAATACACTCTTGACCCTGACACACTAATTATTGCCCCATCGCACTCTTCCCCTTTGCCTCCAAGATTCTTAAGCAGATATTTTACAACTGTCTTATCACCTTTCTTTCCTCTCACTCCCTGCTCAACCCACCTCAGTCTGGCTTTCATCCTCTCCACTCTATAGAAACTGCCTTTATAAAATCAGTAATGACCTTCTTGCTGCCAAATCCATGGGCCAATACTCTCTGCTCATTCCCGTTGATCTCTCCATTGCTTTTGACAGTATGGACCACCCTCTCCTCCTGCAAATCCTATGCTCACTTGGTCTGAGTGAGATATCCTTCCCCTAGCTGTTATTCTATCTCTCTAGCCATACTTCCTTTGTCTCTTCTCATTAATCCAGTTCTCCTCCACTACCAGTTGGTGCCCCCCAAGGTCCTGGTCTTGGTCCTCTTCTATTCTCCATTTATGCTTCCTCTCCTCCTCTGAACTCTGCCCTTCTTTCCTCTCTCCTTATTCATGTCTCTAGCTATCTCTCTGCTATTTCCTCTTGAATGTCCCAATGCTTTCTTAACCTTAACATGTCTAAGACTGAGTTAGAAACATAGAAACAGAGAATTTGACGGCAGATAAGACCCACTTGGCCCATCTAGTCTGCCCTTTCTAACCTCAACCCTGTGTGATCCTCAGTTCTTTGTAAAGATATTCTTATTCTAGATGGAGGCTAATGCGAAAGTAGCTGCGATTTTGTATGCAACGCAGCTGCAATAAAATGCTAATGGTTGCAAAGCTTATCCGAGAATAGGGTTGCCCACTGCTGCTCATCTTCTCATCTGTTTACAAAGTCTCTTACCTGCATAAATATCGGTAACATCTACGCACATCTAGCTGCCATCTTGCACTTGGGACAGGTCTGACCAGCCACAAACACTGCAGCTCTCCTCGCACGCTGAGAGCTCTCATGCTGCAAATGCAATTGCAATGGCTAATTTATGCCAGTCCATGAAACGGCATTGAAATGGTCAGACACGCCTGTGTTCTGACTAACCCCCATTACCACCCCCAAACGCTGATTACCTGTTACTCACCTAGTGAGTGGATCTTCTGTGCAAACATAATCGCAAAGCAATCTCAACGTATGCACATTGCGACTTATAAACATGGCAAACAATCACTCGATCTGCGTAAATATCACTCTCTGAATCAGGCCCTCAGTCCCTTTCCGAGTCATGCAGCTTTCACATTCAACAAGACGCCATTTTCCGAATGGCCGCTGAGCGCCATTTTAGCGAATCTCACACATTATAAGTACATACGGCGATGCTATTTTTTAGCGCTGTGCGATTCCCACGCAATAGAACATGTTAAAAGTCCTCATTATATAAATACATACATTTACTAAAACATATGATATGAACAACCCTGCAAAACACGTACCACGGTGTACTCCACAAATACGTAGTCGCACAATGCTAACTAGCGTCTTTTCTTAATATCCTTACACTTACACTTTGCACACTTGCATAGGAAGGTTCCCTAGCATTAAGGTTAATATCCGAGGTTTTATTCATTATTAATTATGTAATAAAGCGAGTGTATTTAAGATCTCAGGTGTAGTACATGATAAGCAGACCGTGTTTGGTGCCATTCTGAACCACTGTTTATTTGCAGATTTCCGGTTCCATCGGCAAGGAAATCGCAACATGCGTCTGGGAATTATGGATCGTAGAGAGATAGGCATTGAAATCTACTCTGTTCATGTAATGTAATTAGCCAGTTTAGACTTGTTCTTTGGCGGGAAAACGGACACAAAGAAGCTGTTGGAGGCTGAACTATTACAATACAAACTGGGCCTGTGAACTGCATCGTAACAGGAGAACCAGGAAGAAGAACCAATGGGATTATGCCAACTTGTTCTATTGTATTGCATATCTCGGCAAGGGTTTATATACAAGCACCCTGAATCTGCTAGTCAGTCATCTTTTCTTTGCTGTTGACAGAGGTTTCATGGTTGATGCCGGGAATCTGGATTCAGAGCGCATGCGTATGTATTCGACTGTACCTAGTGATTGTATAATCTGTTTGTGCTAATTGTATTTAGATCACAGTGTGTAACTATCTGCCTTTTGATGAACAATATCTTTTTGTGCTTTTATTAGATGTGCGTCCAATATACGCCAATAATGCAGTGGGTTTTAGACAGTTAATTGAGGTCCTGTGTCCCCACTACCAAATCCCATCAAGATTCCACTTCACTAGAAAACAAATTTCCAACCTGTACAGGGACATTAAAAAAACTTAATTAGTGGCCCCCAAAATGCCACTGTCCATTTAACCACAGATATGTGGACAAGCTGAACAGAGCAAATGCAAGATATAAGGTTTAAGTTATACGCTGTGTTCTTCTTTCCAATGGACACAGATCTGAAGAGATACAAAGAGCTGTTGGTAAGCAAATTGTCAGCTCAAGTGGCATGTGTTGCAGTGATGGCTTCTACTTGAGTTTCTCCAGCAAGTTCATCTGCTGAGAAAAAACTAAACTTTCTCAAAAGACCCACTGGTGATGCAGATAAGTCAACACAAAACACAAAAACTTTTTGGATGGATGCGCTGCAGATGATGTAATAGGGAGGAGATTCCTAGATGGTTAAGGTTCCTACCTCTACTTACTCTGGCTTAACAAGGGGTACAGATGACTTGACAATTGTTGTCCATATTTGGGTAGAAATAATTCCACACATAAGAAGTGGATTTTTTTGTCTTGTGCCCAGGCATGACAATGGGCTTTTCCTTATCATGGGCAATAACTGTTTCTTCAACAACATCCTTAATAGCATCAGTTACACAAATATCCTGCTCATCCTGGTGCACTTTCATAGAAGCATCCGCGATTTCTATGTCAGCATGTTCACTTGTGCTTACATCATCATAAGAGGCAGAACCACCAGTCATAAATAAAGGCCAAGGCCTTAGACTTTCCCTGCCACTTCATGCGGTGAAAGTCATATTGCCAATTTTATGTATTTCTGCAGCTAACTTTCCCTTTCATGTTTGTTCTTTGCCACTGTAAAAGATTGGTTCTTTAGATGCCCTGTCTTAAGCCCTGTATGTATCGGTTTTAGTAGAAGATGTAGATGGACTAGTATCGTCATGACTGGTGGCACTGGCAGCAGCTACAGCACTAGTATGTGGTTCCTGCTCTCCTCTCAACTGATCGTTCTCCATTCAACAAACTCGAATGAAGTGGTGTACAGCACACACGCCAATTTGTACCAATTTTAAATATTACACTGCGGTATCAATGACCTACAGTGTCACAAGATTATTTATGAATAAAAATAACACACTGCGATACCACTTACAGTGTCACAAGATTATTTATGAATAAGGAAAGAATAACACACTGCTGCCACTTATAGTGTCACAAGATTTATCTATGAATAAGAAAAGCATAACACACTGTGCTGCCACTTAGTGCCACAAGATTATTTATGAATAAGAATAACACACTGAGATACCACTTATAGGGCTCTATTTATTATCATTATTTTTACTAAAATAAAGTGAAAAAGTGTGTTTTCACACCCTTTTCACATTATTTTAGTATCACCTAAAGTTACTAAAGGGCAATTGGAGTAGAATTCGTAAAATTCTACTCCAATCTCTAATTATCACATATATTTAGTAATCAGATCGCATTTCCCATAATTGTAATGGGAAATGCGATCTGTCTGGTAGTTACTAAAAATAAATTGTGAAAAAATACTGGGGGAAGCCCTGTGATGATAACGCCACCTGGAGGTGGCATTATCCAGCGTCTCCCCCAGTTACCAGACTCCTGCTCCACTGTAACAGGCAGAGCAGAGCCCGGAGGCAGCCCCAGTGATCAGCTGTGTGGTCTAAACAGACCACACGCTGATCACTGCTAAAAAAAAAGTCCAGAAACCGGTGATCGGGGCTCCAGTGATGTCCTCCCGCCAGTCAGCTGGTCTCCCATCCTGCACTGGGACCCGGTGCAGGATGGGAGATCAGCTGACTGGAGCCACGGAGGACATCACCGGAGCCCCGATCACCGGAAGTAAGTGTAATTAAGGGAAGGGGGGTCGCGGGGGGTGGTCGCGATTGTGGGGGGTGTGGCTTAGCAGTGGGGGCGGGGGCAGTCGGCGCATGCATGGGCACTTGTCACAATATTTTTTGCAAAAATACCGTGATAAATATGCAGAGGGGATTCGCAGGGCCAGAGCTTTATCGCAAGCTCTGTCCCTGCAAGGGATTTTTAGTTAATCCCTCTGATATTGGCTGATTTCGCAATGCGAATTCAGTCGGTAATATCACACTACAATCTGCATTCCAAATGCAGATTACAGTAAATAGAGCCCATAGTGTCACAAGATTTTTTATGAATAAGAAAAGAATAACATACTTCGCTACCACTTAGTGTCACAAGATTTTTTTATGAATAAGAAATGAATAACATACTGTGCTGCAACTTACAGTGATGTCATTATGTTTTATATATAACACATGTTATTTAGCACTTTGTTGTGGTCTTGTAGTCGGCGTGTAGACTAATCATTTGTTCACGATTGAGGAAAGAAGTGAAAAGTTGAATATTAGACTGTGCTACCACTTACAGTGTCACAATACTTTTTTATGAGTAAGACTAACACACTGCGCTACGACTTAAAGTGTCACAAATACGTGGACGATAGACTGCTGTCTGGTCGGCTTTGTCACTAAACAATAATAGTGCAGCTAAGTTGCTAACGCACACACACAAAAAATATCTTTTTGTTTTGTGGATTGATATTAATTTAATTTCACTTTTATTTATTTTTTTACACTGGGGAAGAGCACCCCTGAATAAGGCAGGAGCCCTTGATGAACAACACAGACAGCACCCCATCTTTATGGACAACAAAGCACCCTGCCGAGTGCGGACAGACCACCTGCAGAGTCACAAATACGTGGACGATAAACTGCGGCAGTGACCCCAAACAATAATAGCGCAGCTAAGTTACTAACGCACACACACAAATAAAAAAATAAAGAAAGTACTGGACAACACAGCACCCCTTTATGGACTGCACCCCTAGCCTGATGGACAGGACAACAACACAGCGGCAACCACAGTTAATTGACAGGACAAGTGACACAGCAGCTGCAGCATCCACTGATGGAAGCCCCCCTTTATATACTGTAGCCTAAGCCGCTTTATGGACAACACAGCAGCAGCCTTCAGCCCAAGACTGGACACACACACTGAGTGACTGACAGTGACTGACTATATGTCTGCTAGTATCTCTCTCCACATCCGGAGTGAAAATGGTGCAGATCACGGGGACCTTTATATAGTCCAAAACCTGCAATAATCTGACAGCTGGAGGATGATGAGTTTTGCCTCGTTTTCGGATCCGAGTCAGGCGGGAAAACTCGAGCTGGACTCGTATCTCGCCTCTGAACACCAAGGACCTCATTCAGAGGCACTCGCAAAATGCGAGTGCGGCTCTGAATGAGGGCGGACGCATCCTTTTTCTGACCCGGTCTCCTGGCCGCTCGCTAGGTTGTGGGTGACCATCCACAGCTTTAGCGAGCAGCCAGGTTGATGGTCGCGATGGTCGCGAGTCACAACCATCGCGACCATCAGGGCTTGCGATGAGACCCTTGTGGTAGGGTCTCGTCTGCCGCAAGCCCCAGTGAGCTTTCGGCTCTATTAGAGCCGGAACCTCACCACTGACATCACTCGTGATGTCAGTGGGGCCGCCCCCAAACGGCAGGTGTTCCGTCGGGAACGTCTCCGTTTGGCAAGCCATCCGCCCCGCCTACAAAACAGTGCGAGCTGTCGATCACCATTGACAGCCGCCCCTTTTGTAGTAAGCCCTGGAGTGAGAGAATTTCTTTCTCGCTTCTGGGCTTGCGCACGCGCAGTGCGGCTTCTACATCGACCCGCTTGCGAGCGAGAGGGTCTGAATGAGACTCCAAGTTCGTGTGGGTCCGATTCTCGGAGAACCAGACCCACTCATCTGTAATAAATATATATATAATATATATATATTAGAGATGAGCGGTTCGGATTCTGTGGAATCCGAACCGCTCCGAACATTGGGGATCCGAGTCCACCCGAACCCTGTTCGGGTGTTCACCGCCTGACTCGGATCCCCGTTCGGGGCCGAACGGCGGCCGCCTGATGTCGGATTCTCACTAGAGAATCCGACATCAGGGCTCCTATTGTGTAGGGCAGAGCGCTGTGATAGCGCTCTGCCCTACACAGACACAAACACACAGCCGCCAGCGGCAGCTGTGTGTTTGTCACAGCAGCCAATAGAGTCACACAGACTCTCATTGGCTGCTGTACGGAGGGAGCCGGCTGGAGCTCACACATGAGCTCCATCTTCCGACTCCCTCCGCAGCGTGTGACAGCAGAGCGGACGGCGCGGGAGCGGGGAATCAGGTAAGTTTTTTTTTTGTTTTTTTTTTACTTGTCAAAGGTCCGGGGGCGCTACTGGGGGGGTCTGCTACTGGGGGGGCCTGCTACTGGGGGGGCTATACTACTGGGGGGGGTCTGCTACTGGGGGGGCTATACTACTGGGGGGGTCTGCTACTGGGGGTCCATACTATTGAGGGGCCTGCTACTGGGGGGGCTATACTACTGGGGGGGGTCTGCTACTGGGGGGGGTCTGCTACTGGGCGTCCATACTACTGAGGGGCCTGCTACTGGGGGGGCTATACTACTGGGGGGGTTTGCTACTGGGGGGGTCTGCTACTGGGGGGGCCATACTACTGAGGGGCCTGCTACTGGGGGGGCCATACTACTGGGGGGGGCTTACTACTGGGGGGGGCATACTACTGGGGGGGCTTACTACTACTGGGGGGGCCATACTACAGGGGGGGCCATACTACAGGGGGGCTACTACTGGGGCAGCCTACTACTGAGGGGGGCCTGCTACTGGGGGCAGCCTACTACTGGGGGGGGCATACTACTGGGGGGGCCATACTACTGGGGGGCCATACTACTGGGGAGCCATACTACTGGGGGGGCTGCTAATGGGGGGCATACTACTGGGGGGGCCTGCTAAAGGGGGGCATACTACTGGGGGGCATTCTACTGGGGGCACTGCATAGGGGACCCTACTACTAAGGGGACTGCATAGGGGGCACCACTGCTGGGGGCATTGTGTAAAGAACACCGCTACTGTGGGCATTGTGTAAAAGGGGCACTACTGTGGGCATTGTGTAAAAGGGTCACTACTGTGGGCATTGTGTAAAAGGGGCACTACTGTGTGTCGTAACATAAATAAGAGACACTACTTTATGGTGTAATGTGAATCAGGCCCTACGTGCGGTGTAATGTGAATAAGATTGTGCACTGTGACTCCTTGGGCCGTAGCCCACTATGTAAACAAGTACTGTGACTCTGCTGGCCGTACCGCACTGGGTGGGTGCACTACTTTTCATTTCTGCCACTGCTGTGTGGCAATGTGTCATAGATGTACTTTGTACTGTGGTGTCTGTGTCGTTGTGCCGCTGCTCTGTCGCTTAGGAACCAGTCAGCTTACTGCAACCTTTGGCCAATAATGTTGAAAACAATATTATGAGCTGTGATATGGTCTAAATTGACTGGAAATTAATGTTATTGAGGTTAATAATACTCTAGGAAGAAAAAAAAGACCAATTTATGTGATTTTAGCTTTTTTTGTCAATTTTTGTAAAAAAATCCAAATCCAAATCCAAATCCAAAGCCAGTCACCGCAGTTTGGCAAATCCAAATCCAAATCCAAAGCCGGACGACGAATTAGAACCAAATCCAAATCCGGCAAAAATGGTCCGGCGCACATCCCTAATATATATATATTACATACACATGTCACACATACCTTACACACACACACACCTACTGTATGTCACACATATATTACACACACACTTACCTTGCAGCAGCTGCGGGTTCTAGACCTGATAAGGATGGGACCTGGCAGGCTGGCACCATGTCATTAGGCCCCTCCCATTAGTGACAAAATGCCACGATAAGCGGGTCAGTCGGGAGGGGACAGAGCCAAACGATGTGATTCTATTGGAAACATGTTATATTGGCTCCGCCTTCTCCTGATTCACCCGCGAATCGTGGCATTTTGCAGCAATGGGTTGGGGCTTAAGAAGATGGTGCCTGCTCTCCAGTCTGTCAGGGGGGTTTCTGGGTACTCAGAAACCCCCCTGCGTGTGCTAGTGGAAGACCGGTGCAGATCCTGCACATCGGAGTAGTACGCAAACCATCAGGTTTGTTTACTACTCTGAATCAGGCCCACTGTCTGTATTAGTCTGCATTTATATTTCTTGTTGCCAGTTTCATCCCCTTTTATGGCACTACAGAACCATACCTCCCAACATGACCCTCTCCAGGAGGGATACAATGCTCTGGTCCTGGACTTCCTTGGTGTGAGGTTCCGGTTTTGTTGTGGACCCGGGGTGGTGATAGGAGCAGACACAGAAGCAGATTTAAATTAAAATGTGGAACTTTTAATGAGTGATTTAGTGGACATGAATATGGCAAAAGTAAATGTCCAGGCAAAGCACTGAAGTGAACAAAAATGGCAGCTGCTCAATCAATCTAGCAGTACTAATCAGGTGCATGAAAGGGAGGGGTCATACCAAGTAGAAAAAGGAGGGGGATTTAACCCCCTATTGTACCTCAGCACACTGAATAATACCTGCAACAATATATGAAGACTATATGGTCATAGAAATTCAGAGATATTAGTTGCATGCATTTGCAAATACATGGGAGGCTGCTGGGCAACGTCACGGCTTCTCTGTTACCAGCAGTCCCTAACACTAAGAGGTTCACATCCGGGGCGCAGTGCACCCCAAAAAACATCCAGCCCAGGACCCCCCCAGGGCATCACACGAAAATAGAAAAAGAGTGACAGTGCAGTGTAAAGTATAGCTGTGTGTGAGTAATCATTAAGTCTGGAATGAGAGATGCATTTATGTATGTGCCTTTATCATGAGGCCTTACATTTGACAAAATTATATATGTGCCTTTATCATGAGGCCTTATAATTGGTATATTTTACATTTGGGGTGAGCGTTTGGGCGTAGGGCCCCCGGGACTGGTCTGGCTGGGCCTCCTCAGGGCATCACCACTTAATACACATAGTTGCTTTTCACATCACCTTTTATGTTTGTTTATTATTCATGTATTTTTTCACATATATTTTAACCTCTCATTCCAGACTTAATGATTACTCACACACAGCTATACTTTACACTGCACTGTCACTCTTTTTCTATTTTCGTGTGATGCCCTGGGGGGGTCCTGGGCTGGACGTTTTTTGGGGTGCACTGCGCCCCGGATGTGAACCTCTTAGTGTTAGGGACTGCTGGTAACAGAGAAGCCGCGACGTGGCCCAGCAGCCTCCCATGTATTTGCAAATGCATGCAACTAATATCTCTGAATTTCTATGACCATATAGTCTTCATATATTGTTGCAGGTATTATTCAGTGTGCTGAGGTACAATAGGGGGTTAAATCCCCCTCCTTTTTCTACTTGGTATGACCCCTCCCTTTCATGCACCTGATTAGTACTGCTAGATTGATTGAGCAGCTGCCATTTTTGTTTGTTTGTTATGAGTTGCATGAAGGAGCCAGCATTAGTAGGGCATGCTGGTTCTAGTAGTGCTAGTTGGAGTTCCCAGGGCTGACTCCCAGGTAAGCTGGCTCTCAATTTGGATGCATTTATGTATGTGCCTTTATCATGAGGCCTTACATTTGACAAAATTATATATGTGCCTTTATCATGAGGCCTTATAATTGGTATATTTTACATTTGGGGTGAGCGTTTGGGCGTAGGGCCCCCGGGACTGGTCTGGCTGGGCCTCCTCAGGGCATCACCACTTAATACACATAGTTGCTTTTCACATCACCTTTTATGTTTGTTTATTATTCATGTATTTTTTCACATATATTTTAACCTCTCATTCCAGACTTAATGATTACTCACACACAGCTATACTTTACACTGCACTGTCACTCTTTTTCTATTTTCGTGTGATGCCCTGGGGGGGTCCTGGGCTGGACGTTTTTTGGGGTGCACTGCGCCCCGGATGTGAACCTCTTAGTGTTAGGGACTGCTGGTAACAGAGAAGCCGTGACGTGGCCCAGCAGCCTCCCATGTATTTGCAAATGCATGCAACTAATATCTCTGAATTTCTATGACCATATAGTCTTCATATATTGTTGCAGGTATTATTCAGTGTGCTGAGGTACAATAGGGGGTTAAATCCCCCTCCTTTTTAAAGCACTGAAGTGCACTTGGGAACTGTAATGAAGCAAATGGGAGAATGTCCAGATAGTGACAGGCAGGGAGCAGTCCAGTATGCAGGTATTTTTGATCTGAAATGATATGCAGGCAGAGGAGAAGTAGTCCAGCAGAGTGTAAGTGGAGGCAGGGTGCAGGGTGACAGCAGACTCAGGTACTCAGGCAGGGGGAAGGTAAATGGACGGTGCAGGTAAGTCCAGCAGTCGGAGCAGGTAAGGTAAGCAGGCAGGTAGCGTTTCCAAGGAGGCAGGTAACGTGCACAGGAACTCTTTCTCAGCTGTCGCTGATAAACACGTTGCACTGGCAATGAAGGAAGGCTTTGGACCTCCCTAAATACCAAGTGCCGTACCGTGACTGGCCAGAGAGAGCACATGACCCACCAGGATTGGACAACTGAATCACATGGCTAGGGCAAGATGGTGGTGCCCATGCCGGGCGGAACGGAAACACCGCCAGGCTTCACCAGCCCAGAGTGACAATGTGCCCATGCGCAACCAATGCCCCTCCTGGAGAGGGTCATGTTGGGAGGTATGCAGAACCCTTGTGGCACCATATATGTAAAAGATAATAATTCAGTGGTAACATTTATGAAAAGCAGTGCTAAGAAAACATAATGTAACCCGTAATATATCCACTCTGTGATTATTCTAGCAGTGTTTAACTGCCTAGTCCTCCGCGGGACCCGGGGGATCGCCCTTCCTGAGCAGCGTCATTTTATCCTTTGTTGCAGTTATAATTATTTATCTACAGTGCAGGATACAGAGCCAGCTTGCCGACACCACCAGCTGCATTAATGGAGAGCATGCCCTTTCAGATTGCCTGCTGTAGTTTGGAATTAGGCCCAGACTGGCAATCTGGCAACTCTGGTATATGCCAAAAATGATGGTGTGCTTTAGATTATTACTGGTGTGCTGGTCTGGGCTTTTTATTAAGACAGGCTCTGCAGATTCTGAGGGTAATATTTCTGAAAGGGCGAAAAGCCTTATTGCTGGTGAAAATGAGATGCCTTTGCACCTGGAAGCATAAGTAAGAAGTGTTAAACAAGTGCCGCATGACACCTGATATTCTACTATTGCACCATGTCATGATGGACAAAAAGCATTTTAAAAAGGTTTAATTTATTTTTTTAAGATTGTTTTTTTCTTTTATCCAGAACTGTTTTAAAATGTTTTTATTTTTTTTTAATAATTATTTTTTTATTATATATTTTGTTATTATTTCTTTCTTTTTTTATTGGTGAAACTATAGTCCAAATAGGTCCATTTCACTGTGTATACATGGGTCGGAAGCTATGTCATATATGCGCACAATTGGAAAGAATGGCCTGTAATAATTTAACTCTTGCTGCTCTGGGCCAGTATCTACGTGGTAGCTGAATATCACACAGCTGCCTCTGTGTCTCTGTGATATATGATTATCATACTTATAGTCGTGATTGGAACATCTTGATAAATGTGCCCCTGAATGTGACCCCCTTGTGTGCTCATGAAGGAGTAGATCTGGTATTTGTCCAGCTCTAGAAAACCCTATGTTTATCCCATTTAATACCAGAACCATTTCAGTGGTTTTACACAGTGGGGCTGATTCAGAGATGTACATTAATGTGAGGTTATCGCACATTTCCCATGTTTTAAGATCTGCACATGCGCAGGAGCCGCAATGTGCATGTTCTGGTCTGGATCTGCGATGTCGCTCGCGGGGCCTCAAAAGCCACAGCGTGATTGACGTGTTGCTGGTGTTTGGGGTCGGAAATAGGCAGCATTCCAAAAAATTGCAGCCCCGTTTTCTGGACGTGCGTCCAAAGATGTAGCTTCACTGGCTCTGATATCGTGATTTCACAAGACATTCTAAGTAACTTGAGATGTCCGTTGGCCACAAGGTAGATCTGATGCTGCGTCTTTTTACATAAGACGGCTCCTGCGGCTTTTGCATAACATCTATCTCTGAATCAGCCCCAATGTGAGGATTTGAGAACTTTTGTACAGATTGCAGGATCAGGAAACAAATTAAACAGTCCGTGGCCCTATCCATGGGCCCACAGCTGGGATCCTCAAACTGGGACGTGCGGGAGCATGATTAGCTTAGAAGGATGTATAGAAATGTATTATTGTATCACATAGCTAAGAGCAGGGGGTGCAGAGACTCGCTTTAGACATACAAGAAGTATCAGAGCTGTGGCCCATTCACATACGGTTCTGTGAAAGGTTTCAGCTGCATGATCCAGGCAGCAGCGAATACTTACCACAGTTAATAACAACAATCAGCAGTTATGTATCTCTTTAATGGCCGATATTTATGCATCACTGATATTGGGGAGTAGATTTACTAAAGTGAGCATTTTTAGAAGTGGAGATGTTGCCCATAGCAACTAATCAGATTCTAGCTATTATTTTCTAGAAGCTGCTAGTTAAATTTTAAGTAGAATCTGATTGGTTGCTATTTCTAAAAATTCTCACTTTAGTAAATATACCCCTGGGTTGGGTGCGTGATCCCTGCGATTGGGATGCCGGCAGTCAGATTACAAACAGCGGCATCCTGACAGTCAGAATCCTGACCCAACTAGGTAAGTACCCTAACCCTCCCTCTAACCCTAACCCACCTTTCCTGTAGCCTACCCCCCCACAGCCTAACCCTAATCCTACTCCCCCGCAGCTTAACCCTAACCCTCCACCTCACGCAGCCTACCCCTAGTGCCTAACCCTAACCCTTAACTCTAATACTTACCGTCGGGATGCTGGCAGTCGGAATATTGATGCCTGGATTCTGACTGCTGTCAGGATCCAGCGCCGGTATTTTGATTGTCAGCATCACCGAACGTCGGGATGTCGACTGCTTCCCATGATACTATAGTATACAGTATATCATGCTAATGATTATTGAGAAACACCATTATCTGAAAAGCGGGAATTGATATGACGTACTGAGAGAAAGGCAATCTTACAAATGGACTCAATAAAAAGGCATCTGAAAAATGTGAAGGGGTTGTAATGGTATTATGGGATGTTCTTGTGTAGGTAATGATCAGAGATGGTGCGTAGACAGAATTGTGGGCCACGCTGACTTGTGCCCATGCATAAATATGCCTTTTTTCAGGTGCATCGTTTAGACCTAGCATAGTGCGCGTGCAAGTTTGCACTAATGATGATGATGACTATGAAACCAATTGTACGGACAAGGGCAGTCCGGACGCAGAGATGCATAAACCTCTACATATGGGTGAATATACTTATTTATTTCCATGCATGCAATGCATGTAATGGTGCATACACACGGTCAGATTTTCCTTCAGATCTGTACAATAACAATTTTAAAAATTGTTCAATCATTCATATCTGAAGGAAAATCTGACATATCTGACATATTTGTCAGATGAACGATGAACGATGAACGATGCGCATTCCCGCTTGTCAGATAACGATATCTGACACCTGATGCGTTTGCAGTCAGATTTGGTCAATATTCATTCATCTTAATACAGTCACAAATCGTTCGTAGTTCGTAGCTCATGAAATCGTTGGTAAAATCGTTCAAATCGTTCGTAGTTCATCGTTCGTAGTTCATCGTTCGTAGTTCATCGTTCGTCTGACAGATTTGACCGTGTGTATGTACCATAACTCTGCATTAGGCCCTTTGTCCACAGTAAACAGGACTGATGCATTTTTATGAAGT
Organism: Taudactylus pleione; assembly: GCA_031769625.1. Taxonomy (NCBI): domain Eukaryota; kingdom Metazoa; phylum Chordata; class Amphibia; order Anura; family Myobatrachidae; genus Taudactylus; species Taudactylus pleione. Next base: position 32,988,548 of record JAUIMM010000015.1, on the reverse strand, counting down.
ACAGATGGTAATGTACAAATTGTATTTGCAAGATACAATCAGCTATAGCATCTGATACTTTACTGTGATCCAGAAATTAGCAGGCTGCAAAAACGTCAACCACAGTATGTTGTCTGTTTGGAAGTACTGTAAGTGCAAATGGTTGCCAATCAAGAATCACTGTGAAGCACATTGCCAACTGTTGGAGAGTGTGAGTCTACATTAGTGGATGCATATTAAGGGGCTTTTGCTAAATATGATACATATATACAGTAAATGTGTACAATTAAAAGATATCATTTCAATTTGGAATATATTTTATTATTACTGATTTAAAGGCACATTCCTATTCTTGCAAATCATTCCTATAGGCATTGAGTTCTGGTAAATTCCCTTCTTCCTCTTTTAATCACTTTCAGATCATTCTAATTTAGGTCAGTTTATATACATTTGGTAAAATGGAAGAACCCATTCTCTGAATTACAGAAACTAATAAACATGTACGATACAGTAAAATTCATAAATTATACATCCTGTTTCTGCACCAGTAGAAAGCCCCACATCTAAGTATGTACACTTGTTAAAAGAAACACAATGAAAGAGTTTGTTTTTTAGATATTTTTTTGAATAGTATTGTGTTTGGTTTGCACTTGTAATACAATAATTGTATAGTCTCCAAGGGGTATATTTACTAAAGTGCGGGTTTACAGAAGTGGCGATGTTGTCCATAGCAACCAATCAAATTCTAGCTATTATCTTCATCTAGAAGGTGCTAGATAAATGATAAGTAGAATCTGATTGGTTGCTATGAGCAACATCTCAACTTCTATAAACAAGCACTTGTCCATCTAAATACTAAGGGTCAAATTCAATTAGCTGAAAAAAAGCGAAAATTTAATGCCGGAGAAGTTTTCACACTATTCGCGTGTTTTGGTGCGATATTGTAGCGTCTTTTGTCTATGCGCGCTCCTGTTTTTTGCACTATTCTATTACAAAAGATGCGAAAACGCATTAGTGCGAAAAACTGCGCATGGTGAAACCAGTGGAAAGTACAGCACATTTTGGGGAAATCAGCCTGTACCCCATAGAAAGCCTAACTAACATTGGAAATCAATATAGAAGTGTATTAGTGGACCTAATAAAAGTATTTTGGGTTTTTAAATTGTGGATGTTATATGCATATTGCATAAGTGTGGAAAAATTATGAAAACAATAATTTTGGGAGAAATTGATTGCTGCAGTTAAATTGGAGGTACATTGAAATGAGTGCAAGTATATTTTTGTGTCTTAAAAGTGCACTTTTAAAAATTGTTAAAAAATACACCTGGTGCAGCCACCTGCAATGTTTATAACACCTGTCCCATCCAAACAGACCCCCAAAATACCTCACCCAGCACTTTAAACACATTTTCAAACACTTTTTACATTTTGACCCCAAAAATAACATATCATTATTAGGGGGAATTAAGTTAAATATTTCTTTCCCCTAATTAGTCATTAGGAGAGGGGTAGTGTGGTGGGGGGAGGTCATAAGGGTTCTGAACCAAGTCCCCACATTTTTAATCCAAAATAGGGATTTTGCACATTTATTCACCTACTCTTAGACGGTGAAAACAGACCGCCATTTTTTCTCTATGGAGTATTCACACATGCAAAAACTTCAGCAATAGGATTGCACGATACGCAGTTTTGTGCAAAAAGTTCTCACCTGCAAACACTTATCGCCAAAGCATGGCTTTTCGCAGCTAATTAAATCTGGCCCTAAATATGATAATAATCTATTTCTACAAGCGGATGTGTTCACTAAAATTTAAAAAGTTTTTCATTAATCACAAATGGGCCTTTTAATTATTTAATCCTTTTTAAAAAAAAAAAAAAACAACTCAGTGCAAGAACAAACATTTAAACATGGTGAAAAACAACAACACATGGATATATGTCTAGATGCATTTCCAGTAATGCCAGAGTCTGCCTGAGGCTGATAGCCTGTCTCAGTTTACCTCTATTATCACCTTAAGATGAATATTTGAGTATGGATGGACGACTGTTACATTCCAAAGAGTCATTAGCAGCGCATGGTTCTGCTGGATGATTAGGACAAAGTTCACATGAATTATTAAGTGATATTGACTGGCCATTTCATTGTTTCTGTATCGTGTTCATTTACTTCAGATACATTGATTCAGCCACATCTGATGAAAATATAATAATGTACAAGGCCTAAATCTTATTAACATAAGCGTTGAACATAGGGAAGCGGCTTCTTAGAGTAAAGACCGGAGACAATGTGGTTTTCAAGTGACCATCTGTGTCCCTTGTATTTATCACTGACTATAGACTTAGGATCAGCTTTGTCATTGGAGGAAACAATAAATATGATGTACTGTAAGGCCCCAATTCAAAATGAAGATAAATAAACAATAGTAAAAGACAAAACAGTCCTAATTCAAAGCTGAGGTAATAAACCAAAGTAACTGATAAGGTAGAGGTAGATTCCAAAGAAGGTAGTTTAAGGATTAAGCAGAAGAATAGTCAGGAATGTAGCCAGGGGGTGAGAGCCAGAGGAATTTACATTACATACACAAGTAATCTAATTGGTGTCTGCTATGCTGCTTTACAGAACAAGATCTTCCGAAACTGGTAATGTGACCTGCTGCCACCATCTTTATTTGAAGTGGTCTCACCATTTTCTGACCTGTGCAAAAACATTGCCTGTGTGCAGATTTGCAAACATTGTGTAGCTGTATTGTGATGCCTGCAGCACGCAGGATACTTGTGAAAGCAATGTTGCAGGAAACAAGATGAGACAGGAATAAAAAGGATCCTGATAATTACAAATGAGCATTGGTCACTAAAAGTTTGATGCTAGAGGCGGTGGAGACTCACAAATAGTTCTGATTATGCACGGTACATAGATCAGGTTTTTTGCAGTTTATCATTAAATAAAATTAACATGGGAATGATAAAAAACATTTGATGTGGCATAATATGAGGTGGAAATATATTATATATAATTAGTCATACTGCTGCTGACTGAGCTCTAGTCTCTAAACACTGCAGTGCACTTCCTGGTCACATTATACATCCTAGGTGTCTATAAGTGCTCAAGGCATGCCCTACAACCTCAGAGGCATGCCTCTATTACTGTAGCTCTCTTTCTGTGCAGCTTACTGAGCGTGGTGTGGCTCTGCCCTCAGCTCTGCAAGCAGTGTCTGACTATACAGAAGCGAGGCTGAGCTGCTGCTGCCTCATCTCCCTGCAGTCCCAGGAAGCTGCTCAAAGCTGGTGAGTATTAACTATAAAAATTATTACAATAAACAAAGAAGATGTTTATAAGTTATAAATATCTTCTTGTATTATTCTAATGATTTTTATATCAATTCTCAGCAGTATGACTCTACCTCCCCTGCCTGCATGTCCCTGTATATTACCTGGGAATGGGTTACATTGAGTAGAATGATTGACAAGGAATGTCAGACTGCACGGCTAATGTTTGCAGCACTACTGAGATTGTGGCAGAAGTTGGAAATAGAAGTCAGGAGCATACTTACTAAACTTTCCAATGCCCCTGATAGTTGGCAGTTCTGGATGCTGGATTTAAAATGGCAATAATAATATATGCAAATGGCCTTCACTTAGTAAATATACCACTCAGTGGTGCTTATTCTGAGTTGGATGCAGTCTTGTCCGTGTCTGTGTCTTTTGGCGATCGGCCATCTGTGACTTTATGCAAATGGTGCCCCAAAGCCCTTTCCTGGTGTACATTCATGCGTTTGACCAAGCATGGACTGAGACAACTACTGTCAGAGTCTGTAGACGCTGAAATACATGATTTGTGTGTCCTTAGACACACCATTGAAACTTACACCAGCCCTAAGGCAATCTCAACTCCAACTGGACACATGCGCAGTGCAACATAGGCACATGAACAGAAGGAAAAACTGCTGCGTGCGACTCAGGCCCAGTGTCTGATATCTTAGGTGTTGCAGGTATGTGATTACACAATACCACAGCTAACCAAGAACAGCTGATATCTCAGTGTACAGATTACCAGGCCTGTGAAGAAGCCAGGGCCAGCTACCATGGACGAGGAATGCTCATTCTTGACTCACTTTGCTATAGAAGTTCTAGTAAAACTTTTATGGAGTTCGTGATCATACTCCATGTTTCGCCATGTTCCCTTCTTGCACCCAGGCCTTCGTTATGTCTTGGCTGTACTGTTCCAGGTCTGTGGCGAATTTTAGCACTAACTGGATTACCCTGGATAAGATTAATGTGCAGCCTGGTGCTTGATGCATAACTATGCAAACTGAAAGAATTTTCCAAGATACCCATCACAACTTTGTCTTTCAGTGCTACAATTAAAAAATAATGAACACTGTTTTCTATAGAGGTGTGTTTGACGTCACAGACACTGTCACACCCATCACATTCTGATGATCTGCTCTGGCTATAGGTTATGGTACCCTTCAAAACTGGGGACATCTGAATGTGCTGAAGACTGCTAAGAACAAGGTGGATTATGAACATTTCATAAATTTACCATATATTTTATACCACAGATGAGCTTGGATACACCTTAGGTCCATTGTACTGTTTACATCAGTCAATCCTGATACTAGTGTCGAGTGTAAAATGCAGACTCCACCTACTGGTGGCTAGTGTATAAATAAGAAAACAGAGCACAGTCCCAGTTGTGGCTAGTGTAGAAAGCATGGTAATCCATTCAACCTGAACTTCTCTCCCTTTCTTCCTCATTAGGCTTCTCTCAATGGATCGCCCCCACAACCCACATCAGTGGCCACTCCCGATACCTGGTCTTGGCCCAACTTTGTACAGTGTAGAACAATCATTTCCCTTTCTTTCACCACCATCTCCTTTCCTTCAACATCTCCTTCCACCTTCATCCTCAACTAAGGATCCCCTTACCAGATGAAAGCTCAATTCCCTAGACCTGTTTCTCATCCTCTTTAGACTATGTTCTCCCATCCATTACCTCCCACTACTGCCCTGACAAGGATATGTCTCTCTGTATGACTATGCCCTAGACTCTGCTGCCCCCTTCCATCAATATCAGTCTCTTCCAGAACCTTGGCACTCAACTGTAACCCACTTTCTCCCAAATCAAGTTCTGTTAAGCACCTTCAAAGGAAATCAAAATCTATGATGGACTTTTTCCACTTCAAATTAATTCTCTCTTCTTTCTTCTCTGTCCTCCAACTCACACCACCTCTTTGTCAACTAGAATTCCCTACTATCATTCCCTCCTCCCTTACTGCATTTGACTTTTCCACCCACTTTTCCTCCGAAAATTGAGTCTATCAACCACAACATCTCCTCCTTTCAGACTCCTTTCACACATCAAGCTCTCCTTTCAGGACTTCCAACCCTGTCTTCCTTATACCTTGTTTTAGGTATCAAAATCCCTGTTATCTTCTCCTCCTCTCCACTTGCCTCCTTGACCCTATTCCTTCTCACCTTCTCTGGTTTTTATCTTCTGATGCCTGCTCCTACATTGCCCACTTGCTTAACATATCCCTCACCTCTGGTACCTTCCCTTCATTCTTCACAAAGGCCTTGGTCCATTCTTAAAACAAACAGAGAAACAAGTAACATCTATTGGTGGTGCACTATAGTGATCTAAATGATCATAGTTCTGTTCTGTAGTTCAGGTTCGATGTCCTTTCCGATCAGTGTTTCATCCAACTATTATTTATGATGTCCATTATGTATTGGGTCATCATAGTTACACATATGTAACAGCATTAAATATGTTCATATATATTTATGATTTGCTTTTCACATACAAAATCTTATTATTAAAATATTATTTAATCACTTAGATTACACAAGACAGATAGTTTCCTTAGATTGTCAGATAGTATCAATATATTTGAAGCAAATTTCAAGTAATAGTTATATAAATCATTGTGGGTGATGCCTGACTGTTGACAGCACAATATTATAACAATGTAGTATTCTGCAATGAGCAGTTTTAGAAAAGAATAATTATATAATAACTGCATATATTGATAACCATGGAATTTGCAGTTCAACGGCAACACACATACGTACATTCCTGTATGGGTGATCTTAGTGAGATTTAGAAACTTTTCTTTGTCTTGACTAATGTCAGAAGTAAGTTTGTTAGGGCAATTCAATTGTTTTTAATGTTGCGGTAATTAATGGGTGCTCAATGTTGCAATTAATTGTTTTGGGTGCCCATTAATTATCGTGCTCTTTGCAGATAATTAGACCAGGTTTAGCCAAATAAAATGGCTAAACCCATCGGCAGTTTAGGGCACCTAAAACCAGGATTTATCGCACATGTCTGCCCACTTCCTCAGGAGGGGCAAGCAGATATGCCGCTGCCGACTGTTCACACCCTAACATAGTAACAACTGAATTGCTTGGTTGGGCACCCGGCACTATCAGCCACCGGTGAAAACAATTGAATTGCCCTCTGAGGTTGAAGTGCAGGCCCCAGTCCAGGTAACTAAAGTAAGGTGTAAATACAGTTCTGCATTATTCTCTTTCCGCATTTGAATGAAGGAAATCTGTCACTGGCAATATCAGAGAAAAAGTTCACTTAGCTCCACCTGCAGTGAACTTCCATTAGTTGACAAACTTCACTGCTGTCATGGCCCTTCCATTGGACCCCTGAAACGGAAACCCTACAGCACTAATGCTTAGGGATCATCCCAAACCCAACTAGCCACTAAGGTAAGTACTTTTAAGCATTTTAAAATACATGGATCTACTATTTTAAATCAGCTAATACCTCTTTTCTACCAAAAACCCGGTTCCGACATGGGGTTTTGGACATGGTTCCAACCCAGGTCAGATCCCATTCACACTGCACCTTCGATGTGGGTTACTCTCAGGTTAGCCCTGTTCACACTGAACCCAGGTCTGCCCTGCTAAACTTGTGAGGTCATAGAAAGGGGGAGGTGACTGCTCCACAACCACCAATCAGCTCATTTTAGGCATGACCCTGGTCGGATAACCCGGGTCACACCGTTTACACTGCACCATTACCTGGGTCCAACCCTGGTAGCTACCTGGGTTGTATTGCTGGGTCACTTGACCCGGGTTATTTTTCAGGGACCCTTTTACACTGATCTGCGACATGGGTAGAGTCAGCACCAGGTTTTTGCTCTGGAGTAAAAGGGGTATAACTTACATTTTATGCATTAATACATTTTAGCATTGCAGCAATGCAGTTATACATTAAAATTTTCCACAGCATGTTGTAGAAGAGGGCCTCAGTTGTGTGATCAGATTTACTTATGTGCAATGAACTTTCAAAATTATTATTATTATTATTATTAGTGCTATTTGTTAGCAGGAACAAGCAGGAACTCAGGGCCTGATTCAGAGCCGAACGCTCTGACCAGAGTGCTCGCTCTGAATCAGGGCCGGGCTACCTAAAATTGGAGCGGCCCCTTGGACGCTCGCATAGCTGTGGGTTACCACCCACAGCTTATGCGAGCGTCCATGATGATGGTCGCGATGGTCAAGACCATCGCCACCATCGGGCTTGCGACGAGACCCTGCGGTAGGGTCTCGTGGCCACAAGCCCTGGAGTGATTTTGGCTCTATCAGAGCCAAAATCATTCCCACTGACATCACTAGTGATGTCAGTGGGGCCGGTTCCAGACGGTAGGCGTTCCCACGCCTCCGTCTGGCAGCCACGCCCCTGGCACGCCCACCAAAGGGGGCGTGCTGTCACTCACCATCGACAGCACGCCCCCTTTGGTGCGCGAGACCCCTTTCAGGTCTCGCGCATGCGCACGACGGAGCTCCCTCCGTCGTGCGCATGCGCATTTGGGTACTATCGACTCGCTTGCGAGCATCCTGCACTCGCGAGCGGGTCTGAATGAGACCCTCAGACCCTGATTCAGAGCCGGACGCTCGCTCTGAATCAGTGCCGGCCTATTTTTTTTTAGAACGGCCTCCTGGCCGCTCGCATAGCTGTGGGTGACCACCCACAGCTATAGCGAGCGGCCAGGAAGATGGTCGCAATGGTCAAGACCATCTCGACCATCGGGCTTGCGACGAGACCCTTGTGGTAGGGTCTCGTTGCCGCAAGCCCCAGAGACATTTCGGCTCTAACAGAGCCGAAATCTCTCCCACTGACATCACGAGTCATGGGAATGCCTCAGTCTCGGCAGCAACTCCCCCGGCCCGCCCACCAAAGGGGGCGTGCTGTCACTCAACATCGACAGCATGCCCCCTTTGGTACGAGACCCGGAGCGACGGATTGCCCATCGATATCCGGGTCTCGCGCATGCGCACGATGGAACCGGCTCTGTCGTGCGCATGCGCACTGGCCCACCATCGACACGGCTCGCGACCGGGTCTGAATCCGGCCCTCAGATCCTGGACCTCTAATTAACTATGACGTAATTTCCTGGGCCAAAATGTATTTTCCATAAGACAAATTTTATTTTAAAGTTCATTTTGAGTGCCTTCCTTTCCAAATACTATATATTATAAAAGTAAATATATAATATATATAATTATTTTTCTATAGCTCCACTAAAGTAACTCCACCCACAGTTTCTAAACCTATTTTTCCAGAAAAATAGCCCTGATTATTATTATTTGTTTAAGTAAGTGGACATTAATCTTAATGTTTCTATGGTTTCTTCCACTTGTTCATAGCATTAATATCTGACTTCCACCTAGTTAAAAAGTCTTGCTCAGAATTTTAACAATTTCAATTGGTTATGTCGTAAAAGACTCTCAATAATTATTGAATAGGAAAAATTAAATCCATCATTTCAGGTGAATACAATCAGAAACTACCAAATATCCATTCAGGTATAAGACAGTGGACTAGTCTTTCCAGAACAGTGTAGTGTTTATGTTCAAATGCACTAGTGACAGATTAAAAAAACCTTTATGCACATTTCTGAGTGCCTATTTAACATTGACTCTCCTGCGATGTTATTGGAAAATTTGCTGGACATTAATTATTTACTAGGATTTCTTCTTGCGTTTTCAGAAGCATGAGTCATACAATTCCTCCCAAGAGCTTATTTTGTGAAAAATCTTATTGGAACTGAAAACACCATTAAAAGCATAGGAGAGATACTCTTTCCACCGTCAAACACGTTATAACAAACATAACGAAGCACTGTCTCTGCATTTTAATTGCGGAACCATTTTAAATAAATGCAATAGAAATACTATCACTTTCCATCTTTTAGGTTTTTTTTATTATTCATGTTGTTCCTTTTTATTTTTATGGAGTATAGTGGATGTCCTACATGGCATTTAAATGAAATGCTTATACATCAACTAAAGTGTCTTGCAGTGGTTAATTAAAATAGGATCCATGACAAGAGAAGTGCTGAATTTAGAACAGGCTAATCCCCCCTAAACAAGATCAAAGAGTTTACATGGATCTTTAGGATCAGAGGGCCTGATTCAGAGCCGGACGCTCTGAAAAGAGCGCTCGCTCTGAATCAGGGCCCTCCTACCTCATCTTGGAGCGGCCTTATGGACGCTCGCATAGCTGTGGGTTACCACCCACAGCTTATGCGAGCGTCCATGATGATGGTCGCGATGGTCAAGACCATCGGGCTTGCAACGGAGACCCTGTGGTAGGGTCTCGCTGCCGCAAGCCCTGGAGTGATTTTGGCTCTATCAGAGCCAAAATCACTCCCACTGACATCACTACTGATGTCAGTGGGGCCGGCTTCAGACGGTAGGCGTTCCCATGGGAACGCCTCCGTCTGGCAGCCACGCCCCCGGCACGCCCACCAAAGGGGGCATGCTGTCAATCAACATCGACAGCACGCCCCCTTTGGTGCGAGACCCGGAGCGACGGCTATCCCGTCGCTAGCCGGGTCTCGCGCATGCGCAGTAGGGCACCATCGACCCGCTTGCGAGCGTCCTGCACTCGCGAGTGGGTCTGAATGACCCCCAGAGATCATAGATGAAGACTAACCAATACCTCAGTTCCCCATGCCTAAATGGAACATTCGGTCACCCTTCCATCAGATACAATATGGTATAAAGTATTTCTAGACATAAAGAAGGAGTTCAAGTCAGAGCCGTATTAAAACCCCATGGGGCCCTAGGCAAGATACCAGCATACTTGCTGACAATCAGTTCCCTCCTTCCGGGAGGGAACTGATTGTCGGCTAACAGCGGGAGGTGTGCCTGGCCATGATGTCACATTTGGGGGCAGTGCCAGGGCGGGGCCGCGTGATCGCGTCATTGTGGCCCTGCCCCATCTTCACAATGCCATTATTTCTCTTTCATCCACTAGGGGACACTGGAGGTTGCTTACGCTGGGTATAGAGGCGTGGATAGCTGGAGCTGGCACTTTAAATAATTTAAAAGTGTGAAGCTCCTCCCCCTCTATGCCCCACCAGCCCTCAGTTTAGAAAATGTGCCCTTTGGAGCTGGTCATAATCTGCTGTGCTCCAGCAATACATTTATTTATTTATTTTTAATTTAGATTTATTTTTTTCTTTACATCTTTTACACTTGATGGGTACCCTTCGCCACCTCTCTAAAGGTGGGGTCTGGGTACCCGGCACCCTGACTTGTTAGAAGCAGGAAGGAGTGCACAGTGCTTATACTAAAAGCACTGACAGCTCTAACAAGGGAAGAAGAGAGTGCTGAAGCTGAGAGAGCCCTCCGGGGAACACAGTAAGTAGGCTGCGTGTTCCCCGCTGCTCCCCTCACCCCCCCTGCTACCCATCCTGCCTCCCCTACTGCCCAGGTACTTAGCGCTACAGCACTGATAACTATTCAGCCCTCGCTGGTAACCACGCATTAGCGGCTGCAGCATAGCGGGGCTCACACGTGTACCCCACCTGCTGGGATCTTCACTGCGGCAGCGGAGCTCTGTATGCCGGCAGTGTTACATGTGGGAGACAGCAACACTGTCGCTGCTCCCACACAGACTTTCCGCGGCCGCTCTCCTCCCCCCCCCCCCCCCCTGCCGAGAGCTTTGCTGCGGGAGCAGGGGGCACTGTAAAAGTATTGGCTCCTCCGTTTAACAGAGCTAGCAGCCATTTTCGAGCCCTGGGGACTTGAAGCAGGGGCGGAGCCTATATAGCGCGGGCTCTCTCTCTCTAAAGGCTGTTATGAACAGCGTGTATGCCGTTTTTCACTCAACCTGCACCTCTCCCTCAGAGAGGTAATGTGCAGCTGTCCTGCTTCCACTACAGGATCCTATGCAAAGGGCTGTAGGTGATTTACACTGAAGAAGTTTGCAGTGTAGAGACAGAAGGCTGGATTCCTCTGCTGCCATCCCTGTGCTGCAGGACATTTACATCACCTGACTACATCCCTGGTAAAGAGGCTGTAAGTAACTGGGGTGTAAGTGTAGGGGAATCTGATCTGTGGGAAGGGGGTATCTCCTGCTCTGTGTCCCAAACCAGCCTTCTTTGTCATTTCTTCATCATTTCTATGTCTTTTCTGTTTAAGCTGGGTGACTGTGTACCATGCAGTGGCGGAACTAGAGAGTGGTGGGCCCAGGTGCAAGAATATGCTTTGCCCCCCCATCCCACACCCACCCCACCCATTCCTGGCTCCCCAACATTTTTTCACCACCCCTCACCCCTCCCCAGTAATTAAATACAGTGTCTGTCCTGCTGCCCAGCCCCTCACTGCCCCCCCAGTCAGTAAATTCAGTCTGTCCAGCCCGAGTGTGTCAGCCTCGTTCTCCCCCCAAGCCCCAGCGTGTCAGCCTCATTCTCCCTCCATCCCCAGCATGTCTCTGCCTCGTTCTTCCTGCCAGCGTGTGTTCCTTCCAACGCCAGCGTGTCAGCCTCTTCCCCCTCAGCCCCAGCGTGTGTGTCAGCCTCTTTCACCCCCAGCCCCAGCATGTGTCAGCCTCTTTCCCCCCCAGCCCCAGTGTGTGTGTCAGCCTCTTTCCCCCTCAGCGTGTGTCAGCCTCTTTCCCCCCCAGCCCCAGCGTGTGTCAGCCTCTTTCCCCCCCCAGCCCCAGCGTGTGTCAGCCTCTTTCACCCCCAGCGTGTTTCAGCCTCTTTCCCCCCAGGCCCAGCGTGTCAGCCTCTTTCCGCACAACCCCAGCATGTGTGTCAGCCTCTTTCACCCCCAGCGTGTGTCAGCCTCTTTCACCCCCAGCCCCAGCATGTGTCAGCCTTTTTCCCCCCCAGCCCCAGTGTGTGTGTCAGCCTCTTTCCCCCCCAGCGTGTGTCAGCCTCTTTCCCCCCAGCCCCAGCGTGTGTCAGCCTCTTTCCCCCCCAGCCCCAGCATGTGTCAGCCTCTTTCACCCCCAGCATGTTTCAGCCTCTTTCCCCCCCAGCCCCAGCGTGTCAGCCTCTTTCCCCCCTAGCCCCAGCATATGTCAGCCTCTTTCCCCCCAGCCCGAGCATGTGTCAGCCTCTATCCTCCCCAGCACCAGCATGTCAGCCTCTTCCCCCCCCAGCTCCAGCATGTGTGTCAGCCTCTTTCCCCCCCAGCCCCAGCGTGTCAGCCTCTTTCCCCCCCAGCCCCAGCATGTGTCAGCCTCTTTCCCCCCCAGCCCCAGCAGGTGTCAGCCTCTTCCCCCCCAGCCCCAGCATGTGTCAGCCTCTTCCACCCCAGCCCCAGAATGTGTCAGCCTCTTTCCCCCCAGCCCCAGCATGTGTCAGCCTCTTTCCCCCCAGCATGTCTGCTTCTTTCCCCCAGCCCCAGCATGTGTCTCAGCCTTTTCCCCCCCAGCCCCAGTGTGTGTCAGCCTCTTCCCCCCCCAGCCTCAGTGTGTCAGCCTTTTTCCCCCCCAGCCCCAGCATGTGTCAGCCTCTTTCCCCCCCAGCCCCAGTGTGTGTGTCAGTCTCTTTCCCCCCCAGCGTGTGTTAGCCTCTTTCCCCCCAGCCCCAGCATGTGTCAGCCTCTTTCCCCCCAGCATGTCTGCATCTTTCCCCCAGCCCCAGCATGTGTCTCAGCCTTTTCCCCCCCGGCCCCAGTGTGTGTCAGCCTCTTCCCCCCCCAGCCTCAGTGTGTCAGCCTTTTTCCCCCCAGCCCCAGCATGTGTCAGCCTCTTTCCCCCCCAGCCCCAGTGTGTGTGTCAGCCTCTTTCCCCCCCAGCGTGTGTCAGCCTCTTTCCCCCCCAGCCCCAGCATGTGTCAGCCTCTTTCCCCCCCAGCCCCAGCGTGTGTCAGCCTCTTTCACCCCCAGCATGTTTCAGCCTCTTTCCCCCCCCAGCCCCAGCATGTCAGCCTCTTTCCCCCCCACCCCCAGCATATGTCAGCCTCTTTCCCCCCAGCCTCAGCATGTGTCAGCCTCTATCCCCCCCAGCGCCAGCATGTCAGCCTCTTTCCCCCCCCAGCTCCAGCATGTGTGTCAGCCTCTTTCCCCCCCAGCCCCAGCGTGTGTCAGCCTCTTTCCCCCCCAGCCCCAGCATGTGTCAGCCTCTTTCCCCCCCAGCCCCAGCATGTGTCAGCCTCTTTCCCCCCCAGCCCCAGCAGGTGTCAGCCTCTTCACCCCCAGCCCCAGCATGTCAGCCTCTTCCCCACCAGCCCCAGAATGTGTCAGCCTCTTTCCCCCCAGCCCCAGCATGTGTCAGCCTCTTTCCCCCCGGCATGTCTGCATCTTTCCCCCAGCCCCAGCATGTGTCTCAGCCTTTTCCCCCCCAGCCCCAGTGTGTGTCAGCCTCTTCCCCCCCCAGCCCCAGTGTGTCAGCCTTTTTCCCCCCCCAGCCCCAGTGTGTGTCAGCCTCTCCACCCCCCCAGCCCCAGCATGTCAGCCTTCCCCCCCAGCCACAGCATGTGTCAGTCTCTTTCCCCCCCAGCCCCAATGTGTGTGTGAGCCTCTTTCCCCCCTAGCCCCAGTGTGTGTGTGAGCCTTTTCCCCCCCAGCCTGTGTGTGTGTCAGCCTCTTCCTCAGCCCGTGTGTGTCAGCTTCCCCCCCCAGCCCCAGCATATTTATCAGCCTTCCCCCCCAGCCCTAGTGTGTGTGTCAGCCCTTTAACCCCCCAGCCCCAGTGTGTGTGTCAGCTTGTCCCCCCCCAGCACCAGCATGTGTCAGCCTCTCCATCCCCCCCAGCCCCAGTGTGTGTCAGCCTGCCCCCCCCAGCGCCAGCGTGTGTGTCAGCCTCTTCATCCCCCCCAGTGCCAGCGAGTGTGTCAGCCTGTCCCCCCCAGCATGTGTCAGCCTCTTCATCCCCCCCAGTGCCAGCGAGTGTGTCAGCCTGTCCCCCCCAGCCTGTGTCAGCCTCTTCATCCCCCCCCGAGCGCCAGCATGTGTCAGCCTCTTTCACCCTCCCCCCCTCCATACCACCGCCACTTACCTTATTTCTTCCTCTTCTGCTCCTCTTGATCCGCGGCTCCTCTCGATCTTCTTACTCCAGCAGCCCGGCCCCTTATTATGACACGGCGCGCGTGATGTCATGACATCACGCGTGCCGTGTCATAACAAGTGGCCGGGCTGCTGGATCAAGGGGCGGGGCCACGGTGGGTATCTCTCATGTTGGAGCCGGAGCGGCCGAAGCGGGCCCACTCCAGTTCCAAACATTTAGGTAATGGGGATCAGGTCGGCGGGCAGCGGCGCTGTCGGATGCAGGCGGCCATGGGCCCCTGCACCACAGCGGGCCCCGGTGCAAGGTACCGGCTGCACCGCCGCTAGTTCTGCCCCTGGTACCATGTCCAGAAGAACCAAGGCTTCTCAAAAGCTGTTTGTCTGTTCCAAGTGTAACAACAAACAGACCAAGCCGCATGCTACTGGGTCCACGTTATGTGATGCTTGTATAACAATGGATCCACATATGGCTATTACTGACTCATCGGCTCCTCCATGGGCCGCTGACATGGTAGGAGTTATGTCAGACTTAACGTCAGTGTTAGCTGAGGCTCAGCCTCCCTGGGTGGCTGGGTTAACCAAACACTCTGGTACAGGTTATGGGTACAGCGGTGTCTGCACCCTCCACTTCCTATCAACAATTACACAAGAGTGTACTCTAACGACTGCTCTCAAGTCAGAAGAGTCGGAAGAAGAATTCCTTGCCACGGAGGATACCGAACAGGGGGGTGGTAGAATCTCTAATTTTGGCGGTCAGAAATCTCCTTAATTTACCTGAGGATATGTTTCCTGCATCCCAGGAGTGTGAATTATTTCACGAACAACCTAAGAGCTCAGCTGTTTTCCGCTTTCACAGCGGTTCCAAATTCCACGTCGGTTTCCGTCAAGCTATCCTTTTGCATCATCCATGATGGAGTAGTTGGAAACACCTCCTCCTGTAGATGCGTCTGTCTCCCGTCTCTCCTTGAAAACAGCACTGCACTTCCAGTGCCGGGAACTACGGTGTTAAAGGACCCTTCGGATAGTAAGTGGGAGACAACACTAAGAAGCAGCAGGGGCTCAATTAGACCTGCCCTTGTTACCGCCTGGGTTAACAAGGCTGTGGTTTGCTGGGCTGACCAGTTGATTACAGGACTCAGGTATTTCCAGGTTTCTGCGTATGCTATTTCGGGCCGCAGAGCTCTCTGGTTGCGCGCTTGGCAAGCAGACGCAGAGTCCAAGTGTGCGGTGGAGGGTTTACCAGCTTTTTGGCCCAGAATTGGATATCCCAGGCCTCGTGGGGTAAGTCTTCTTTCCTCTCATCTACTGTTCCGGCTCCCAGAAGAGCTTACACCTTCGTTTCATGGTAGAGCCAGAGGTGCTCCCACGCAAGCAGGCGGCAGAGGTAGAGGTCACCCACACACTGTTGCAGGAGCCTTAACCAGCTGAAAAACAGGTGGCATGGCAGTCTTCCGCCCCACCTGGGGTCTCCTGCGGTGGGAGTCCACTTGCAGATATTTCAAACAGTGGATTCGTAGACTAATTTCCCTGGGGTACCGAATAGACTTCAGAGTCCCCCATCCACCTCAGTTCTTCACTACCTACAAACAAGGCCAGGGTTCTACAAGAGGCTATCCAGTCTCTAATAGTGTCATCTGGGCTAGTTCAGGTTCCGGAGCATCAACGAGGTATGGGGTTTTACTCTAACCTGTTTGTCGTGCACAAACTGGTTGGTTCAGTCAGACCCATTTTAAGCCTCAAGTCCTTAAACCTGTATCTGAGGATGTATCGTTCCAGATATGGAATCTCTGCAATCCATCAGGGGTGAGACCAGGGGAGTTCCTATTATCCCTGGATATCAAGAATGCATATCTCCATGTTCCCATTTGGGAACCGCATCAAGCCTTCCTGCAGTTTGCTATACTGCAGAATCACTACCTATCTCGAGCATTACCGTTCAGGTTATCCTCAGCTCCCCGCATTTTTACCAAACTCATGTCAGTCATGATTGCTCTCCTTCGGTCATTGGGAGTGAACATTGGGCCTGATTCAGAGCCGGACGCTATTTGCGGACGGTCGTTCTAAAAAAGGGTCCGGATATTTAAATTGAGCGCTCGCTCTTTGCGGTGTGTTGACGCCTCTATGTCTGAGTGAGCATTCGAAAAATGAGCTCGCTATTTTGTAAAGATGCCCCTTTGCCATTCGCATCACACGTCATTTCCAGTATTTATTAGATTAATCGGGAACATCAAAAGGCATCTGAACTGCTCGCAGTGGTTGTGGTAGGATTTTCTTACCGCTATCACTGCGAGCAGTTCAGGCTAAAAGACAACCAAGTGACGTGGTCGATGACGCTCCTTTACTAATTATGCACTCCCATTAAACACCCTTTTGACCGTTAGGCACACCTGTGTTCGGATCTCCACTCCCCCGTTTTCAAGCACCTTCCCCTGTTACCACCCACAAATGGTACATTCTGTCAATCAAATTAGCAGCCGCTCGCTGTTTTACAAGCGCACGATTTCCGACCGCAATGACTGGTTTGCGCATGCGCATTACGACCCATACGCATGCGCAGCTGTGCGAACATCGATCAGAGCGAACGAGTGGCTGCTTACGAGCGGCTCTGAATCAGGCCCATATTCCCTTATTTGGATGACCTAATACTCAAGGCTCCATCGGTAACCTGTCGAAGCTGGATAATTGGCAGAGACAAGATCAGTTTAAAATGAGATTGCAAGACGCCATTTTGCAAATGGCCGCCTAAGCGCCATTTTAGATAAACTCACACTTTAGTACATGTGGCGATATTACTATTAGCATCATGCGATTGCATCTGTGACCATCGCCATAAGTTACGGCAATTCATCAAAAGCCCATTTCATGACTTGCACGCGCCGCCATATAATTCCCCTAAAGGATATATTTCAGAAATGGCTGTACAGTATGTCAAAATTGGATTGCATTAGCTAAACAGAGCAAATGGCCACATGACAACTAGCCTGTGAAGACAAGCTTCATGGACATAACGTCTGCTCCCACTCCAGGTGGTCCTGCTCGAATACAGCAAGAGGGTCGTTTGTAGCACCTTACATTAGCAGGCTTCCTACAATTAAATACCTTCAAAGCCAAGAGTGTTATCTGAGGTTTGGGTCTTGTAGCTGTGCTAATTTACATCTACACAGGCCCTGGGAGAACAAAGACCAGCCTGAAAAGGGTGGGGGCTGCTGGGGCATGAGCAAGTCATGGAACTATAATGCTCAGCATTCCACACTGCTAGGTGTTCTCTTACACATATTAATACGCACAATTGCGCTGTTAACTAGTCGCATATTAGCGAATGCATAAGACCCTGTATGAAAACGCTGAATATTAGCTCCATGCACACGCATCTGCCCCAAGTTAACTAGCCTTTACATCAAACCCCACATACTCACACATTACATATTCACATACAAGGTTCCATAAGCTTTAAGGTATACGATTCAAGCATGCACATTTACTATAATTGCTATGAAATAAAGATTATTTCGTAACTAAGGTTTTATACGTGATAAGTAAGCCATGTTGGGTATTGTACTGATGCGTACTCTCTCAACAGTATTCTGGTAATATCGATGGAGAGATCGCAACATGCATTCTCAACTTCAAACAACAAAATGTACATTATATGAACAACTGATTTGCATGAGGCGGGAAACCAGAGACCTCCAGTTGTTAGAGGCTGGACTGTGTCTATTTGAACCAACCTGTTAAATTCCTTGTAACATATGCCCTCTCCTTTAGGACCAATGGAATTAGCAACAAACTTCTCTATTGTGTTGTTTATTCCTGGGGGGTATAAATATGTGTGCTCTGTGTGCTATGTATAATTGTACTTGGGTCTGTATAATCTCTTTGCGCTAAGATTATATGAGGATCATAGGGTGTAACTGCTGTACTTTTACTTGAATAATACTTTGTGCTTTGGAACCACAGGTTCTAGGTCTGGAGTCTTTATTTACTGTATGACTGCGTACGCAAATTAGCGTCATCCTTAGAGGTTTATAGGCAGGATATTAGAAGGTATAGGCAGGGGTATATAGAGGTTCAAAGGCAGTATCGTTAAACCCTTCTCTCAGACCATGCCTTACTGACATATCACACTTTAATCCAACACGGTTGGATAATCAACTTCAAGAAATCATCCCAGAAGCTCCTGTTTCTGGGCATGATCTTGGATACGGCATCAGAGGGTTTTTCTTCTGATAGACAAAACCCGGGATATCCGGTTGTTAGTTCAGTTGGTCCTCAGACTGAAGAAGGTGTCCCTACTTCTTTGTCTGCATCTCTTGGAAAAAAATGGTAGCTGCTTTCCGGGCACTACAGTTCGGACTGTTCCACTCCAGAGTGTTTCAACTGGACCTACTGTCACAAGTCACAGGATCTTATCTGCTTCTGCATCGACAGATCCGTCTGAACCCGTTTGCCAGAGGGGCTCTCATCTGGTGGACACAATCCAACAATCTTTTGGCGGGCCGAAGATTCGGAGGGTGGGACTGGCCTATCGTAATAACGGATGCCAGCCTTCGAGGACTAGTGGGTTGAAACTTGGGACCTCATTCAGAGTCGGTCGTTGCAGCCGCACAGTCGTAAGGGAAAATGGGCCGGATATGCAAATGATACACTTGCAAGTTGCGTCGCTAAGATGAGATCATTAGCTGAATGACCGAGGGTAAGAAGCGGTCGTAAGACTAAAACACATCCCCTTCTCGATCACAACACACGTCATCTCCTGGGATATAAGGATTAATCGCAACCATCGGGACCCATCGTAGCTGATCTCAGTGCTTAAGGCTGGCCATACCCTCTCTTAAGCACTACGATCTAGTCAGTGTAATAACCACCCATGTCACGTGTGCCATGACACTACTTTGTTAATTATGCACTCCCATTAAACGCCGTTCGCATAGTCAGGCACGCCTGCGTTTGGATCTCCACGCCTCCATTTTCAAGCACCTTCCCCTGTAACCACCCACAAACGGTTCATTCTGTCACTCAAACTAATGACCTGGCTGTGTTCAAGGGGAGAGAAATTTCTGATCGTAACAGCTAGCTTGCGCATGCGCATTGCGAATTTTACGCATGCGCAGTTTAGCGAACATTGGCTGCGTATGACCGAGCGGCCGCAACGACCGACTCTGAATGAGGTCCTTGGTCCCAATCTCTCCTTACCTCCCAACTGGGTTCTCAGCAATTCAACACCTTAGGCAGCGCCTCAGTACATGCTCAGCCCCTCAGCAATGCGGTGCCTCAGTACATGCTCAGCCCCTCAGCAGTGCAGCGCCTCAGTACATGCTCAGCCCCTCAGCAGTGCGGCGCCTCAGTACATGCTCAGCCCCTCAGCAGTGTGGCGCCTCAGTACATGCTCAGCACCTCAGTACATGCTCAGCCCCTCAGCAGTGCAGCAGCCCCTCAGTACTTGCTCAGCACCTCAGCAGTGCAGCGCCTCAGTACATGCTCAGCCCCTCAGCAGTGCAGCGCCTCAGTACATGCTCAGCCCCTCAGCAGTGTGGCGCCTCAGTACATGCTCAGCCCCTCAGCAGTGCAGCAGCCCCTCAGTACATGCTCAGCCCCTCAGCAGTGCAGCGCCTCAGTACATGCTCAGCCCCTCAGCAGTGCAGCCCCTCAGTACTTGCTCAGCACCTCAGCAGTGCAGCGCCTCAGTACATGCTCAGCCCCTCAGCAGTACAGCGCCTCAGTACATGCTCAGCCCCTCAGCAGTGCAGCGCCTCAGTACATGCTCAGCACCTCAGCAGTGCAGCGCCTCAGTACATGCTCAGCCCCTCAGCAGTGCAGCAGCCCCTCAGTACATGCTCAGCCCCTCAGCAGCCCCTCAGTACATGCTCAGCCCCTCAGCAGTTCGGCGCCTCAGTACATGCTCAGCCCCTCAGCAGTGCAGCGCCTCAGTACATGCTCAGCCCCTCAGCAGTGCAGCGCCTCAGTACATGCTCAGCCCCTCAGCAGTGTACCGCCTCAGTACATGCTCAGCCCCTCAGCAGTGCAGTGCCTCAGTACATGCTCAGCCCCTCAGCAGTGCAGCGCCTCAGTACATGCTCAGCCCCTCAGCAGTGCAGCGCCTCAGTACATGCTCAGCCCCTCAGCAGTGCAGCGCCTCAGTACATGCTCAGCCCCTCAGCAGTGCAGCGCCTCAGTACATGCTCAGCCCCTCAGCAGTGCAGAGCCTCAGTACATGCTCAGCCCCTCAGCAGTGCAGCAGCCCCTCAGTACATGCTCAGCCCCTCAGCAGTGCAGCAGCCCCTCAGTACATGCTCAGCCCCTCAGCAGTGCAGCAGCCCCTCAGTACATGCTCAGCCCCTCAGCAGTGCAGCAGCCCCTCAGTACATGCTCAGCCCCTCAGCAGTGCAGCCCCTCAGTACATGCTCAGCCCCTCAGCAGTGCAGCAGCCCCTCAGTACATGCTCAGCCCCTCAGCAGTGCAGCAGCCCCTCAGTACTTGCTCAGCACCTCAGCAGTGAACTGCCGTCCCTCAGTACATGCTCAGCCAAACACCAGTACCGCACCTTTTTTGCGGCTGCTCCATTTAGAACAGGCCTCGAGTCAGCCCTGGCAGCGGCAGGCGGGCCCCAGGCCCTAGGCGCCCACCTGTACTGCCTTGTCGGTAATCTGCCTCTGGTTGAGGTGCATAAGATTCAGAGATATGTTAAGAATGCAGGTGAAAAAAATTGAAAATGTTTTTGTTTATTCATATCATAGTGCAGAAAAGTCTAGGAGGGTTATGCCATGCTGCCACATATTGTTAATATAGTGGGTAAATAACATAAAACTTGTTGGAGATATTAATTGAAGCCTTTGCTCCTTGTAATGTAAGTCAATTGCCTCAATGGGCTTACTCTTAAACTGCTCTGTACCTGCTTATGGTGACATTCATTCAATGAACAGCACTACCGGCATAACAGTTCAAGTAAAATACACTGTAAGAATATAATTTTTTTTCTAACCTGGCAACTAGTTACAGAAGAACTACTTAAAGAAAAACCCAACATTTAAACTGTACTACTGAATTGAGTTTCATGGTAAAGAGACCACTGAGGTGTTATTATTAGGGTGCATTTCTCTCCCAATCCACCAGGTATTTTATGATGTACAGCACTACTGCACGGCTGCCACCATGATAAATACTAAATAAATATATATATATATATATATATATATATATATATGAAATGAATACTAAATATATATATTAATATATATATATATATATAAAAATAAGTTTTTTTTAATTAACTAAATTAGATAAGATAAATACTATACATATTTTTTTAAAATTTGGAAACTGAGAGCCTGAGACTTGGGTCCTGATTCAGCAGGTATCGCTGAGTTCGCACACACCATTCCGTTGTGAAAATATGCAAATGAATGCGATTGCACTGCCGCCGCAGCAAAAAATGCAGACACCCAGCACTACATAAAGCCGACCCTACACCTTACTCACATCTGAATTAGTTAGCAAGACAGCAAAAACATTGGTAACATCGAGAACCATCGAACCAATTCGCACAGTTGTGGTGACCCTCACACACAAACTGCTAAACTTCCTGCATGAATTGAGTACTCAGGCTGCGTATGCAATCGTAGGGGTTTAGTTATGTGCACCCCTGTAATGGCGTTCAAACGCACAGGCACACCTGCGTTTCTCTGACCACACCCCGTGACCACCCCCAAACAGTCGCTTCCTGTCAATCGCTCTGCCATTACTATGCGTGCTCACTGTGATCGCATCCTGATTGCAGTGGCTGGTTTGCGCACGTGCAATGCGATGCATACGCATGCGCAGATTGCAAACATCGGCCGGGTGCATGCGAATGCAGCGTTGCGAGCCGTGCTGAATCAGGCTCATAGTCCAGTGCTGCGGCACAGAAGATTTAAAAAATATTTTTTTGTCTATGTCCAAAGCTCAGCACTGGGCTTCTACTACACAGCACTGCAGCCAGGGAATTCCAACACTGGCCTAGTTCTGGGGCTGTGGCACAAATACACAATTTAATTTTTACCATCACAGTTGCTGCGCATTAACCCTTCACGCACTGCAGTGGCCAATTTAGCTGCATGAGAAGCAGGACAGGTAACCGATCCCACTATTATTTATTGCTATAGTATTATTATTTTTAATATCAACACTTTTTACATAATTGTTATATACTATTGCAGCGGTGGCCACCTTGTGACTCTTAAGCCACATGTGGCTCTTCCATTGTCCTGATACGGCTCCCCTGACTGACACTGACTGCTGGAGTGACACGAGAGGCCACTGTTGTGACACATGAGTGGCTGCTGGAGTGACACATGGGAGGGGGCTGCATGTGTTATGTGAATCTTTTTTTAATATTACTATTTGTGGTTGTGACTTTTTCAGTGTATTTTATGTGAATTGGCTTTTTTCAGTGTATTTTATGTGGATTTGATTTTTCAATGTTTTTTTATATTGTTCTGGATTTTTCTTTCCCTTTAATAGTTACCTCCACGGTGATTGTGTGCATGCACTTTTACATGCTCCAACAAAACTCATACCAGAGGAGTGGCTTAGCTGGCTCAAGGCCACACCCCTTTTTGCATGTGCACCTTAGGCGCAGCATAATCTCGGCTCTTTAACATACCTACAGATATTTTGGGGCTATTTGACTCTGACTGGTTGGTCACCCCTGCACTATTGCATGCTTATTATTTTAAAATCTAAACACTGTAGTATAAGACTTTTACAACATTGTGTTTGTCACAAGTCTCGTACGGATTATGGATGCGGCCCGTATTTAGGGAGTTGGCTAGACCTATGCCTGAGGAGCGGAGTCTAATATGCCGGTGGTATTCACCAGGGACCCTCGCAAGAAGGTATGGACTTGGCTGCGTCCGATACACAGGTCGCGGCCCTCAGGATAGGTTCCCTTATACAGGTGCTGGCAAACTCTGGATGGAGCGGAGAAGACGTATTGCTCAGTCGACAGGCCGGGTCAGTACCAAACGGACTAGACAGTACCAAGGAGCAGGTGAAAACCGGTCACAGGGATTAGCCAAAGTCAAAACCAGATATCAGATGCAGTACCAAGGGTCAGGCGAATTCAGGGTCACAAACGAAGCCAAGGTCAGAAACAGGTAATGGAACAACACAGGAATGCTAGAGTATGGTAAATGAGCCTATTCTCTGGCACAGAACTGCTGCCAGGAGCTTCCTTAAATAGGCAGAGCTTGAATTTGGTGCCTACAGTGACGTCACCTAATTAGTGTGCATGGCCCTTTAAATTTAACACAGGTTGGTGCGCGCCCGTAGGGAGCTGCGGCTGACTGCATCAGAGTCAGGGAGAGACAGAGAGTAGCATGGGATGCCTGTGATGCACCCCCCGCTGCCCCTCCGCAGACCAGCGCCGTCGGACCCAGTAACCGAGTGCCGGAGTCCGGTGCGCTGTGACATTACCCCCTCCTCTAGCGGTGGGCACCGAACACCCCATAAATGGCTTGCCAGGGAACTTCTGCTGGAATTTCTGAAGAAGTCGGGGTGCATGAATATCTGAGGTCTTAATCCAACATCGCTCTTCCGGACCATGGCCCTGATTCAGAGCCGGACGCTCTGACCAGAGCGCTCACTCTGAATCAGGGCCCTCCTCCATTAATATGGAGCGTCCTCCTGGACGCTCGTATAGCTGTGGGTCACCACCCACAGCATACACGAGCGTGCAAAAAGATGGTCGCGATGGTCTTGACCATCACGACCATCGGACTTGCGAGGGTTTCCCAGCCGCAAGGCCAGGAGTGATTTTGGCTCTATCAGAGCCAAAATCACTCCCACTGACATCACTAGTGATGTCAGTGGGGCCGGCTTCAGACGGTAGGCGTTCCCATGGGAACGCCTCCGTCTGGCAGGCACGCCCCCGGCACGCCCACCAAAGGGGGCGTGCTGTCAATCAACATCGACAGCACGCCCCCTTTGGTGCGAGACCCGGAGCGATGGAAAGTCCTTTGCTCGCCGGGTCTCGCGCATGCGCACGACGGAGCTCCCTCCGTCATGCGCAGTGGGGACCATCGACCCACTTGCGAGCGTACTGCCGCTCGCGAGTGGGTCTGAATGACCCCCCATATCTTTTCCAGTCTACCAAGAATTGGACTATGCCTCGGGACATCCTGGAGTCTAAAATCTGCTTCACCTCATACTCCTCCTGATGATCTACTGGAATAGCTGATGGAGGATCACAGGATTTCGAAAATCTATTCAGAATCAGTGGTTTCAAAAGGGAGACGTGAAAAACTTTTGGAACCTTAAGTGTGCCAGGAAGTTTTAAACTATAAGCCACAGGATTTATCGCTTGGAGAATCTGAAACGGCCCAATAAACCTGGGAGCAAACTTCATTGTAGGTACCCTCAAATTTAAATTTTTGGTGGACAGCCAAACTCTGGCCCTGATTCAGAGCCGGACGCTCTGACAAAGTGGACGCTCTTTTTTTAGAGCGGCCTCCTGGCCGCTCGCATAGCTGTGGGTGACCACCCACAGCTACAGCGAGTAGCCAAAAAGATGGTCGCGATGGTCAAGACAATCGCGACCATCGGGCTTGCGACGAGACCCTTGTGGTAGGTTCTCGTTACCGCAAGCCCTGGAGCGCTTTCGGCTCTATCAGAGCCGAGAGCACACCCACTGACATCACTTGTGATGTCAGTGGCACCGGCCCCAGATGGTAGGCGTTCCCATGGGAACACCTCCTTCTGGGCAGCCATGCCCCCGGCATGCCCACCAAAGGGGGCGTGCTGTCACTCATCATCGACAGCACGCCCCATTTGTAGCGAGACCCATAGCGACGGCTTGCCCGTCGCTATCCGGGTCTCGCGCATGCGCACGACTGAGCCGCCTCCATCGTGCGCATGCGCACTGGGCTAACATCGACACGATTGTGAGTGCTCAGCGCTCGTGAGCGGGTCTGAGTTAGGCCCTCTGTCACCAGCACACAGTAAAGGAACCTTCCTCCTTCTGTCCGCCACATCGTGAAGATGCTCTGCACAAGTTCTTCTTAATGTCCCTCCAGATATCGAGGAATCGTTTAACTGTATCATGGACAACTGGAAGAGCTATCGACCCAAAGACTGGTAATTCCGGTAACGCAGGGTGTGACCCATACTGTATGAAGAATGGAGAATGACCCGCTGACTCATGAAACAAGTTGTTATGAGCAAATTCAGCCCAAGGAAGTAAAGAAACCCGATCATCCTGATTAGCCGACACATACATGCAAATGAATTTTTCTAAATCTTGATTCACTCGTTCAGTCTGACCGTTACTCTGAGGATGATAGGCCGATGAAAAGCTTAGTTTGACCCCAAAACTTTTACATAACGCTTTCCAAAGTTTGGAAGTAAATTGCACGCCATGATCTGACACAATGTCCTTTGCAAATCCATGCAACCGAAAAATCTCCCTTATAAAAGTCTCTGCTAACTTTGGAGCCAAAGGTAGTCCTTTTAGTGGAACAAAATGTGCAGCTTTGGAAAACCTGTCCACAACTACCCAGATGGTAGTAAATCCTTGACAAGAAGGCAAATCTGTCACAAAGTCCATCGAAATGTGGGTCCAAGGACAATCAGGCACTGGTAGTGGAAGCAGGGGTCCTGATGGCGAGTGCGGTGGAACTTTATGCTGAGCACAAATTTGACAAGCTGCCACAAAGTCCTTCACATCATGCCGGACAGTCGGGCACCAATAATTCCTGAGAATTAGCTCCAAAGTTTTCCTTATGCCTGTATAGCCTGTGAAGCGCGATGAATGCACCCACTCAAGTTACCTAGACCGGAACTCAGAAGCTATAAATGACTTTCCCATTGGGATTTTGACCCGGTTGGTAACCGCCACAAAACACGCAGGGTTCAAAATTGGTTTGTCTTCTTTCACCTCCTCTACCTCAGCAGTGTTGAATGCTCGAGATAGTGCATCAGCCTTGACATTCTTATTACCCGGCCAGTAAGTAATCACTAAATTAAACCGATCAAAAAACAATGGCCACCTGGATTGACGGTAATTTAGGCAGTGAGCTGTTTTAAGATACATTAAATTTTTATGGTCGGTATAGACTGTCACCGGATACTTCAATCCTTGTAACAAGTAATGCCACTCTTCAAGGGCCAACTTGATGGCTAATAGTTCTTTATCCCCGACAGTGTTATTCCTTTCTGGTGCAGAGAACTTTCTGGAGAAGAACCCACAGGAATACCACTTGCCCACATCATGCTTCTATGACAGTACTGCTCCAACACCAACCGTGGAGACATCCACCTCCAGGAAAAAGGCTTGTTCACAATTTGGCTGCCTAAGAATGGGTGCTGAAAGTAAACACTGCTTTAAACTGAGGAAAGCGTCTTCTGCCTCAGGAGGCCACACACGAGTGTCTTGACCCTTTCTGGTAAGAGCAGTGATGGGAGCTGCGATGGACGAGTAGTTCTTGATGAATTGGCGGCAAAAATTGCAAAAACCCAAAAAGCGTTGAATTGCTTTCAATATGACTGGACGGGGTCAGTTGTTGATTGCGGTAAGCTTTTCTGGGTCCATCTGAAGGCAGGAGCCCAAGATGATATATCCTAGGAACGTTAGCTCCTTTTGTTCAAATCTCAAGCTTACAAAAAAGCTGGTTGGCCCGAAGTCGGGACAGTACCTCACATACATGTTGGCGATGACTCTTTTCACCTTCAGAGACTATCAGAATTTCATACAAGTATACAACTTCACATTTGTATAGTAAGTCCCGGAATGTATGATTCATATATTTCTGAAAGACAGCTGGGGCATTACTTAATCCAAAAGGCATAACTAAATATTCACAGTGGCCATCACGAGTGTTAAAGGCAGTCTTCCACTCGTGTCAGGGTTGGATTCTGATCAGATTGTAGGCCCCACGAAGATCTAGTTTAGTGAAAATCCTCGTTCCTTTGATTCGGTCGAAGAGCTCAGAAATCAAGGGCAGAGGATACCGGTCTTTAATGGTAATGGCGTTCAGGCCCCAGTAGTCAATGCATGGTCTCAACCCCCTGTCCTTCTTTTTGACAAAGATCAGACCGGCTTCAGCAGGTGATTTGGACTCTCTGATAAAACCTAATTCCAAATTCTCTTTGACATATTCTGATACTGCTTGGGACTCAGGAAGAGTAAGAGGGAAGACGTTTCCACGAGGAGGCATCTTTCCGGGTAACAAGTCTATAGCACAATCCCATTCTCTGTGTGCAGGAAGTGTTTCAGCAGTCTTCTTACAGAATACATCCCTGAAGGACCTGTATGGAATGTGAAGAGGATCTCCAGAAGAAGTTACCCAATTTTAGGATAACACGATATGGGGGTTTGACCGACGACAAACATAACCCATGGCATTGAGGTCCCCATGACAGAATTTGATGCCCTTTCCAGTCCAAAATGGGAGTAGGCCTGCAGAGCCAAGGTAGACCCAAAATGACCGGATACTCGGCTGATGGAAGTATGTAGAATGCTATCTGCTCTCGATGGAGCACTCCCACCTGCATGGAGATTTCTGACGTTCGAGAGTGGCTGGTAGCTGTGGGAAGTTTATTCCCATCCACTCATGATACATAAAGAAGTTTGTAGAGGTACACTCGGAATTCCCAGTTCTTGCACCTTTTTAGCGGAAATGAAGTTACCATCGGCACATGAATCTAAGACAGCCTTAGAGATCTTGGAGGAATTCCCATGTACCAGAGTTACATCGATGGTAAACTGAGGAATAGTATAGTCTTTTGGGGTGTGTTGAAACGTACCTAATCTGACCACCCCTTGATCAGTTAGGCGTTCTCGTTTCCCGGACGCTTTGGGCAGCCAGAATGAAGATGACCCGGTTCACCACAGTACAGACAGAGTTTGTTTTTGAACCTCCTAGCCCTCTCTGAGGCAGGAAGGCGAGACTTCCCAACCTGCATAGTCTCTTCAGGAGATTCCACCGGTGCCGTGAACAGTGGAGCAAGGTTGAAGGTAAGGCGATGGGACTGTTCCTTCTCTCTTGCCCTCTCCCTGTGGTGAAGATCTACCTGGATACACAAAGAGATTAAAGCATCTAAAGTGGTTGGTAATTCCCTGGATGTGAGTGCATCTTTGATCTGATCTGACAACCCCTGCATAAATGTGGCCATCAGGGCTTCATTATTCCACCCTAATTCTGAAGCAAGGGTTCGAAACTGCACAGCATACTGTCTTGCCGATTGATTGCCATGTTTCAGCTGCAAGATAGCTGGCCCTGCAGAAGATACTCATCCAGGCTCATCAAAGACTCTCCGAACACTTTCAGAAATTCAGCGCTGTTATTGACCAAGGGATCATTCCTTTCCCACAATGGTGAAGCCCAGGCCAACGCCAGACTTGACAGCAGCAATATGATGTAAGCCACCTTCATCCTCTCTGAGCAGGTCTCATGGAGATGGGTTCCCAGCAGCATCCATGTCACAAGTCTCGGACGGATTATGGATGCGGCCCGTATTTAGGGAGTTGGCTAGACCTATGCCTGAGGCGCGGAGTCTAATATGCCGGTGGTATTCACCAGGGACCCTCGCAAGAAGGTATGGACTTGGCTGCGTCCGACACACAGGTTGCGGCCCTCAGGATAGGTTCCCTTATACAGGTGCTAGCAAACTCTGGATGGAGCAGAGAAGACATATTGCTCAGTCGACAGGCCGGGTCAGAACCAAACGGACTAGACGGTACCAGGGAGCAGGTGAAAACAGGTCACAGGGATTATCCGAAGTCAAAACCAGATATCAGATGCAGTACCAAGGGTCAGGTGAATTCAGGGTCACAAACGAAGCCAAGGTCAGAAACAGGTAATGGAACAACACAGGAATGCTGGAGTATGGTAAATGAGCCTATACTCTGGCACAGAACTGCTGCCAGGAACTTCCTTAAATAGGCAAAGCTTGAATTTGGCTCCTACAGTGACATCACCTAGTTAGTGTGCATGGCCCTTTAAATTTAACACAGGTCGGAGTGCGCCCATAGGGAGCCACGGCCTCCTGCATCAGACTGAGGGAGAGACAGAGACTAACGGGGGATGCCGGTAACGCACCACCAACTGCCCCTCCGCAGACCAGCGCTGTCAGAACCAGTAGCGAGTGCCGGAGTCTGGCACGCTGTGACAGTGTTCCACTGATGATCATTTATTATTATGATGATGGTGATGTGGTGGAGGTCAGTTTGTAGGTTAATTTATAATTTTTATTGGGCTTATCAATTTTATAATATACAGTTTTCAACATTATAATGTGAAAATAAAAATGCCAATACACATTTTTCATAAAGTTTTAAGTAAAGATATTTGACAATCCTGATGATAATATATTATTACATTGTAAGCTTCAACTGCAGCATATTACAGATCTTTGAGGGTTGAATCTGGAAATGCCTGATTTACATAGTTATAAAAGCAGTTACAAATGAAGCTAACTCTGGAGATATAAGAAGGGAGTGTCTGGTACAAAAGGACTTTTTAGCCTGAAGGTAGATTCCAGACACATTACAGCAACACTTATTTTATATTGTTGTGTTGTCCACCCCATTCCAGATAGGAACTGTGAGGTAGTGTCCCCCTGAGGCCAGCAGGATATACCATTAACTTGTGGAACAAATGCAATCAGTGTTTAAGTGTTTAACATTTTTCATTCTGACATAAATTATGTTTGGACATTACAAAATAAAACGTTGGTTAGATTTTCATTGTCTCTTGTTCTTTCTGAAAGTTTGCTTTAATAGACAGCTCAATTAATAAAATATTTATCTTTAGTTACTTACAATGTGGAATACATCTTATTTGTAGTAAAAAAATTGTTTTTGGTAAATTAATAAATGTAAAGTTATTGACTAGCGAACTAGGATCTGAGTGCCTCACTTTACTTCATAGTATGAATTGTAAGCTCTTGGGTGCAGGGATGCCCTACATGGTGGTATTAGAGTTTTGTACAGAATGTGATTTTCAATGTTATTCATGCCCTCTGTTTAAGTGCCAGCATACAGAGGTAACATTAGAATTTTGTTCGTTTTATAGGTACTGTATTCACATTTCTCATGAACCAATGGGAGGAATGTATCATGAAATTCAAGACAGCATTTGATATAGGGAAACATTATTTATTTATTGTTCTGTTGTCCCAAGTGATCACAGCTTCCTTTAGTGGATTAAGAATGGCTTCTACAGAATACAGGACTTTATATGTATCCAGGGACTTAAACGGCTACATTACTTCAACCCTACATATAAGTACCATTACTCAGAGAACTTCAGCCACTTAGGTTTACCATTTTCTCAATTACTTGAAACAAGCATTCCCCTCCACAGATCCAGCCACTGTTACTTGCTTTTAATGCTTTCTTCAGTGTTCCTCTAGCTACAATGTATTAGCAATTCCTAAATGATGTTTTGAGTAAAATCTAAGCTTATTACTGGACTTGGTAGCCTAGCAAGACATCTAGGTACAGACCTGCAAATGTTATATTAATACAGCTACTATATGTCCTGCTAAAAAATCTTTGTCTCCGGCTACTAAATCTTTTCTTGGTGCTAAATGGTTACCATTAATTTGGCTACACTTGATGCAAAGTTGTGCCCTGACGTTGTTAGGGATCTGGACAGATTCCTGACAACAGATTTGATTCCCCTCTAAATAAAATTGTCCTTAATGTTACTAAACTTGAACCCTAAAGGCTCATTACATATTTGGATATTTTTTAAAGTGCATCATTAAATATAGACCCAATTATCTTTAAGTATCAAAATACACATCATGACTTCTAAAGTCTTAACGCTGGGATTCAGGTTTCAGAATGCAGCATGTTCCATTTTTCTTACAGTAATTCAAGAGTTACCGGTATAATACAGTGTATAAAAAATATATGAAAATAATTTAGATGCATTTTTCATGGCTTTAAATCCATTAGACTTGCTTTAAAAAATTGGGTAGGAAGTTTAATTAAAAAACACAGTGCGTACCGTGTCCTTTAGAAGTGCTCCATGCTTTCATTGATGAAAGCCAAGGTTAAATGAATCATTCTAAATGAGAAATTTACAAGCATTTTACAAGGGAAACAAGCCTTTCTAGAAGTGTTTCCCAGCTGAAGAACTTTTGTGTGACATGGAAACACTGGTCTCTATTTACAAAGCGCAGAACGTAAATTCCTTTTTGGTAAAGATATGTGCATCAATCAATGTGTATATTAACCTGAGCTGTAATTTAGAAGAAAATACTTGGAAAACTTTTAATGAAATGAGTGGTTCGGAAGTGGCTTTAGGTTGGATGTTGATGCGTCAGTTACATTTTTGGGTACAATGTTACACTTTTCTTTCTCTCTGTGGACTCAGTTGTACTTTTAGTTTGTGGTGGTAAGAGTGTAGAGAACGCATGCACCTCTATGTGTGCACAACAGACCATATAAACACAATGTCAGTGTTCAGCCTGGGATCGGCTGTTACTCACCATGGTGCCGGCTTCCCCTGACTAGCAGTACGGTCAGCTGCCTGGTGCGGTGGCGGGTGACACACTGAGTATTCTCCCCTGGGCCCAGGTGACTTCCACGCAACCCTCCTTATCGGAGTTCCTGCGGCGGCGGTTATGGGCGTAGCCATGTTTGTTTGAATCACCTGACAGTCTCTCATCCAACAGTAGCTTTGGCAGCTCAGCTGACTCTCTGCTCCAATGGACAGCTACCTAAGAGTATTTAGCCGGACTCCAGGAACAGGAAGTTGCCTGAACAACTTCACCACTTTCAGTGACGGTTTGCTGTGGCATCGTTCCAGGCTCCATGCTGTATCTTCCAGTGTTTATTCCCAGCAATACTCACTAGTGATTACTCCTGTGCCATTTCCTAGTAGTTTCTCTAGTGTTACTTCAGCGCTATTCTGCATCTGATTCTTCAGTGTATACTTCAGTACATCTTCCATGTACCTTCCTAGTGTTCCACTCCAACACTATTCTGCGTCTGGTTAATCAGTACTACACTCCTGTACTTACCCTGCATCTGGATACTCCAGTCATACCTCAGTGCATTATACGTGAGCTGATCTCCAGTACCCACTCCAGTGCTTACCCTGTGTCTGGATATCTCAGCTATACCTCAGTGCATCATCCCACCGCTGATCTCCAGTACTACACTCCAGCGCTTACCCTGCGTCTGGATACCTCAGCTATACCTCAGTCCATCATCCGTCAGCTGATTTTCAGAACTACACTCCAGCGCTTACCCTGCATCTGGGTACTCCAGCTATTCTTCAGTCCATAACCGTGAACCAGTCTCCAGTGCTAGTCTTCAGTGCTTGTCCTGCATCTGTATACTCAAGAGTTTACTTCAGTCTTCTAGCTAGAACCGGAGACCTGACCAAGGGGCTGCAACCTGCTTACTGGGTTCAGCAAAAGTCCACATCCCAATTGGAGGGGTCACTGGTGAAGACCTCCCAGTGAGTTAGACTCCACGCCTTTGGTCAGGTCTCGCCAACATCCGGATCCAGCTGATGAGGAAAGCTTACATACCCTCTCCACACACTAGTTCCCCGACTTCCAACCCACCGGTTGAAGATCCTGACACACAACAGTGCAAAATCAAAGCACTCTGCACTAACCAGGGAGCGCTTCCCACACATTAGATGCAGCATTTCCCACAAAATACAATCTGTGACTGCTGCGTATAACCCTCTAAGTGCTATAATCATGTAACCTTAGTACCTCCAGAGCACAGGTGCCTTGGCATGGCTGGTGGCTTACCATTTGTTTGCAAATGTATGCAACTGAGATTTCTGCATTTTCTATTATTATGTATAATTGTAAATTTCTTTTACTGACCCGTTTGCAGTTAATGTGGAAATTATGTTTTTGTTTCTATGTGTGTTATTACACATTGACATTGCAATTAGGCTTAAAATTAAATCCTATTGACAACCAAAACTGAACAGGGAGTTGTTGGTGGACTACAAAGAGTTGAAATGAAAAACAAAAAAAATGCATACTTATCAGCTGCACTCCATTTACTGGATCTGTGGAGATTTCCAAACCACACTCCACTCTCCTCTTCCTAACAGTAGCACACCACACTCCACTTTCCCCTTCCTAACAGCAGGGCCGGACTGGGACTAAAAATAGGCCCTGGCATTTAAAACACACAGGCCCACCTCGCGTCAGCACCTGGCTGCTGGCATATACTCCCCCCCCTTACTATTCTGACTCCTCCCACTTCTCTATGCTCTTACAAATATAATTATTAGAACATAAAAGTATATGGTTCATCTGTTAGGTAAAGCTGGCACTTCATTGGGGTAGGTCACACACAAAGAAAAGGGAAAACATTTTTCCAAATGACCAAGACCCAGCTTAGCAGTTGTACAGGAATAGATAGCTGAACAAAAAGGAGGATACTTCTGTGCACACCAAAGCAGAGCCATAACTATAAATGTTGGTGCCCTGTGTACATAAAGAGCATTGGTATCGTCATCCACAACCAAATGAGGGAGAATGCGCGGTGAAGGCGTGCGCCGAAAAAAGACAGATGTGGTCTTGCTGGGAAGGGGCGTGACCACACAATAGTATCCCCAATTCAAATTATGCTACACAGTAATGCCCCTTCACCACATTACACCGCACAGTAGTGTCCATTTGTCACATAACACCGCACAGTAGTGTTCCTTAGTCACATTACACCGCACAGAAGTGTCCCATTCCTCACACAGCTCTTCCCGATGCGGCACTCCACCTGACGCAGCTCTCCCACTAACGCAGCTCTCCCACTGATGCAGCACTCCATCTGACGCAGCTCTCTCCCTGATGCAGCACTCCCACTGAACCTTATCCCTCACACAGCTCTCCCCCTGAAGCAGCTCTCCCCCTGACGCAGCGCTTCCCATGATGCAGTGCTCCCCCTGATGCAGCACTCCCCCTGATGCAGCACACCCTTGACACAGCACTCACCGACGCAGCACTCCACCTGATGCAGCGTTCCCCATGATGCAGTGCTCCCTCTGATGCAGAACTCTCACTGAACCGTATCCCTCAAAGCTCTCCCCGACGTAGCTCTACCCCTCACGCAGCTCTCCACCTGACACATCTCTCCCCCTGACGCAGCACTCCCACTGAACCGTATCCCTCACACAGCTCTCCCCCTGATGCAGCACTCCCCCTGACGCAGCACTCCCCGATGCAGCTCTCCTCCTGAAGCAGCTCTCCCCCTTATGGATATGTCCCCAACACTGTTCTCCCCCTGATGCAGATGTCCCCGACACAGCTCTCCCCCTGATGCAGATGTCCCCCTTATGGTGATGTCCCCAACACTGTTCTCCCCCTGATGCAGATGTCCCCGACACAGCTCTCCCCCTGATGCAGATGTCCCCGACACAGCTCTCCCCCTGATGCAGATGTCCCCCTTATGGAGATGTCCCCAACACTGCTCTCCCCCTTATGGTGATGTCCCCAACACTGCTCTCCCCCTGATGCAGATGTCCCCCTTATGGTGATGTCCCCAACATTGCTCTCCCCCTGATGCAGATGTCCCCCTTATGGTGATGTCCCCAACATTGCTCTCCCCCTGATGCAGATGTCCCCCTTATGGTGATGTCCCCAACACTGCTCTCCCCGATGCAGATGTCCCCCTTATGATGATGTCCCCAACACTGCTCTCCCCCTGATGCAGATGTCCCCGACACAGCTCTCCCAGACACAGCACTCCCCGTGACGTAGCTCTCCCCCTGGCTCTCACACAGCATATATTCCCTCATGTGGCTTCCCTCTCGTGCAGCTCTTTCTAACTTACCTCTATCTTGCGCTCCCCATGCTGTCCTCAGAATCACTCCTCAAACGCTTGCTCCCTGTCACTGATATGGGCGTTCGTCGTCCCCCCAGGTGGGTCTGTGTCCGGTCCTCTCACTGCAGCTCCTAGCTCTTCGTACGGCAGGAGAGACAAACGCCCGATGACATCACCGCGTCATCTCATTTCTGCCCGAACAATGTGAGGGGGACCAACGGGGATTGAGGGAGGCGGGCTGAGTGTCTAGCGCTGCATGCCAGCCACATATATTGATATTGGAGGCGCGGCGGCGGGTGGCTCAGTGTGCAGCAGGGCAGGTAGGAAGTCTTATTCTGTCAGGCAGCCACAGCACTACCTATACAGAGTGCTGTGGCCATGAACATTGCTGCCGTCCGCCTCCCCCCCGCGGCACTGCCTGGACCAGCCCATCTGGCCATCGGCCCTTCTGGCATTTGCCAGAACTGCCCGATGGTCAGTCCGGCCCTGCCTAACAGTAGCACGCCACACTCAGCTCTCCTCTTCCTAACAGTAGCACGCTACACTCCACTCTCCTCTTCCTAACAATGGCAGCCACACTCTACTGTACTTTTCCTAACAGTAGCACAGCACCCCCCAACCTTAGCTTTCTTAAAGTAGCACAGTAAACTCAGGTCTCCTCTTCCTAACAGTAGCACGCTACACTCCATTCTCCTCTTCCTAACAATAGCAGCCACACTCTACTGTACTTTTCCTAACAGTAGCACAGCACCCTCCAACCTTAGCTTTCTTACAGTAGCACAGTACACTCAACTCTGCCCATCCCAACAGTAGCACGCCAAACTCCTCTATCCCCTTCCTAGCAGTAGCATGCCACACTTCACTCTCCACTTCATAACAGTAGCACTCTACACTCCACTCTACTCTTACTAACTGTAGTACGCCACACTCAGCTCTCTTCCTAACAGTAGCACACCACACTTCGATCTCCTTTTCCTAACACTGGCATGCTATACTCCACTCGACATGAGAGGGGAGTCTCCTTGCACTCCCCTCCCCTCTACGTATTCCCTGTTCTGCTAGTACCCTCGTGTGTCACTGCATGCACTGCCCGGCATCTGTTTTCCCTCATCGTAGTACCTGTCATCCTAGTGACTCACTTCCTGTGTCTCCCTGCACTGCCCGGCAGCTGTCTCCCCTCCTCCTTATAGTCCCTGTAAAGTGTCCAAATAGTGCTTCTCTCACCCCTGTATAAACCTGCACTGCCTGGCAGCTGTCTTTCTCCTCCTCATAGTCCATGTACACATAGGGCCTGATTCAGAGCAGGACGCTATTTGCGCTCGCTCGTTCAGAAAAAGGGGCTGGCTATTTAAATGAACCGTTCGCTCTTTGCGGTCTGTTCACGCCTCTATGTCTGAACGAGCGAACAAAACCTGCGAACGTAATTTTGAAATAAACGCCCCCTGGCCGCTCGCATCATACGTCATGTCCGCTATTTATTAGATTAATCGAGTACATCGAAAGGCGTCTGAACTGCTCGCTATTCTTGTGGTTGGTTTTTCCTACCACAATCATGCGAGCAGTTCTGACTGTAAAACAACCAAGTGACGTGGTCAATGACGCTGCTTTGTTAATTATGCACACCCCTAAAATGCCGTTTTGACCTTTAAGCACGCCTGCGTTCGGATCTCCACTCCCGGTTTTCAAACACCTTCCCGTTATCACCCACAAACGCCTCATTCTGTCACTCAAAATAGCAAGCATTCGCTATTTAGCGAGCACACGATTTTCGGCCGCACTGACTGGTTCGCGCATGCATATTAAAATCCGTATGCATGCGCAGTTGTGCGAACATCGGTAGGAACGAACGAGCGGCCGCTTACGAGCGGTTCTGAATCAGGCCCATAGTGCCTCCTCCACCCTGTGTGTCCATGCACTACCTTCCACCTCAGACTCCCCTTTGAGACTGGATGCATTAGCTGCCAAGCCACTTGGAGGACACCTGGATGCCACAGTTATTTAAAGTTTTTTTTTTTTCTTTTTTTCATGTGACGCCTTTTAATTTTTTTCTAGTGGGGACCATTGTGTTTATTATTTTGTTATCAGTGCCAATGTGTGTTTAGTTATTATTATTATTTTTTTTTTTTTGTTGTTATTATGTGAAGCCTATGTGGTTTTATGTTTTAAGAACTGTGGGGGCCAATGTGTGTTTGTTTGTTTTTTAATGTGATTTATTTTTATTCTATGGGGCCCAATGTGTTTTTTTTCTGTGTGTGTGTGTGTGTGTGGGGGGGGGTCACTGATAGGCAGAGGGGTGTGTGTGTGTGTGGGGGTTGTATCGCTGTGTGAGAGAGGAATGTGGAGGGGATCGCTGAGAGAGAGAGGGGAATGTGGAGGGGATCGCTGAGAGAGAGAGAGGGAAATGTGGAGGGGATTGCTGAGAGAGGGGAATGATAAGGGGATCACCGAGAGAAATGTGGGGGGTATTGCAGCTGCCTGGTACAATAAAGTTGTCTTATTCTTATTGACACAAGGGGCACATGTGACGTCATGACATCACATGCACCGCACCACCGACAGAGGAACCAGTCAAAGAGGAGCAGCCAGAAGACACAGGAGAAGGTAAGTGTCTGTGGGCTGTAAGGGCAGGATGCAGGGGCTGGCTGGAGAGAGAAGGGGTGCTTGCTGATGAGACACTGTGGGGTTGGAGTTGCAGAAACACGGAGAGGGGGGCCCTGCCTATTTTGTCAGTCCCGGGCCTCACAATTTCTGATGGCAACCCTGCCCTTCCTAACAGTAGCACGCCACACTCTACTCTCCCTAAAAGTAGCACACCACACCCCACTCTTCTCTTCCTAACAGTAGCATGCCACACTACAACCTAATCTTTATTAAAGTCGCACACCACACGCCATCCTAATCTTTCTAACAGTAGCACATCACACTCCATCCTAATCTTCCTAACAGTAGCATGCCACACTCCGGGGCTGACTAGCTAGACACATGGGTGTATCGCTGATGTCTAAAGATGCCCAGGATGCCAAGTTTAGACAGGGCTGGTGCATGCTTTGATGTTGTGACTGATGGTGTGTCTAAAGCTGCACAGAGAAGTATTAGCGCCATTGACTGTGGGCGTCTCAGTTGGAAGATCATCGCCTATGGTATTAGCATAAAGACACAGATGTATCTTTTTTTTCAACTCGATTAGCATCGCCGAAACATGGGTGATTTGAGGCTCCTGAAACTCACAAATTTACAAAGTGAGTATAGCGGAGAGTGAGATGGCCGATGGTGAAGCAGATAGAGATATCTCCCCGAGTAGCAAGTTTTGAAGGAGGTTACTCACCTGAGATTGCAGTGTTAAAGTAAAAAAAAAATTACGTAGTGTCCCCCCCAAAAGCATAACTAGCCCCGGACTGCACAGCCAGTCCTGGTTCCTAAAATTACGGGGAACAAACTGTGTAGGGTTCCCTCATAATTTAAGAACCAGCACCTGGGCCTGTCCTGGTTTAAATATAGTGAGTGAAAAAATGCGTAGGGGTCCCCCTATATTTAAAACCAGCACCGGACCCAAACCGAACGGGGTGTAATGCCACAGTCAGGAGGGGATGCAGTTGGGGTGCCGATGGTCTAGATGTCGACAGTCGGCATCCCAACTGTTTAATCCCAGCAGGTGTCTAATGACTGGTGTCAAAATCCCGATGCCGGTCATTACAGCTACGCCGGGAGCCCGACACCCGGCTTACCGATCGAAGGTAAGCCGGGCTACGGGCACGGACAGCCGTGGGCGGTTAGGTTTAGGGTTCCCGGGGGGGGGACTTATGGTTAGATACCCCACGGGAGGTTAGGTTTAGGTTAGGGAAAGGGGGGGTTAGGGTTAGGCACCCCCGGGGGGAGGTTAGGGTTAGGCACCCTCCTGGAGGACTTAGGTTTAGGCTGCGGGGAAGGGGGGGTTAGGTTTAGGCACTTAGAGAGGGGTTTAGGGTTAGGCACTTGGGGGGGAGGTTAGGTTTAGGCACCCCTAAGGGAGGGTTAGGGGGTAAAATTAGGTTAGAACATACTTACCTTTGACGATCGGGATTTTCAACCGCAGGCCATGCGGCCGACTGTAAATCATATGTATTCTTTCAGGAGACCCTATTACCGGGTTTCCAGTAACACCCCAAGCCGGCCAGCCCAAGACGGGGATCTCAGGGGAGGTGGGGATCCCCCAAGAAGAGGTCCCCCCTCTCCCAAAACCCCAGGCTTGGGCTGAAGCCCGGGGATATCCCCGCACTCCTGGGCTGTGGTTACGGGGGTAATTATGTGTTTACTAGTTGAAAACTATTGTAATTTACAGTGGAACTACAGGTGCCAGCATGCCTGCCCTTTGGCACTTGTGAAACTACAAGTCCCAGCAGGCGGCCAGCACCTGTACCTCCACTGTAAAACAGTTAAAAAAAACACAGTACACACACATCATCTAAAGTAAAACTTTATTACACACCTACCTACCTCACTCACACATACTTACCTGTGCCAGCTGATCCGGTCCCCTTGTCACCGTAGAATCCGTTTGGAGTACCTGAAAAAAAGATGTTATACTCACCTCCATCCTCGTGCTGGTCTCTGTAGCATCCAGGGGTTTTGTCAAAATAATAAAATGGAACCCGAACCATATACTTACTGTAGCGGTGTATGTATGTGACCACATACACTGCTACCCAGCTCCTGACTGATCAGAGTGAACTGTCAGGAGCCACCAGCTAATCAGCGGCCACTCTACATATAGCGGCCGCTGATTGGCTGCCGGCTCCTGACAGTTCACATTGATCAGTCAGGAACTGGGTAGCGGTGTATGTGGTCACACACATACACCAGTACAGTAAGTATATGGCTCGGGTGCCGGTTTGTTTTTTTTCCAAGACCCCTGGATGCTACGGAGAGCAGCGTGAGGAAGGAGGTGAGTATAGGATCTTTTTTTCAGGTACTCCAAACTGGTTCTATGGCAACAAGTGGACGTGAACATCTTGCAACAGGTAAGTATGTGTGAGCAAGGTCGGTAGGTGTGTAATAAAGTTTTACTTTAGACGGTGTGTGTGTACTGTGTTTTTTTAACTAATTTATTTTACAGTGGAGTTATGGGTGCCGGCTGCCGGCTGGCACTTGTAGTTCCACAAGTGCCAAAGGCATGCTGGCACCTGTAGTACCACTATAAAATACAATAGTTTTCAACTATTTACCACATTATTACCCCCCGTACCCACAGCCCAGGGGTGCGGGGAAGAGCCCCGGGCTTCAGACCAAGCCTGGGGTTTCGGGAGAGGGAGGACCCCTTCTTGGGGGGTTTTCCACCTCCTCTGAGATCCCCAGCTTGGGCTGACCGGCTTGGGCTGCGAATGCTTTGGCCATGGAGACCCGGTAACAGGGTCTCCTGGCTGTGGCATTACACCCCGTTGGTTTGGGTCTGGTGCTTTTTTTAAAAATAAGGGGATCCCATGCATTTTTTCCCCCTATATTTAAAACCAGGACAGGCCCTGCAGCCAGGTGCTGGTTCCTTAATAAAGGGGGGAACCCTACACATTTTGTTCCCCGTAATTTTAGGAACCAAGACTGGCTGTGCAGTCCGGGGATGGTTATGCTTTTGGGGGTACCCTACGTAATGTTTTTTTCCATTTAACCCATTTTTTACTATTTACAGGCAGAAACATATATGGATCACACTGATCTGTGTATGTTTCTGCCAAACTAGCAGCTCACAGGCAGGTGAATTGATTCACAAATTTTTACAGGAGTATTGTCCGTTCTCATGAGAGTTTATAAACTCTCATCTTGATAAATTCCCGAATCCTATCTTCACTAGTGAAAAGTTACTCGAGTTTGGCCGATGGTGAAGTGAAGAGAGTTTGCTAACTCTCCAGTATTTTCCTATAGCAAAGGAGATTTCTCTCCCGAGTTTATCATTAGTAAATTTGCGAGTGGAAAAAAATGCCCAAACTCGAATCTTAGTAAATTTACCTCCTTGTCTCTGTGCCTTGAATTTAATTCTCATTTGTAAAGAAGGAAAAAGTGTTTTTTTTTGTTACAATGCAACGAAAAATTCATTTTGTAGCTGTTTATTTGTATGTAGAAAAGGCATTTTCTCTACAAAATAAAAGTTTATTCCCACGCATTTATTTTTCTATTTGTAGACTATATTTCCCTTTAAGATATTTTGCGTCTGATGTGACAGAGTGTCCTGGAAAGGCACAGGAGTGATCTGACCAGCATCACACGGTCTATAAATAGTGCAGGCATGAATTGAACGCTGATGCCTGTGCGTGGAAGTGTAACAGCACAGTCTTCACTATTTAGCATCACAAGTATAGAAAGTTTTCATTTAGAAGCAGTCACTTAATGATGCTGGGTTTAGTCATCATTATAAAAAGAGATGTGTAAATCCCTCTGCAGCCATTTTTTTCTATTATAGCTAGGTGTATGCACAAGTGGTACCTTTATTGCCACTAGCTTTAAAAGGGAGACTTTATTCCCTGAGACTCCTCTTGCATAACTGCTGCTATAATGCCCTATAAAGGCACACAACATTATTCACTCCATTATTATTGAAATTACAAAGAGATGAGTATAACATATTTATTTTGTAGGACAGAAAACTCATTCATGAACTAGAACAAAATGAATTATTTTGTGAGTTCATGTGCTGACAATGGGGTGAATGGGCCTATTCATACAGTGGAGCGTCCAGGCCAGTATGGTGGCAACATTGTGCATCTTCTGGTGTGTAGAGCTGAGGAGACTGGGCAGTTACGGTACTTGCTAAATGACAACTAGAAGGTTTATACTTTATACAGGACAGCATGTTTATAGGTTAGTTTAGTTGCATAATAAAAGCATGTAAAAATTTGAATGATGGGGGCATGTCTACGAATTTTTGTTTTTTATTGTTTTCACCATACACATTTCTATGTGGACCCAAAAAAGCTAGATGGTATACAAGGACAATTCCCCAAAACTAAATATGAGTGTGTAATTTTTAGGCAAAGGATAAACAAATCTGCATAAACATTACTGCACACTCTTTATTACAACTCAAGACTTCCTCTTATGTTGACTGACTTATTTAAAACTACAGGTAATGTGTTCTCCTCGATCGGCCACCCCACCCCCAATTAAAGCCTAAAACTTTGCATCCTCTCTCCTATCAATCATCCTCTCATCGCCTACCCACCACTTTCCTTTCATGAAAATGAGGCTCAGCAGATTTCTGCAGCGCACAACATGGTCTTTATGGGAACTGGAACAGCAGCGGCATTGTATGGAGGTGTGTCCTGGGATACATATTGATCGGTGGTGGCGCTAGGAGAGAGCCAAGAACACTGCAGTTTAAAGTTAGCATCGACCAGCAGCCAATCGCGTCTCACAGTCTGCCAGCCAATCAGATGCTGCCAAGTGGAAACTTCTCATTGGCTCGCAGCCGGCGCCAGATTTAAAAAGCCAGCCCTTCCATAGAAGGGCAGCCGGTCCGCATTGGCCAAGGCATCATCATAACAACTTACAAGTGCTCACACCTTAGTCACCCAAAGTTACTTGCCACGGATCCCTGTCTGACAGCTCGGTTCACCCAATGAGCTGCTTCAGGGGTGGGACATCCGCTGTCAGTGCTCCTGGATGCAGATCAGGCAGGTGCTGCTGTGCCTGTGACGGGATGTAGTTATGAGACCGGCGGCCACAATGCCGCTGGTCTCAATACCGACTAAAAAATCCAGACAAGTGACTTAAGATAGTCATCGAAATACCGACGCCTATCTTTTTCCCGATGCTGGAATGCCAAAGGACGTCAGCCCGAACGAGGTAAGTCCGTATCCTTAGCAACAGGGGGAGGAGCTGAATGACAGCTAGAAGGTTTATACTTTATACAGGACAGCATGTTTATTGGTTAGTTTAGTTGCGTAATAAAAGCATGTAATAGTTGATTTGAATGATGGGGGCATGTCTACAAATTTATGTTTTTTATTGTTTTCACCATACACATTTCCATGTGGACCCAAAAAAGGTTTATGAAACGTAGCGGGGTTAGGTTTTGGGGGAGGGAGGTTAGGTTTAGGCGCCCCTAGGGGGGGAGAGTTAGGCACCCCCGCGGGGAGGTTAGGGTTAGGCACCCCCTCAGGAGGGTTAGGTTCAGGGTGCAGTAAGGGGGGGTTAGG
Source organism: Taudactylus pleione (assembly GCA_031769625.1). NCBI lineage: Eukaryota > Metazoa > Chordata > Amphibia > Anura > Myobatrachidae > Taudactylus > Taudactylus pleione. Next base: position 32,945,360 of record JAUIMM010000015.1, on the reverse strand, counting down.
ATTAGGCACCCCCTGGGGGAGGTTATGGTTAGGCACCACTAAGGGAGGGTTAGGGGGGATAGAGGGATAGGGTACTTACCTGCCATGCCGGGATCTTCTCCCTTCGGGCTGCTGGCGTTGGCATATGAAACCATCCCAGGATATGAACTATTTAGCTGCTGGGACTTCATACCCATTCTCCTGTGACTCCCACTGGTTCAGGTCTCTTGCTTGTCTCCGTGTAGCCTCAGCCGTGATCGGCATAGACAAGCAGCCTATTGAGGAGACCCTGGAGGACAGTACTCAGGTCAGAGGCCTGGCAGTGAAGGCGCTGTAGTGCTGGGGGAAGGGGGAGAGATTAAAATTTTCATCCCCCCCCATCACTAAATTCCCACTTTGAGCTCTATGTGTGTGTAGATCTGAGCACTCAAACAGCGCACTGGACCAGAGTGCAGCTGTCACCAGGAAGAGACAGGCATCTTAACATCAGGTTGGAGAATATGCGCTTAAAAAGAATAATTCTGTCTCCTACTGGTTACTTTATGTATGTATTTTTATTATGGGATGGGATTATGGGATTTAACCTTTTTTTAACCAATTATTTATATGATATACATATGTTTGTTACAGAAAGTTTGTTTTATAGACTCTCTCCAAACAACCTACATTGCAGACCATCTACAGTGTTAATTATTAGTACCGTATTACGGGCCTCATTTAGTTTAGTTTTATCACCAAATCGAGTGATAAATGTCACTGTGTATGGATAAGTGGTGCTCCAGCCAATCGGCTCCCAACTGTCAACTGTTAGAAAAATGACAGTTGGGAGTTGATTGGCTAGAGCACCATTTATCATACACAGTGACATTTATCACTCGTTTTGGTGATAAAGCTCGATAGTAAATGGGGCCTACATACACTATCCAGTGTATAAGGAGGCCAATATGAACATATATTTCCAGGGAGAGTGTTAGGATCTTCTGTCGCTTCCCGAGACTGCCAGACTTGCCCCACTGCTCCGCTGAGCAGGGGACTTGGATTGTGGGTTGGTGCCCACAACAGGAAAAAAAAAACATTAAGCTCAGGCAAGCTGGTCCTACTGCCACATCTAACTGCAATCGCTGACCCTGTATATGTCTGAAGTATTACATAGACTGCACTTTGTATGATGCAGACCAGGCAAGTCAAACGCATGCGGCCCAAATAAACATTTTCTGCGGCCCCAGTGTGTGGGCTCACATATATATAATTTTACTTTACAGGCTGGCAACAGTGGTCTCTAAACTGATCAGAAGCCTCTGATCGCATCAGAGGCCAGCGTTCCCAGTGATGCAGCGCCTGCAACGAGCGGAGCCAGCGCCTACTGCTCTGGATCTAATTAGATTCAGTCAGGTGTCTCACAAGAAACATCTCATGATGGGTAAAAGCAAAGAGCTCTCTCAAGACCTTTGCAACCTTATTGTTGCAAAACATACTGATGGCATTGGTTACAAAAGGATTTCTAAACTTCTGAATGCTCCAGTGAGCACTGTTGGGGCCATAGGACCTCATTCAGACCCGGTCGCAGGCGCTGAGCGCTCGCAACTGAGTCGATGTTTGGTCCTGCGCACGTGCAGCGGCCGCACTGCGCGTGCGCAAGCCCAGGAGCGAGAAAGAAACTGGCTGTCGATGTTGATCGACAGCTCGGCCCGTTTTGTAGGCGGGACGGGTGGGTGGTTTCACGAACGGAGGCGGTGAAGTCAGTGGGGAGTTTCCTGCTCGATCAGAGCAGGAAGCTCCCCGAGGCTTACGGTTGTCGAGACCCAACCTTAGGGTTTCGTCGCAAGCCCCGATGGTCTTGACTATCGCGACCATCAACCTGGTCGGTTGCTAAGCTGTGGGTGGTAACCCACAGCTTAGCTAGCGACCAGAAGGCCGCACTAGAAAAAGCAAGTGGCCGCCCTCATTCAGAGCGAGCGGTTGCTTCTTGCGACCGCCTCTGAATGAGGGCCATAATCCGGAAGTGGAAAGAACATAATTTCACCATAAACTTGCCACGATCAGTGGCGGGCTGGGCCAGGTGGCAGGGTGCCATCTGCCCCCCGGGCCGGTCCCTGCTGTGCCGGACCCTATGTTGGCCCGCTGCTGCGATCGGAGCTGAGCTCCAATCGGGCAGCTATAGCATGCGGCCCACATCTCTACCACGATTGGAGCACAGCTCCGATCGGACAGTACAGACTGGCGATAGTGGTCTCTGAGCGATCAGAAGCTTCTGATCGCTTCAGAGGCCAGAGTATCCAGTGATACAGCGCGCGGGTGACATCATGACTTCACCTATGTCGCCCGCGATGAACGGAGCCTGCTCCTGCCGCTCTGGATCTAATTAGATCCAGTCAGCGGCAGAGTCTACGTGGGACGGCATGGACTGGAGCGGTGCCCAGCGGTCATCGTGAAGAAAGGTAAGTACTGCACAGACAGGTGAGTGGGGCCTGTTCTATACTGGGAGGGGGCACAGCATAAGGGGCATTACTGGGGGCACAACATAAGGGGCATTACTAGGGGCTCTGAGTAAGGGGTATTACTAGGGGCTCTGCATAAAGGGGCACTACTAAGGACATTACTGGGGGTTCTGCATAAGGGGCATTACTGGGAACTGCATAAGAGCCATTACTGGGGGCACTACTAAAGGCATTACGGGGGGCTCTGCTTAAAGGGGCATTACTGGGGGCACAACATAAGGGGCAGTACTGGGGCACAGCATTAGGTGCACTTCTAGGGGCACTGCATTAGGGGCACTACTAGGGACATTACTGGGGGCCCTGCATAAGTGGCATTACTGGGGGCACTGCATAAGGGGCACTACTAAAGACATTACTGGGGGCACAACATAAGGTGCATTACTGGGGCACTGCATAAAGGGCATTGCATAATGGGCAAAAATTCAGGGGGCATTACTGGGGCACTGCATAAGAGGCATTGAATAATGGGCACAAATTCAGGGGGCATTGCAAAAGGGGCTCTAATACAGGGTGGAATTGCATAAGGGGCACTACTACTGCATTGGTTTTTATAATAACAATAAACCTTTCAAAACTGTATATAAGACTTTTTTTTGTTGTTGCAGCCCACACACTCGTAGACCTTGAATATTCGGCCCGGTTGCTATTTTCAGTTTGACATGCCTGACGCAGACTATAACTTGTTATGTGCTAATTATGTCCCCTTCATGGGCTGCCCAAGGTTGGGTACCATATGCTGGTGCTCAGGATCCAGGCGGCCACAATCCTGATGCCAGCATCCCGACAGGGTTCAGATACCGACACCTGTCGGTAAGTATCCTAACCCTCATCCCTAAACCTAACCTCTGCCCCTAGCGCCTAAAACTAACATCCAATCTAGTGCCTTACCCTCCGCCCCAGTGCCTAACCCTAAACCACCCCCTAGTGCCTAGCCCTCCCCATAACCCAGTGGCGTATCTATAATGGGTGCAGTGTGTGCGGGGTCCAGGGAGGCACCCATATTATTTTAAACTTACCTGTCTGTGGTCCCGCGGCAGGTGTCAGCACTGCTCAGAATACCGGAAAATGGCCGCCGCGGCCATATTTCTGGTGTTCTGCGCATGCGCAGTAGACTCCGGGCACACTCTAGTGCCCGGAGTCTACTAATGCTTAGGAGGCTGGCCATCCGCGTCAGTCAGCTGCCGCCCACTGTGGAGAGAGGAGGGCGCCCCGCACGGGGAGTGCACACGGGCCCCCTCCTCTCTTAAGACGCCCCTGCCCTAACCCCAATACTTGCCATCGGGATGCCGGCGGTCACTATTCTGACTGGTGTCAGGATTCCCGACATCCGGAATAATAACTACATACTCTCTCTAAAGCCAACCATTGGAATATCCCTTTAGAAATAATGACTTTACTGCTGCTGTTTTACTAGCATAGAATTATGGGCCTGATTCACTACCAAACACAACTATGTATGCAATAGCAATTACGCACACAGTTCAACTGCGATAGTATGCTAATACATTGCGATCGCAATACCCTCGCAGCACTGCACAAGGACGTCCACTTTACTCAGTCCACATACTGTTTAGCAAGACTGCGAAACCATTGATACAATCGAGTACAATCGCAGCCTCACGCACAGTTGCACAAGCCATGACCTTACGCAGAAATTTCTAACTTCAACGCACACTATCAGGCCTCATGCTGTGTAGGCCATCGCAGTGGATAATTTATGCACGTCCCTGCAACGGAGACATCCCACCACTGTGATTGGTGAATGGGACTAGAGCCATCCATCAATCAGTGTGTGGAGACATCCCACGACTGTGATTGGTGTATGGGACTAGAGCCATCCACCAATCAGTGTGGGGAAAGATCCCACCACTGTGATTGGTGGATGGGACTAGAGCCAGTGGCGTATTCAGGGGGGACACACCCAGGCACGTGCCCCCCTGTCGTTTAGGAGTTGTTTTTTTATACTTTTATTGCAGCTGCACAGCTGCCACAAGGATGAGGCTGCTGCTGCTGCCAAGCTTCCCCGGGCCGTGCAGCTACTCTGATGTGATTGACGATGTGTGCATCTGACGTCAGAGGACAGAGGAGCCGCATGAGCACACCAGCAACAAGGTAAGAGGTAGGGGGGGCACAGAAGGGAGCTGGCTGGGGAGTGGGGACATAAAAGGCTGGGGCTGGCTGGGGAGTCGGGACATAGAAGGGGACCTACTGGGGCTGGCTGGGGAGTGGGGACATAGAAGGGCTGGCTGGGGAGTGGGGACATAGCAAGGGGCCTGCTGGGGCTGGCTAGGGAGTGGGGACATAGAAGGGGGCTGCTGGGGTTGGCTGGGGAGTGGGGACATAGAAGGCTGGGGCTGGCTGGGGAGTGGAGACATAGAAGGGGGGCTGCTGGGACTGTCTTTGGAGTGGAGACATAGAAGGGGGCCTGCTGGGACTATCTTGGGAGTGGAGACATAGAAGGGGGCCTGCTGGGGCTGGCTGTGGAGTGGGGACATAGAAGGGGGCTGCTGGGGCTGGCTGGGGAGTGGGGCCATAAAAGGCTGGGGCTGGCTGGGGAGTGGAGACATAGAAGGGGGGCTGCTGGGACTATCTTGGGAGTGGAGACATAGAAGGGGGCCTGCTGAGGCTGGCTGGGGAGTGGAGACATAGAAGGGGGGCTGCTGGGACTATCTTGGGAGTGGAGACATAGAAGGGGGCCTGCTGAGGCTGGCTGGGGAGTGGAGACATAGAAGGGGGGGCTGCTGGGACTATCTTGGGAGTGGAGACATAGAAGGGGGCCTGCTGGGGAGTGGGGACATAGAAGGCTGGGGCTGGCTGGGGAGTGGAGACATATAAAGGGGGCTGCTGGGACTATCTTGGGAGTGGAGACATAGAAGGGGGCCTGCTGGGGAGTGAGGGCAAAGAAGGGGTCTGCTGGGGAGTGGGGCATAGAAAGGGGTCGCTGGGGCTGGGGACTCAGAAGTTGGGCTGCTGGGGCTATAGAAGCAGGTATGCTGGGCCTGGCTGGTGACATAGAAGGGGGGCTGCTGGGGCTGGGGACACAAAAGGGTAGCTGCTGGCAGGGGCAAACGCAGGATTTGTAAGGGGGGGGTCTGCATATGTATGCATGTATGTGTATACTATAAATATATATATATATATATAATATATATATATATATATACCACCCACATGCCTCTCACACATGGATGGTTACATTTTTGCAATGTATTGTGTAAGTATAGTTGTATTCCCAATTTGGACTGCCCCCATCCTCCCCTCCCACACACATATACTCAGAGCAGATTATAGACATTTACACAGCACATTACACACAGACACTTACACAGCACATTGCACACAGACACACACTGCACATTGCACACAGACACCTACACTGCACATTACACACAGGAATTTACACTGCACATTACACACAGGCATTTACACTGCACATTAACCACATACACACACTGCACATTATACACATACACACTGCACATTACACACAGACACTTACACTGCACATTACACACACTTACACTGCACATTACACACAGACACCTTGCACTGCACATTACACACACTCGGACTACAGACCATCTCCCTCCACACCCATGGTATAAACATAGCTGGGAGGTATAGTACCTGTGATGATGTTTGTGACTGTGCTAATTACATGCTGTCCGGACTTCAGCAGATGAGGACTCGGAGGAGGGTTAGGTCTGGACTATAGAGGGCTGATGGACCTGTAACGTCACACCCACGTGACCCGGCCTAAAAGGGGGAGGGGTGGGGATGCTAACGGGGGCCCAAAAGTGTTCCCTCGCGGGCTCGCCACGCTTCGGGCACGGTGGCTCGTTGTGCTCGCCACAAATATTTATTCCCCCTCTATGCCCTAGTGGATGGTAACGCAGGAGCGGTCCAGCCTCCTGCAGCGGTCACGTGGTGGATACGTCACAGAGGTCCTTTAGCCACATAGGAAATAGCAGCAACCCTCGGAGGAGTGCGGTGAGTGACATCACTGGCACTCAAAGGCACATGGGAGCTGTGAGGGAGGAGCTGCAGCAGCTCCCCTGTACTGCTCAACCATCTCCATAGCTACGCTGAAGCTGCCCAGTCGGAGCTGGGGCCTGGCTGGGGACAAAGAAGGAGGGCTGCTGGGGCTGGCTGTGGAATTAGAAGGGGGGATTCTGGGGTTTTTGGAGCTGGGGACAAAGAAAGGGGGCAGGGGGCTGGCTGGGGATGGGGACACAGAAGGGCAGCTATGGTGAAACAGAAAGGGGGCAGGGGCTGGCTTGGGAAAACAGAAGGGGGACTGTTGGGGATGGGGACACAGAAGGTGGGCTGTTGGGGTTGGCTGGAAAGTAGGGACATAGAAGGGGGCTGCTGGGCTGGCTGTGGAGTGGGGACATAGAAGGGGGTTGCTGGGGACACAGAAGTGGAGCTGCTGGGGAAACTGAAGGGGGGTGGCTGGGCACATAGAAGAGGAGCTGCTGGGACTGGCTCTGGACACAGAAGGGGGCTGCTGGAGCTGGCTCTGGACACAGAAGTGGGGCTGCTGGGGGTGGCTATGGACACAGAAGGGGGGATGCTGGGGCTGAGGACACAGAAAAGGGCCTGGGGGCTGGCTGGGGACACAGAAGGGGGACTGCTGGGGATCGGGACACAGATGGGCTATGGATTGGGGACATTAAAGACTGGGGCTGGCTGGGGAGTGGGGACATAGAGGGGGGGCTGCCGGGCTGCCAGTGGAGTGGGGACATAGAAGGGGGTTGCTGGGGCTGGCTCTGGACACAGAAGGGGGGCTGCTGGAGATGGCTCTGGACACAGAAGTGGGGCTGCTGGGGATAGGGACACAGAAGGGCAGCTGGCTGGGGACACAGAAAGGGGACAGGGGGCTGGCTGGGGACAGAGAAGGAGGACCGCTGGGGATGGGGACACAGAAGGGAGGCTGGCTGGAGACACAGAAGGGGGGCTGGCTGGGGCTAGGGACACAGAAGGGGGCTGCTGGAACTGGGGATACAGAAGGGGGCTGGCTGGGGAAACTGAAGGGGGGCTAGCTCGGGACACAGTAGGGGTCTGCTGGGGCTGGCTCTGGACACAGAAGGGGGTTTGGGGCTGGGCACACAGAAGGGGGCTGCTGGGGGTGGAGACACAGAAGGGGCGATACTGCAGGGGCATTAGTTTGAAGGTAAGCAGTTTGCTGGTGCTGCCCATGGCGATGTGATGTGAATATGGAAGGTTAGGGTGCTGTGATGTGGTGAAAAATAAAGGAAGGTGGGGGAGGGGTGCTGTGATCTAATGAAGGGGGGAGCATGCATTGAAGTTAATAAGTGCTGTGAGAGGAGAACATTGAAGGGGAGGGGAAGGGGTGCTGTGTACAGACCTGTCTACTGACTTTCTCATCCTGTCATCCACAACATCTGCCCCACATACAGTGTACTCACCCTATCACCTACCAGACCTATCCTTGACGTGTACCATACCTGTTCTCCATATACTCACCCTGTCATCCACCAGACCTGTATCCAAAGACTCTCTGACCCTGCCAAACACCAGACCTGTGCCGCCCACAGCTTCTGCTACTGACAAGTTAGGTCAGGGGGCTGGGGTGTATTATATTTTTTCCAGTAGAGGTCAATGTGTGTGTTTTATACCTGTGGGGCCAATTTTTTTTTTATCTATGGGTGCAAATGTGTTTTATTTTTTCCCGTGAGGAGCAATGTGTTTGTTTTTTCCCCTGTGGAAGCCAATGTGTGTGTTTTTAAATATTAAAAATAGTTAAATTATTATGGATACAGGGCCTGATTCAGAGCCGCTTGCTCGCGCTGTGCGTTTGCCAGTGGCCCAATGTTCTGTGTAGGCGCATGCTTCATTCTGCGCGTGCGCAAACTACACATTGCGATCGCAACCCTCTCGCTCGCCCAGCAAAGGCAGCCCAGGGTAATGAGTGACAGGAGAGGCCGTTTGTGGGTGGTAACAGGGGTAGGACACTAATAACGGGGGGTTGGAGATGCGAACGCAGGCGTGCCCGAGTGTTTCAACGCCGTTTTAGAGATATGCATAATTAACAGGCAGCGTCATAGTACACGTCACGTGCCTTTTTTTTTACACTGATTTCCTCGCAATGCTTCCGGTAGGGTAAAGCTACCTCAAGCACTGCGTTCACATCCGATGGTGCTCGATGTACCAATATTTTAATACACCTCCTGGAGATGACGTGTTGCTGGTGGGTGGCTCTGCCTGTGCGATTGGGCGTACGCATACACAAAGTGGCCGCTCGCTAAGACATGGTGGGCGCGCTTATGCCTTGGCAAGAGATTTCTTCCCGTGGCTTCACTTTGACAAATTTGCATATGCACCCAGCGAGCGTACGCAGATAGTGAACGGGTCTGAATCAGGCCCATAGTTGGATGGGGGCTCTCACACAGGGTGCTAGTGAGTGGGAAGTGCTGTGAGGTGGACATTGGATGGGCCGAGGGGGTGCTGTGATTTGGTTGCTAAAGGGGCTGGGGGGTGCTGTGTGGTGGGGAGGGAAGTGCTGTGAGGTGGAGGTGAAAGGGATGGTGCTATGTGGACAATGAAAGGGACAATGAGTGATCTGAGGTGAACAGTGGGTGCTGTTAGGGGGACAGTGGGAGAGTCAATGAGTGAGCTGTGAGGGGTCAGTGTTATATGGAAGGAACTGGCAGTGAGACAGCTGTGGAGGGGGCAATTGAGGAGATATGCAAGGGCACGGAGACAATAATGGAGGGGGTAATTAGAGTGATATGGAGAGGGCAATGAGATGGCTATGGAGGGAGCAGTAATATAGATATGGACAGGGAGAGGGCAATGAGAGAGATCCATACATTCTAATTCTTTATGTTGGCTGGCAGTTACAGATTCAGGGGGAAGGATCTAAATTATTCAACACTTTTAAATGCATGTATTTATTCCATCTCTCTTTTCCAGACAAGTCTGAAACTTTCCAAGATTTAGACAACTACGAATGGACCTTAGAACACCAGCTGGCAGGTATGACATAAATTGTCTTGGCCCTCAGTGTGATGAAAACAAGGATGTGGCTCGTGGGTATGGCATTCCCTGTGAGGCCACGCCTCTTGTAATGAGGACACACCCACTTTCCCAGGAACACCACCCACCTCACACCTTCCCCTATCGTGGTGACCCCCTATCAGTTTGTTCTAGATCCGCCCCTCACTAGAGACATATACCAATCAGCATTATGCCAAGCCAAACACAGCCGGATGCTGCAGCTTCATCACAGGTATGTGACAGGTGGCCGGGAGACAGATTGAAGATGCTCCTCGGCCGCTCTGACTGTATGAATAACATAAATGGAGTGGTCGGGGAGAATCTTCTCTCTGTCTCCTGGCCGCCGGGTATGTGATGCAGCTTGCGGCTGCAGCCATACGGTGGCCCCTAATTTTAAAATTGTAGCGGCCCGGGGGGCAGATGTCACCTTGCCCCTCGGCCCAGCCCGCACCTGGTGTACGCACGTATGGGCACTGTGGTCGGGACTTCCGATCGGGAGTGAAGTTGATCGGAACATCGTATCGAAAGAGTGATTGCAAAGGTGTGGACCCAGCTTTACTTAAGTGTGATAATCCTCTGACAATATACTGCATCAGTGGAGAGATTCCGGTTCTGTTAGAGCCGAAATCTCTCTGGAGCTTGCGGCAACGAGACCCTACCACAAGGGTCTCGTCGCGAGCCCGATGGTCGTGATGGTCTTGACCACTGCGACCATCTTCCTGGCCGCTCGCTATAGATGTGGGTGGTCACCCACAGCTATGCGAGCGACCAGGAGGCCGTTCTAAAAAAAAAAAAAAAAAAAGACCGGCCCTGATTCAGAGCGAGGGCTCTGTCAGAGCGACCGGCTCTGAATCAGGGCCTCTGTTCAGTCAGCCTCCTCTCTCTGCGGTGCAGATGCTAGTACATTCTGGACCTCATTCAGAGTCGGTCGTTGCGGCCGCACGGTCGTACGCCACCGATGTTCGCTAAACTGCGCATGCGTAAAGTTCGCAATGCGCGTGCGCAAACTAGCTGCTGCGATCAGAAATTTCTCTCTCCTTGAACACAGCCAGGTCGGTAGTTTGAGTGACAGAATGAGGCGTTTGTGGGTGGTAACAGGGGAAGGTGCTTGAAAACGGGGGAGTGGAGATCCGAACGCAAGCGTGCCTAATTATGCGAACAGCGTTTTATGGGTGTGCATAATTAACAAAGTAGTATCATGGCACACGTGACATGGGTGGTTTGTACACTGACCTGATCGTAGTGCTTAAGAGAGGGTATGGTCAACCTTAAGCTCTACGATCAGTTCCGATGGTCTCGATTAATCCTTATATGGCCGGAGATGACGTGTAATGCGTATGAGAAAGGGGCGTATTTTTTGTCTTACGGCCGCATCCTCCCCTTGACTCGGCCAGCTAACGATCCGATCTTAAGGACGCAACTTGCGAGTGCATCATTTGCATATCCGGCCCCTTTTCCCTTACGACCGTGCGGCCGCAACGACCGACTCTGAATGAGGTCCTCTGTCCCACAGTTTACTGCGCATGCTCAAATCTCAGTAAAAATGTTGGCCATGCAATTTTCCCAGTGATTTGCGCAGCGCCGATGCAGGACTCCAGAGAGGTAAGGTTTGCGGTGTGGGCCAGCCTGGACCAAGGGACCCAAGTGCACCGCACACATTACAAACACGCCACTGCAGGGTGGCCATAATTAAACTTCCACTATTCAGAGCCGTCTATAGCTCCATCTAACAACCAGAATGTCACCAAATTTGGTAGTGAGACTAATAAGGACATGGGAAGCAGGATTCTGCATTAAAAAAAATAAAAAAAAGTAGTACAAAAAGTTGCCAATAGTGGAAATATGGCACTAATCTGGCTACAGATGGTTCTTAATAGGGGAAGTTTAGTGAGGACCACCCTGTACACTATACCAGTATTACAGACCCTTCAATTGCCATTTGTTGTGCTTGGTGTTGGCAAACTTATTTTCCACTCTCACTTTATCCACCTGCTTATGTCTATCCCATCTGTCTCTCTATCCCCTCGTGTCTCCCACCCCTCTGTGACTCCATCTTCCTACCCCATGTCTCGTACTCTTTTTCTGTTTAGGTTGTGTACAGTGCATTCCAGTGCCCTCCTATGTTACTTAAAGTAACACATCGTGGGCCAGATTCTGAAGCTGGCCACACACATAGCGATATTTTACCAGATCTGGCCGATTCCGACACATTGGAATGACAGATTGTGTAAAATATGGCCAAATCTTGAGTAAATCGTGAGTCCCCACTCACGATGCGCGTTCCCGCTGGTCGCACATCGCATCGTCAGATCTGCCGTGCAGTAGGGCAGATCTGACAATCTAGGACACGATGCACTGTAAAAAGTCTGAATGCAGGAGAGATCGTATGAAGATTGGACACCAAATCGTGTGCAGATCGTGTGCAGAGCTGACGGGGAGAGTTTCAAGGGAAATCGTACACATCGGCTGATCGTGTGCAGATCGCTAGGTGTGTGGGCACCTTGAGTCTTATTCTAATGTTGTGGCCAAATTTCGAAAAACTGAGTGGTAACAATCGGGAGGCAGACACTGTGCGACTTCACACATGCGCAGACTTACATCAGACAACTGCGTGCGGCATTGACACTGTGTCCACCTCTGCATCAGGCCCATTGTGTGTATTCAGATCTGGCTGCATAACAACCTATCACGGCAAGCTTCAACGTGTGATGACTTGAGATGAGGGGGCTCAATCTCACTGCACTTGCGCTAGACAGACTTAATAGCAAATATCTATATAATAAGCAAGAAAGTGTGTGTGTCTGTTTGTCATTTATGCATAACCAGAGTTTTGGACTTTGGGCCTGATTCAGAGCCGGACGCTATTTGCGGACGGTCGTTCAGGAAAAGGGGGTGGCTATTCAAATGAACCGTTCGCTCTTTGCGGTCTGTTGACGCCTCCATGTCTGAACGAGCGAACAAAACTTGCGGTCGTTTTTTGGATAACTACGCCCCCTGGCCGCTCGCATCCTACGTCATGTCCGCTATTTATTAGATTAATCGAGTACATCGACCAGCGTATGAACTGCTCGCTATTCTTGTGGTTGGTTTTTCCTACCACAATCTTGCGAGCAGTTCTGACTATAAAATAACCCAGTGACGTGGTCAATGACGCTGCTGTATTAATTATGCACACCCATAAAACGCCCGTTTTGACCTTTATGCACGCCTGCGTTCGGATCTCCACTCCCCGTTTTCAAGCACCTTCCTCTGTTACCACCCACATACGCCTCCTCCTGTCACTCAAAATAGCAGGCATTCGCTATTTAGCGAACAAACGATTTTCGGCCGCACTGACTGGTTCGCGCATGCGTATTAAAATCCGTACGCATGCGCAGTTGGGCAAACATCGCTCGGAACAAACGAGCGGCCGCTTACAAGCGGCTCTGAATCAGGCCCTTTGCTCCACCAAATTTGGCATGGTGGTGTAGTTTGAACAGGATTAGGTTTTTGGCTATGTTTGAAGTTTGCCAGGACCATAGAGGTCTACATGGTGCCCACCAAGTAGGTAGTGGACTATTTGATTTCAAATTTTGGTTTCAGCAAGTTCGCTCACGATGTCTTCCAGTGCCTACAACTGCACTGATCTGAAGGCACAGGCAGGTATGTACCAATGGGGGGCAGGCAGAGCTCCAATGGAGTCTAAGGATCAACTGTCACACTGCACCTGCACTCACAGTTACCAATTTCCTCCAAGCACATGTTCATATGCCATGCTCTCCAATGTTGGTCTGCAGAGATTTCTGTTCTGCACTAAAGGTGGGTATCCACTACCCGATTAAACAGAGCGACTGAACGATAGCACATCGTTATCGTTTAATCGTTTTGTTAATCGGGCACAAATAGGGCAGCTTAATGTCAAAAACAACCAGCGATGCGCGCTCCTGCTGGTCGTTTTTGACATCTATCATCGCCCGAACATGCTTGTCAATCTGCCTATAAGGACAGATTGGCCATGTTCAGGGATGAGGGAAGGTGCCTGCACTGAATGACTGATCGTTCAGTGTAGGCACAGCATAGACTGTGAAACGACTGTACGATTACAATGTCGTAATCGTGCAGTCGTTTCACAGTCTGCTAGTGGATGTGCCCCTTAATTTCTGAAACCAGTGATTTGGGAAGCTACACTGATTTCTGTCCTCTAAAGCACTATGCAGCTGATGAAGCTATACTGATTTGTCCTGTAGGTCACTATGCTCCTGATATTCCCCAAAGAATATGCCTGCCTGCACTGTCATGTGTGAATGACTTCTGTGTTCCTTGTCAATGCTTTCCCCCTTTAGTATACTACATTCAAATGTTTAGTTCTTTTCACATCTAAACTTTCATTGTTTATACCTAAATGTGGAGGCAACAGTGTCTAAATACTCTTAAGTCACCCATTTGTTTTACCATACCTTTTTGTTAACTTAACTTAAGCATAGAAATGAACACACTTACAACTGTATGCGATTAAAAGAGGTCACAGCCAGAATTTATTGATCGAATTGAAATTAGAAATAGGTGGCAGGAAGAAAGCAGTGCTCCGAGGCCACAGCCCTATGGAAATCGATAATAAATAACAGGGGCGGATACCCGCCCCGCGCAGCCCGACCTTAGGAAGTACCATCCCACCTTAATTGGCACCTCGGCCCTTCCCTTTGGGCGGTGACCAACTTGCCGCTCTCAAAGGTAAGAATGCTCCCCAGGCACTCCAGCGCTAATAATAGGCCGCCCAGGAGCACTGCTCCCCGCCAAAGCCCGGTTCATAGAACCAGGCCCGCCACCAAACTGTGACCCTTTGAGACCTACAGGAAACTGCAGAGGTCGCTGATAAAGAGCTCTAGCCCCACTCCCGTGAGGTGTACCCCATCAGGCCTATAGAAGCTATCCTCCTCGTTATGCAAACGTGGGTGCCGTATGACGCGGCCCCCCACGCTAAGGACAAAACAGCCAATTGCCATATTCGCAGGCAAAGAAGTGTCAAGTGCCTCAACACCTTCAAAGCCAACGGCGATTCGGCCCTCTGATTATTCACCGCCTGAACCATGCCCAAATTATCGCACCAGAAAAGGATCCACCTATTACAAAGCCTGTGGGCCCACAGCTCAACGGCCACCACAATAGGGAAAAGTTCCAGAAGCAGAATGTTCCTAGTAAGGCCTAAAACAGGCCAAGCTTCCGCGCACCAGTTCCCTTCCAAAAAGGAGCCGAAACCCGACGGAACTGGGCATGTCCATAAATAGTTGAAGCTCGGAATTAGCTACAAGGGCCTGGAGCCATATCCGAACGCCATTGAAATCACGCAGAAACAGCAACCAAACGCGAAGGTCCTCCCTCAGATCTTGGGAAATGCGAACGAGGTGATGGGGCTTCTTAACACCCGCCGTGGCTCTTTTCAGCCACCTACAAAAAACCCGACCCATAGGAATGACTCTACAGGCGAAATTAAGGAGGCCTAGCAACGACTGCAACTGCTTTATCGAGACCTTTTTCGCTAAAACAAATACTTCCAGCAACTCCCCCAAACGTCGCACCTTCTCAATCGGCATAACCCTAACACAGTATCTATTTCTATACCCAAATACGATAAGCGTGTAACCGGACCCTCCATCTTGTCCCGGGCAACAGGAACACCTACCACTGCAAACAAGGCCTGCAAGGAAAACAGTAAATCCTCGCAAACCTGGGTATCTGCTGGCCCCACCAACAGAAAATCATCTAGGTAGTGGGACACACCAGCTTGCCCAGTACCCGCCTGTAAGCACCACTGCAAATAGGAGCTAAAAAAAGGAACACGAGATGGAACATCCCATCGGCAAACATCTATCAACATAATAGAGCCCCTCAATTCTAAACCCCATGTACTTAAAAGAGACGGGGTGAAGGGGCAACAGCCGAAAAGCAGACTTGATATCCACCTTGGCTAATAAAGTCCTCCTACCAAAACTCTGTACTATTTCTAGAGCCTACTCAAAAGATTGGTAAACAACCCGGCAATCCAACGGATCTAGCGCGTCGTTGATTGACCCTCCCTCTGGGTAAGAAAGATGCTGTATCAGCCTTAATTTACCCGGCTCCTTCTTTGGCACAACCCCTAAAGGCGACACGCACAAACCCTCCAAAGGGGGCGTGGAAGAAAAAGGGCCGCACATGTGCCCCAACCCGACTTCCGCTTCAATCTTAGCTCGGACTACTTCCAGGTGGATGCGGGCCGACTTAAGATTTCTCTTAGCTACAACCGAGATCTCCTGTGTCACGGGTAACCGAAAACCTTCACTAAACCCGTGTAACAAAAAGGCCGGTTCCTCCCTGAGAGGATAACGACCCAACCAAGTCTTCAAATCCCCTAGGTCTACCGGCGAAGGTGCTTTACTTAACACCACGCGGTTTGTCGCACTGGTCACCTCAACTCGCTCTTGCACCGCCGGTACGCCCACAATCTTTAGCCGGGTGCCCGCTCCCACAGAGCATGCATATGTGTCTATACCGGCAGCCCGACCCTTTATTACATTGCGCATTATTATACGCGTAGCATTTCCCTCTGCCGGCTCCGGTACCAAATGGGCGGGCTAGAAAGGGCTGCTTACGCACCACCAAGAGGTCCAAAGAAGCGCGGGGCAGCTGGTTGACATCAAGCCACACCTCTACGTCCTTGAAGCCAAATTGAAAAACCGCCTGCCCTTCCTGCTTTTTCCGAAATGTCTCGTCATATTGCCTCCAAGCTGTACTCTTGCCTGATGAGTGCATGCTGTGCGCCATGTGCATATACTCGAGGACATTCATGTACTCGCCCGGGCGTGACTCACGGTAGCAAGCCGCAAAAACAAACATCCCTGCTTCCCAATTCTGGAACGAACGTAAATTTTCTTCAGCGACCGCACCAACTGATTTAGCCCGATCTTTTGCGTCGGCCGTAATCGAAAACAGGTCTACAAATTTTCCCTTCCAGATCCTCTCCCTAACTTTAGACCGCAAACCCCTAAGGATGGCCGTGTTCGCGCAGTGCACCATATCCCCCGTAGCATCTGGGACCTTAGCTGCCGACACTGTGCTGGTCCTCTTGGGACTCCCCCGTTTCCCCTTAATCGTGTGCGCTAAGTAACGCATAAGCTTACGCGGCCTCTCTGATCAACTTGCAGAATCGCTAGAATCAGTGGAAGATGAGTGTGTGCTGTGCAATGTGGAAACGACATGCTCACCTGAAACTGCAGCCGAAGGACCAGCCACTTCCTCCTGAGTGTTCGCCAACAGTCCCTCGCTGCGCGGTGCGTCCACCACGACTTGACTCGCTGACGCCACCTCACCATCCATCTGCTGGATCTCGACAACTCGACTGGAATGCTCAGAAGCTGCGACCTGGGGGCTTGACACAATCACTGGTGAATCAGACCGCACAGCAACTCCTTCTGTGGAAGGAGGGACATGGGGGGCCGTGAGTGGCAGGGGGGCGTGGACAGTTGCAGGTGGCTGGGGGGGCAGAAGGGAAGGGGGGGAGGAATATGCGTGGATTGGGGTTGCACAGCTGCGGGGGGCCTGGGGTAGAGAAAAGGGGGGCTGCAGGACTTGATAATACGGCACAAACCCTTGCGAAAGGGGGGCGGGCCCGGGGTCATTGCAGGGTGGGCGTACTGGAACAGAGTGGGGGGCGGTGTCTGGTGGTACATGATGGAGGCGGAATGGTAAGTGGCTGGATTTGAAAAGTGGGGGGGGCAATGTGGGACGGGGGCAGGGAAATATGGGGACCAGTCGGGCTGCTGTGCTCCTAACGTGTTGAAAGGGGGGGGGGGTTGGAGTTGCTGTAAACTAACAGCACCCCAAGGTAAAGGGGTGTAATCCCCACTCCTAGATGCAGGGGGAGCAATGGACAATAATTGGCTGGGAGGGACACCTGGGGCCCCAGAGATGATGGACCCCATAGCTGATGCCACACTGATGGGGGAAGCCCTATGGCTAAATAGTAATGGTGAGGGCTGAGGAGGAGGGGGCCCCCCTGCTCCTGGAGTAGTGGGGGCAGAGGGGGGTGGTGCAGGGCTATGCCGGGCTCCCTGCGCGGCGTCCGGCACTAAAATGGCCGCCGCGACCATGTGGGCAGGGCATACTGCCGATGCAGGGTGCGGGCTGGCCGTGGCCTGTGGAGGCGCGCTGTGGCCACCCGAGCTGCTCGCGGCACCGCTGGAGAGCCAAGCGGCCATGAGCTGTGAAGACGTGCTGGGGTGGGCAGGGCGCGGGAGCCGGAGGAGGGCGCGCGTACAGGCGCTCGTGCGGGATCGCGGCCTGTGGCATGGTGCGACCCGCGCCTGGCTGGGGGTGAGGCCGCGGATGTGAGGGGCCTTGAAGCCTCCATCAAGCGGCGGAGAGGGGGGGGCACTGAACGGTGGGGCCTGGACATAATGAATTGGAGGGATGAGAGAGGGGGTGTAATGTCAGAGGACGGGGGGGTGCAACAAATCAGGGGAAGGAGTTGAACAAAGGGGGGGAAGCAGGAGCTGAAAGGATGAGTTAAGGGTGAAAAGAAGTATTAATAGACAGATGGGATATAATAGAAGGAGGGAGTTGACCAGAGAGACAGCTATATAAAACAATCAGTGACACTTAGCCAGCCTGGTTTGCAGAAAACTGGAAAAGAGGAAAATGGCTCCTCTCACCAGGCTATATATATGGGTAATCTGAACCCTCCCACAAATCGTACTATAGGCTTATACCACCCAAATGACCACTACCTAACTGCACCCTCCCTTAAGACTTAACCCTTAACTAACAAAACTACATATCAAACAGGGTGCTTATCTATCCTCAAACGTAATTAAGTATTCGGATGCATGTATAGATGGATAGATAGGTCCTTTTCAGGGCTAAAACCATGTTAGCAAACAGTTGGTTCCTTTTCAGAATCAATGGAATAGAGTTATTGGTAAGGACAATGTAAATAATAAAGGCTGCAGATGTATTTCAAGGTCCATTCTTCAACAGGGGCAATGCCGGGTATCCCAGCTAGTAATAAATATGAAACATCTTAGAATAACCTTATAGCTCATTTGAAAATTATTTTGCACTGCCCTTTATATGTATATTACTGGCTGATAATCATTATAGTAATATTATAAAGCTGCATCCTATACTGTATTACTGTACTATATATAAGCTGGCGCTATATAAGTAACTGTAAATAATTTAAACAAAATAATAAAACAAATATTTTCACTTAGATCCAGGGCCGCCATCAGGGGGGGACTGCCGGGCCTCCTGTCCCGGGCCCGGAGAGAGAGGGGGCCCGGCTGGCAGCGGCGACTCGGTGAGGAAGAGCATCAGTGGTGCTGCGGCATTTGAACTACAATGGAGCCGCCCGCGATCCAATAACAGCTCGCGGAACGGCTGCCAAACAGGACCAGCCGCCCTGATTGGCTGCTGTTCCGCGAGCTGTGATTGGCTCGCGGCCAGCTCAATAGTAGTATTGAGCTGGCCGCGAGCCAATTATAGCTTGCGAAACAGCAGCCAATCAGGAGCGGCTGCTCCTGATTGGCTGCTGTTCCGCGAGCTATGATTGGCTCACGACCGGCTCCATAGTTTTAATGCAACGCAGATGCTCTTTTTCTCCACCTGCTGCACTACTCGCCGCTATCAGATGGCCCCTTTCTCAGGTACTTCTGTTCTACATGTTTTGTGCCCCCACTCGAGTCCAGATAGCCTTCCCTGCACTGCCCCCCCAGTCCAGCCAGCCCTCCCCCCCAGTTTGGCCAGCCATGCTGCCTTCCCTGCCACTCCCCCAGTCCAGCCAGCCTTCCCTAAGCCCTCTCCATCCCAGCCATCCTTCCTTCCCTGCCCACCCCCCCAGTGCAGCCAGCCTTCCTTCCTTGCCCACCCCCCCAGTCCAGCAAGCCATCCTTCCCTACCTATCCCCCCAGTCCAGAAAGCCATCCTTCCAGGCCCCCCCACCAGTGCAGCCAGCCTTTCTTCCCTGCCCACCCCCCCACCAGTGCAGCCAGCCTTCCTTCCCTGCCCACCCCCACCACCAGTGCAGCCAGCATCCTTCCCTGCCCACCCTCCCCCCAGTGCAGCCAGCATCCTTCCCTGCCCACCCTCCCCCCAGTGCAGCCAGCATCCTTCCCTGCCCACCCTCCCCCCAGTGCAGCCAGCATCCTTCCCTGCCCACCCTCCCCCCAGTGCAGCCAGCATCCTTCCCTGCCCACCCTCCCCCCAGTGCAGCCAGCATCCTTCCCTGCCCACCCTCCCCCCAGTGCAGCCAGCATCCTTCCCTGCCCACCCTCAGCCATCCTTCCCTGCCCACCCCACCAGTTCAGCCAGACTTCCCTGCACTCCCTTCCCCTTCTAGTCCAGCCAGCCTGTCTTCCCTGTCCTAGTCCAGCCAGCCTTCTCTGCCCTGCCTCTCCCCTAGTCCAGCCAGCCTTCCCTGCCCTTTGCCCCCCTCAGACTGAGCCAGCCTTCCCTGCCCTTTGCCACCCCAATCCACTCTTCCCAGCCAAGTGCCCCCGAATTTTTAGCCTTCCCTCCCTGTGTCCCCATTAATACCCAGCCTTCTCTACCCTGTGCCCCCCCCATCCACCATGTCTAGCCATCCCTGATTTACATACCAATTAATGCACCACCCCCGAAGTAGCTCCACCCACATTATCCACAACTCCACCCAAGTCTGCCCTATACCCCAGGGGGCCCTGCCTATTTTGTCAGTACCGGGCCCCAAAATTTCTGATGGCAGCCCTGCTTAGATCAGTGGCATCAGGAGTTTGGATTCTGGGAAAATAAGCATTATCAGTTAATATAATTTAATTATAGCGGAAAATTTCTATTTAAGGTGGAATACCGCGGTCCTCAAAGTTTACATAACTGAGGACCTACATTAAGGATACCATGGAGGGAATTCAATTCTACACGATGTGCCGCACATATAAGTTATCATATGGTAGTGGCGACTTTGCAAGTTTTCCCTCGCAACTCTTGAGGGAAAATCTGTGATGCTGGGTGGTGCGAAGTGCTGTTCCAAAATGGCACATTGAGTCCACAGTAGAACAAATTAACTGTCCCCCATGTGGGAAAGCCCTGGGTGTTGCTGACCTTGCTTTGCTCAAACCTGCATGCTCCAACCATCTTGATGAGTAAAGGGGCCTATTCACTACCTGACTATGTGAACAATCTGACCAAAACCAGGAGATTTTGGTCGCATTGTTCACAAAGTTGGGTAATGGATAGCCGGCAAGGACCAGCGATGCGCGTGCACGCTGGGTCCTTGCTGACCCCGACTATCTACTGAACATGCCTGTCAACCTGACGACGCGTGTCAGGTTTGGCATGTTCAGAGATAGGTCGGGATCCTTCACTGAATGACGTTCAGTGAACACCGTTCAGTGCGGGCACCGCACCTCGGCAACCTGAAGATCTGAACGCTAGACATTCAGTCATTCAGGTCGCCTAGTGGATAGGCCTTTACACCAGGGCCTGCTTCAGATGGACGGAATTGTACAGCCGCACCCAAGCGGCTGTGCAATTCCGTCCATTTAAAATGCAAATGCAGAAGGAGGTGTCAGACATCTGATTCAGAGATGTACGCTAATCACGCTCAGTGCAAAAACACAAATGATTCACCCACAAAGCTGACTTGTGTTGAACTCTGCATTGGCCTCAACATGTAGCGGCCCTAATATAATGTGTGCATCACCACTGCTTTAACAAATGTGGGTTTCGTATTGTACACTAGCCACCAGATAATAGATTCATTATACAGTAGCCAGGCTTTGTATTGTACACTAGTTACCAGAGAATAGACTGTTAAGTACACTAACCACTAGATCACTGACTTTTTACAGGACTATGAATATATAGGTATACAGTATCTCTATTTTTTTAAATTCACATACCTTACAATACTAATTGACATTGTTATTCATTTTCCACTTACTTTATGTTGATGCAGCAGCGTTGTTATTGTCCCCAGAGTGCATAAACAGTAGCATAGTGAAAGGATGGAAATGTATTAGACTTCTGTCTTTTAAAATTGTTTGTCTGAAATATCCTGCATGCAAGTAGATAACTCAGAAAAAAAAACCTTCAGTCTACGTTTATTTTATTTTCTGCAGTACAAGTTAGCAACTATAATGAAAACAAATTTTATCAATTTGGGAGCAAATTCATTAAAAAAAAAAAAAGAAATAATTTAAATTCTGCAAATAGAACAAATTTTAAACATCATGATTCAATTTATGAAATACAGAATCTAACATGCAAGTTATTTTTAAAACTCTACTGTATACTTGGCTAACGCTGTAGAAAAGTTTCCCACACGTCCCCTTTTAAGTAATTTAGCCGTTTTTACAGTTCTATAGGGATTCACATAAGTGTCTCAGGGCCTGATTCATCAAGTGCAAATGCAATAGCGATTACGCACACAGTTCAACTGTGATAGTATGCTAATTCACTGTGATCGCAATGCCGCTGCAGCACTACATAAGGACGCCTACTTTACCTTACACACATCTGTAATGTTTAGCAAGAATGCGAAACCATCGGTACAATAGAGTACCACGCAGCCTCACGCACACTTGAACAAGCTCTGACCTTACTCAGAAATTCCTAACTTCAGCGCCCGCTATCAGGCCTCAGGCTGCGTACGGCATCGCAGCGGATAATTTATGCACGCCGATGCAAAAGCATTCAAACGCACTGGCAAGAATGTGTTTCCCCGACCACCCACAAACGGCACTTCCTGTCAATCACTCTGTGATAGCTCTACGTAGCTGCTACGTTCGCAGTCCCGATAGTGGCAGGTTCGCGCACTATGATGCATACACATGCGCAGTACGCAGCAATCGGCCGATTGCATGCGTATTAGCAGTTGCATTCCTTGCTGAATCAGGCATTATAACAACCATTGCTGCAACTAGTACATTGTACAGGAACTCAACATTTCGACCAGACATCACATTTCTTTTGTTGCTGTTGCTGCAGAGCATCTCATTCACTTTTTGAACAAGCAGCAGGATATCTCACCTTCCAAGAGATCTGCAAAAAATATTATTATTCTATCCACCCTAGGACACATTCTGACATACTGTACACAGTATGCTATGGAACGTCTCATTCTTGGAAGGCTGAACCACAGCTGCTTGTATCGCAGCGCTGCATAAGCTGTGTGGGCACAATAACAATACTGATAACAATAATAATGATCATTTTTGAATCTTTGCTATTATTAACAACTCGCTGTCTTCTCTCCTCCATGCACAAGTTACCCCTCCTCTGCAGCACTGCCCCCATCCACACCCCAGTGCAGGATGCTGTCCTATGCAGCTGCCTGTTAAATATACCACTTGTCTCCCTCACAGCTGGTAGCATCACCCACTGCCTGCCCTTAGTGCACGCCCGGATCCCCCTGTGCCCCTAGGGTCTTTCTCCACTCTCATGTCTATCTCCCGTTCTCCCCACCTCTCCCTCGCTGCCTCCTGTGTCCTCCCCCTTCCCCCCTGGTCTGGGCGTCCGCAGGAAGGGGGGAGTGTCCCGGGGAAGTCTCGCGGTGCTGTCTGACCCCCTCCTCCATCTCCTCCCCCGGGGCAGCAGCAGTGACAGAGCAGCACGGGCAAAGCAGAGTAGTGACACGGCACGGGTGCTCTCAGCAAGCAGGTGACAGAGGGTCTTGGCGTACATCAGGCAGACGGAGAGCAGAAGCAGCAGCGGTCGGCAGCGGGGGAGGAGAAGGCGGGAGGGAGGGGGAACAGGAGCCGCCCCGGAGGAGGAGGAGGGTGAGACGCAGAGGAAGAAGGAGAGGAGATCTCGCCCCGGCTGCTGCCTTCTCGCTGACAGCCCGCAGCCCGCCCGATGCGAGAGTGCTTCCCCTGGCACTAGCATGGCCACCACCGCCACCTGTACCCGCTTCACGGACGAGTACCAGCTGTACGAGGAGCTCGGCAAGTAAGGAGACCCGGGGAGGAGAGGGCACCCAGAGGGGGACACAGGAGGGGACGGGGCAGGCTGGGGATCACAAGAGGGGACTGGACAGGCTGGGGACCTGCAGACAGAGGAATATGACTTGAGTAGACGGCAGACTGATGAGGGAGACATAGCAGCTGGGCTGCAGGGAGAGGAGACGCTGCAGACGAGGAGAGGGCAGTGACTGTGAGGGAAGAGTGACATGATAGTGAATAAGGTGCACATTAGAGTTTGAGCAGCGAATAAGGTGCACATGACAGGCTGGGCAGTGAGGGACGGGGGACAGGACAGGTTGGGCAGTGAGGGAAGGGGGACATGACAGGCTGGGCAGTGAGGGACGGGGGACATGACAGGCTGGGCAGTGAGGGACGGGGGACATGACAGGCTGGGCAGTGAGGGACGGGGGACATGACAGGCTGGGCAGTGAGGGACGGGGGACATGACAGGCTGGGCAGTGAGGGAAGGGGGACATGACAGGCTGGGCAGTGAGGGAAGGGGGACATGACAGGCTGGGCAGTGAGGGAAGGGGGACATGACAGGCTGGGCAGTGAGGGAAGGGGGACATGACAGGCTGGGCAGTGAGGGAAGGGGGACATGACAGGCTGGGCAGTGAGGGAAGGGGGACATGACAGGCTGGGCAGTGAGGGAAGGGGCACAGGACAGGCTGGGCAGTGAGGGAAGGGGGACATGACAGGCTGGGCAGTGAGGGAAGGGGGACATGACAGGCTGGGCAGTGAGGGAAGGGGGACATGACAGGCTGGGCAGTGAGGGACTGGGGACAGGACAGGTTGGGCAGTGAGGGAAGGGGGACATGACAGGCTGGGCAGTGAGGGAAGGGGGACATGACAGGCTGGGCAGTGAGGGAAGGGGCACATGACAGGCTGGGCAGTGAGGGAAGGGGGACATGACAGGCTGGGCAGTGAGGGAAGGGGCACATGACAGGCTGGGCATTGAGGGACGGGGGTCATGACAGGCTGGGCAGTGAGGGAAGGGGGTCATGACAGGCTGGGCAGTGAGGGAAGGGGCACAGGACAGGCTGGGAAGGGGCACATGACAGGCTGGACAGTGGGGAAGGGGGACAGGACAGGTTGGGCAGTGAGAGAAGGGGGACAGGACAGGCTGGGCAGTTAGAGAAGGGGGACAGGCTGGGCAGTGAGGGTAGGGGAACATGACAGCCTGGGCAGTGAGGGTAGGGACACAGAACAGGCTGGGCAGTGAGGGAAGGGGCACAGGGCAGGCTGGGCAGTGAGGGCTGGGGCACAGGGCAGGCTGGGCAGTAGGGGCACAGGGCAGGCTGGGCAGTGAGGGCAGCGGCACAGGGCAGGCTGGGCAGTGAGGGCAGCGGCACAGGGCAGGCTGGGCAGTGAGGGCAGCGGCACAGGGCAGGCTGGGCTGTGAGGGCAGGGTCACAGGGCAGGCTGGGCTGTGAGGGCAGGGGCACAGGGCAGGCTGGACAGTGAGAGTACGGGCACAGGACAGGCTGGACAGTGAGAGTACGGGCACAGGACAGGCTGGACAGTGAGAGTACGGGCACAGGACAGGTTGGACAGTGAGGGAAGGGGGCCACGACAGGCTGGACAGTAAAGCAGGCTGAATGACTGGTTGGGTGGACATGTTCTACCCCCAAAATTAGTACAGATAATAGGTCACAGCCAGATTAATGAGGACATCTCTAACTGGTCATATGGAGATCAGAGAGTACTAAATTGAATTGTTACATACCTTAAATATGGTTCTTTGAGAAAACAAAAAGGGGCAACAGATTGGGATTGGAAATTACCTGTGTGCACTGGAGCTGCACAGACAAGGCTTATGGAGAATCAAACACACGAAGGGCGCCTGAGGGAAAAGGAATTAGCATGTCACACAGGGAGATCTAGGAAGAGGGGGCAGGTTTGTAAACAGCCATTAGAAGACCCAATCCTGAAACACAGGGTTAGGGACCTGGGTGAGATACACCCATGATTTAGACACCAACTAAATTGACTGCAAAAAGAGGATCCCATATCTGGTGTACAACGTGAGACAAAGATATGAATGAAATACTGTAACTGCATGCAAGCAGCTAGAGCAAGGCCAGACACACAAGACCGTTTCTGCATAGTGACATTGATTAGTAACCTGACAGGCGGGCAAGTGACAGCGTCACATCCCCACACACAGAACAGCAGGTCCTGCTTTTTGAAGAGGAGAGGGGATATTGAAATTTAAAGAGAGAGCACCAATAGCAGCTGTAGCACCTAGACAATAGGACAAAGACGTTTATCTCGATGGCTGTTTCTCTGCTGCAAAACACGGCACTATGCAGACATATTATGCAGCTATACCACACCAGAAATGACACGTATTCTATAGAATTAATACCATATGTAAATATGTGCACGCATTATACAGACATTTTCATAACTAGGGTGTATAACCTTGAAGTGAATATTTCACTAAAATGTGTTGTCTTAATGTAATGTTTTGTACAACATATGCTATAAATATGTTACCATTGAATGAGAGGACACAGTTTTTTTTGTTTTTGTGGTTTTAGTAAAGTTTAAATGACCTGCTCATATTTACATGGGTGGGTTAGTAGATACACCTGCACTGTTGTAGTAATTCTGTATGTAGTTATTTGGTTATTGGACTTCAGAGTACCATCTGTACAAAGGAGTAATGGGTACTCATCATAGGGTCTGCCTATAATTATGGCCATAAGTTCATTGCCTGTAGACGGAGATCAGAGATGTTATTACAGCACCTTCCAGACTGTTATCTTCTTAAGGGGACTTCATTTTTTTTCCGCATTATAATTATTGAAATAGAAAAGTTTGCAGTATAGACATATGTATAAAATACTAATAAAAATTGTTAACATTTAATTAAATGGTAGGAGACAAATGACCTACCAAAATGAAGATCCTGAGGGTTTAGCCCACAGGTTAAGAAACCATCTTTAAAAGATTCATGTGGTATTATGTAGTGCAGTAACAAAGAAGTATACCGATCCACTTTTGATTACTGGTCTCCAGTGCATAGTGGGATGTCCGTCTCTGGAACCTCATACCTCGGTGAAATGGTCATTCAGCTATATATCTTGTTTTGTGGAACTCTAGTCTCTTTACTAAATCCTTTGTCATCGGTGCAGGACTGTGAACTGCTGTTTCTCCTATAGAATTGAGGCTGATTAGATATAAAGAACATCCAGCATTGAGCCTGTGGCAGGAGACCTTAATCCCTTTGTTATCAGTGGTTGCAGGTCCTCCGTTAGGGAGGATGTGAGTTTCTCTGTAAAGATACTGCTGGGTTCTGTTCCTTTACGTTTATATGGTTCTTCTGTTCACTGCATTGCAGAAGTTTTATCCAAGACCCCCCCCCCCTCTTCCATCCATTTTCTTTGTTTGGCTCCCATTGTCTGTTCTCCCTTCCCTTTTGCTCTATCCTTAGAGACTGAATGTTAAATTTGAAAATTCTCGTAAGATAATATAGTTGCATTACCCTGGAAGCCTGATGCTTTCCCAGGCCTTCCTGCTAGGGATAGCTACCTTTTTTATTTTTTTTTAATGTAGTTGTCAGCACGGAAAGGAGACTAGATTTTATGCATTGTCACTATCCTTCATAATAGTATTCTAATTAACCTCATCCGTGCTGGCAGGCATGTCACAACCAGCCTTGTTGCTTAAAAGGTTAATAAACATGTGAAATTCACATGTGTGAAAATTGCTTCCTTAATTATATCTACATAAAATCTGGTAAGGTAATTATATCCTGCATCATTTCCGTAATTCATAGTGTTATAATATTATCTTTTAATGATAGTACCAGCAACCAGTCTTGCAGCTATCTGTATTTTACAATAGCAATTGGGTATGAATTTTGATCTAATAAGCGTTTTTTTCAGTCTACTACACCAGCTGGTACATAACAGTATTAATACTGAATATTGGAGATATTCGCACGGGTTCTTAATCTGTGGGTTAGGTCACCTTTTTAGCAAAGTATTATATACTACCAGCTTTTGGAGCTAATCATATATAAATATGCCTTTTGTTTTCCATTTATTAAAAATAATTTCATTAAAGTAACGTACCTGGCTAGGTGGTAGAATATTATTTAAAAAGTATGTTATCAGTAGTAAACTTTGCATTGTGAAGCTTCTCTAGGACAATCAACATTTAGCAATCAACAAAACCACTATATTAGGATATGTACGATCACTATTATATAAATAGTTTTAGAGATTCAAAGTGGCACTACAAATATCTAGTGATATTGGCTTATTTCCACTTTAACTCTGGAATCTATAATTGCCAATTTGGTAGTCGGCCTCCATATTAAATCCAGTCAAATGATGGCACAATAATAAAACTATTGTATATGTCCAATGCACTGGGTGAGCATCAGGGAGTGTCTTGGCAATCCAGTATAGTCGTGGTACCACTTTTATTTTTTTTTATTAAGAAATCTTTTTATTACAGGTTTTTTTTTTAAGAGTTTACATCATAAGAAAACGATACAGGTACAGAAGAAATTAAAAACATTAAAAAAAGTGCAGTTTATACGGACATCTATCGGATCAATCTAAGGCAGGTGAATGTATTGATGAGTAACCCAACGTCTCTAGGAATGAGCAATCCTGAAGTTACAACTTCTGAAGGCTAGGGTACACAATTTATCCAGAGCACTACTTAACACATAGTGAAAGCTAAATAAGGAGGGAGGAGTAGTGGAAGAGAGGAAGGGAGGGGAGCCAGTCGGTGTGCGCCTCTGATGTAAACAATGCACTGTCTTGAAGTAGTGAAGCTATATAATGGACAAAGGAGGTTCAGCCTCTAAGTGGTCTGTCCAGGGCTTCCAAACCTTGATGAAATTAACTGAGGTATCGGTAAGATGGATGTGATTCTCTCCATGGATAATGTGTTCCAAATAGCATTAATGGTACCTGATATAGACGGGGGAGTCGTAGACTTCCAATGTGTGGCATTATGGCATTTAGCTGCGTTCAGTATATGTTTAATGAGTTTTTGTGTGTGTGTGTGGGGGGGGGAGAATTATGGGGAATGGGGCGAGACCTTAACTAATACCACGGAGTATCAGGAGTCCCCTGTTATTGTTGTAACTAAATAGTGGCACTACATTTTTATTTATCTTTAAAAAGTTAGTTGTCAGCGTACCATTGTTCTGGGACCCTGGGTATACCTAGTGTTCCCGATAGGCTGTTTTAGCAAGGTGCCCCAATCTGCCGTAGAAAAGCCTTTTTTCAGTGCACCCTGCAGAATCATTAATCACACTCTTGCGTAAAGAAATCAGATCACATGTTACAATGTAGCTGTCTACTCCCTGCCCAGCTCTTAATGTGGAACATAATTTCTATCCTCTGCGAATGGGATCGCAGAGGAGGGACTGTAAATGGCATCACTGCTGTGGCTGCCTGCATATCACGGCACTCTGCTGAAGAGTGAAAGTGAAAGAACAGGGTAAGCAGTGAGCATGTACAGCTTACAGTAGTTCTTTAATAGAAGAACTGACTTATTTTGTCCCGATCCTAGTATCTCTGGTACTTTAACACTTTCTCCTGAGAAGAGGGGAACTATTGATCTGATTTAACTCTCTGTTTTACAACACCAGGATTATAACCTCTTCAGCAATAGAGGACACTTTTTTTTTTAATTACTATTTATTATTATAATTATTATTATTATTATTAGTAGTATTATTATTATTATTTATTTGCCACAGTTGGGGTGGGATGTATCAAACATTGCATTTTGGATGCGATATATCCCGCCACTGATCACATGCATACCGTTGTTAACGCCGATATGCATGTACATTTGTGATTAAAACCCGGAAGTCCTCTCATCGCAAAGGAGAGCTGTCCTTTGCGATGAAAGGACTTCCATATTCCTGACCCGGGAGTCCTGCGCATGCACAGCCATCGGCCAGTGCATCCACAAGCCGCAGGGGACCCTGGGAGGGATCTTATTGGATCCCTCACAGGGAATATTGTGAAAGGAAGCCCATAGGCTTCTATTAGGCAGCAGCCCATCGGGTACAAGTTCCAGAAAGTTTAGCTTTTTGGAGCTTTGTACATATGGGAAATGCGGTCAAACCTCCATAAATTGGTTTTCAGAGGTTTGACATTTCAGCTTTAGTACATCCCGCCCTTAATCTTTCAAAGAAACTGGACATGTACAGTATTTCTCTCAGCACATAATGCTTGGGTGTCCTATATGTATGTAGGGGAATTTGATACACTAAGGGGAATACCAGAAACAGGAATAAGCAGTTCCTAATAATAATATTTAATTTCTGACAGTCGTGTATCTGAAAAACAGTCTAGTGCTCCCCTTGGTGTCCTGACTTGCGGCTTGTGCAACTCTGATTTATTTCTGCATTTCCCCTTCAACTTGGGGCCAAACTCTCGATAGTACTATGCTGTTAGTTGTATTGGACTGCATTGCACTATTATTATTATTATTATCATCATTTAATTATATGGCGCCACAAGTATTACGCAGCGCCTTACAAAGTACATAAACAAATATTTTGACAACGGACTTACAGTAAAATATAGGACAAGGACATGGATAATATACATTGATACATAAGTGACCATAACACCTAGATATGCAACAGAGTGTAAGCAACCAAGTGTTAGGTGCCATGGTGGGGGGTAAGAAGTAGGTGAAAGTAAAGTAAGGAGAAGCACAAGAGGGTAGAGGCCCCTTTCTCGTAAGAGCTTACATTCTGTTCATTGGTCTGTGCAATAGCAATGATGGGCCCAGGAACACTTATTTTTAGATGTTGCATTGTTGTTAGCAGGTCTATAACTCCAAGCATATTCTGTTGCACTTTACAATTGGGAACAAAACAGTAATAACACAAAACTGTGACACTGTAACGAAGCATTTTGCATGCAGATGCACACGCACACAGAATATAGGCATGCCGTATATCATCATAATCAACAGAAACTGCTTGTGTGTCCTATTCACATCGATGTGCGAATAAGGCACATTTGAAGGGAAAATGTTGCACAAAAAGATGTTTAACGCTACCGAGTCACGCTGCGTTCGCGTATTGTGTAACGCGACTTGTAGTACACAGCGGATAGATGTATTTGGACACATCTGTATGGTGCCACAGAGGTTCCACAGCACCTTACAAAGTATATAAGCAAATGATCCCACAAGAGAACAGTTATTGACCATATCAAACAATGCAAGACAAGTACATGGCATATACATTTTGCTGCACTAACGATCAATACACTTAAAAAAGCAGCAGGGCGTCCGCAACCAAGTGTTAGGTGCAGTTGTGGGGCGTAAGGAGTAAGTGAAGGAGAAACACAAGGGTAGAGGGCCCTGCTCATGAGAGCTACATTCTAAAGGGAAAGGGCAGATAGACAGGGGTGACGCAGATGAGATAGTCAGTAAGGAAGGATCTTGGAGCAGTGGGTTTAGGATGAGAGTTTGAAGGCTTTGATCAAGAAGTGAATCTTGAGAGCCCGTTTGAAGGTTAGAGAGGTGGAGAGTCTGATAGAGAGGGAGAGAATTCCAGAGGTAGGTAGCAGCATGGGCAAAATCTTAGAGACTGGAATGGGAGCAGGTAATGAGTGTGGATGAAACACGCTGATATTGTGCTGATCGGAGAGCTCTAGCTAGGAGATATTTTGAGATAAGTGAGAGATACATTATATGTTGTAGTTTGGTTTATAGCCTTATGTGTAAGTAAAAGTATTTTTTCAATTCAGTAGAATACAGGTAACATAATAGACGGACTGACAGCAGAGTAGCAGACAATGAATGTTTAGCGAGAAACATCAGTCTCATAGCTGCATTCAAAATGGATTGTAGCGGCAAAAGTCTGTTTTTGGGAAGACCAGTAAGGAGGAGACTATTGCAATAATCAATAAGGGAGATGAGTGCATCAATTAGAATTTTTAAGTGTCTTGCACAAATATGGCCATATTCTTGATATGTTTTTAGATGTATTTAATACGATTTGATAACAGATTGAATGTGGGGAACAAAGGACAGTTCAGAGTCAAGGATGACAACCAGGCAGAGAGCGTTTGGGGTAGGGTTGATTGTTGAGTTATCAACAGTGATATAGATATCAGGTTGGTAAGTACAATTAGCCTTTATAATAGCCGTTATAATATTAATTCCGTTTTGGAAAGATTAGCTTTTTTTTTCATTTTTTTTTCAGAGTTTGACCCGGTAGTTCACACCATCTTCAGATTTTCTAAACTGCTTTAAGCCTATGGAGGCCTAGGAGCAGGAGAGAGATCATTCAATCTCTCTCCCGCAGCCTCCAGCCAGCGGCGGTATCTGACAGTCTGCACATGCGCAGTGTCGCCTTCCCCGGAAGTATTTCACTTCTGTGAAAAGACTTCTACAATACGCTGGGCATATAACTCGCACGGACATTGGTTACCGCAACCGCTGTCCCTATGAGTTCCCCTTTGTACATGGCAGGGATATTTTCAATAAAAATGAAAATATCCCCTGCAATATGGATCCTTAATAATCTCAGCACTGATACATAGGTTCCTACGTTTGAGGTGTTGAGATGACATCCATGATGAAATGGCAGGAAGACAATCAGTAACGTGCACCAATGCCAGTGATGAGAAATCTGCACAGGATAGGTAGATTTGAGTATCATCCACATACAGATGATACTGAAATCCGAAGTAGCTGATAAGTTTGCTATACCACATACAATCTACATGGATTGAGAAAAGCAGAGGACCTAGGACTGAGCCTTGCGGTACTCCAACTGATAGAGGAAGCGATAAGTGAGAGTTTTAAGAAGTGGAGATGTTGCCCATAGCAACCAATCAGTTTCTATCTATTATCTTCTAGAAGGTGCTAGATAAATGTTAAGTAGTATCTGATTGGTTGCTATGGGCAGAGATTGTAGTGTTTGTATAATAAGAGATTGGTCAACAGTGTCAAATGCAGCAGAGAGATCTAGAAGAATAAGAAGTGAGTAATGGCCTTTAGACTAGACTAAAGGTGGGTACACTCTGGACAATGTGTAGCTGGACAATAAGTTGGGGCGAGATATCGTACCGTGGGCACACGTCAAAACAATGTAATGAAAGACTGAAAAATCACTCATTCTTTCCTTGAATGAGGCCACATGCGATATAGTCAGGTTTGATGTGCAGCACATCAAACTGGACGACGTTACATGCGACCGTGGGAGCGCGCATGTCATGCATACACACTGCATGATATGTCGTTATGATATGGCCAAATTGTAACAATCGTCCCAGTGTGTACCCGGCATAAGTATTCACTACCGCACTTAGTGCTGTCTCTGCGGAGTGCTGGGAACAAAAACCTGACTGAAGTGGGTCCAATAAATGTACGAGTGAAGAAAGTGTGTGAGGCGGGTGTACGTAAGTTACTTTTAAGTAGCTTGGAGGGGTCATGGGAGCTGAGAGATGGGACAGTAATTCAGAATAGGAGTAATCACTGCATGTTAAAAGTATTTGCATAATTATAATCTTGGTGTATTAACATTAGTGTCTCCTCATTCTGGTTGTATATGGACCAATTCTGTTGCTCATGCCAATCTCCTGATTATCACTTTCTAGATTGACCACACACATGGGTGACCAGATGGACACTATCCGTCTATCTAGCATCTATTGTAAAGCTGCTGTCAGGCTTCTAGAACATACTGGGGGCCTTTAGTGCATTTAGAATATGAAGATATACATAGGTCTATACCTTATTTATGGGTATGCCTGTATAATTATAGGATCAAACTAGATTTTTGGGCCACACCCTGTTGTATCGGAACATTTGTGGGATGTAAGAACTTAAGGGCTCATACCTTTGGGGAGCTGATAAGCTGCTTTAGGTCAAATGTTAGAAATTTTACCACTTTTCAAAAGATCTTTGCAATGTGGCTATTACTGTGACCCAGATCTTTGTTGCAGTGTGGTCCACTTTAGCTTTGACAGGCATTTTCATAGATATGTATTATATTTTACCAAGCATTACTGATTGTGAATGCAGCGAGCAACATCGAAACTGATGCCGAAGGAAAGTTTTTCATACACCATCTGTATGTGTCTCTAAATTTGTTTTCAGATTTGTTGTTAGAGAGTATCTACTAGGCTTTGTTGATGTGTCTTGGCCACCTGACTTTACCTGTATGTGAGGCATAAGAGTTGCTGTCTAGAGATCTTTTAGACTCACCCTAACTGTTATAGAACCCCTTCATTTACTAAACAACTAATTAAATAAAACATTTATAGGAGCATCAAATACACAATCTAATTCGTTCTAGCAAAATAGTTACAAAGATTATTATATATAAAGTTTTGCATAACTTTACAAATGGAACTTTTGAAGTATATTTTATATGAAACTTCGTAAATTATTGTCTAAAATAGACAATAACTTATTTATTGGGAATACTCAACAGTTCATTAACTTCTTTATTGGCTGAAATGTTGCTGGGCTGGAACTTGTACAACAAGGGAGATGCAGTTTAGCGATAGCATGCGGCTACTTCTGGTCTAAATATGTTGTCATAGCACAGGGTTCCATCTCTCAAGAGGACCTACGGCCTGCATCAAATGTTGTATCACAGAAATAGACCTGAAGTGCTAGAGCCATGTAAACAACTGTAATTGGAATAGACCTGAAGTGATAGAGCCATGTAATCGACTGTAATTGGAATTATTTTTAAGTATAGTTACAAAATGCTGAACTTATAAACGACATATTTTTTATTGTACATGTCATTTTTTAATGTTTGGGTTCATCTGCAACGTTATTTGTAAATTCTTTTCAAGGGGCGCCTTTTCTGTGGTACGAAGGTGTGTGAAGAAATCCTCCAACCAGGAATATGCTGCAAAGATTATCAACACCAAGAAATTATCTGCTAGAGGTAAGAAAGCCTGTAGTATATGCTCAGCAGTATCTAGTGATGCTCTATGTCCATAGCTTTGCCCATGAACACACTGTTTCCATGTGTCCTGGTTTGTCTTAGAACCGCACTGCTTTTTTTGTCACTGGTAAGATTTTTATTGTATTTCAGTTTATGGGAGAAGCTTATTTTTTGCCTTAGATCCTCGCAATTTTTGGCATTTTAAGAGATGATCTCGTGTCACTTGGGTATTCAGATCATTGTATTTTGTGTGTTACATCTTTTTTAACCTGTCGACTACAAAAGAATTTACTTGATATTGTAATTTTAAATTTGCACACTGCAACAGCTTAAAGGATCATGTGTCCCTTCACACGAAAGAGCTAAAAACTACACTGGGAAATGTATATGTGCGAGTTTCAGTCACTTATGAGAACGGAACATGTTTGAGAGGAAGTTGTGATCGTGGGGTAAGATGTTTTTCATATGCACAGCAGACTTCCTATAGTGAAGTACGCTGTAGTTAGTGTTCTCTTTTAAAAAAAAGACATTGGTAGTAGACTACAACAGTTTGAGCTAAAAAGCAAAGTTTGTATGTGAGTGTGTATGTGTGTGTATATATATATATATATATATATGTGTGTGTGTGTGTGTACACACAGTATATACATAGTGTTTTTTTTATTTATTGTAAATGGTCCACAGAAACCATGATAGTACATATTAGCAACAATAATAAAGAACTTGGACTCTTTTTATAGGAGCCATGGAATTTACATTAGTTTGAATAATCAGGGTGTGCAACTGCTATACAAGAGATAAAGGTGGCAAGCTCAGGAAGGACATAAACCTGTGGAGCAGAAGGGCAACAATAAAGAAGAAGTAGGAAGAGACTAGGGGCCTTATTCAGAGATGTATGCTGACCTGATGGTTAGCGCACATCTCCGATGGTGGGAGGACTGCGCATGCGCAGGAGGTGTACTGTGCTTGTGCAGCCCTCCGTCTGCGAGTTATCTCGCAGTGTCTCTCAGCTGCAGCCTGATTGACAGGCTGTGGCATTTGGTAGATGGAGACTGGGTGTTCCCTGGCAGCGTTCCCGGAAACAGGAGCCTGTCGCCCCCATTTTACTGGAGGGGTGAGGCCAGGGACTGTGTGGGGGCACGCAGACTTCCTGGCCTCGCAAGTTGCCAGGACCTGGGCAGGCTGTGGGACGATCATGAGGGATAATAAAAGAGGAAAACCTATACATTTTTGGAGTCTTGAATTTTGGGGCTTCCAGTATAGAATCCAGAAGACTGTAGAGCGTTTACCGGGCATGTCCACAATACAGGACTCATAGTTCCCCTGTGGCCACAGTTTCGCCAGCATTTGTGGAATCAGCAGTCAGGAACATCTTATTCAGTCTTTCTGGGGTGTAATGCCATCTGTAATAGACTTTATAAAAGTGGTTCTTTATTTTGATAGAAATGAAGCATTTAGCAATGCTACCTCATGTGCCTCCTATGTATCATCATCTGGTGGAAGACCCAGATCCCCTTCCCATTCCAGATCATGCCGGTTCCACTGATGGCCGTGTGTCGGGGCATAGCGCTTCAATAGTAAGAGAGATCTTAATGCTTGGGCTGGGGGGAGGGACAATAATATGTGATTAAATCTGATGATTTCAAAGGGGCAAAGAGTGTGTGAAACAAATGTCGGCGGGAGGTCCTCCAGGGAAGGACCTTGGCCTTGTTTAATAAAGTCTGTAGGGAATCTGAAGCTAGCTAGGACCCTGCCAGATTATCTAACTTGGAAAGTTCTAATGGGAACGCTTTGTTGTCACAAATGGGGTTATAAGGGAATGGAGAGTGGTACGTCTGCATGTGAGTGCAAATGTATTTATTTTATTTCTTACCAGTTATTTATATAGCACACACACATTCCGTAGCGCTTTACAGAGAATAGTTGGCCATTCACATCAGTCCCTGCCCCAGTGCAGCTTACAATCTATTCCATATCACATGTGCACACAGACATACACTAGGGTTAATTTTTTATTTTTTTTTGTTGGGAGCCAATTAACCTACCAATATATTTTTGAAGTGTGCGAGGAAACCGGAGTACCCAGAGGAAACCCACGCAAGCACAGGGAGAATATACAAACTCCACACAGTTAGGGCCGTGTTGGGAATCGAACCCTCAACCTCAGTGCTGAGACGCAGTAATGCTAACCATTACACCGTCTGTGCTGAATAAATTGATTGTAGAGTCTGAGATTGGCTGTAAATTATGGGGTAGAGCGGAAAATCCAGGTCTATGTAATTTCTGTAGACTCCAAGGTGTGATAAGAAACACAACACTAAATCTGGGTACAGACTAGACTATATATATGATTTGTGTGTTCAAATCGTCCAGTGTGTACGCATTGTGTGCGCTCCTGCTGGGTCATCCGTTCCATCTTCAGATCTGCCATACATGCTGCTCAATCTGAAGATATCGTCAATGATTATCCGCAAATCGTGCAGTGAGTACGCACTACCGGACGACCAGAAGATATGTTACCGTTATATCTTAACGAACTAACGACCGAACAACGCACGATATATCGTTTGGAAGATTGCACAGTGTGTATGAACTATATCGCTTGTCCTGGAGTTCAAGGGAAATTACGACAATCATCGCTTTGTTTGCACATCATCTAATGTGTAACCATCTTAAAAGGGTAGATTCAGTATCCACCAGGGAGATTGCACAGTGGAGGAATAAGAGACGGCAGGCTGTGAACAGTGGGCTGCTAGGTAATATGACCTGACATCTGGGAGGCCTCTTCCCCTTTTGGATACATGTTTTTTTTTTAAGTATGCTCTGAGAGAATCTTGTTTAGAGTTCTAGACAGATGAAACGAGACAGAGCCTTTTGCACTTTGGTTAGTAATGTTGGGATAGTTTGGAAATGATTTATCCCTGGTGGTATACTACTCTCTTTGACAGCAATGTAAAAATGAATCTTGCATCTAATGTTGAGTGGTCCTTTTCCCTGCATTTCAGTTTGTCTGTCGCTTCTGACATTATGCAGAACCTACAACTATTTGTGCAGGCAATCAAACCCAATCCAATTCAGGCAGCTAGGACGAGGCTCTGCATTGTATGTAGCAGCAGGTTTGTGTTGAACAAGGCACCTGTCCAGCTAGTTGCTGCATACAAAGCATACCCACAGTTAGCAGGGTGAACTTGCTGCCTATTTGTGCTGACAGGTTTCTGCTCAGTAAACTGCCTCTGTGGCTGGAGCAGAATATAGGTATAGAACTACACCTGGACAATGCTTTTATATTAATGAACTGGAACTGATTAGAGTTAGTGACATCATACTCCTTTGATTGCACCAATAGGCAAAGACTGTCTGCCTTAGCAGTGTTCTGGCTCTCTTGGTTGGATTCCTGATTTGCATTTTTTGCCTATATTTAACCTAGCACCTCTCACCTCTCTTGTCATCTCGCTTACAGACTAATGGTGCGTACACACTGGGCGATTAAAGTGGACGACTGAACGATAACGATATCGTTATCGTTCAGTCGTCCACTTTATCGTCCATTTTTAACACAAAAAAGATGAACGATGACGACGACACTCGTTCCCGCGGGTCGTTCGTCATCCTCGTTCATCGGGCTGACATGCAGGCCAACCTGACGACCTCGTCAGGTTGCTGCATGTCAGGGAATGGGGGAGAGAGCCCGGCGCTGAACGATATCGCTAATGATATCGTTCAGCGGCTGTGCTCCATGTCATGAACGACATTGAGCACAGCCTGCCGGGGACACACTAGACGATATCGCTCAGGGAGCATATCGTCTAGTGTGTATGCACCTTAACTCTCATTTACTTCATTGAGTTTTATACAGTGGGGTCACCATAAATCCCCTTTTCCCAACTTCCTGTTTCCCATCCTCTATTTACTGTTTGCTATTACTAAATAAATAAAAAAAGTCCTATTTATTTATTTATTTTTTCCTGCAGTTTGTAGACTTGTAAAAGTCAAATCATTTACTTTCCTTGTAAGAATATGCATTTTCGTCTCTTTTGTTGCCTGATTTTCGTCTCTTTTGTTGCCTGATATGTAATCCAGAACCAAACATCGTATGCTACTGGTGTACTTAAAATTCTCTGAGATGTAATCTATGCTTAAGTAACAAGGAAATTGGAATTTCACTTCATACCCGTGCAGCCCCAAACCACAATCTACAAAAAGGCCCTGATTTATTTACTTTATATTGCTGTAGTAATGTGTTAATGGAAGACAATAACTGGAGTGCAACAGCATTTTGTAACCCATAAAATACGTGAATGTGAAACAAGATACTTGTAACTGCATGTCACGTTCCTAACTCAAGGAGATGTCTTATTCTCACTCCAGTTCTGGGTAGAACTAGGATCTTGCATTAAAAAGAAATCATACAGGAAGCAGAGTGAGCAAAAGAGAAATGCTTTCTTATGTAAGTGATAAAATAATTTAGGTACCCATATATTGATAAGCCTATAAAACATTACATGTGGCCACAGCATCGCCCCCTTTCTTGGATGTATCATACTATTATCTCCCCTTTATATATTATGAGGACATTCCATTTACAGAAGTGTAAACTATGTTTTAAAAGCATAACATGAATTATCTTGAAATTCTGATATACTTTTGACAAGTGTAGGGGTTTCTTTATTTATACTATGTAATATACAGTATATTGCAGAACAGATTAATGCATTTTTTTAAAGCTTGCTATGAATTGGCACAGAGGGTAAATAGTCTGTAGCCCTATGGGCCGATTTCAATTATCCTTGATATACCACGTGAGGAAAAGGGTTGTAGCCTCCAGCTTTAACGCCCGAATCTATTCAAAGAGAAGCCCTTTCCTCACGCATTAACCCATAGATTCTGGGATAAGTACTCGGAGCTATGGATTAACGTATTTGCAATAATGGCAGAAAACCGGATTTTTGTTCACATCCCAGGAGGAGGTGAACAGAAATCTGCATTAAGTGCAGCTTGCACTTAATGCCCTGGGCACTGCATCATGGCTAATCCTCACTTCGAGGTTAATTGAATTTGGCCCATAATGTACACATTTATTTACTCACTAGATCATTTATTTTTGATCTGACCATACTTTTTTGCACACACAGTTCTTTGCTCATGCTTTAAAATTGACAACAGTTTAAATACACTTTTTAAAACACACCCCCAGTTTAAAAATGGAACACGGACCACCGTTGCGATCCCCCAACTCCTGCCCTGATGACTATTTTTCTTTTGAGCCACCTGCATTATTTGAGAAAAAAAATAAAAAAAAGAATTAATACATTTGGATGGCTAAACTACCAAATTCATAGTGGGAATTATAAGTGGTTAGTGGACATTTCAAAGTAGTTCAGCAAATACTGTAGGAAAGCAGGATCCCTATTCATGTTTAAAATGGTTGGCTACAATATTATTGGATTACCATTTTAAAGTGTAGCAACAAGTGTTAGAGAGTTATCATGCGAGTTAATTGAAGCAATTTTAGAAATTGTGCCTGCTGGCGTGTGATGACACAGGGGTAATTAACTTGGCAGAGGGTGGATTGGTGCAGTGTTTAGTTGCTTTAATCAGGGTCCACACACAACTTCCGTGGTAAAATCAAATAAATGGAGATTCACTTGTCAGCAAGAATCAAAATGGAAAACAACAAACAGCCCAGCCCCTATTTAGGGCGTCTAACTCTCTCTTTGACCCCTGACTACCTTTGGGCAGCTAGTCTGCAAATAAAGTCTCTGCCTGCTTCTCTGCAGGTCTATCACCGGCTCCAGCCTGGCTGCCACAGCTACACAATACAGTCAGTCTTGGTGGCCTTTCCTGTCTCCTCCAGGTATAGGCTCTGACTTCCTCAGCCTGCAGCTTAGCTGCTTCAATGTATACAGTCTTTGGAATTTTTCATTCCTCCCCACCTCCTGCAGGTCTGGATTCAGGCCCCCTAGCCCCAGTGGCCTCCAGGCACACTGGGCTCTGTAGCTGTCAGTCCTTCTTGGACTTTCC
This sequence comes from Taudactylus pleione, assembly GCA_031769625.1. Taxonomy (NCBI): domain Eukaryota; kingdom Metazoa; phylum Chordata; class Amphibia; order Anura; family Myobatrachidae; genus Taudactylus; species Taudactylus pleione. The sequence goes on along the minus strand of JAUIMM010000015.1, from coordinate 32,904,978 downwards.
ACATGCAGCCTGACTGTAGGTCTGCCTCGTTGGCCCTCACCTGAGCTATCTCCACAAGGCAGCCATTAGATGTGGCAAAACTCAGTATTTCTGCCCTGTAAGGGCAAATCTCTCCTGCCCCATACATAATCTGCTGCTCACCAGCTCCATCTCTGGTGATACTACCACAATATATATGTTTGTCGACCAATATGTGATGAATTTGTAGCCGCAATATATTTTTATAAACAACACCGAGAGTGCCGTCCTTTTGTGGTGTGTGTATATATATATATATATATATCTCTATCATCTCTATCTCTATCTGCCCGGCACTCCTGTATACACAAGACATGTCTTGATAAAAGAGCTGAGACTCTGAAACGTTGGCATGTGAAACGCTTGTCCTAGCGTGGTTTGCTCTATTCAGGAGCCGGGAGTGCTGTCCATTCTATCTGCTTTGTATATTATCATTGTAAAGGCATCGGGTGCAGTTGTTGGTGTATACAGGAGTGCCGGGCATATTGCTGAAATTGTTTAATAAAAATATATTGCGGTTACAAATTCATCACATATTGGTCGACACTATAGATTATAACATTAATATAAAATAAAGAAAAAAAAAAACCATTGTGTGTTGGTTACAAAAGTATGTCCTTTGATGGAAAATAGCAGTCATGGAAATCCTTTGGAAGTCAGCAGAGAGCATGAGGAGGATGGTACTATAATTCCTTATTCAGCCCTTGATGCACTGCAAGCACGCACAATAATATTACCAATTAATGAGCACCTGATAACCTGTCCTCTGTGTGCAGGTTTTTATTTATTTTATTTGCAGCTTCCCTATCTATCTGTATCGATCTATCTCATCTGCCTAATATGCTGTGTCCGAAGGTATCCAGTATTCGAACGTCACCAGCAGATACTTTATCTCCTTTAAACTGCGAGGTGTAGCGTCCATGGATTAGACTTGTTTTTCCAATACATACTTCTGATGCTGGATCAGTCCATTCAGTGTGGCTGAAAGAGGTTGTTGCCATGAAAGTATATAAATCACAAACCACAAAGTGGTTTTAGGCGGAAAAAGACCAGGGGGCAGATGTACTAAGCCTTGGAGAGTGTTAACATGGAGAGAGATAAGGTACCAACCAATCAGCTCCTTACTGTCAGTTTACAGGCTGTGTTTGACAGGAGCTGATTGGTTGGTAGTTTGTCTTTCCACTTTATCTCCACTTTATCACTCTTCAAGGCTTGGTACATCTGCCCCCTGATATTCCACAACAAAATAAATATTAAAATCCACAAACACTGTAAATGAAATTCCAATTAGATGCAGGTATTTAGAGAACAAAGCTTTATTTTAAGATAACGGTAAAAACAGACCTGGACTTATGAATAGCTATAGAAAAATGTGACATATCTCAGCGTCGACCAGACAGAATATTTACTAACATATACAAAATACAACCAATACCTGTACGCTGCATAAGCATTATATACATAAAACATTTTGGATAATGAACATTAATCTGTACATAGTATTTAATAAAGTCCCTGGTAGGCGCCTGTCTGTCCGGGCTAATCTTGAAAACCACTGGATGGATTTTGATGCAGAATTCATTGTTCTATAAAGCATTTGTCGAGGGAGGTTTAGGTGTATGACAAAAGGGAGCCAAGTAGTAGTGACGATATTAGTGAAGCAAGTTAATGAGGAAATGGACATTCTTGGCTTACGATGCCCAAACCGATATATATATCACTACAATGGAGTTTATTTTATTCAATGTAGAGCTTGATACGTATTATCCGGTTTCTCAAGAAAAATTTATGTAGGCCCTGTTTACTGATACAAATTTCAGTTTTTCCCTTTTATTACCATTCCTATTTAATTTATGTGACAAATTACTCTTTAATTTCAAATGAGTCCAGTTTCCGGTAAGAGTCATGACAATGACTATAGTGGAGACTTTGTTTTTCTAATGGACAACTTTACGTGGCCCTTTTGCTTGTCACGTCAAAACTTTAATCTTTTCGTGCTGACGTCAAGAGGAAAAATTACGTCTAAAAGGCAATCTTAAGACCTTGGTTAAAAAAAACTTTTGCCGTAAATATAAAAATTGCTCCCGTGCTCTTGATATAAAAAAGATATTTATTGTAAACAATTCTCACTGGATTCTCCTATTTAAGAGGTTACAATATGTCTGTAGAAGTCCTTTACTAAGTAGCCATATTTATATCATGACAGCAATCTTAATGGTTTAGAAATTGTGGGTCTAAAACAGTGGTTCCTAAACTGGGTGCCGTGGGTTGGTGGTCCAGGACCAAATCAAGGTCAATGTAATAGGCAAAACTAATGCCAACGGCTGCCAATCATAAAATACGTGGACAAACCGAAGTGCAACCCTGTCTACCACCACATAGCTGAGCCTAAGGATGTCATATAAGCACAATTTACTTAATTTAATAACGGGGGGGGGAGGGGTATTAAGCTTATTATGATTGTGCAGTTTGGGGAGAAAATCCCATGATTAATGGACCATTAAGGTGACACATGTGATTTCAATTATCCCATTGGTTGAAGCCACTATATACAGTAATTCCCAGGCTGAGCGGTGTGGACATTCTGCTTTTTATTTACCTTTGAGAAAGGCGCCATTGTGCACTGAAATGTGTTGGGATTACAAACCGAGGTGAAATTATCTATGCTATGGAAGCTGAAAACTATCTTTATGGCGGTGGTTCTTTGCACTAAATATCTGTATTATATATAGACACGCCACTTGCATACTCTGAGCAGGTGCTGGTCAGCACCTGTGTCAGCTGCACATTTTGTTACATTGTTATCTCGTTTGGATGGAAGCATATGTAGTCTGGGGCTGAGCACTAAAAAAAAAAACAGCTATTATTCAATAACGGAGAAGATTGGGTGCCATCAACATCGGGATGTCTGGAGGGACTGTCATGATTTTGGAAATTAAGCATCATTTCCTAATATGGTCCCGTAAGTTTGGCACTAAGTTTATTGGGTTTGAAAAACTTTTGACTATAACTAATAATATTCATCCTCGGGAATATTGAAAAGGAGTAAAGGACTTCTGCGCGCATATTATAACCTCGTAAATATAGGATTCCAGTGGGAGTTGTTTACCATAAGTAGTTGTTATATCAAGAGCACTCTGTTATAATATATTAATGGACATTATTAAGAATCCAAAATGTTATGTGAATAATTCTTATGCAGCATATATTTGTTGTATTGTGTGTGTGTGTTTTAATAAATAATCTATGTCTGGTCGATTCTGAAATATAACCCTTTTTTATTCTTATTTTATTTTTATAGCTATTCATTACCCAAGCGCATGTTTTTGTTGTTTTTGCCCTTGAAAAAATATACCTGGTCTGCAACAATGTTTAGGTAGGGTGTACACATCACATTAACGTCCACATGAATGACTGGACCAGTGTTTCCCACCAGATATCATCACACATCCTTCACTGTTTCTTCCCACAATGCATCCTTGTGCCATCTTTTCCCTAATTAGATGACACATATGTAACCATCCTTTCCATATAATGCTACAGACCAGGCTACCTTCTGCCAATGGTCCATGGTCTAGTTCAAACGCTTTGCTAGGTAACTTTGACTGGCTTGTGGCTAGGTACTCCCATACACAACATACACAACAGGGTTTATTTTCCCCTCCTCGAGACATTGTCAGTAGATATTTGTCGCGGCTGACCTTGACCTTGAGCACTCCACAAACCTTGCAGTTTTGGAAATGCCCTGATAATTCATCTAGCCATATCGAGTTGTCCATTACCAATGTCACTCACAGCTGCCTATATCTTCTACATTCAGCTTGTTTAATATTAGCTGTTTGATATCAGCTTAAGCTGGCCACACATCTAAAGATTATCTGTCCAACCAGCCAACTAGTTGATTGGTTGGAATGAAAATCTGGTAAGGAATGGGAGTAAATGATGATCAGCAATTTGCTCCTAAATGCCAGAAAACAGATGAAAATGGTCGTTGAGACAAATTTGTTAAATGTTTGATCTAAACAATTTGTTCAAACAAAAGTTTTTGTCCATTTTCCGGCGTTTGGGAGCAAATTGCTGATTGTCATTTGCTTTTATCCCTTACCAGATTTTCATTCCAACCAACTAGTTGGATGGTTGGATGTAAGTTGGTCTAGTGTGTGGCCAGCTTAACTGTCTAACATATCCCTGAAACTGTTAAACTGCACTTTTTCATAATTATAAATTTTTACAAATTCTTAATAAAAAAAAGATAGAATAAAACAGAATGGGTTTAAAAGCTAGCTAGTATTAAATCTCCTATTTCAAATATTGCTATTTTGGGAAGATTAATATTCTGAATTACCTTATTGGCAAATATTTACAATGCATAATACTGAGTGTATATGTATGTGTGTGTATATGTGTATATATATATATATATATATATATATATATATATATATATATTTTATATTATTATTATTATTATTATGGAATACGGGTAAATAAATGGACAGGTTATGGAATGTAGCTGTAACCACTGATGGGCAGGTATTCGTGCGGGCTATGTACACACAGGCATGGGAAAAACTTTGCTCGTTTAAGTGTAGGTAACTTGAGCTAACTTCCATCTCAAAGCTGCTCTGAAGCTTAAGTAAAGATTTAGCAAACCCACAACAGTGGAAAAGTGTAGGTGTTGCCCATAGCAACCAATTATATTGTAGCTATAAAATGATCGTTATGATTGGTTGCTATGGGCAGCGCCTCCATTTTTGGAAGGTTTGATACATTTTCCTCTTAGAACCAGATTCAATTAGCGGCAACAGCTTTGCAGGAAATGTCTTCTGAGACTGATCTCTGTACGCAGCCTATGGAGGTGTGAACATAAATCCTCTACCAAAATAAATTATTGCCCAGCTGCCGCCGATTACATGAACCTGTCCATTTGTTTACGATCATGCTTTCACTGGCTCTAAATGAGCATTGTCCATTGTGTTTTATTGAACCTTAATTGTGAATGTTGCCGGATGCGTCATAAAGGGAAAGTTTGTATTATAGCGTGTGGAGGTTTTTTTATGTTCTTTTTGGAGCCCTGACATCAGTCTGCATTGCCAGACTTTGAGGTTGATATATGAAGTAGTGGATAAGTGCGCCCCTGGAGAAGTTACCCAGGAGATGTCTATAGGAAAAACACCCCTCCAGCCAGCATCTCCGATCCTATGCCTGCATCTAAAGACTCGGAAATAATCGGATCAACAACAAGCTTGCTCAGACTGGCTGCTAGAACTGTGCAGCCAGAGCCAGGAAGTCAGTGTAAGGAGACGCAAGACCCTGGCCTTGGCACACCACAATACTGAGGCAATACTCCTCCATTTTGATGAATGGTTCCCGTCTCCGCCCATTCCCCGCCCACAAGTGGATGTAGCTTGTCAATCGGGCTGCAGCGTCCAGGGCACTGTGATGGGAGTAGCAGCACACGCGCACTGCGGCCCCGGCACATGCGCAGACCACACACCATCTGACTTGGACATCTGAATGAGGCCCTGTGAACACTGTAGTAAAATAAACTTGTGCACATGCCTTTTGAGAGATGGCAGTCTAGTGGATGTAGCCTTATCTGTGAGGTAAAGCCTGGTTGTAGCATGTGCATATGCATACAGGCTTGTGAGGTGGCTAGATAGCGTTTGGAGAGACCCTGTTCTAACTTTGTGTGACCTTTTGGCAAGTCGCTTCATCTGTCTCAGGACCTAAATTTAGATTGTAATCTATTTGGGAAGGGATGCAATGTGCTGGTGTGATATCCGTAAAACGGGGGACGCTTCATGTTATGCTATCTGGGTTTATTCAGTACCAAAATTATTTATTTACTTTAAACCCAAGTGTTCTTGGTCATTGTATGTGCTGTTCTAACAAGGATTTTCATCACCCCCTAACATTCTCCATTCTACTATGTTTGTTTCCTTTCTGGGCACATTTTTCTCCAGTTTATCTTGCTCTGAAATCCATAATTACAGCATTTGTGCTAACTTTTTGTTATACAGTCTTTGGTAGGCATTGCACAAAAGGGTGAACTAAATTAGCTTTAGAATTAGTACACTGTTCAGTTTCCCCCTACCTTTTATGATTCCATCAAAACGAAGGACTTGGCTACACACCATCACTCGGCAGGTCAGATAAGCCTTCCGATCCTCTGAGCGATTATCCGATCAGTGTGTGCAGAATTTTCTAGCTCAGTGTGTACGTTCTTCAGTGGATCGGCAGGTCTGCATCGTAAATGTTAAACTGCTCATAAGATGCGACTTCTCGATCTGACTGCTTGCAGGAGCGTTTTAAGCCGTTTATCGGGTAACGCTCCTGCATACACACCTATACAATTATTGGGCCAATCAGCTGATATCGGATAATTGCCCTGATAATTGTATACAATAGGTGTGAATCTAGTTTCCATTTGCACTTCATTCCACTTGTAACTGATCTATCTTTGCTGGAGGTCTTCTGCCCAATAACAGTCTGTAATCAGGGGATGTGCTTCTTTTACAACCTGAACACTGTGCAGGTGGAAAAGTGTTTTGTAGACTATTTAATAGATGCAGTATGTACATCAGTTACTGAAAGAGCAGCAGGGGTCTATTTTTCAGTGTTGCTGGTGCTTTGAAGGGGAATAGGTATGAATGAGCCTTTAATGAGGAAAAGAGACAGCTCAGGCAGGAGATTTCAAGAGCAACAGACTTATGGAATTTAAGGAAAGTGCTTTTTTTCCTGCATTTGTGGTTTGAAATGTATTATGTAAATAATATAAGTGAAACTATTTGTGTTTTTTAGTGTACATTATCATGCTTATCTGACTTGTACAATGAGGAATGAAAGTTATTTATTGTAGTGTTTCAGGCAGCTGAGTGGCTAGGTCTGTGTATGAAAGAGTTCTTCAATCACTTCAGCTATTTTATGATTTCTTTTTTAATATTGCAAATAAAAAAAAGCGTGTGGGTGTATATAGTATGTGTGTATGTATATATGTGTGTATGTATGTATCACGGCCTATATTTAGATGTATTCTACCTTTCGCTCTGTAATGTCAATGAGATTTGGTATAATAATTATTGCCATGGGTGTAAAGATACCCCCCCAAATCTTAAGCTGATAAGTATGTTGAGAAACCAGTTTAGCGGGATGTAGTTCCTATCCCAGCAGTAGGGATGCCGGCACTCAGAATACTGGTGTTGGAATCCTGGCTCTAGTATCCCGACCGCCGGCATCCCAACAGAAAGTATTAAGGTTAGGGGGTGGGTTAGGGTTAGGGGTTAGGATTAGACACTAGGGGAATGGATGTAGAAGAGACAGTTTCACATTGCATTCTAGATCGTTCCACCAGCATTAAACATCTTGTAGCGTAGTTACTGTTTCCTTTCGATTTTCAATTATGTCATTCATATAAAATAAACACAAGGAAAATACACAATGGTAAAATATTGTTAAATAAATAATAATAAAAAAGAAACAGCTCCACATGTGTATCATTCAGGAAAGGGTGGATGGATAGGTCCCGTCTAGAGATAGGATTCCCCAATTCTGTTCATGGCACCCTAAACGTGATGAATCTCTCACATTTTTTTTGCATGAATGCTTACTTGTATAGGAATGGTGGTGATCTCATAAAGGTTTCTTTAAAGGTGGTATCCAATGGGAGGAATCCATCCAATGTGTATGAAAATAATCAAAACCTATACTAGATTGTAATAAAAATATCGCTCAACATTTATTGATACAAAATAGGTGGTATAGGCAACCATACCGTATATAAATGATGGTAACAATTCACTGAAGAAGATGGAACCCGGCCATCATCATACAGTGAGTATGGTGTAGTTAAAGAGTTTGTCGTCCCCCTGTGTAAAAAATTGGCACTCTAATACTCTAATCAACACGTTTCGACGCTATGCGGCGTCTTTGTCAAGATGAGTGATGCTCATAAAATATAGATATATAATAAAATATTTTAATAGAAAATCCAAATAAAAACACACTACTGTATATGCAACCAGATTATCTCCATATAATGCTAAACATCCATCTTTAAAACCTAAATTGAGGTTAGAAGATAAGAAATAGGGCGCATCTCTGCACTCACCACTTAGAAACGTATTCTGATCACCGCCATCTTGGATGGTTAGGGTGAGGCTGCTTTTATAGTTAGGCTGCGGAGGGAGAGGGTTATGATTAGGCTGCAAGGGGGAGGGTTATGGTTAGGCTGCGGAGAGAGGGGAGCTAGGGTACTTACCTAGTTGAGCTGGGATTCTGACTGTCTGCATCCCATTCCTAACCCAGTTTAGTGACACATGTACTGTGATATTCAATGGGAAACACTGTTTCCTTGTCATGCATTTGCTTCGAGTGCATGAAAACTTTAACCCTGTCCCCAGTGGGTACGATCTATAGTTATGAGCTTCTCATGCTTCTATTTTGTGGCTGCTACAAGTAGTTTAATTTTATCTTTGTGAGAGAATTTTCCCCATGCCACTTTAACATAAAGTGCTACGGAGTCAACACTCCAATAGTTGCCGGTGTTTTTATTTTCAATGCTCCACAAGGGCATGCCTCTGTGCCTGCGCAAGTACGTGGATAGAAATGTCTTAGCACCATAATAATGATTGCATTCCATAAATAAACCGAATTATGTGTATTACGTGCTGGAGTTCCACTTTAAGCATATTTGTAATTTCATTTGTTTGAAACGTATGTTTCGAAGTTCTTCTGTCTTTATGTTCCTTCTTTACATATCAGTTTCACCTTTTGCTTGAATGAGGAACTAGCGTTTATCAACTTTCATAATGTACATATGAGTCCATATTTAATGGGTAGGGGGGAAGTAACTGCTATCTATCATCCGTTTGATGTGATAATAGAGGGTTGGGAGTGCAAATCTATTTAACTATAGATAGTTTTGTTAACAGAAGCTTTTTGCTGTGAAATAAACTATTTAAGTGTCTCCGAGCCGAGTATTTACATGTTTTAATGAAGTTTCATTATCATACGGGAAACATTTTTCGAAGGTGGCCCTTTTCCCGAGGCTGCTACATGCAGGCGTCTTACTCAGGCCTCTGCCGGCTTTGTAATGCAGAAATGGCAAGTACACATTACCATCTTAAGGGATGGGTGAGTGATTCTGAGTACCAATCACAAGCCGTAATTGCTTGATTTGGTTATTGGTCAGGGCTATCAGAGTAACGGATGAGCCGTGGGGACAAACACCAGCTTGGAACAGCTTTGGCTATGGCTATGGTGCGGAACCTACTAATAATATATTTTGCAGCTTTTTCATCTATATTTTGCTCGGTATAGTCTTTTCTTACCCCCACAAATATGCAACTCTTATTTCTCACCTGAATTCATCTTTTTCACCTGCCTTATAATAAATGGTTAGTTAAGCAGAGGATCTCCTCTGGTTGAAGCATAAATGTGAGTGAGACATCATAGGAGGACGTGTGTTAATGATTGATGTTGTCAACCAATCAGACTTCATTTCCTAGAATGTACTAGATGAAAAGATGGCTACAACCTGATAGATTGCTATTGGCAACACCTCCACTATTGTTTTTAGGATTTTTTTCTTTTTAACGAATCTACCCCCAAAAGGTACCTAAACCACTGTTTATTATTATTATTCATTAGCGCTGAGCACCAGGTCCTAAGAAATGACCTCCTACAGACTGCTCCTAAGACAGGAGTTCATTCTGTTTTTAGTCATTGAGTGCACAAAGCAGATATAAGTATTTTAAAGTTTCTGGTCAAAGGTCGTTGTTTAATAGGCAGCCAGAGATCTGCTAATCTCTTGTATCAGAATACTTTGTAGGTCAGACATTGCCTATGAAATCATGACTTAATTTTATAATGAATGGAGGGGCTGATGCAGTGAATGTCTGCCAGCCGGTGCTCTCACAGTAAATCATAAGAAATGGTAAGTCACAATCTGTGGAAGATTGAAGCAGTCTCCATGTTGGCGCCAGCAGTTATATATAAAATTATAAATGACGAGGTTCTTGCACAGTACAGAAAAACAAACTAACTTGGAAACCATAATTTAATTTAGATAGTATAGTCTCATTGTATGCTTCGTCGTCTTCTGTGTGCGCTTGTTGTAGACGTTTTTTATTTCACCAATAAAGGCCCCAGCAACACAATGCCATTTATTTTATACAGCTCTTGTTTGAAATGGATGTGTTGATATTTTTCTGTCTGTGTTGTTGAAATGCCTGAATTAGGTAGTAGAGATAATTTAGCATTTTGGTGCCAACTTTACACCCCATCGCAACCAACAAATCCCCATTAGCTTTTACCTATCTAGTACTTGTTAGAGAATCAAGGCTAGTGTATTCTTGTTATGGTTTATTCACATGTTTTCCTAAATGTGCCTTTGATATTGGCAAATGTGCTCACAGTTACACTGACATAAAAATAGACTGTTTATAAGACAAGCGTGCCCTGCCCCAGTTTTTCTATTTGGCCATTCTAAAATTGTTGCAAGGCATGCTGGGATTTGTAGTTATACAACAGCTGGAGGGCCACTTATTGCTCACCCCTGATCGATTGAAATATAAAGGATGGTGAGACTGTGCTGGAGGTTTTAGTTCAGTATTTAGTGTTCCTGCTAGACCACGGGGAGGGCAGGATCTGTGGGAGCGGGCAGGGAGAAGGGGGCGTGGCTGACTGGGGAGGGAGCGTGTCATTATGACAGCTCCCGATTCGTTACACTTGGGGGCGTGCCCAGCACTTACGAAGGTGTTTGGCTTCACCCAATCTATCCCCTCACTGTGAATAGATGCCTTGCGCATGTGCACGGTGTCTTATTTACCCGGTGATTGTACACAGCAACTTTCCCACCCGCTGGATGCTGTGGCCCGCGCATGGGGAAGGCACAAGGCAGGCTGTTTTAGCGAAGCACTGCTAAAAGGGCAGGGCACATTTTGCTCCTTCAAAATCGGGCAGTGAATGGCATCCCGCTAAAACAGCCTAGCGGGAATACTAGTATTAATGATCAGACCAGTTGCTGACTTCCAATATGGCCATTATCATCAACCTCTTTAAATATTTCAAAGTTTTGCATTGTCCTGGCACTCCAGACACCTTGTGAGTATGACAAACAGCTGGCTTGACCCAAGTCAGTCTTGGGCTATGCATTGATAATGTTAATTTAAAAAGTTCAGTGCACAATTCTTATTTATATGTTATGAGACTAAAACCCATTTGGCTTCCTCTGTCATTTTCAGGAATTTTTGCATATTACAGAAAAGAGAGCTTAATTCCAAGCTCCATATTTAGACTTGGCTGTTACCAAATGACATGACCGTTCTGGTTTAAATCACATACTCTTGTGAAAACTCTGCTTGTTTTCATTGCTGAGGTTTTCTATCCTACCGTAACTCACGCCCGTCAATTAATGTTGAAGGTTTTCAGATCACAGGGTTCTAGCCAGTGCCGGGAAACAGTCAGGAAGCCGGTGGACGCAATGCCGACCGCCGGCTTCCCGACTACTAAATCCCGACTACTAAATGACAGGCGTTGAAATCTCGATGCCTGTCATCTTACCTCTGCCGGGAGACAGGCGCCCGGCATCCTGATCGAAGGGATGGCGGGCGCGGACAGCCGCGCGGGGGGTTAGATTTAGGGCTCCCGGGGGGGAGGTTAGGGTTAGGCACCCCCGGAGGGGAGGCTAGGGTTAGGCACCCCCCCGGGGGACTTGGATTTAGGCGGCGGCGAAGGGGGGGATTAGGGTTAGGCACTTAGGGGTGCCTAACCCTATCCTCTCCCCTAAGGGAGGGTTAGGGTTAGGGGGTAGAATAGGTTAGTTTATACTTACCTTCCGACGTTCGGGATTTCCACCTGTGTCGGGCTGCCAGGATTTGAACAGCCGGCCATGCGGCCGGCAGTAAATCATACCATATCCACAGTGCCATCAGTAGCATGCATGGCTCTATGGGAATTATTAAACTTTGATGTTAGATTATTTATTTATAGGCACCTTGTAAATGTGAAGTGTGTCTAATGCAGTCACATTTGTACCAGGAACAACCTGAGAGCAGTACTGATTCCAATACATTAGTGAAATGTGGATTTGATCTATCTGAGGAAGTGTCTCAGAGCTGTGGAAAGCGCAGTGCTAGATATAGGATTTCTCTTCCATTAGATCAGAGTCTCCAGTTGAGATTGCTGAGTCAGGTAGAGGCTTGTGCAGCTATTCTAAATATTACTTTTTATTACTGCTCATTACATTTAATAAAGTATGGTGTGGTATCTTCTTAAATACTCCCCTCAGTATCCCCTACAGTTGTCATCACTGTTCACCAAGGGTTAATTAAGGCCACTGCTAGATCTCTTGTAAGTGAATGATGGGCGTTTTCAGACTGTAGTCACAACATTAGTAACACATACAAAACACACAAAAGGCCATTTTGCAATGAACAACTCTCTTGATTAATAATCTACCCTTGGTGTCAAATGAACAGTAAAATGTATTTTACGTTTGGCTGCATGCGTATAAAAGCGAAAGTATAATAAATTAATGGTACAATACCTTTTTTGTATATAAAAAATATTATATAATATACAGTCAGGTGCATAAATATTGGGACATTGACAGAATTTTCATGTTTTGGCCTCTGTTCACCACCACAATGGCTTTGAAATGAAACAAACAAGATGTGCTTTAACTGCAGACTTTCAGATTTAATTTGAGAGTAATTACATCCAAATCAGGTGAACGGTGTAGGAATTACAACGGTTTCTGTATGTGCCTCCCACTTTTTAAGGGGCCAAAAGTAATGGGATTATCAACTGAAAAGCTATTTCATGAACAGGTGTGGGCTATTCCCTCGTTATTTCATTAGCAATTTAGCAGGTAAAAGGTCTGGAGTTGATTCTAGGTGTGACATTTGCATTTGGAATCAGTTGCTGTCGACTCTCAATATGAGATCCAAAGAGCTGTCACTATCAGTGAAGCAAGCCATCATTAGGCTGAAAAATCAAAACAAGTCTTTCAGAGAGATAGCAAAAACATTAGGTGTGGCCAAATCAACTGTTTGGAACATTCTTAAAAAGAAAGAACGCATCGGAGAGCTCAGCAACACCAAAAGACCCGGAAGACAACGGAAAACAACTGTGGTGGATGACAGAAGATTTATTTCCCTGGTGAAGAAAGACCCCTTCACAACAGTTGGCCAAATCAAGGACACTCTCTCCAGGAGGTAGGTGTATATGTGTCAAAGTCAACAATCAAGAGAAGACTTCACAAGAGTGAATATAGAGGGTTCACCACAAGATGTAAACCATTGGTGAGCCTCAAAAACAGGAAGACCAGATTAGAGTTTGCCAAAACAACATCTAAAAAAGCCATTACAGTTCTGGAACAACATCCTATGGACAGATGAGACAAAGATCAACTTGTACCAGAGTGATGGGAAGAGAAGAGAAGGAAAGGAACTGCTCATGATCCAAAACATACCACCTCATCAGTGAAGCATGGTGGTGGTAGTGTCATGGTGTGGGCATGTATGGATGCCAATGGAACTGGTTCCCTTGTATTTATTGATGATGTGACTGCTGACAAAAGCAGCAGAATGATTTCTGAAGTGTTTCGGGCAATATTATATGCTCATATTCAGTCAAATGCTTCAGAACTCATTGGACGGCGCTTCACAGTGCAGATGGACAATGACCCGAAGCATACTGCAAAAGCAACCAAAGAGTTTTTTAAGGCTAAAAAGTGGAATGTTATGCAATGGCCAAGTCAATCCCCTGACCTGAATATGATTGAGCATGCATTTCACTTGATGAAGACAAAACTGAAGGGAAAATGCCCCAAGAACAAGCAGGAACTGAAGACATTTGCAGTAGAGGCCTGGCAGAGCATCAGCAGGGATGAAACCCAGCGTCTGGTGATGTCTATGCGTTCCAGACTTCAGGCTGTAATTGCCTGCAAAGGATTTGCAAAAAAGTATTAAAAAGTGAAACTTAGATTTAGGATTGTTTAGTTTGTCCCATTACTTTTGGCCCCTTTAAAAAGTGGGAGGCACATATAGAAACCGTTGTAATTCCTACACCGTTCACCTGATTTGGATGTAATTACCCTCAAATTAAATCTGAAAGTCTGCAGTTAAAGCACATCTTGTTTGTTTCATTTCAAAACCATTGTGGTGGTAAATAGAGGCCAAAATATGAAAATTCTGTCAATGTCCCAATATTTATGTACCTGACTGTATATATTAATGTAAAACTGATGGGCAGAGTGTGGTCTGTAGGTTTTTGCTCAGGTGCACTGAGGCTGTTGAAAGCATATACAAAGCTCCTGCTGTTCCCTATCAATAAAAATAATGATAATAATCATGAATTGCACTTTGTCCTCAATTTAGTAGGGGGGACAAGTATCAGTCTTTTGAGAGAGCTAAAGTGGAGAAGTTGTCCAATGCAACCAATGATATTCTGTAATTTTATAGACTGTGCTTGATAAATGTCAGTTAGAAGCTGGTTGAGTGCTCTGGGCACTTCTCCACATTATCTCTCCCCTCCTTAAGTGAGCCTCAGAATTCCTATGCTCCCATGTAGCATAGATCCCATAGGGTTATATTTTGTATGACCTAACATTATTATTATTATTATTATTACCAGTTATTTATATAGCGCACACATATTCCGCAGCGCTTTACAGAGACTATTTGCCCATTCACATTAGTCCCTGCCCCAGCGGAGCTTACAATCTATGTTCCCTACCACATGCGCACACACATACACACTAGGGTTAATTTTGTGTTGGGAGCCAATATAACCTACCAGTATATTTTTGGAGTGTGGGAGGAAACCGGAGTACCCGGAGGAAACCCATGCAAGCACAGGGAGAATATACAAACTCCACACAGGTAGGGCCATGCTGGGAATCGAACCCATGACCTCAGTGCTGTGAGGCAGTAATGCTAACCATTACACCATTTGTGCTGCCCATTATGGCTTGTGAACGTTGTGGCCAACAGTAAAATAGAAGTAAAGTGAAGCTCACACGTGTGTGTGTGTGTGTGTGTGTGTGTGTGTGTGTGTGTGTGTATGTATGTATGTATAGATCAATTCACTTACATTGTTTTTCAGGACTGGCAATGTCAAAGTTTGTTTAATACGTTTTAAGAACACACTTTAAATTCTTAAATTGAGTTCCTGTGCGTGTTGCTTTAGTCTTTTGGTTATTAGAATACATTGAAATTGATGGCTTTGTTATTCCTTTGTGACCACCTTTTTCGTGAAAGCTTTTCTAAAGTAGAAAAAAATGTAAATCCCACATTTTGACGAACACATATCTCTTATCACAATATCGGGCTGGATAATGTTCAAAGAATTGAAGATATCCTGAAAACAATCTCTTAAATTAGTATTATTTAAAGTTATTCTAAAAACGAAATAACCTGCTGTGTACCTGTACAAATATTTGTGTTAAAAGCAGAGGTCATATTGGTTATGCTCACATCTAAGATCACTCTTGTGTTTGGATGGTAACTCATTATTCTGTAAATATGGAGTTAAGTATTGTAATTCCATAATTAATACTGTTTTTCATCTTGCTCAACTTTTGGAATTTTCCAATGTGTTTGCATTATGGCTAAATGTACTGTATGACATAACTTCAACTTTCTTATTATCTCAGTAAGCTGTTCATAGCACACAATAATGTTTTTGAACCCTAGTACATATATTCCTATTGGGATATATACTAAGTTTTATAGAGAGATAAAGTAAATGGGTACTAGCATATTTTTATGTCCCTAAAGTAAGTTTTTAAAAATTCTGCAATTGTGCACCTGCCGCTATAATTCTATTCTAGAAAACACCTGCCGCATACTTGCAGAATAGCCCTGAACCTATTTCCCTACTCAAACAATTTTTTCCCATTTTTTTTTTTCACCCCAATTTTTTAATTATTTTTTGGGGGTGTCCCTATTTTTTTTTTTTTTAAACTTTTTTTGACACAGTTCTTTTTTAAATGTCATTCCCAGGGGTGCAGGCTATTTTTTTTTAAGCCTGCACCCCTAAAGCCCAATTCTGCACTTTTTTTCAACACCTATTCAATGGTGAAAAGTTATCCCCGTTTGTTATCAAAGACTTTTCAAAACTGGGATAAGTCTTTGAAATTGAATACGGTGTAAAAGTAAAACCTGCGATATTGACGTCATACCTCCGATATTAACGCAAAAACAATGTTTTCGCTCCCATATTGAATACCCCTGTTAGTTTGAAAAATTACTGATAGGAGCTGATTGGTTGGTAATTAATCTCTCTCCTACTTTATCTCTCTCCAAGGCTTATTACATATACCTATATGTGTTGCTCAGGGTTAAAGCATTATAACCATTTTTGTTAATGCCTGATTCACTTAGAGCTACAGGAATGAATTATAGTTGATCAATTAATTGCACATATAAACACAGTGCTACAACATTAGTTGTACGCAGCTCCAGCAGATGTGTGCTTTTTTCTTTTTCTCTAATTTCTGTTTTCTCAAAAACTTTTGGTGTGACAGTTTAAAACATATGTAATCAATCAATGTGAAAGGATTCACTCAATCATCTGCTGTGGGAGGTGATCAGAATAAATCAGCACAATGTGATTGCACTGAATAAAGGCCCCCATACATCAGCAATTGATTGCAGCAATCTGCAATCGATTATGTATTAACATCTTTCCCTTTTTCAATCGATTGTGTATAAAAATCTTTAAACAAAAACCTTTTTCAATCGATTGCAGAATTGCCACAATCGATTGCAAACTGCATGATTGCTGCAATCAATTGCTGATGTATGGGGGGCCTTTACACTACACACTAGGACAAATAACAGCAGAGTGGGCTTCTTTAAAACTGTTACTTTATTTGTATGAGTCAAAATGGTGTTCGGCCACCTAGCTCTTGAGCATAGTTGAATCCATTCTTCCTAAATCCTATTGTACCTGTCCTGATCATTCTTCTGAAAGCTATACATAATTAAACCAGTTAATTTTACAAATGTAATGTTTCTCTGACAGATTTCATTGCAATTCCCAGCTTTAATTTTTTTTTACTTCACAAGTCTTTAGCTGATCCAACTCTAAAGTAATTAACTTATTTTAATTACACCGGTTTCTATTGGGAAGATAAAAAGCCCCCCCCCCAAAAAAAAAATGAGAATAGGAATTGCTAACCTGTTCTGCTCTTATTTATGAAGGACATAGTCAAACAGATGCTGTGAGTAATTTATTACAAAGTTAATAAAACAATATAATTGCTTTATGTTGGCATGTAGAAATGTGTGTTTCTACAGTACGTAGCTATTATAGTGACATTTGTTTCTACAGTACATAGCTATTCTAGAAAGATGTATGATCTATTATAGTAATGTGTTTCTACAATATTTTTTTTTACTCTTGTTATCAAAGGCTTCCCAAAATGAAACCTATACCAAAGAGTGGTTGTATTTAAGTGTATAACATATTTTATGTACAAAAAAATTAAACATGCACTTTTTTTTTAATTATTCAAGGTCAAAGGTCACATCCTGTGACCTTGAAATGTAAAATTCAATATTTAAATATAAAACTGTTTTATGAAAACTATGGTCCATTAGCTTCAAAATAAGACCAACGTGAAAGTTCTACCACAATTGGAAGCAAGTTATGATTCGTTTTAGTTGACCTTGCAAGTGTAAATTTAAATTTTTTTGTCATGTTTGCAACCCTGTAGCATTAACATCGTGTATCACCGAGGGCTAAATTTTACATATGAAACTTACTTTATGCCGTCTATCATCCTACCAAATTTCATTAAAATCTGAGATGGTCTGATTGGAAGCTGTGATGATTTGGCATGGAATGACCCAGCTATTATAGAGAGATGCTTCTCTAGTTTGTAGCTATTATAGTAATGTGTGTTTCTACAGTACGTAGGTATTATAGAAAGCTATTACGGAAAGATGTATGTTTCCACAGTACGTAGCTTTTATAGTAACGTGTTTTTCTATAGTATGAAGCGATTATAGTAATGTGTCTCTATGGTACATAAATGTTATATTTAATATGTGTTTTTGTAGTACGTAGCTATAAAAGTAATGTGTGTTTCTGTAGTATGTAGTGTAGCTACTATAGTAAGATGCATGTTTCTTCAGTATATGGTTGTTCAATGTACATATACAGTATATGATTGTTACAGTAAAATATGAGGTGTGGCTATTGAATAATAACATTGTGGTTTAAAAAAATAGACCATACTGTGTAAGTAAAGAGAGTGGGGGAACATTGACCTTGGACTATCCCAAAAGTTTTTTCTGTTTGCAAGTGTCACCTTTCTCGCACAGATAGTTTTGCTGTTACACAGCATTCGAAGAAGTTGTTTTTTCTCATGCATTGTAAAAATGCTTAGTTCATAAGTGGAGCTACATGTATTTAGTTAAATTTAACAAAATGCCCACCAAA
Source organism: Taudactylus pleione (assembly GCA_031769625.1). Classification (NCBI taxonomy): domain Eukaryota; kingdom Metazoa; phylum Chordata; class Amphibia; order Anura; family Myobatrachidae; genus Taudactylus; species Taudactylus pleione. The sequence continues at coordinate 32,886,504 of JAUIMM010000015.1, read as the reverse complement.
GCTTTCTGTATACTAACCAAGGCTTATAGGGCAGATTGTATAGGTGCATATACACACAACGATTTAGTTAATGAACGATTTTAGTAAACTATTTTCTACCTTGAAAAAATGAACTAAAATAGTTTACTAAAGTTGTTCATTTACTATGTTCATTTAAATGTAATGAACGATTTTTATGAACTACAAACGATTTTTGCATATTAACTTAATGAAAATCGTTGAGTTGACAAGTCTGACTAAACTACAAACGTGAACGCGCATGAACAGTAATCGTTCATCGTTTGACTCAGAAAGTAAACTATTTTTTCAAACGATTATCGTTAAACGATATTGTTTAACGATAATCGTTAAAAAAAATCGTGTGTGTATGCACCTTTAGTCATATGCATGTGTGTTTGAGTGGCACAAAAGATTTAATGATGGTCTTGAGGATGTCGAAGATGATGAACATCCCGGAAGGCCTTGGACATAAAAAAAAAAAAAAAAAAATGAAAATGTGGAAAAAAATTAGAAAATTGACTCTCGACTCCAAAAGATACTGTATCAGAAATGTTAAACATGGGCAAAGTTTTGCATCATGATCTTGACATGACAAATGTTTGTGCTAAGATGGTTCCAAGGCTTCTCTCTGCTGAGCAGAAAGAAAGTTGAAAGTGAATTTGTACAGACATTTTGGAACAAATTCAAGTGGATTCTCATTTTTTTAGATAAAATTATTACCTGGGATGTACCATGGATCCTGAGACAAAACGCCAGTGCATGCACTGGAAAATGCCATTCTCCCCAAGAATGAAAAAAGAATGTCAAAGCAAATCCTAATCAAAGCCATGTTAATTGTTTTCTTTGATATCAAGGGTGTTCTTTTGAAAGACTGGGTACCAGAAGGTGCAACATTGAATCAACATTACTACAACAATGTTCTAGGAACTCTGCGGGAAAAAATCAGAAGAAAGAGGCCAGAGTTGTGGAAAAAATGGTTTCACCCTTCATCAGGACAACTCACCAGCCCACACAGCTCTCTATGAAGCAGTTTTTGGCCGAGAAACAGATTGCAGTGCTAGAGTGGGATGTAGTTACCAGACCGGCGGATGGCATGCCACCGGTCTGAATCCAGACGGTGGAAGCCCGACACGGGATTTAAGATAGGCGTAAAAATACCGATAGTCGGGTTTACATACCCATTCCGCTAGTACACCCTCCATACTCGCCAGACCTAGCACCGTGTGACTTTTTTCTTTTCCCTAAAGTCAAATCTGTACTCAAGGGAGCCCGTTTTGCATCATTTACTGAGGTAAATAAGAAAATGATGGAGCTGTTGACACAGCTGACAGATATTTAGGTACAGCACAGCTTTGACCAATGGAAAATAAAAATACAGTGGTGTGTGGATGTAGAAGGGGAGTACATAGAAGGGGAACAGAGTTATAATGTACTTGATATAATTAAACATAAATTATACCATCAGTCTTGTTATATAATAACCACACCTCGTACATGTTTCTTCCTAACATAGTTGTTCTAGTGATGTTTATTTGCCCCAGTTTATATGTTAGAAAAATAGATGCATGGTTCTCCACTAGATTAAAGCTGTTAGCTATGGTATTTTGTATACATTGATTACTCTATTTCGGTTTATTGTTTGCCAGCTGCTTGACATAAAGTATGTTGGTAATACTGTCATTGCTTTCACTTGTAATTTACAGGTAAGCCATTTGAATATAAATAATAATAATTAAGGGTTCTGTTCACGCACTGCTCTTCTCATTACATACTGATAGTAATTGGACACAGCCCTATTTATTAGTGTCCTGTTTATTTGTGTAGACACATGAATCTTCATCCTTTAATATTATATACCAATTATTCAATAAACTTAGGATGAGGGATGACAAAAAGATATCCTTTTGCAAGATCTTTTACCGTGGAAGTATACCTACAAACTAGTCTTCTGTTGATACGGTCATTATTAAATCTGTTTCGTACTCTGCTTTCAACTGCAAAATTTGGGCTGAATTCATAAAAGAAATGCATTCTTTTCTGATACAGCCTATTGTAGTTGGAAAATAAATAAGGAAAGCAGAAGTGAGCCATGGTAGCAGGAATCCACTATGAACAAGGTTGAAGATCCCTGCTGTAAAAGTTAAGTTCTCCCAGATAAATTGGTTTGCACCCTCGCCACAAATACAACATCATCACGTTGAGCTACTTGAGGCGTCATTGGTCCAAGCACAGCTTAGCTGTGTATTTTTCATAAGTTCCTGCATTGAACTACAGTCTGGTCATGTTAGCAAAGGACTTTGTGGAATTGAGAAGACAAGATGAGGGAGTGGACCTCCTTCACCAGTGGTGGGGAGGAAAGAGCACAAGCTGGGGTGGCCAGGAGGACCGGGAGTTGGGGCTGTAGCTCGGTGGTCGGAGGAGATATTGTGACGGATTGCCTCAATTTTGGAAGAGAATAAGAAGGCAAAGTCAGTTGCAGTGATGGAAGATGGGAGGGCAGGAGTGCGAAGGAGAGTGTTGTAAGTACCAAGGAGGCGGCGGGGATTGGGAGACTGAGAGGAGATGAGTAACTGGAAGAAGGATTGCTTGGTGAGGGAGAGGGCCGAGTAGGACAAACTTGAAGTGGAGGAACTCCGAAAGAGAGCGAGATTTTCTTCAGAGGCGATCGGCAGGGCGCAAGCATTTTAAATTTTTCATCAAAATATTGTTAAGTCTTTGAACAGCTTTGTGAATCCTTTTATCCTAATTCGGAATGGACAAAATTACTCTGCACAAATAGTGCATTCTGTAGTTTAATTAGAAAAGAGAAACAGGTGCGCTAGAATATAAATGGTCCAAGCACCAGCTCACAAGTGGGAACTGCAACCCTCCAGACAAATAAAATAGATGATGCACCATTATAGACAGCAAATGAGTAATAACTAAATTCTTCTAAATATGTTTAATATAAAAAATGTGTAATGAATGAATACAATAAAAAAGAAAAGAAAAGCAATAATAACTTGGGTTATAATACCTCTGATTGTTTAAAAGGTTGTGGCATATTATTGTCTAACCCAAGTTATTGTGTTTTTGTTATTATTATTAAATTCATTCCTCAATTAATTTTATATTACTATTTTTGTTTATTTTATATTAAATCTATTTAAAAGACCACCGTTATCACTCATTTGTTGTCTATAATAACACTCCATTGTTTTCTATTGTATTCTGTGAATTACTAGCAAATTAGTCTGCATCAAAGGACTAAGGGGTTAATACAGCAGTGCACACAAGTGGCAAGCTCAGGATCTGCGTTTAACGCAGTGTCCTGGGCTCGCAAGCCGACCGGGCTGAGTAAGCTGTGACTTACTCAGCTGCCCAGCGCTGTCTACCACAATGATCGCGCTGAGCGAAAAAATTTGTGGGTCCCAGGGACCCCTTTAAAAAATGTGGGTCCTACTCCACGGTTTTTGGGTCCCATCACATATTAATGGGGGTGAGGGCAGGCAGCAGTTGGGACAGTGCTAGGGGCAGGTAGCAGTTGGGGTAGAGGGGTTAAGGGCAAACCACAGTTGGAATAGAGCTGGGGATCAAGGTAAGAACACGTTGGGATAGATCTGGGAGTAGAGGGGAGTAAGGGCATATATTTTTAAATCGGAGAAGTGGTGTATTAGCAGGACAGCAGAGGGGTGATAGAAACTCCCCTCCTCACAGTGGTACACACTGGCCCCTCGCACCTCACTGGGACTTCACTTACAGCACACATACGGCTATTGAGTGCAGGGTGAGTAGAGGATATTAACACTATCCTGTGCCGCCTGCACCCACCCCAGCGGATCTCCCCTCTTTAGCCCACATACGCAGTAAATTGGCTCTGGCGTCTCAGTTCTTAATGGATTAAACCTCAATTTCAGGAATTCTACGGCTTTAGTAATTCTCCACCAGTGAGATCTCAATTTTAATATGTAAAAGACCTTTTGGGTGCTACTTTTGGAAGTTTACAACACTAAATCTAACTCGAGAGGTCACATTGGGGAGCAGGACTCAAGAGGGCCATAGTGAGTTTGCCGTGCACGCAATGAGCTACTGTATAATAATCGTGGAGAGTGACAACCTAGTGCCCTGCACTCTGAAACCAGCACTCTCCTGCGCTGTGGCCCCTGTACAGGTGGAGTCATTCAGAGAACATTCACTCAGAGGTGGTTGTTATGGTTTCTATAGGGGGGGTGCACTGCGAGTGTCTTGTGTCTGACGCAGGCAGTTGGAGGTAGAGTACGTTACTGTACCCTGTATCCCGGGTCCGGGCATCATTATGCTGACAGGTGCGGATACTGACTGTAGATAGGAGTACTGTGCCACCGCAACTGTCTCCCTCCTCTACTAATACCCAGACGGCTGTGATCAGGACAGGGAAGCATATGCTGCAGCTGCCGCCTCCCTGGGTCTCACTCTTCTCCAGGCTACACCTGCACAGAACCTCCATGCTGCTGTAGTGTATAGTGAGTGTCTAGCGGCGAGCTGGGAACGGGGCGGGCATCCTCATTGGACAAGGAGACTCTGCCGCCCGCGCTGATTGGTTAGAGAGATGCTGGGGAAGTCACTGGCCGGCTGCTGTGGCGCGCTCATAGCGCATCCTTCGGGACCCACACATTTTTAAAAAGCGAGTCCCTCATTGCCTATAGCGCGTAAATATGCACTATAGAGCGTATTTTGCGAACACTGTACAATCTCGACCACTGATGGTCGCGATAGTAGTGATGGTGATCCCAGGGATGGCAAATGCAGCAGGGGGTGTCATACACCTCATGCTGCATTTGCATTATTGCAAGGACACAATTGCAAAGCTGTCTGCGTGCAGGTACGTCGGGCGATTTCGTCAGCCGGGGCCATTCTACTGAATGCAGCATGGCCCTCACCGTTGCTCCCGGCATCGGCAAGTGTGTATGCACTTGCCGATGCCAGGACCCCCGTTGGGTCCCGTCACGAACGAGATCGTGCTTGGTACACATCGTTTAGTGTGTACCTAGCTTTAGCGTTTGCCCCTGAGTAATGCAATCTGTCTTGGTTCTGCAGTATGGCGTTTAAATCTCTCTTGTGTATTGTGAGCTTTTTGCGGAACGCGTAGGTTATGTGTCTACTCATACATTTGTAGAGGTTAGTTCTAGGTTTTGCATATAACATGTGTTGGTGTATATCATTTATCATATCTTATGTTTCCCTGAAAAATTTTACTTCACAGATTAGTAAATGTGGTTGTAACACTGATAATATATAATACAGCACTGCTATTTTGAAAATATAATCTGGTTGGTTAGCACATGGATAGAGTCTGGCACAAAAGTGGATGCACTCACCAGGGTCCAGAAATTATATACCTTCTTAACTAACTAATTTTCTTGTCTACATTACATGTCTAAAGCGTATCCACAGGAGCATAAAACAAGACATACTGGTGGTCTTAGGAAATGTAAATATGATTATGGCAAATATAGATGACGTAAATAGGGACCTCTCTCTTGTATCATAGTCATGTAGCTAGCTTGTCCCACTCAAGGGACTAGTAAATCAATAATATAATCGCTGTGTTGTAAATTTAAACATGATTTTTGACAACTTCCTTATCCGAAAAGGTTAAGTTCAATAAGGGAGTGTTTAGTGTTACAAGTTTTTAATGTCAGATTGATTGATTGCAGTTGATAAGGAATTGTGTTTCTAGCATGTGTAGTAATTACATTTAATGTGTGTTTTTTGTATTCGTCATTTGTACTTTTTTGTGTAACAGGTGTAGACTTCAGAACACATCCAAGTTCTTGGTTCTTATGTCTTTATTTTCCCTCTATTTGTAAAAACAGCACACTCCAGGACACAATGCAGCAAACCCAGAGATCATTGATCCCTGTGACCACATCATACTCTTGTTTACATTGAGAATAATAGAAAATGCTGTGCAAAATTGTAGATTTGAATAATCTGTATACAGAGAAACTTTCTTGAATACTTGACGGAGCAAGAATGGCGCAAACCATTTTCTTGGTCCATCTTGCCTTTGGAAAAGTGTCCTTGTGTACTGATGTGCGCCTGAACATTTTTGCACAATTTGGATTTGGTTCTAATTCGTCGTCCGGTTTTGGATTTGGATTGGCCAAACTAGCGAGAATCCAACATCAGGTGGCCGCCGTTCGTCCCCGAACGGGGATCCGAGTCAGGCGGGGAACACCCGAACAGGGTTCGGGTGGACTCTGATCCCCTATATTCGGAGCGGTTCAGATTCCACAGAATCCGAACCGCTCATCTCTAGTACTGACAGGATGTTAATGTAGGGAACATTGATTCTTAAAGTAAACAGGCCTCAAGCTGACACACATATAGCTGAGACAAAACTTATATTGGGTGCACAGGAAGTGTGTGCGTATGTGAGAACCCATAATAATAATAATGGCTGGAGGTGCTACTCCCATTCTTCACTTTAAGACCCTTTCATGTGTATTATGTTTTTCTGACATATGGATTATGCGTCCACATGCAGAAAAGCTTACGGTATTGCCCTTGAAAGATTGTTAAATAATTTAGGGCTACAACTAATTGTGCTGGAAAGAGCGATAATCAGCGCTAGTCCCATAATGTCTTTCTAGCTACTTCTTAAGCCCATTGGAAAATATAGATCCTCATTTACTGATGTTGGAAACTATACTTTGATTTTGCATTTAAAACCTTTTAAATAAAAATCCTTTCCAGCTCCGCCAGACACCTTATTGCTGAATCTCAGAAATGTTAAGTGCATGGGCAATGCCCAGTCATTAGATCAAATCGAACCATTTTTAAGATATTAATAAAAAATAATTTTTAACAAGATTATGAGCACTAAAATGTAATTGAATCAATCAAGCTGGGCTATGTGAGGCCTATCAAATACATTAGTCAACTCTTGGCCTTTTTGTTTGTAGCACTTGTGTCCAGAGACAATTATTTAAAGCCTAATTCCCCTTTTGGCCTGTGTGCTGCCAGAGAGACTCCTGTTTGGCCTGAGAGGATTTCTGGTTTTCCCTGGCCTTGCAAGTTCTGTTTTTAAGGCTTCCTGCATTCCATGAAGGCCTGACACCCTATGACAGTAGCGCTTCTAATTAGGGTATCTCCTTTTCAGTGCAGAGCTATCATATTTATATTCCACAGTGCGCGTCCTGACTCCCCACCCTGCTGGGTATCTCCACTGTGTGATAGCTTTGTGAGACCTGGCAGAAATAAAGAAGTCGTAAATCAGCCGTAAAGGGATGTTTTGACCTCTGACCCAAGAACCTGGATTTTTACTGTGTTCGTAAATACAGTATTATTTCCGAAGCAGTTTATGCAGAGCTCTTCCTAATAACACTTGAGCACCCAGCATTTAAGTGATAACTATATTGGGTGTTGGAGGAAAGTTATTAGAGTGTATGCTTTATTTTTTTTACAGCGTGCTGGTATTTCAATGACTTGTTTGTCTCTGTTACACACAGGTGTCGGTGGTCAATCTTTTTACAGTTGTCATCTCTGTATGGTTTTGTTTGTTGAGAGAATCACATAAATATAGTGGCTAGAGTATCTCACAAATAGGCCACATTGCACGCTCAGACATAAATGCGTATCTTCTCCGGTACTGTATGCGGCTGCACTGCCCTAAATCATGAACTTGTGAAAGTACTCATCATCACTATCTGTTTTCATTCACACCGGCCCTATTCCTGGTGCAAGAGATCTGTTTGCATGCGTTCAGCTCTGGTCGCTTGCAGTTCTACCTACATGCCCATGACACGCCCTCAAAGCACTTATGCTGCATGTGTGTGCCAGGTTATATTCACTCATCCGTAAGTGGCTATTCTGCTAAGGTATGTACAACACTGAATCGACCGTGGTTGCTTATGTTCTGCTACGGAAAGTGCACAGTACTGAAAAATCAGAAGATTCGACTGCAGGGACCTCGAATGATTGCTTATTTGTATACAGATGTGTCCTTACACATATTTGCTGCAGTCGCTCTAAAAAGCCCCTCTCTGCGCGCCAAGTTCCGTGAAAGACTACTAAACGCGGGTTGTTTGTTTTGCGTCTTTTTTTGTCAGAAAATGCATCAGTCGCAATGTGATTCGACTAGATCGCACCAGCAGACTGTACTGATTAATTTAATATGCAACACTTGTATATCTATGTGGTTGAAAATGCCTTCCACTTTGCCGCAATGCTGATCCATGTATTGATTAAGTCCTCCGGTTAAAGGCTGAGTTACAAAGGCTAAAATGAGTGAATGAAGACAACTTTACAAACTCCATATATCGCGTAGCCTCTTTTGGTCATTTGTGTCGGGGAAAAAAAAAACATAAGTTGCAGTACAGATGTGTCCTCCTACATCTAGCCTCAGTACACCATGTAGCGCGACTTGCCTGGCGTGAATGAGCCGTCAGGTCCCGTGCTACTCTGCTATCGTCGGGTGTTTTTTATGGGTTTTTTTTGCCGAAAATGTGTCCGCAATGCGACTAGAATGCACCAGCAGTCTCTGCTGATTTGATTTCATATATGACTCTTGTATATCTGTGTGCACCTGAGTCTGTATATGAAGCACAACAGAGCTTGGACATATCTACCAGTGTTGCATATCAAATTAATCAGCAGTCTGCTGGTGCATCCTTAAGGTGGGTACACACTGCACAGATATATCTGCAGATGATGGTCGTTCATACATACTGAATGACAATCACCTGCTGCTGGCCGCAGGTCCCGCTGGCCGGGGGACGTGTCCCGCTCCTCTGCCCGTGGCCTCTGCTGCATGTCAGACCGTCCGTACACACTGCCCGATGGACAGCTATATATCACAGGCATATCGCTGGTACATGCTGGGGACGGGCACCAGATATATTGGCTGATCAATTGATCGCTCAATATATCGGTCAGTGTGTACCCAGCTTTAGATGTATTTTCAGCAAAATAAGATGTAAAAAGATGCCCGGCGTCAGTCTCACGGGACCTGGCATGCCGAGAGGGTCTCTTTAGTGCGCCTGCAGTAAAGGTGTGTAAGGAAACATCTGTATTTTTATTGCGACTTAGGGTTGGTCCTCCTGCACGCTTCTTGCTCCTGTTTTCGAACAGGGCTATGAAAGAAATTGTGAGAAAAGTGGCTGCTTGGCGAACCCGATGTGGCTACGCTACTGAGGAGACCATCTTAAGCAAATGTTTACCTAGCTGGTATTGCAGCTTTTACATTTCTTTGCACAGTATGCCAGATTTGGTATCACAGACGAGGTAATTTTTAAGCTGCATACACACGGGATGACCTTTTCAGCGATCAATATTGCTGAACGATCTCCCTTGAATTTCCCGAACGATATAGTTCATCCACACACCAACAATATCACCAACGACCATGCCCTCCTGCAGGCACTGATAGATATCGTCCAGATTGGCCTGCATGCATGGAGGATTAATGATATCGTTATCGTCCATGCGGGAACGCGCATCGTTGGTTGTTGGTCGGTCGTTGGCAGCATAAAAATTAACGATATGAACCAATTAACAATGAACGAAATCGTTATCGTTCATTTAAATTGGAGCTGAACATACTATCATCATCTGACTGCACAAAGGGAACAAGATCAATGTTCCCTTCTGTTGGTATTTAACTGTCAAAGTTTTGCCAGCCAATATGTGGAAATACAGTGAGGTGTTCACACACTGAGATATATTCATTTTCCACACCTTGCAAATTCTCTTGTACATAATTCCTGACTGATGCTTAGAGGTCTATTTATGTAAAACAGAAGTGTCACAATAAAATCATTTATGTCCGAATTTAATTATTATTTTTTTCCCGTTGCAAAACCCCTCTAGTTCTTTTGGTGATAACCCTTCATCTCTGAGTGCTCATGACGTTCAAAACAAACATTCCCGTATCATGACACTGCAGACAGGGATTCTGGGTAATAAATTGCTCTTGAGAAAAGCAAACAATAATACAGTGCACTTGTTAGACTTGTTACACAGAAGCCCTGACTTGCTGACGGCTAAACGTGGCAGCAGTAGTGAAGCTAGTTGCGTCTTAATTGCTAACGTTAGAATAAGCACTTTGCACTCTCAATGACGCTACAGTTATGGAAAAAGTTAATGGTAAATGTGCAGTATCAAAAATTTGGGGGGTTCCATGTTAAAGGACCCACACTCACCCATGAGGAGGGGATGTCTGGGGAAGAACCTTCTCTGTGGGTGGCATTCTTGCTTGTTAAAGTCTCCCGTAGAAAGGAAGCAGCTTGTATCTCAATTTGCATATCTGGCAGTGATTAGGTTAAGTTACTTTATATCACACAATATTATTCTGTACACATTATTTGACTAGTAAGCACAGCATTGTACATCTCAGTTTTTCAGTTCATGTTTAATGTACTTTTCTAACCAGGAGCTTTCAGGACAGTTAACGTTGCTTCAGGAATGAAAGGACCCATAGGGGATTTAGGGGTGTGAAAACTGGTCAGGTTATAACCCAGCATGTCATCACTGTATCTGCATTTTGCCCATAAGGCTCAGTTACAGCGTGACTGCTTTAAGAAGATTCATCTGCAATGCAGCTGTTACCGCAGAGGTTCTGTAAATCAAGGGGAGAGCACGTGGGAGAAAAGGAAAATCCAACTTGTGCATTGCCGGATGCATTCTACGATGCTCTACAACACACTGTGGCTACACCTTTATAGAGAAGAGACCTATCCACCTAGGCTGTCACTCAACATGCAACTTGTTGCTAGATCTTTCCTAATATGCAGGGGCTTCTGCAGCTAAAGTATAACTGCATCACAAACATGGTTATCCGAGTTCACTGCATTCTGTTAATATTTTCCTTGCAAACACTACGCTCTGAATAATTTCTTTGTGCATGCAATGTTGCTGCCTCGTCAATACAGTCCTCTGCTAATTTAGTAGCATTTTGAAGTGAGCTTTTACCTTTTTTTGTTTTGTCAACTAGAAGATTTACTTGAATTATTTTACTGTTTTTCGACTAATGCAAATTATGTTTCTACAATGTGAAAACATTGCATTGCTTTAACTGTGCTGTCAAAGCAACAGTTGTTGTTTTATATGCCTTTAGATCATTCTGAAATGTTTGAATCCTCTGTCCTGACCACGCCCTCAACAATGTCGTACAGACTGCTATCGCTAGGCTAATTCTGTGATTTGTAGTTTAGCAGGATTATTACATGTATAATTATGGGACATAGACAAAAACAGTGGCTCTGTAGTCGGTGTAATGCAGGACCTTACTTCCCACCAATAGTCCAGGTTTCACAGATATCTATGCTTGAGTACAGGTGACTAGTGTAGTGCCTCAATCAGTTTCATTCAACCATCTGCAAGGGCATGGATTTCCTTGACATTTGGAGGTAGGTTTTTTATCAAGACTGGAGCTTACAGCAGATAGTCTTTGGTATTGTCCTATCGCTAAACAGTAATTTTATCTGTACATTATCTGCTTTAGTAATGCAAATGTTTGAAAATATGTGGGTTAATCCAACTAGCCGCGATGAGCTTGCGGGTGCGAGTCATCGCGGCAACAGCCGCACTTTATGGCAGACCGAACTTGCACAAAAGTGCTCGCAGCTCCATTGGGCTCAGAGCTAAATTGTGCGAGTTTGGGCTCGGAGAGGCCGCGAAGAGTGCGAGTTGAGGTTGCAGGCATGTTAACGCTGTGGCAATGGCAACTCTCACCCTTCGCGACTAATTGGATTGATCCCATGGTGTGTTTGTGTATGTATGTATGTATGTCTGCTTGCATGAGAAACACACTTTATGGACTCTTGAATTTATATTCTATTTTAATGCACAAATATTATACTTTTAAAATTGTACATGTGTATCAGTGATGTGTGATTATATCTGAAAATAGAGATGAGCGGTTCAGTTTTGACTTTGGTTGTTTTCACTATATTAGCGCAAATTTGGATCAATTTTATTGGCTATCCAAAACTTGTGATATAGCTGGCGAGCCAATAAGATGCAATTTTTGAGATCCGAACATAACCGAGTAAAATCCAACTGCGCATCTCTATCCGAAACCCACAAATCTAGTGGTTTTGGTTACTAAAAATAGGACAGATGTAATCTGATTATTTCGTGTAGAAGCCCCAGACGTCATTGCAGCAGCAAAAACAGAATCACTAGACAGTAGCTCTGTACTTAGGTCAAATGTATCTCTGGTTTATTGTCTTTGAAGGCATTTGCTCCATCTGTTGCCAAAACATTTCCAGCCACATTTCCACTGGTTAAGCCCTTATTTCTGTAATCCATAATTTTTTTCAGGTGACACTGCTTACTGCTCAGAGATATGAGACCGTTTTTTGTTCCTTAAGAGAGCTGGGAATATATATTGGCCACAGCAGCTGGATAATGGGGGTTATTGTCACTTAATTTTTTTTTTTGTAAATGTGCTGAGAATCGTATAAGCATAAATGATCTTCACAAAGGCCAATAATTGTTATTGTATTGGCATTTAGTGTTATAAGTGGAAGCTTTCAAAATGCTTGCCTAGCAATTACATGGCATAACAGTTTTGTAGTAATGGACAAATGAGTATTTAATGATGAATGCTAATTGTCGGAGATGAGTCAAAGTTTAAAAACTGTTCAGTGGACTATTTGTCTCATTTGGTCTATTAGGGGCCAATAATTACGAAAATAACAATGATAATTAGTAGATGAGGGCTGTGTCATTTATTATATCTACATTTAAAAACAAAACTTTGTGATACAGGATAGTACCTTCTGCACCCCCCTCCCCCCCACACACAAACACTAATTTCAAAAATTGTTGAGGAGTTCTCTTTTAAGGAAAGTAGGTAATAATAATATTATTATTATTATTCTCATTTATTTATAATACATATGGACATACACCTCTGTATTTAATATAGCCTTAAACATTTTTATCCATACTGTATGTTTCCAAAACATGATACAAATTATGATAGTTTGAGAGAGGTTTTTTTTTTTTTTTTATGTGCAGTCCAGTTTACTTCAGTGTCTCTCAATGGTGCAGGATTTCCATACTTGGGGTAAATTTAGGCCATTCTAATAACGTATCATAAAAATCTATCCTTGTGTAGTGTATTTAATATTTTTGCCATTTTTTTTCCATTATATAACAGTTGCTAACCTTCCCTCGTCAGCTTCAGATGTGTCAACATACATCTATCCTACATGCGCCACACACAACGCGGGAGTTCCGTGTGCCTCAGTAGCGCTGAGTGTCTTTCGTGCGTCATTTTACCTTCAAATGAGTCTTATTGACACAGTGATGTGAATAGCTGGCACAATCTGCTGATTAAAATGATATACAGCATGCCTATGTTCTGTGTGCGACTACGGGTGTATCTGCATGTGAAATGCTACGTTACAATGTCAGCGGCTGTAAGACTGTAACGTAGTGTTTAGCATGCAGATACACCCTCAGATGCACAGAGAATATATACATGCTGCATAACATTTTAATCAGCAGAAGCTGCTTGTGCTAGTTATTCGCATCACTGTGTAAAGAAGAAGCATTTAAAGGTAAAAAGTTGCGCAAAAAGATTCTCTGCGCTACCGAGTCACGCCACGGCATGGCGCGTTTAGAAGGGTTTAACGCGCAAGAAGGTTAGATGTATGAGGACACATCTGTATTTCACGTTAAATGCGTAAAACTAGTAAATCTTGTCCACCTCCCACTCCTCATCAGGTTGGGTACAGAGCGTGTGCTTTGCTGCAGATCATTGTGTGGAGTTCAGTACTTTTATTTAGCTTAGAAAATAAACTGCCGTCATATTTTCAGAAGGAACGCTTGTTGCCTTAGTACCGAAGTTGTTGGATGATACAAACTTGGGATTTTTTCCCCTGCAGTGTTCTGTTATGTGTGTGATGTCTATCTGGTGTATCCAGATTTGGGAAGGAATTTCCAGACATTTTTATAGTTTTGGCTGAATGTCAGGCTCAATAAATAAGAGCGAAAGATGCAGTCATAATTATTTATTTATTTAACATTCAGATCTTATTTGCCGTCTGCAGGCGCAGCAGTGTGACCAGTAGTCATCGATCATTGTTAAGATCTTGCTACATGAATCTCCATGACATACAGTTCATGCCCTTTGTATTTAACTATGTTTAATGAACTGTAGTGGAATTTGAAGCAGTTTCTTTTTTGTTTTAAATTAACGCCATAACCATTGTTGTTACTGAGTTTATTTTTGTCACCTGAATCTCAGTTCCATTTAGAGCTGGGTACACACCATATCACGGTATGGGGTTGGGTATGAATAGCCAACGGCTGAATTGCCCGCTGGTTCAAATCCATACGTTGGAAGCCCGAACGTCCAGAATACTGACAAGGGTGGCAAGTACCCTAACCCTCCCATTGTTGTGGCTAACCCTAACCCCCCCCTTCCCACACCCTAAACCTAACCCTCCATGGGGAGGTGCCTAACCCTAACCACCCCCTGGTGGTGCCTAACCCTAGGGGGGGGGTTGGGATGCCGACGCCGGTATCCTGATGTCTTCGGGATAGCGGCATTGCATTATGCGGGGCGTCTGTATATCGATGCCTGGGATCCCGTCCGCTGGCATATTAAACTTATCCGGACGGTGTGACCCAGTGATGCGGTGTAACGATACATTGCATGCACCGTACACACTGCATGATCTGCGATATGATGGTGTGATGTATCATTATATGCTGTAGTGTTCATTTTAGCCTCTTGATTCGGCAGGACGCCAATCATGTAAGAAATCGCATCTTTGTGAGCCCGAGAAGGGGGTATGACCTCTCACAACACACCCCCTTTCCTTTACTATAGGGGTGTGTTCAGCACTCAGAGAGGCTGGGCTGACCTCAGGCTCTCCCCGCACTGTGAACATATGCCGTGGGGGTGGGGACAGGGAGACTGAATGCTGTGTGCCCGCTGTCGTTAGCCTGCTAAAACAACCTAGCGGGAATGCTATGCTGCATGTAACTACACCATGCCATTCATTGCATTGTTCCATCCGTGCACCCAGCTTTTAAGCAGATTTATTTTGAACAACTCTGGTAGGTACAGCATTATTAAACATTTGCAATTATTATTTCTATTTCTTTTTTTATTTCATGGTATTAGTTTGCTAGTTTTGTCCATTGTGTTGAAACTTCTGTCTACCCTCTGCCAACTGTACAGTCATTATTTAATTCTTGTGTACATGTGAACACATTTTATAAACAAAAAATAAACAAGACCCATATGATGTTGGTGGCTACTGAGGTTAATCTGTTTTACTATTCATCCATAACATCTAGTATAGGCTAGTGATTACACATGCTTATATTGTCTGGTGTAATTAGTTGGTGTGTTTTGCGAGCATTACATTTTAATTCACCAGTGACCCTACCTCTAACTAGAACCTGTGAGGGTTCTATACCTGGAGTACTCTCCCCCTCCACTGCTGCACCTGATCTCTACAGATCAACAACAGGAGGAAGAGGAAGTGCAAATGGAATGGCTGTGCTGTGCTGAGCTGACTGGACAGTGGAGCTTGCCTTCTATCTGTCCAGTCGGCACCAGTGTTAGGAATGACCACAGTGCTGTTCAGTTTTCCGATCTGTCACATTGTCAGAGCAGGGAGAGAATCCGGTGCTAAATCAGCAGAAGTAGACTTGAATTCCAGGGCTACAGGCTTGAGGGGATAGGATAACATGATAGAAATGTTATTTTGTTGTTGGACATAGCTTGTCCAGTATATTAAGTTGAAACTTTGCTGCAGGGTCTAAAGCTGCGATGCGATTCACAACCCGACATATCGGGCGGTCCCCACACACTGGGCGATCCGCTGCCCAACCACCCGATATGCCTCTCCCCTGCATAGACCAGCATGGAATCGTACATCGCTTCTCCAGACGACTCCACCGGAGCGCGCCTGGACAATATCATGCCCACACAGAACGATATAGCTGCGATTTTTTTCCAATCCGTTGGATCAGTGGCTATATCGCTCAGTGTGTGGGGCTCTTTACAGTCTGGTTCAAATTTCATATAATATTCATTGGACTGATTTATTTTATATAGAAATAAATCAAATCAAGACAACCACTTTGTGGACTGATAAAATTTTTTTTTATGGCTATGGTCTTTGTTAGTTATTTATATAAAGAACTATTAAAACCAAAAATATATATTTTATATTTCCATTTTGTGGATTCATGCTATTGAATATAGTGTTCGTAGCAGTAATCAGAGGAGATTATAGTGCAAGGATTGCAGTCAACACTTATCTATGGGTTTGAATGGCATTTGACAGAATACCCCAGTGTAAGCCAGCTACATTCTAATATACACATTGTGTTCCATCAAGTTCAAAGTATGCTTGTGCTTAGCAGTCCATCTGTTCACAAAACACTGGTGGTAGGGGTTGGCAAATATACACATGTACAGGGGATTGGCAGGTATTTTTATCATCAAATAATGTAATATCCAAAAAAAGGTTAGCAATTTAAATAAATAATGTTCTGCATGAAAAGGAACTCCTATGCTGTTTTACTTGTGGACCACAAGGTTTTTTTTTTTTTCTAAAATCCATGAATGCCCTGTAACCCATAATACTGGTTTAACTGCACAAACCAGTACTTGATTCCGTAGTAAGATAGCTTTCAGGTAGAACAAGATGTTTTACTGTATAGTCATGTTTAAAAAAACAAAACAAAAAACAACAACAAAAAACATATCAGGACATCATTAACAATCGGGTAGTTCTCTCGGTCTAGTCCTCTAGTACTATCTAATCAAGAAAATCTCATATGTTAAATAACCCATCTTTCTGTCTTTCTGTATTCAATCAGTAAAAAATCAGCATGAGACATAAGTTACCCTTAAGCTGGGTAAACACTGACAGGTACATTGGGCGATCAATTGATCGGCCAATGTATCTGCTGCCCGCCGGCCAGTGTGTACCTGCGATATGTTGGTGAACGTAGCCATTCACCGACATATCGCATTGGCTGTGCTGCACAGCTGATGTCTGCAGACATATCTGTCCATCGGCAAATGTGTACGGGCGGTTTGCAGACCGCCCGTACACGCACAGCGGCAGCTGCGAGGAAGGGGGCGGGACACACCCCCGACACGCCCCCCCCCCCGGCCGCAAATGCACCCCAAGTTCTGATTCTGTGCTGCTAAAAGATGTTGTAGCAACTTCCAGGGATCTTTAAGGCTCTATTTGCTATTTGTTAAAGTTAATGAACAGGTATGACTTTCAAGGAAGGGAAGTGTTAGAAGAAGGCCCCAATCCAAAAAAAAAAAAAAAAAAAAAAATGTGCAGTATGGCTTAGGTTTTCAAAGTTGCATCTTATTAATAAGATTAATAACAGTTACTTATATAGCGCCAGTATATTCAGTTGTGCTTTACAATTGTGAACAAAACAGTAATAAAACAAGACTGGGTAATAACAAAGGTTAGAGGGCTCTGCTCGCAAGCTTGCAATATATAGGGAAATACAGTAGGCATTGATAGATAAGGATAATAGCTACATATTGCATATTGGCCCAGTCAGATTGCAGAGGTTGTTGGTGGGCTGTGTGATCCTGTCACACAGGAATGTTGGCCTAGGGTCATCTTTACTAAAGACATTTTTATGCAGATAGACCAGAACCAAGTTAGTCTTAATGCACAATATTTCTTCATTCAGAATAACGGTGCTCAATGGATATAATGAATGTAAACCCCTAGCAGCATAGGTAAAATGTGTCCAACATCAAACAAATGATGATCATAATTTTAAATATACCATGCGCTCTGGGGCTGTTGAAATAATACACAACATGTTTGGCAAAACCCAAACACGCGGTATCCTCACACATCATATTACCAGTCAAACACAACACAAAAGGGGAGGCAAACTGTCAGCAGGCACCCAAAATGTGGTCTAAAGCCACACCACCGTACTAATTGCATTGACATTACAAGAGGGCTTCTCCTCGTTGGCAGGTTTCATTTTGTTCTAACAGCCACGGTGACTCCGTCGCTGTCCATCTTGCAAAGGAGTGAACAGTGGGCCTGATTCAGAGCCGGACGCTATTTGCGCTCGCTCGTTCAGAAAAAGGGGCCGTATATTTAAATAGAGCGCTGAACGAGCGAACGAAACATGCGCTCGCTATTTTTTGTAAAACGCACCCTGGCCGCTCGCATCCTACGTCATCTCCGCTATTTATTAGATTAATCGAGTATATCGAAAGGCGTCTGAACTGCTCGCAGTGCTTGTGGTTGGATTTTCCTACCGCAATCATGCGAGCAGTTCAGGCTAAAAGACAACCAAGTGACCTGGTAGATGACGCTGCTTTGTTAATTATGCACACCCTTAAAACGCCCGTTTTGACAGTTTGGCACGCCTGCGTTCGGTTCTCCACTCCCCGTTTTCAAGCACCTTCCCCTGTTACCACCCACAAACGCCTCATCCTGTCACTCAAATTAGCAGGCATTCGCTATTTTGCGAGCACACAATTTCCGACCGCAAGGACTGGTTCGCGCATGCGTATTACAACCCATACGCATGCGCAGTTGTGCGAACATTGCTCGGAGTGAACGAGCGGCCGCTTATGAGCGGCTCTGAATCAGGCCCAGTGTGACTCCGTCATCAGGACATTGCTAAAATGCAATTGATGGCTTTAGGCCCTTTAAGATGGGGATACTGCGTTTGTGCATTGAACCCCCCTAGCTCTTGTTTTCCTGTGTGTTTTAATATAAAACTAAAATCCAGCTTTACTTTCAGTTGTTCCCCTAAGTGATTCCAAAGCCATAGAGGTCCCGGGTACCCTCAGCATGCTCATAAGGCGAGCTTTGTGCTGACCAGCTAGTGCTGAGTGGCAATAGAGCTGGCCATGAGCCTGCTGCCCTCACATGCATTTATTTTCTTTTGTATTTTATATTTTAGCTATTGTGCAATCTTAACAGCTAGGTAAAAAAACAAATCATCATAAGGGAAAATAGTCCATTCTAAGGCTTAAGTAATGCTTGTAGTAGTCACATAGGTTTTTCAGTTGTCTCTCAAACATGTACAAAAACGGGGCTTTAATTAACTAGGATGCCACATTGTATATCTGTCAACCATACCTGGGTACCTGACAATAATACAAATGTGTGTGGCATGAAAACAGCCAAAATGGTGGAAAATAATCCAAAGGACATCCACATGGTCATGACCAGGCATGCTGGTAATTACATGGGCAATCTGCAATAAAAAACCTAGTCATACTGGAAGCTGGTCGTTGGTCCTTTTGACCGGTGCTTTTGCCACGCAGCAATATTGGTATCTTTGTGGCCGCCTTTATGCATGAAAACAAATGTTCCTCCCGTGTTCTAGCACAGGGGAAGGCAACGCTTATTATTCCGGATTCGAGACTATCAACCCTTTTAAGTTGAAACATTTTCCGGAGTGCCACCCCATTACAAGCATTGGAGGCACACAGCCTCCCCCCCCCCCCCATTCCCCCCTTCACAAGCATATTTTCTTATCTGTTCTTACAGTCAAATTACAGTCTTGATGTAACCAGATCAGTCGCCCAAATTGCAGACCGCAGAATGTTCTGCTCTCTCCTACCTGTTCTTGAAACTTTGTTTAACCCAGAAAATTGAGCAGCGCTTGAGGCATTCAGTCAAAAGGGAAACATATACATTTATTCACAATTTATAAAATATTGTATGAAATGCAGATAAATTACTAAAACACATGTAAGCTGGGGAAAATTCCACAAAATTTAAGAAAAACAATCACAAATCAAGAAAAAATCACCGCATATGCAGATACTTGTAACACTGAGGGATATATACTGTTTAGAAAGATGCTTGTATTTGTTCAATTTGAAGTATTATATGTAACAATTTGTATCCAAGAAAGGTACCAGAAATATTGTATCAATCTCTAATGGTCAACAGTTGTATTGGTATGATTGGGTAGAATGGCCTCAAATAAATGTCCTGATAGTGTGGGGTCAGATGAATGAAATGTGATAAATAGGGTCACCATGATTTGTCGCATACCCTATCACCAATGCGCAAATTGATATTGTCTCACGCCCAGGTAAAGGAGTTGTCTCCTAGGATAAATACCTAAATGATCCCTGGTGTGATCACCTAGTGGAGCAGGTGAATGAAGGCCTCGGGTTGCTGCACGTTCAGTACGAGCGGTCATTATTGTGGGGGACAGTCTCTTGTGCTGGGAGACTGTCTTCCCCCGGACTCCGTGAACTAGCCGCGGCTGTTAGCTCCGGTTATGCCCAAATGAAGTCTCTCACGGTGCAACAGAGCCGGGTGCAGAATGGTGAACGGTAGCTGCAGTCTGCAGAATGCCTGCCCAGCGTCCGTTCAGTGATGTATTACTGGACCCGCTGTACGGGCAGCGGCTTCCCCACTCCAATTACTCTGTGTATCCTGTACAAAAAGGTGTGCACAGTGTCCACTGGTTAACGGCTACCAATATAAACCAGCAGATGGTCTCAAGATGAGGGTGATATCTGGAACCGGTGGATAGCTTGCAAGTGTCTCGTTATCAACAGCCCATGCAGTGAATCGCCTAACGTGTTTCCCTGTGTAACACAGCTTCGTTAGAGGCAACAAGAATGGATAAAGTCCGTTTCATCCTGGTTTAAATCCTGCTTTCATAGCGCTACCTTTATTCTTTGTATTCTCTTGAAACTTTGTTACCTGCGGCTCTTATGTCTAGCTGGTGATTGTCTGCGACCTGTTTTGAAAAATTTGGATAGGTACATGAAACATGGACATCCTAACAATGAGTGTGTATTCTTTTTTTTCTCAACAAGCCCAAAAGTTCATTCAGTAGGAAAACAGACCTATATTCCCCCCCCAAAAAAAATTGTCTTGACATTAAATAACTTGCTCGAAATTAACATAAAAACATATTTAATTAATGGGAATACTAAGTATTTAAGTACTCTCCTCCTCCCCAAATTCAGCCCCATGTCAATTAATTGCCCCCAAAGCACCCAGAAATACACAAGGGGCGATTTAATTACAGCGCACTGTTGATAACGCCGAGAGGGAGCTTCTGGAGCTATTCAATTCAGCGTGCTGTTTAGTCCAACAGTTACAAGTTAAGTCAGAGAATGCTGTTTCTCGTGACTTGACCTGGGTGTTTAGTCTCGAGAACCGGCATACTCCGATAAAAGTGCCGGCCGCGAGCCTGGGAAACCACTTCGCGGCCAGCACTTTAGTCGGATTTCTGCTCGCAGCTTCTGGAGGGTGCGAGAAGAAATCATTTAGTTGCCCTATCAGTACGCTGAATTGAACAGCTCCGGGTGCTATCAACAGCACGCTGAATTGAGGGAGAAATGGGGATGGGGGGAGAGCAGAGGAAAAAGAAGAAAAACAGGTGTTCATAGAAGGTTCCATCCACCCCACCTTAAATTAACAGGCAGCACTATTACCTCACTAGTGAGTAAGATTATAAAGTCAAATTTTACTCACCATGAAATAAATTAAACCCACCAATAAAATGTCCCACCAACTAAAAAATTAGCACCCGCACTCCCCATTAAATTAGTATACCTCACTAGTGTTCATTCTACCTGCCTGGTCTGTATCTCAGCAGTTTGTTACATAAGTGAGTGTGCTAGAAGCACCAGAGCAGAGAGCGACACCCCACGTAGGAAAGAGGAACTGCATGGGTTGTGACAGGTGCAGGGTGCTAGAATGAACACTGCCTCCCTGTCCTCACCACAGTAATTCTATACGAGACCACTCTCCCACACTTCTTTCTTTCCCCAGCACTCTACGTTGGAGAGACACTCTTCTATCTGCCTCTTTTTCTCATAGGAGTTCTAGCAGTAGCAATGTATGCTGGGATGGCACGCACAGGTCGGGTGATGCGCGCTGTCTCACGGATGAGATGCCTTGCCAATAGGAAGGTAGGGGGGAGGTGGCACACTCAGAGAACCGTTCCTCTTGTCACCTGTGGCATCTGGCACCACAAGAGGCTGGCCCAGGGGGGAGGTGTTGCAGGTGCCAGCTAAGGAGGTCCCGCTTGATGCCATCCTAAACATGCTCGCATGCCATAGGTAGCTGGCTCCTGTTCTAGCAGACCTGCCTGTATGCTAGTGAAAGTTTTTTTTTTCGTGTGATGAAACTATACTGTAACAAATTAGAGAGAATAAAGGACAATCTCTGGATATTGTATTCTATGAGAGCATATTTGATAACCGAATCCTAATATCCATAACTGTGCTGTTACAACCATCTGGACATTTGTTTTTGTTTTGTAAACCATACTAGAAAAATGACAGTCTAATAGCTACGGGTTGCAGCACGTGTGCACTTCACACCATGTTATTAAATAAACCCCTTTTGTTTTTCAAATCCCATGTTATCTGAGAACTGAGGACCACCCACGCAGCCGATCCACTCCTCGCCATACCTGTTCCTCACACCCATCTACCTAGCAAAAGAGAATTATTGTACATGCTAGCTGCAAATAATAAAGCCTTTTAGGGGATTCTTTATGCTCTTTGATGTATGGTGACAGGTGCTCTTTAAACGTTAAAGTAATGATTGCTGGAACACATAGCTAACATGCCATGGATCGCTTTTGGCGTGCTGTTGCATCTACTTTTTAATTATTTGTGACCCCTTTCTTTAATGTGTTAGCTTTTCTTCTCTGCTTATTAATTTGGTCTGAAGCCCGGACACCCTTTCCATGCTGCCTGCACACACGTGTACTGCAGCAAATGTCACTGTCACGCCCTCGGGTTACATGCAGCTTAACTATGAACACCTGTTTTTTTCTTTTTCCTCTACTCCCCTCCCATCCCCCTTCCTCCCTCATCTCTTGATTGAATTATTTTTCCCTGACCATATATAAACCAGTGTCCACTCCCTTCTTCGCTCTGGAAGCTGGCAGGGATGCTATATTTAGGACTTAAGGGGGAAGTCTGCCAGACCCTGGTGACAACACTGCAAATGTCACCCAGATTTCCAGTGCTTGCAGACTTTAGTTACGCTATAGGAGGTTTCACCCCCTCAACCATGATAATCACTCTCTATATGTTTTCCAAGTCTGTCACTATCAATTTATATCAATCTAGTTTTTACTTAATAATCAGTATGACGCAAACACCCTTGGTGTCATTAGAGATGAAATACTGTTCTAGGACAATACTTGTGTTCATTACAGATATATTCTTATTTTTATTTTTATTACGTACAAATGATTTAATTTTATCTACTTCTATACTCCTATATTCTGTTAGTGAATGTGTCTGTCACAATGACTCCACAAGTAACAGGTCTGAAGATATTGATAGATAACATCGCACATTGTGGTTGCGTAGTGGAATTGTATAAGCACCTGCAGTCTGGAATTGTTGCCTACCCTCCCACAGTGTGCAGGATTCTTGTGTAATCACTGGTTTTAGAGTGAAAACCTTGAGCCACGTGTTCTCCGTTGCTGGTGATGTTGTGTGGAAATGAAATAGAAACAATAACAAAAATTCAGCGTGTTACATACACATGTAATAAAGATTGGTGACTAGGAGTTGCACTTGGTATATTGTGTCCATTCTCCTGGGCTTAGAATACAGTGTCATGGAAAGTTATGTGAATGTTGAGATTGCATCACGTGGTTCAACTGCTTTTATTAGCAGACTTGATGCTGATGTGCTGCTTGGAACAGAATTTCCCTCAGACATGGAGATGGAGTACATGAGCGAGCGCTTCTAGTTACAAAGTGGGATGCATATATTGGTTCCGTGGTTGTGTACAGTGAGGAAAAATTGACGACTGAGTATCATTAAAAAATGCTCTTCATTGTTGAAAGAATATGTTACAGCAAATGTATTTTAAGGCTGTGGTAAATTTAGGAGTTGGCAAAGAGCAGTTCTGTCATCATTCATGTGCTTGGGTCACTCTAGTGGCCCATTGATAACTTGGCTTTTGGGTGTGTGTGTTTGAAGTCATTTGAAAAATGTGTTTTATGTATGCTTAGCCTGGCTCCAGTTCATCGCATGAATGAAGACACACTGGCCCAGATGAAAATGCAGCATATTGTGTTAAAAATGGCTAATGTAGAATGGCAATGTAGCAAACTTTTTGTAAATTATATATACAATCTCTCTCTCTCTGTCTCTCTCTCTGTCACACTCTCTCTCTGTCTCTCTGTCTCTCTCTCTCTCTCTCTCTGTGTATGTATATATATATTGTGTGTGTGTGTGTATGTATATATATATATATGTATGTATATATATATATATATATATATATATATATATATATATAAAATGTGAGGTCTGTCTAAAAAGTTTGGTGAATGGTCTGATATATCTGTGTGCAATACTTGCAACAAGGTCGCTCATGCGCGCTGACATGCATATACATGTCTGGACCTGCCCCCAGTCAGGGTTTGCCCGAGGCCGCCACCGCACTGCCATTGCATTCATTTCAACAGAGTGCCTGCTGCGCTGGAGGGCAGAGTGCTTTCTGCCCTTCAGAAATGGGGCAGAGCGCGGCGTCCCGCTGAAACAGCCTAGCGGGAAAACTGAAAAAACTTGGCTAATAACAAATTAATGCATTTTTTTGTAAAGTGGGAATTAATATTTTATAGGCGTTTACAGTGTGTAACAGAACCTTGTTATCAGTACATAAAGCGGCCCATGCAGAGTTGGAAGTAAAATGGGCGCACATTACTCATAAGAAATGTGCTCGGAAAATAATACGTATTTTCACATATTTTGAGATGTGCGCGCCTGTATATCTGATCTACAGCATTCTCGCCTACTTTACTACAAGTCATCATTATCAGTGTGTACTGAACCTGCCATATACTAGATGCAAAAGATACAAAGATACACCCCCTGTGCTAGAATGCATGGACCACATGTGCGTGAGCTCCCTTACTGAAATTTGACAACCGGAGAGATGGAACAGGGGTGGGAAGGCAGTGTAAATGCGGTCAGACCCCCATGCAACAGGCTTTCAACTCTGTGACTCTCATCTGGCTGATGACTGGCATAGCAGTAGTCTGATGAACGCCCTGCGTGCAGCTGGTATTACTATTAATTACACTGAGCCTTTTTCCCGGCCTTCAGAAAGATACAGTGTAGGACATTTATCTAACCAGCTGCATTGAAACAGCGAGAAAAACAGTTCAGCAAAAATTGCCTTCCATTTATAAAGACTGCACTGACCGTTTTATAAAGCAAATAACTCCTTGCAATTGATCTAGGTCAGTGAACTGGTATAGAAAAGTACCTAATTGGTGTTCATGTCACAGGCACCGGCTTGTTGTTCCTAAACGTTAAATTACATTCTGGTTGATAAGTTTTGCTACCATATTGAGTTTTGTACTGGGCATGAACGTTTCCCATATCTAGTGTTCCCGTTAGGTTGTTTTAGCAGGGCGCCCTGCCTGATTTTAAAGGGGCAAACTGTGCCCTGCCCTTTTAGTCGTGCCCCGCTGTCCTGTGCCGTCCCCACCCGCGGGTTGCAGTGTCAGTGAAAAATTGCAGTTTCTGAGATCTGCCCGGTGAATAGATGCCATGTGCACGGCATCTATTCACAGTGAGGGTAGAGCTTGGGGGAAGCCCAGCACCTCCGTAACTACTGGGCTTCCCAAATTTGGGGCATGTCATGAGTTCATGCCCCTCCCCGAAAGGCCACACCCCCTTTTTGGGACTGCATGTGCCTTCGATTAGCGCAATAAATTCCTGCCCGCACCTGCGTCCTCCTCAGTCTTGGCGGGATCACTACATATATATGTGGCTCTCTACTGAGTGTTAGCACAAAATATTTAGGGGGCGATTTATCAAATTTTGGAGAGAGATACAGTGGAGAAAGATAAAAGACCAACCAGTCTGCTTTTAATTGTCATTTTACAGGGTTTGCTGGAGAAATGGCAGAAGCTTATAATAGGTACTTTATCCAACTACTTTCATAAAGGCACCCTATGCTCCTTTGCTGTTCAGAGTTTGTTGGAGATCCAATTGTTTTATCGCACCCACAGCCCCCATCTAAAGTGTCTGGCAATATTCAATTGTATGTGCCGCAGGGCGCGAGTTACGGAGCGCCAATTACTTATCTCGTATGTCGTACCCAAATGCATCAGGTTTAGACACGTAGCAGCTAAACCCGTGCAAACTACTGGGCGCGCTGCATTTGGCTGCCCAAAGTCAGTTTTTTGGTGGAATTCTGTTCACCACCTCAGGAGGGTACAAGCAGAAATAATGGGCACTGTGCTCAGCGGCACAAACAATGGCGGCCGCGATTAAACAAAAGAATTCTTTGTGTAAAACGCTAATGTTGACTTCCTTCATTTCAAATGTATGCTCTCATCCTACTGTGCTGCCCTTTCCCTCTCTAAACAGTCATATTTCAAGAACCTCACCTCCTCCCTGTCCTCTAACCCCGTCTCTTTGCCTCCTCTGTCCACCCTCTCTTCATCCCCTCTCCTCCACACTATCTACCCTTGACTTTGCCACCTACTTTACATCTAAAATTTAATCATGTCCCACCAAACTCCCAGCACTCCACTCCCTCCTTTCCCTGATCATTTCTTCCCATCCATCTCACTAACGCTGACATCTTTCTCCCCTGTATCAGGAGAGGAAGTCATGGCCCTCATGGACAGAGATTGCTGTCGGGCCACTCGGGTGTGTAATTCACAATCAGAGCGGCTGGGGATTAGCTTTCTCTGCCTACTCCTCAGCCGGCTGCCCTATGTATGGAGTGAGCAGTCGCACATGTAGATGCCCCCTGCCCAGCCTGCCTCTGCTCAAGACCAATAGAATTGTGGAGCCCTGGGCAGCTACTCAGTGTACATATACGTTAAGATGGCCCTGTCTGTAAGTGCACTATAGGAGAAGAAAGAAATTCAGGAGACATTCTTGTTTCATTCATTTAGAACACATTTATAGGGAACAGATTTAAATGGATAGGATCCCTAGTAATATAAATGTGTATATGTCATAACCTGTAGTAGTAATAAATAGAGATATGTTTCTAAAATACCCGAGAAGGGGCTTTGGCTTCATGCAGGGAACACTTCATATCAAAATCTATCTGCCTGCAAAATTGTAGAGCCACCAGTATTAGGATCAGTTGCTCTCAAATTAAGGGCCCCATTTATCAACGATGCATAACCCCTTTAGGATTTGCTAAAAGAGTTATGTCATCTTTAGATGGTGAGAGCGATGTGGTCCCCATTGACAGCATTGGGGACCCGGCAGCAGGCTGTCCGGCTTCAGCGAAGCTTCAGTCATGCACATGTGCAGACTGATCGACACGCATGCTTGTGACATAGAAGTCCATCCCTGGCAGCGATAAGCTGGGGGAGGACCCAGCCCAGGAGGAGGATGTTGCTGGACCTCACTGGCGAGGTAAGTAATGATGAATACCAGTGGCATATTCGTTTTTATCACTGCGATATTAAACAAAATTTGACGCTGGTATTTAGGTTCGTTAATAAATGGGGCCCTAATTTTTTTTTCTACAAAAATTACTGTTATAACGTTACAAGGGCCAGTGCAGTTGTATTAATGTGGTGTATAATAAACAAGTAACTGTTTTGTGCATCATTTCCACTGTTATGTTCCAAGCTATTGTGCAATTTTTTTCTTGGCGATACAAAGCAAAATGGTGTATTCTATTCAGGCTGGAAGAGGGCAGCCTGTTATGTGTTTAAATTGAAGGGTTGTGAAGTAAAATTCACTGACTCTTTAGCACCACTTTGTCATTAATACTGTTACCAGGCTTGTACGACAGGAGAGAAACATAGCGATCTTGTACTTGCTAATTTGTTAAATTAGATACCATTAGATGTGTCTACTCCCCAATTCTATTTAAATAATTATGTGAATCAGTGGCAAAATTTCAGATATCTCCAGAAACCTTGTGTTTTAATTCACTTTTGTAAATTGTGATTATTCTTTAACCTATTAGACAGTCTGAAAATGTAGATTTCACATAAGATTGCAGTCAGTTCAATGAGGAATGAAAAATAAAATAGTCATTTATAGAGCATTCCAACTCGTGGGGAGATTATTATCTCAAGAGTCTCCGAAATCTGTGACACGTGTGTGTGTGTGTGTAGTGTGTGTGTGTGTGTGTGTGTAGAAACTGTTGTTCCCGCTAAGTGTTTAAATTATGGCCCTTCCCTTTAAAACTGGGCAGTAATTACTATATTTATACTATATGTGTGTGTATGTGTATAGGGACTTGCTGGGTTACTCAGCATGGCTCCCCAGCTTCTTTCTCCATTGTAGGCTATGTGTCAAGCATCATGCTAAGTATTATACTAATCGCGCAGAGTGATTTGTAAGACAGCATGCTGTACTCCTAACGTTTTTCTGGATTATTAAATTTGTGGCTATTTCTCAAATGGTGTGCTGGTTCTGGTCCTTACCAAAATTGTGTGTGTATATGTGTATGTATATGTGTATGTGTGTATATATATATATATATATATATATATATGTGTATGAATGTGTGTAAATATATATATATATATATATATATATATATATATATATATATATATATATATTTTAGTGACTTGCAAAAGTATTCACCCCACCCCCCTTGGCTTTTTACCTTTTTTGTTGCATTACAACCTGTCATTTATTTTTTTAATCTGAATTTTATATGATGGATCTGCACAAAATAGTCTGATTTGGTGACTTGAAATGAGAAAAATATATATAACAATAGAATGTTTATAATTAAAGTTCTGAAAATTGGCATGTGCATATGTAACCACCCCTTTTGTTATGAAGCCCCTCAAAAGTTCTGGTGCAACCAATTACCTTCAGAAGTCACATAATTAGTGCAATGAAGTCCACCTGTGTAAAATCTAAGTGTCACATGTTCTGTCAGTATAACAGCACCTTTTCTGAAAGGCCCCAGAGGCTACAACACCACTAAGCAAGAGGCATCACACCATGAAGACCAAGGAGCTCTCCAAACAAGTCAGGGACAAAGTTGTTGAGAAGTACAATTCTGAGTTGGGTTATAAAAAAAATATCCAAATCTTTGATGATCCCCCGTAGCACCATTAAATCCATCATCATCAAATGGAAAGAACATGGTACCACAACTAACCTGCCAAGAGAGGGCCGCCCACCAAAACTCACAGACCAGGCAAGGAGGGCATTAATCAGAGAGGCAGCACAGAGACCAAAGGTAACCCTGAAGAAGCTGCAGAGTTCCACAGCAGAGACTGGTGTATCTGTGCATGTGACCACAATAAGCTGTACACTCCATAGAGTCGGGCTTTATGGAAGAGTGGCCAGAAAAAAAGCCATTACTTAGTGATAAAAATAAGAAGACACGATTTGAGTTTGCCAAAAGGCATGTGGGCAACTCCCCAAATGTATGGAGGTAGGTGCTCTGGTCAGATGAGACTAAAATTTAACTTTTTGGCCACCAAGGAAAAAACTGTCTGGTGCAAACCCAACACATCCCATAACCCCAAGAACACCATCCCCACAGTGAAACATGGTGGTGGCAGCATCATGCTGTGGAGATGTTTTTCAGCAGCTGGGACTGGGAAACTGATTCAAGTCGAGGGAAAGATGGACGGTGCTAAATACAGGAATATTCTTGAGCAAAACCTGTTTGTCTGCCTGTGATTTGAGACTGGGACGGAGGTTCACCTTCCAGAAGGACAATGACCCGAAGCATATTGCTAAAGCAACACTCGAGTGGTTTAAGGGGAAACATTTAAATGTGTTGGAATGGCCTAGTCAAAGCCCAGATCTCAACCCAACTGAGAATCCGTGATAAGACTTGAAGATTGCTGTTCACAAGCGGAAACTATCCAATATGAAGGAGCAGGAACAGTTTTGCCTTGAGAAATGGGCAAAAAACCCAGGGGTAGGATGTGGCAAGCTCATAGAGACTTATCCAAAGCGACTTGCAGCTGTAATTGCCGTAAAAGGTGGCTCGACAAAGTACTGACTTTAGGGGGGTGAATAGTTATGCACGCTGAAGTTTTCTGTTATGTTGGCCTAAATGTTGTTGGATATATTTTCTTTGTGATTAGGTGAGTGGAGAACAATACCTCCACCTATATATAACAGAATATAGACAGCCTGTGATTAATAGTGTCTTTTTTTTCTATGGGGTTGGTATAATTCAAGAGCCATATTCAGACGTGATCCTCCCCAAAGGACAGCACCATTTTAACCGCTCATATTTCTATTTCAAGGTCCCACACTTGACAGTGCATGCCAGAGCACAAACCAAGCATGAAGTCCAACGAATTGTCTGTAGACCTCCGAGACAGGATTGTCTCGAGGCGCAAATCTGGGGAAGGGTATAGAAAAATATCTGCTGCTTTGAAGGTCCCAATGAGCACAGTGGCCTTCATCATCCTTAAAGGGAAGAAGTTCGAAACCACCAGGACTCTTCCTAGAGTTGGCCGGCCATCTAAACTGAACGATCATGGGAGAAGGGGGCTAGTCAGGGAGGTGATCAAGAACCCGATGGTCACTCTGTCAGAGCTACAGCATTCCTCTGTGGAGAGAGGAGAACCTTCCAGAAGGACGACCATCTCTGCAGCAATCCACCAGTCGGGCCTGTATGGTAGAGTGGCCAGACGGAAGCCACTCATTAGTAAAATGCACATAGAATCACGCCTGGAGTTTGCCAAAATGCACCTGAAGGACTCAGACCATGAGAAACAAAATTCTCTGGTCTGATGAGACAAAGATTGAACTCTTTGGCGTCACAGCCAGGTGTTATGTTTGGAGGAAACCAGGCACCGGTCATCACCAGGCCAATACCATCCCTAGTGAAGCATGGTGGTGACAGCATCATGACTAGTCAGGATAGAGGGAAAGATGAATGCAGCAATGTACAGAGACATCCTGGATGAAAACCTGCTCCAGAGCGCTCTTGACCTCAGACTGGGGCGACTGTTCATCTTTCAGCAGGACAACGACCCTAAGCACACAGCCAAGATATCAAAGGAGTGGCTTCAGGACAACTCTGTGAATGTCCTTGAGTGGCCCAGCCAGAGGCCAGACATGAATCCGATTGAACATCTCTGGAGAGATCTGAAAATGGCTGTGCACCGACGCTTTCCATCCAACCTGATGGAGCTTGAGAGGTGCTGCAAAGAGGAATGGGCGAAACTGCCCAAAGATAGGTGTGCCAAGCTTGTGGCATCATATTCAAAAAGACTTAAGGCTGTAATTGCTGCCAAAGGTGCATCAACAAAGTATTGGGCAAAGGCTGTGAATACTTATGTGCATGTGATTTTTTTTATTTTTTTTTAATTAAATTTGCAAAAATCTCAAAAAAACTTTTTACACGTTGTCATTATGGGGTATTGTGTGTAGAATTTTGAGGACAAAATGAATTTATTCCATTTTGGAATAAGGCTCTAACATAACAAAATGTGGAAAAAGTGAAGCGCTGTGAATACTTTCCGGATGCACTGTGTGTGTGTGTGTATATGTATATATGTGTGTATGAGTGTGTGTGTATATGTGTATGTGTGTGTGTATGTGTATGTATATATATATATATATATATATATATATATATATATCTCTATCATGTAGAGGGGCTCTCTTGGATCCCTGGCGTAAATGCCGGGGTGCCTTCCTTTAATACAATACAGCAAGCAGGTGTTCATGGCAAAGGACCAGGCGGCACTCACATGGACTTTGTGAAAACAAAAAACGTTAATTTATTTCCAAAAGACTTTTGATTCCACAAACGTTTTTTGATATCACAAAGTCCGTGTGAGTGCCGCCTGGTCCTTTGCTTTGGACACCTGCTTGCTATATACTGTGCATAGATATATATTTATTTATTATTTATTTATTAACAGTTTCTTATATAGCGCAGCATATTCCGTTGCGCTTTACAATTGGAACATTAACAGAACAAAACTGGGTAATAACAAACAGATATATAGGAGGAAGGCCCTGCTCGCAAGCTTACAATCTATATATATATATATATATATATATATATATATATATATATATATATTGACAAATATTAAACAATGTAGCAGCATGGCAACAACATTTTCATCTTAAGCAGTGAGATAAGACAATATGTCATCACATCTCACTGTTTGGCCACTGACTGTTGAATGGTGAGATAATAAGGGTGAAGCCAGGGTTCATTGTGGTGGTGGAAACAGGAAGCGGTGGTGATTATGTGCTTGTGATGCGGAAGTGGAGCTGATGTGAGAGAAATATTTACACTGCATTTTTTTTTTTTTTTTTTAACAAACCACTGAAATCTGCTATTTCTCAAGACCATCACATGGCATTACGAGCACATCCTAGTACAATAAAAATACAGAGCATGCCTTCGAGGCAGAGCTTCTTTTGGTTGCAAAAACAGAGCATGCCATTGATATGTTCTCTTAGTTCTCTGTTTGTATTTAATTGGAAGTTTTTTTTTGTATAATTGTGTCTGGACTGTTCTAAAACTAGGGGTCATATAACTGATAGTGGCGCTAAGGCTGACAGTACAGTCAAAGGCGCTAAACTTCATGGCAAGCTCGCCTGCATCAATACAAGGACATCTCACTGGAGACTGCATACCTAGTTACAGATAATACTTTAGGGCGAGTTAGTGCACAGGTGACACCCAGTGTTTCTGAAATCCAGCCCTCGGGTATCTCTAACAGGGAAACGTTCTCCATACCTCCCAGGTGGAGCACATGTGTAAAGATGACACATTTAACAGATTTAGCACTGGTACTAGTTCTTTTAATTGTGATTTTGTAAGGCTATCTGGAAAACATGCACCTTTAGTGGTCTGCGGGGACCAGATTTGGAAAGCACTGGTTTAACCGTTACCAAGCAATCATTTTAAAAAGTGTGGCTAATTTCAGTAGCTTCGTACATACGTTTTCAGAAATTCTGTCTTTCACTTGTGAATCTTAAAGGAACTGTGATTTAAAAAAAAGAAAAATGCATTTTCTAAATGAAGTTGACCTCACTCCAGCTGCTTTTAATTATCGGATTTTGCTGAATTACAGGATCTGCTTCTAGTCTGTCAACACATAAGTAGTCACGACATGTGACAGAGGAGAATACAGGCAGATATTAATAAGGTGACTTTATTTATGGTCATGTTCAAAATGACAGCACAAATGTGTCATTACATACTGCGTCTAGCAGCATGACGTTGTTCACTGCGTCGTCCTATCTACTGTGCAGCGCAGACGATGCGATGAACAACCCGCTGGCATGTGTGATCGGGGGCACACCCTATGCGATCTGCATGACATATATTTCCGATCCGCGATTAAATTATATATCGTGCAATGGATCGCATAGTGTGTAGTGTACCCAGCTTTAGACTGAAAAAGTAAAAAGTAAATGCAAGTTAAACCAGCAGAAGTGGGATATATATCACATATATATACACATATATCATGCACTGTGACAAAGGCTTAAAAGAAGGAAGCAAAAGTCTGCTTTACTGCAGAGCAGTTCTGCAGTGTTTTCTAAGAAAACCATTCAGAAGTACAATAGCTCATGGTGTTACTGTATGTTCAGCCATACTACCATTGTAACGATAATGAAATATTCTACAGCCTAAAATAAACTCTGAGGGGGTCACTCCTGTTAGCCGCAATTCGGCGCGAGTAAGTGTGCCTATATAACGTATTTACAGTACCTCAGGACACACAGCTGCATACAAAATCTGCAAGATCGGCCTGGAAGAGGAATGAGTTGTGGTACCGTTGCAATGCAAACTCTCTTCCCTTGCACCTAACCGGATTGACCCCTTTAAATTTACTTATGTTTCAATACTTTGGGTTTACTGTATTGTTGTAATTACTTAATAGAACTGATTGAGTAGGGAATTTCTATTATCATTGACTTTCCTATTTTTACAGTACATTACTAACGGGGGCGATTTTTTTTTTTGGGGGGGGGGCGGGCGAGTCTAAGTAATCGGAGCCATCGGGCGGTGTTTAATTGTTAAGCTCCTGCCGCGTGCGACCATTATCACACTTGTCATGCTCAAATGCACCGAGTTTAACTCTTTAAGGCGGCTAAACTTATTTAAAGTACAGGACACGATAAGGAAAATGCCATATGAGTGCCCAAAAGACAGACTTTTTACACATTTCTGCTTGCCACCATAGGAGGGTGTGAACAAATAATGGGGTAGATGTATGAAAGCGGCACGTTAAGTGCCGCTATAACATTTCCTGCTTCGCCTCTTTACCGAGGCAAAGCAGGAAGCACTACCTTTGAGATGTAAGAACATCTCATCGGCCGGAGAGGGGAAGCGTTAACTCCCCCCTCCGGCGCTACTCGCTAGAGACCACAGCGCATCAGCCTAGTGCTGATGCGCTGTGTCTCAGTCCCGGCCGGCTCCACTGAGCATGCGCGGGATCTCGCAAATATCGCGAGATCCCCGCGTGCAGCCCTGGAGCCGGCAGCAGGGACAGCGCTGTCCCTGCTGTGGGGATAGGGCAGCGCCAGGCTGTAGCTGTCGATAATGACCGCTACAGCTGGCCGAACGGTCATGCAGTATGACCGTTCGTACATGGCCCTGTCGCTCGGCACTGCTATCTTGTACATAGCAGCGCCGATAATGACAGGGGCGCATAGCATAGCGCCCCTGTCATTTACCGCCCAGACCCCCGATCATACTTTGGGGAGAAGCGGTATCAGCGCACGATACCGCTTCTAGGCTTCGTACATCTACCCCAATGGGCGCGAGCGGTGCTCTTGGCGATTGGAGCAACCAGTGAATTGCTCTGTCGGGCGGCCATTAGTTACAGCCACGCTAAAAACAATTGAATTACCCCCTGAGAGTCATTCTGACGGTAACTCCTAGTCGGCAAAAGCTAGGACTGTACTGGTGAAACGAAGTTTGAAACTCGTATATCTCATTTATGTATAGACCTCTTTTACATGGAGTTTCAAAATAAAAGTTTGACATTGTTTGCAGTACACACAATAAAGTTGACTAACCTGGTGTGTGTGACATAACTTGCAAGTGTATGAGCAAAGTGCATTCTTATCTCCTGCTTCTTTGTTTAGGATTATCTCTAATATCAGATTGGAATAAATGTAACTGTAATCTTTGAAGCAAATTATATGAGCTCCCCATCCCCCTACAAAGAAGGCATAACATTGTTTTGCAGGCAGATTATCTAAATATGACTGTTAAAGGACCTCTAACCCTAACACACAACTTGCTTTATATTAGAATAAAGACTAGCAATAGAAAACTTCTATCTATCTTCAATTGGGAATATTGAGGGGCTAATACAGATTTGGGCACATATGCTAAACATATACTTTAATATGTAAAAATAGCATATTTACAGTATGCAAAAAAATCAACAAAATAAACCCTAGCACAAACCTAAGGCACCAACTTATGTATGTCCACCAAAATTAAATAGATGCAGCTCCCAGCTTGGCAATACTGTTTTGCCAAATGCACCAAAGAACAAACAAGATAGGTAAAGAGATATTCACCCAGGGAGCGCAAATAATACATTTATTAAAATATACAATTTAACATATACTTAAATACAGAGCGCAAAATGTACATAAATAAATGAGTAAAATCTGTATATCTCCGGTACTCTTAGTTGATGAAAATATATATATAAAAACATAAGGCCATAAAGTGAATGGTGAGTAAAGTGCCTATATCACTAATTTCACTCCGCTGTTGAGATCAAGAAATTTGTCATACTGCCGAAAGTTCAAACTCGCCAGTACAAGGTGCAAAGTGCTGTATTGTAAACAAACTTTTTAAAATGTCCCGCAGCACTTGTCGGAAAGTAGAGGTAGCTTGACTTCACTGTAATTATTAGTCTCCATGACTTTATGGCTGCCCCACCAGGTTGGCGCTGCATGGTGGGTGGTGCGGAGGCATTGTAAAGCAGGAGGTGGGGCAATGATGCAGCAATTTAGCTTTCTCCAGGTAGGTGGTGGTGGGGGGGGGGTGTTGGGGGGCAGTCCAGGAGATTTGCCTTCTCTTGCAGGTGGCCGGGAAAGCCACACGATTTTTTGGGAGCCTCCTGCCCATTTCAGGACAGTCGGCAAGTTTGCTGTAGAGGGGTCAGGTACGGGATCCCAACGCCGGCATCCCGACAGGGTAAGGATACAGACACTTGTCGGTCAGCATCCTAACCCTCTCCCTAACCCTAAACCTAACCTTTCCCCCCCTCCCCCTGTGCCTAAACTTAACCTCCTCCTCCCTAACCCTAAACCTAATCCTCCTCCCTTAGTACCTAACTCTTAACCCTCCCCCTAACCCCAGTACTTAACGTTAGGATGCCGGCGCTGGGATTTTGACAGGTGTCGGGATTCTGGCACTAGCATTCTAAGCTCTGGCATCCCGACTGTTGGGATTTTGACCTGATCCCCTGTAGAGAAGCAGTTAGCCTGTAGACCAGTGATTCCCAACCTCGGTCCTCAAGGCACACCAATGGTCCTGGTTTTAGTGATATCCATGCTTAAGCACGGATGGTTAAATCAAAATAACTGAGGTTCTAATTAAGTCACCTCTGCTCAACTATGGCTATCCTTAAAACCTGGACTGTTAGTGTGCCTTGAGGACCGTCGTTGGGAACCCCTGCTGTAGACTAATGTTGTGCACCATAGGGACTATAGGAGAAGCCAATAGAAGAGTTTATTCAGTTTGGTCTACATCGGCCATAGAAGGGGGACAATTGTGCAACGACTAGGGCAGCGGAATTTAGGACTAAAAGATGGACTGTTTTTTTTGTAATCTAAGTTGCATTGCTCTGATCTTTAAAGAATTATTCTGACACACTTCTGTCATTTTTATGTTGTATTGGAAACCCCTGTTGACCCTTTGTCCAATTATTATATTTTCTTTTCCTGTTTCGGTTTTTACATGTATAGTTAGGCAGATTTGTGAGACTTCTTCCATTTTTATAAATGTGTATTCAAAAAAAAAAAAAAAAAACTTACAGAAAACCTCTTTTGTCCCAGAACAAATATTCTGAAGACTAATGAGGGCAAAGTTTTCTCTGATCTGCTGGCAATATCTGTAAATAAATGTTACTCTCAAGGCTGGGGATGCTTTATCACCAACTCTGCTCCTTTCCACCCACCTGTCTGCATGACCAAGTTCAATGAGTAACTGTAAGGAACCAGTCACCTGTATCCCGAGATAGCACACAGCGGCTTTCTTTCAGGTGCTTTGTGTATGTGGATGTAATTCTGGCTATAGCACATTCTTCTTGGTTTTTATGTTTGGCTGTAAAAATATAGTAATGGTGCTGCAAACTCTGCCCATCCACTTTCAGAAGTTTTATTTTTCAGTCCTCTCTTGGCTTTAATATCCAATATCTCTCATCCCTAATTTTCATTTTGAAACCTATGAATGTTTAGACACACTCACACTTAGGCCATATGTAACATGGTGAAAGTATTCACAAACTTTTTAAACTCGTCCAATGTAATAGAGTCCAAGAACAGACAAAGTGGCATGTTTTTAAGACTAAAAAAAAAAAAACTCTCACGATTTAAACACTCATCCTGATGATTTCTATTTTGAAGATGCAACTCAAGCAATGTAATAGTGTTAGAGTTTACTGCTAAACTCTCACATCTTCTAAACTCCCACCCTATTACATTTGGCCCTTACTCTTCAAATCTCACACAATCACTCACCTACTTAGACACAAACTTTCACACTTTAATTATAGCGAGAGACAGTGTAAGGCATTTACAGATGTGTCCTAATAAACCTAGAATCTATACGCCATGCAGCGCAAGATACCCAACTCAACTTGGATGCACCATGAGGAGTAGAGTAGTGTGCTTTAAATTTTGCATCTTATACTCCTTGCAGACGCAGCAAAAATCTACTCGGTGTATTAGAGACGCTAGGCTGCGACATTAACCGCTCAGGAGTTGGATCTGCATACGTACAAATTCACAGGATAAGCACATTGGAACTTGGCGTGAGAAAAGCAGCGGCAGATTCAGACTCATTTAACAAATGTTGCACAACAAATGAATCAGTGTAATCTGGCAATGTAGTTTTGTCACTCCCAGTAGTTTTATTTATGCAAATAAGATGCACATTTTTGAGCGCGGAAGATGCTCGATGCGGCCAAGTTGCCAGACACCCTGAGAGAAGCCTCCTTGTATGAGGACACATCTTTATAAACTCTGAATTAATTTGCAGCAGTTTGAAGTGTATAGTGATTTATAATTTGTACCAAATGTGAGATGTCTATCATTTCCCCCACCTTTTTAATTTTGATCTTTAGCACTTCCTCCTGCTAGTGGCGTCACAAGGGGGTGTGTATCACCCTCCAAGAGGATGACACCAAAATGGCCGACTCCTCAGTGACCGGGAGCGGGGTGCTGCATTGTGACATTGTTGTGCAGCTCCCGGCTCCAAATCACTGAGGAGGAGCCAGCACTGCATGGAAAGTCTCTGGGGGCAACCCTGCATCTCGGGAGTGCTCTGCGTTCCCCCAGAGTGTTGACACTGGTGATGTTAAGCAAGGCCACACCCTTTTCAAGCAATTTTGCACCACCTTTTTGGGGTTCATGCAGAGAATCTATCTGGCGCGCCAGGTGTCACCGACCCCAGTGACTCCGCTGTCACTAGTTTAAAAATATCCCCACAGAGTTTGTTCTCCTAACCACTCAGAGAAGCAATGCTTTTGCTGCTGTTATGAAATGTTGGGGCGATTCAATTCAGCGGGAGTTTGGGAGCGCAAAGTTGCTACTGAAAAAAAATAAAAACACACACACACACACACACACACAGTCAGGTGCATAAATATTGTGACATTGACAGAATTTTCATATTTTGGCCTCTATTCACCACCACAATGGCTTTGAAATGAAACAAACAAGATGTTCTTTAACTGCAGACTTTCAGATTTAATTTGAGGGTAATTACATCCAAATCAGGTGAACGGTGTAGGAATTACAACGGTTTCTATATGTGCCTCCCACTTTTTAAGGGGCCAAAATTAATGGGACTGTCAATTCAAAAGCTATTTCATGGACAGGTGTGGGCTATTCCCTCGTTATTTCATTATCAATTAAGCAGGTAAAAGGTCTGGAGTTGATTCTAGGTGTGACATTTGCATTTGGAACCAGTTGCTGTTGACTCTCAATATGAGATCCAAAGAGCTGTCACTATTAGTGAAGCAAGCCATCATTAGGCTGAAAAATCAAAACAAACCCATCAGAGAGATAGCAAAAACATTAGGTGTGGCCAAATCAACTGTTTGGAACAGTCTTAAAAAGAAAGAAAGCATCTGAGAGCTTGGCAACACCAAAAGACCCGGAAGACCACGGAAAACAACTGTGGTGGATGACAGAAGAATTATTTCCCTGGTGAATAAAAACCCCTTCACAACAGTTGGCCAAATCAAGAACACTCTCCAGGAGGTAGGTGTAAATGTGTCAAAGTCAACAATCAAGAGAAGACTTCACAAGAGTGAATATAGAGGGTTCACCACAAGATGTAAACCATTGGTGAGCCACAAAAACAGGAAGGCCAGATTAGAGTTTGCCAACCAACATCTAAAAAAGCCATTACAGTTCTGGAACAACATCCCATGGACAGATGAGACAAAGGTCAGCTTGTACCAGAGTGATGGGAAGAGTATGGAGAAAGAAAGGAACTGCTCATGATCCAAAACATACCACCTCGTCAGTGAAGCATGGTGGTGGTAGTGTCATGGTGTGGGCATGTATGGCTGCCAATGGAACTGGTTCCCTTGTATTTATGTGACTGCTGACAAAAGCAGCAGAATGAATTCTGAAGTGTTTCAGGCAATATTATATGCTCATATTCAGTCAAATGCTTCAGAACTCATAGGACGGCGCTTCACAGTGCAGATGGACAATGACTCGAAGCATACTGCAAAAGCAACCAAAGAAATTTTTAAGGCTAAAAAGTGGAATGTTATGCAATGGCCAAGTCAATCCCCTGACCTGAATCCGATTGAGCATGCATTTCACTTGATGAAGACAAAACTGAAGGGAATATGCCCCAAGAACAAGCAGGAACTGAAGACATTTGCAGTAGAGGCCTGGCAGAGCTTCACCAGGGATGAAATCCAGCTTCTGGTGTTTTCTATGCGTTCCAGACTTCAGGCTGTAATTGCCTGCAAATGATTTGCAACAAAGTATTAAAAAGTGAGAGTTAGATTTAGGATTGTTTAGTTTGTCCCATTACTTTTGGCCCCTTAAAAAGTGGGAGGCACATATAGAAACCGTTGTAATTCCTACACCGTTCACCTGATTTATATGCA
Source organism: Taudactylus pleione (assembly GCA_031769625.1). Taxonomy (NCBI): domain Eukaryota; kingdom Metazoa; phylum Chordata; class Amphibia; order Anura; family Myobatrachidae; genus Taudactylus; species Taudactylus pleione. The sequence goes on along the minus strand of JAUIMM010000015.1, from coordinate 32,846,262 downwards.
ATTACCCTCAAATTAAATCTGAAAGTCTGCAGTTAAAGCGCATCTTGTTTGTTTAATTTCTAAGCCATTGTGGTGGTGAATAGGGGCCAAAATATGAAAATTCTGTCCATGTCCCAATATTTATGCACCTGACTGTATATATGCACCGCAAATTGGGAGGCACTCACTGAGACTTTCCACCAAAGAAATAAAAAATAAATACAGCAATACTTTGCTCTCTTAGTCAATGTTTCAGTGTCACCACTTTTATCAAGACATAATATAATATGTGTGTGAGACTTTTACTCCTGAATTACGTTGCTGACCTAAACTCCCGGCACGACGTGCTGAATTGAATCCCCCGCCCCCCTCGGAGGGTGTAGTGTGTGTTAAAGAGGAGCAGTTTGGGCAAACTATTTTAGCATGAGAGGCATATGGTTCAGATTGTGCACCAATGAAATTGCAGGGTTGTGGAGTTACTGAAATTGGAAATAATGGACATACAGGAGTCAGTCCCCTCTGACTGTGCTACAGAAATAACTGGGTGTTTTCTCTCTGCATACCAGCTATTGGCAGTTCTTTCACGCACATACACATATCCTGGGTATGAGCAGATGCACAGGCTGGCCTTTATGTTGGTCTGCACCCATATGTTACCAATCTACTCTTCCTGGTGTGGCAGTAGTCCTGGAATCATCTCCTGCAGATTACTAGCACATGTAATGTGTGGCTGCTGCAGACATGTGCACGGTGCATCTGTTATTTTTTATTCATGTCTTCAACAATGGCCACTGCTTTACTTACCAAGCCCAGTTTACTGTACAAGGAAACAGCCAAAAAAGATTAAAAAAAATTCCACAGTTTAATAATTCAGTCATTTTATATTTTGTGAGAATCAATTTTTTTGTTATATTGTACCTAGATCTTGCAATCTGAGACAGATTGTGTGTGCATGACTGACAGCTTCAGCCATTCTTGGTTTCCTAAGAAAAGGGAAGGGAAGCATTCATTTCACATGTGTAGAAATCAACACTGTAGACAGTTCCTCCTGCATATTGTACACTCACAATGATTGTTCGTGGTGTGTATTCTAAGGTGCGTACATACGTAACGATTTTTTGAACGATTTAACTAGAACAACGTCGTTATCGTTAAATCGTTTAAAAAAATCATTCCCGTTTGTAGTTCATCGTCCATTCTGACTGTCCAACATTACTATTTTCGTTCAGAAAATCGTTCATGTTGTACAGGATGAACGATGTCCATTCATTGTATGCATGATTAAAAAATCCTTCATCGTTCATGAAAATCGTTCACAAACTCGTTCATTAATTTAGTTACCAACGATTTTTGTAAACTATTTTCGTTCACTTATTCAAGGGAAAATCTGAACGAAAATCGTTGGTTACTAACACTTTATGCTGCAGCATTGAGTAGTCTGTCTGATTAATGCACAGACAATCCCAGAATGTTGTTGCACATCTGAGACTGAAAGCAGCACAGAGGATCCTATCGCTACATGCTTAGATCTGCACTGCAGAGCTCTCACTGCAACACAACCTCCAGGCAGCTGGCAAAGCTCTTTTCTTCCTTTATAAATTCTCTTCCTAGAATTGTTCCTGGTTCTGAACAATTCTAGACAGAAGTCTCTCACTTACACACACACACACACTGCGTCTACACATACATGTTTCCTGTGCTGTCGCATTAATATTTAACATGTCTGGATAATTGTAGAGGACAATTAAGCACAGACTTGATTTGCACTTGAGTACTTTCTTGCTAAGGTGCAAAATTGATGCAGTTTAATTGAGATGTAATTAATGTTGGTGGCAAACATTTTACAAAAGCACAATTTTCTAGTACACTTAAGCATCTATTTGGCCTCAAAGGGCTTTGTCAGCTCCTACACCATTACCTGCAGAATAGCTGTTACAAATGTCCAAAAAATTATTTTCTCTAATGTGTAAATTAAGACACGGGCAAAGCCAGCTTTTAATGTTTCCTAAAATTTGTATAACCTGCACTTTAAAAACAGCTAGACCCCCACATCCTGACATCTAAGCTCCTCCATCATAATTTGGGCTTGTCACCTGATGGGGGCTAAAAACTACTGGTTTGCTCTTACATCACTCTCTGGGCTCCTTGAGTTTGAATCATCCCATCCACACTGCATTTGTACTCAGCAAGCATGGCTAGCTGTCACGGCTTTGTTAGAATAGCCCCTCCCTACTAACATGGCAACTTGCTGCAGAGCAGTTAGAAAGTATGGTGGATTGCTTCAGTTACGTGTAAACACTGAAATTATTTTATATATTTTGTTCAGCTTTGTAATAAACAGATTTTGATCTGTAATAATGTCATATAGTGATTTTGCATGAAATGTAACTTTATAAATCTCCAGATTTATCTTGAGACCGTTTATGTCAAATTATAATTGACCTTGTTCACCCAGGAACTTGTTTAAGTGCAGTGGATGCTTAGGAGGATGATGTCCATTTGTCATAATACAAAATGTAACTACAAACTTGGTAGAATATCAGTGTTGATTTTCAGTTCTTGTGCTAGTTGCAGCATTGTATGTTTGGTAAATCATTTTATGGAAATTGTGTGGTATATGTTCTAAACTATAGGCATGCTGTCCATTGTGTTGGAAATGTGTGAATGTCAATGATATTTAGGGGCCTATGTAACGAGCTTCTTTTTACATAAAATGATGGAGAAACTGCAGTTTCTGCATCTTTTTATGTATTGCTCCTATGTACTAATGGCACAATGCAGGAGATTTCACAGATATCTTCGGCAGAGTGCTAATTAGCACTTCAGATCGCAGTCCCCATTATTATCAATGGGGACCAAGATCTGACCCCTATGTACTAAACTCCAAAAAGCTTTTTGGCGTTTAGCCCCAGAGATCTTTTGATTTCTCCCCCGCAGCACAATCGCCGTGATTATTATGTATTCAGACCCCTTTATCTTACTATGTTGTAAAACATTTCCGCACAAAGTGCAATATGGTAAGAATATTTTTGCCATGTAATTACAAAGTTTTTGGCTAACATAGTAGACTATAGGAGGGGAAATTGAACAGTCCGAATGCAGGGTAACAGGGGAGGCCATGAATCTACATTGCTTTTTTTTTTTTTTTTTTTAAATAGAAAATACAAAGAAAACAAAAGCCCTGCTGAGGCTTAGCACTGAATTATCAGATTTGTGACATTAAGTTTCAACTTGTAAGTGTTGAGGGCTATCTTCAAGCATGGTACTGATAAATTGTGTCCTTCATACGTCAGAAGTGCAGGAATGTCCCCCCAGCTTTTCCGCTTACTATGGAAGCCCTCACGTTGCTTCTCTGTGCCAGGGCACAAGCCCCTTGTAAAGTGACAGCTGGGTGCTTTACGTCAGAGCTTAGCGTGTGAAACATACAGGTGTCAGCTCCTTTGTATGTGGATGCAGTATTCTGCATCCACCGACAAGTAGGGAAGTCCATATGTACACAACAAGCAGTACTATACTAGTATGGTGCACACAGATTGATACTGTTTTGTCGATCATTGCAGTGTTGACAGTCATTATATAGACACCATAATGTTGACTTACAAAATGTCGATATGTTCAAAAATGTTAACACTAAAGCTGGGTACAGATCATATCACATATCTTTCACATATCTTTAGATGACGGTTGTTCATACCCACTGAACAGCCACCATCTATCTGGTAGCCGTGGTCCCGCTAGCAGGGAAGCGGGTCGGCTGCTCCCTCCCCGCGGCTGCCGCTGTGTGTGTATGGGCGGTCTGCAGACCGCCCGTACACACTTGCCGAAGGACCGATATATCTGCAGACATATCTGTCCATCGGCTGTGCAGCACAGCCAATGCAATATGTCTGTGAACGACGTGGCTCACAGTCATATTGTCTGTACACACTGGGCGAAGGCCAGCAGATATATTGACCGATCAATTGATCGGCCAATATATCGGCCAGTGTGTACCCAGCATAACTGCCGGAAACAGCCAGTAATGAATAAATCCTGCCTACAGTGATTCAGTAGGTGACAACCCTCCTGATGGACAAAGAGGAATGTCACACTTTGGTGAAAATATAAGCACTAGAGTATCAATGGCTGTGTCTGATATAATTTCTGTTAGAAGAAAAGTTGATTTTAAGCGCTTGTTTTCAAGGGGTGAAATAGACTAAAGGGTCATCCAGTGTGCTGCATTTTCATATTCTTCTGTCATTGACAATCAAGAACATTACATGTTAGAGATGTTGGGAGGGTAGAGTTTTTCTTGAACATAAATGGAATATACTGTTCAAAGGAGCTCTTCTTGGACCCGATAATTATAATTTCTTATCACCGCTATTCGCTGCAGTAGCAGCGCATAAAGCAGAACTTGAAGTAATGGTGGCAGTGAGTGTGTCCCGTTCAGGGCTGTTGTCCTACGTCCATTATCTCCTGTATTTCCATCCCTGCTATATATTGCTCCCATCTCACTCCGAACCAGATGCCCATTCCCAATCCCTAGACGTACTCAGATAAGGGGCACACGTGGCCCCTGTTTTTATTAAAGGAAAGGTAAAACAGAGTAAGCAGTTGGGGTGCACTGTAATTGAGGAGCCACTTATCTATTTCTTTTTAGATAAAGTTTGAGCAAAATTAAGGACGCTATTCTCTGTTTTTAAAGAAAAATGTAGTCACGCAGGGTGGGCAATGAACGGCCCTCTTGCTGCTGTTGAACTAGAAATCCCAGCAAGCCTTACAACAGGTTTAGCATGGCCAAATAGCAAAACTGTGGCAAGTTCTACAACAGCTGTGGGGCCACTTATTGCCCACCCATAGTAGTGTTTTTGAGAACACACAAAAAGAGGTGCTCAATACATAGCTTTTTAGAAAACCTGTACTGTAACCTGTCCTCCATATAACACATGCTATATGATAATGGATGGGCACTGGATGCCGGTGCTCTGGATCCTGGTGGTCAAAATCCCGTCACCGGCATCCCGACAGGTTTAGGATACCGACAGCTGTCGGTAGGTATCCTAACCCTCCCCCTCTCCCTACCCGCGAGCTTGCGAAAGCAAATTTTTTAATTAAACTTTCATACATCGCATGAGTGCGTGTACCTGAGAAATGCGAGATCCAATTAGAAATGCCAATATGCGGTAGTCGCTGCGAGGTCGCGTGACTTTTCTACAAAATGCAAACTGGGAGAACTGCATGAAAAAATGGGGAAACCATCCTAGATTCCAAAAAAGTGACCACTGAGATGGCAGGACCATATAGAAGGTAATCAGTGGCCATAAGGAAAGCACTGGAGGCTCATAAAAGTGTCAAACAGCTGATTTCTTTTCATAAAAATGGTGTTTTATTAATGGTGAAAAAGTGATAGCAAGCAAGTGTTTTCAGCAAGTTAAAGTCATTCCAGCATTTTGCAGAAAAAGGTCTGTATAGTAATTTTTCAATATATTTGTACAAGTTTGTAAAAAGTTTAAATAAAAACTTTTAGCTCCCAACTCCAAGTTCTAAAATTCCTCTCTTGTCAATACACCTCCATATACCTGTTCCACATCATTTACACCCTCACATACCTGTTCCACATCATTTATACCCTCACATACCTGTCCCACATCATTTACACCTCCACATACCTGTCCCACATAATTTACACCTCCTTATACCTGTCCCACATCATTTACACCTCCACATACCAGTCCCACATCATTTACACCTCCACATACCAGTCCCACATCATTTACACCTCCATATACCTGTCCCACGTCATTTACGCCTCCATATACCTGTCCCACGTCATTTACACTTCCACGTACCTGTCCCTCATCATTTACACCTCCATATACCTGTCCCACGTCATTTACACCTCCATATACTTGTCCCACGTCATTTACACTTCCACGTACCTGTCCCACATCATTTAACCCATTATTGAACTTTTTCGAGAAATTGACTTAAAAACTGACAAGTCTTTATGGCCAAATTATGCTTTTTAAACACCACCAAGTGCTATTCATTGGTAGTGTGTACCAAGAGGTTCTGCACTGTGTCCTGACATTATTACTTTAAAATATTTTCCCTACCGTTTCACCTGCTCAGGGGGTTGTATGTTAAAAATGCCAATTTCATATCGAAAATCAATGTGAGTGTGGAATTGGATTGCTAATATAATTCGCAGTGGGAGTTCATCATGAGAACTGCTTGCAGATCCAAACTCGCACCTAATTGTATTAACCCCTGAATGACATAATAATGACTGAATTTTATGGTGTAAAGACACCCAGCATGCTGTCGTCCGATTCACGAGAGGATGCTTACACATTTGAATACGCTTCTTATTCTCCTAGCACAAAAATGTGTGTGCAGATGCTACTGCTGACTGGTAAAGTCCTTACACTTTGTCCTGAATACGTGGCACCTATAGAGAGTGAGTCACTGTGGTGCCGTCTTATTTTTAGTCCTGTTCTACTATCCATTAGCCAGTAAGAGACTTAAAAAAAGAGATCACCATGTTAATCTGTGCAAGCCATCCCTCTCAGCTGCTGCTTCTCTGTCTGATTCCTTTCTTCTAGCTTGTTCTTACCCTTCATATATTTGTGAAAATCTGTCACATTCAACAGTCAACCTCTGTGTGTTACAAGTCTCAATAAACGTAATGCGTGAATGCCGTCGACTCTGTAGTGCTGAGCGTTTTTTTTACATTGAATTGCATCTTATTTGCATAGTGATATGAATAGGATAAATAAGCTCCTTCTGGTGATTAAAATGATATGCAGCATGCTTATATTCTGTGTGTATGTGTGTGTGTGTGTGTGTGTGTGTGTGTGTGTGTGTGTGTGTGTGTGTATGTATGTGTATGTATGTATGTATGTGTATATATATACAGTCAGGTCCATAAATATTGGGACATTGACAGAATTTTCAGATTTTGGCCTCTATTCACCACCACAATGGTTTTGAAATGAAACAAACAAGATGTGCTTTAGCTACAGACTTTCAGATTTAATTTGAGGGTAATTACATCCAAATCGGGTGAACGGTGTAGGAATTACAACAGTTTCAATATGTGCCTCCCACTTTTTAAGGGGCCAAAAGTAATGGGACTATCAACTCAAAAGCTATTTCATGGACAGGTGTGGGCTATTCCCTCGTTATTTCATTATCAATTAAGCAGGTAAAAGGTCTGGAGTTGATTCTAGGTGTGACATTTGCATTTGGAATCAGTTGCTGTCAACTCTCAATATGAGATCCAAAGAGCTGTCACTATTAGTGAAGCAATCCATCATTAGGCTGAAAAATAAAAAAAACCCATCAGAGAGATAGCAAAAACATTAGGTGTGGCCAAATCAACTGTTTGGAACATTCTTAAAAAGAAAGAACGCACCGGAGAGCTCAGCAACACCAAAAGACCCGGAAGACCACGGAAAACAACTGTGGTGGATGACAGAAGAATTATTTCCCTGGTGAAGAAAAACCCCTTCACAACAGTTGGCCAAATCAAGAACACTCTCCAGGAGGTAGATGTATATGTGTCAAAGTCAACAATCAAGAGAAGACTTCACAAGAGTGAATATAGAGGGTTCACCACAAGATGTAAACTATTGGTGAGCCACAAAAACAGGAAGACCAGATTAGAGTTTGCCAAACAACATCTAAAAAATCCATTACAGTTCTGGAACAACATCCTATGGACAGATGAGACAAAGATCAACATGTACCAGAGTGATGGGAAGAGAAGAGAAGGAAAGGAACTGCTCATGATCCAAAACATACCACCTCATCAGTGAAGCATGGTGGTGGTAGTGTCATAGCGTGGGCATGTATGGCTGCCAATGGAACTGGTTCCCTTGTATTTATTGATGATGTGACTGCTGACAAAAGCAGCAGAATGAATTCTGAAGTGTTTCGGGCAATATTATATGCTCATATTCAGTCAAATGCTTCAGAACTCATTGGACAGCGCTTCACAGTGCAGATGGACAATGACCCGAAGCATACTGCAAAAGCAACCAAAGAGTTTTTTAAGGCTAAAAAGTGGAATGTTACGCAATGGCCAAGTCAATCCCCTGACCTGAATCCGATTGAGCATACATTTCACTTGATGAAAACAAAACTGAAGGGAAAATGCCCCAAGAACAAGCAGGAACTGAAGACATTTGCAGTAGAGGCCTGGCAGAGCATCACCAGGGATGAAACCCAGCGTCCGGTGATGTCTATGCGTTCCAGACTTCAGGCTGTAATTGCCTGCAAAGGATTTGCAACAAAGTATGAAAAAGTGAAAGTTAGATTTAGGATTGTTTAGTTTGTCCCGTTACTTTTGACCCCTTAAAAAGTGGGAGGCACATATAGAAACCGTTGTAATTCCTACACCGTTCACCTGATTTGGATGTAATTACCCTCAAATTAAATCTGAAAGTCTGCAGTTAAAGCACATCTTGTTTGTTTCATTTCAAAGCCATTGTGGTGGTGAATAGAGGCCAAAATATGAAAATTCTGTCAATGTCCCAATATTTATGCACCTGACTGTATATATATATATATATATATATATATATATATATATATATAATCCTATATATATAAATAGTGTGTGTGTGTGTGTATATATATATATATATATATATATATATATATATATATATATATATATATATATATAAATAGTGTGTGTGTATATATATATATATATATATATATATATATATAGTATGTATGTATGTATTTATGTATATATATGGTAAAGTTTAAGTACTAGGGGGGGAGGTTCGGGTCAGGCACCAGGGAGGGTAGGGGGAGGGTTAGAATACTGACCGACAAGTGTCCGTACTCTAACCCTGTCGGCATGCCAGCGCCGAGATCCTGAGCGCTGGCATCCTGTACTGGTATCCCGGGGAAAACGGCTGGTTACCATTAAAACTTGTGTACTTGAGCTCCCTAGTATGTTTATGCCATTGTTGTGGCAAATGTGGAAAAAAAGACGAGAATAATAGTGAATAAAATCCATCCTCCTTTCTTGTAAAAGTTGCTTTTTGTTTTTCAGTTAAAAATATGGTTAATCAAGCAATTGAAATTGTGACAATCTTATTGAACTCTGTGTCTGAATATAATAGAAATCAATGTTTTGATTTGTGAATATAATTTGGTCCTATCACATTTAAGTGTAGTGATGGCACGTTTGGGTGTGCCACACTATGCCGCTGCCCCCTTGCTTCCTTTAAAGAGACACCTTGCATTGCTACACGCATCTGTGGCCGCTTTGTCCTGCACAAGATGCTCACAATTGTCCCCACATTAGGTCCTAACTGTTGGGATGGCAGGACAAAGGTCCTAACTGTTGGGATGGCAGGACTGTCTTTCGTAAAGCTGATTAAACACTGCCAACAGGAAAGAGGGCAGGAGAGAGAGCCCGATTATTGGAGAGCCTCCATTCACTGCCTGAAGTTGGCTGAATGACTGTCTGATGGATGGGACAGGTTTTAAATCTGAATGATTCAGATCATTTTTCAACCATTTTCAGACTGTGCGCAATCATCGTTCATTGTCTAAACACTGAACGATAATCATTCAGACTAGTCGTTTGGTCAGCTGTTGTGAGGGATTATTGTGCGCTGTATGGCCAGTTTAAATAGAGACAGTTGTGAGGTATTTAAATGTCAACAACTTTTGACAAACAAACCCACAAAACCAGACAAACAGAAGAGGAACGGAAGTTGAAAATTGTGGAAGCTAAACTCAGAAAAGCCCTGGTGAAAAAATATCTCGGTGCAGCATTTAAACTACTTGTCCGAAACAGCTCCTGTTGGCCAGCTCATACTGTCATAGTGCAAGTAATAACCGTCAAGAATATGAGGACCCACTGGTTTGAGTATACAAACCATCACTAGCTCTCATAGAGTAAACAGACACCAGTACAAATAAATAAACACTTTAACCACTTTGCAGACCTTACATCATAGAAACAGCGTAGGAGGAGAAGATGTTATCCGTGCTCTGCTTTAGCCACCCCTAAACTCGGCTGACCGAGACAGTTGTAGCATCCAGAGAAGGTGTCTCGTTCGGTCGCTTGCAGCATATACTGTACCTGGGCAGGAAATCCTACAGTGGTGTTACAAGAATGTGAAACAAATTGACATCTTGAGAGAGACCTGTACTGTAAGTATTACTGGACCCATGTAAATTGGCTCAAATAGAAGCTACTTTATTGGATCCAGCTTACGCTGTCAGAAGAGAACAGTCACAGGGTCTCTACAAGATACAGCAAATGTAAAAATACAACTTTTACTTAAAGCATTTTAATTCTGTCATTTTAAATTTATACATTTGGTATTGTTATACTCTGGAGACATAACATGTACATCAAGGAGAATGTTGACAAAGTATAATTTTCGTAAATTCTTCCCATATATAACCGATTAAAAATAATTGAAGTAGGGTATGTATTCCAAATTGCTATAAAAAGAACGTCCTACCACTGCCAAGACGAATGATATAAAAGTGACTCTGACAAACAAAACAAAAAAGTTATTTTTGACAAAACTGACTCACCCCTAAGTTAAACAAATGGCTTGCTATTTAAGTGTGTGGGAGCGTGTATGTGTTGGGGTGGTATCTTTGGTATTCAAATGGGTAATCAACAGGAAAACACACTCAGGAGAACAATCGCAAGAGCAAATGAATATCAGATTTTTTATTTTTTTTTAAAAACAGGAAATCCCATATGAAGCCAAATTATACAGGTACAAACCTGGCAAGGGCCGTATAGCACATTAACAGGGTACGCAGGGAGTGGCAGGTATGATGGTACAGTGGGTCCAAAGCTTCGGATTAGGCACGATTTGGAAGTTGGATGAAAAGGAACTTGAGGATCAAACAGGTTAGGCGGCAAAAATAAGAACCAGGATTCTGGCAATAGAGGGCAGAGATAATGGGCAAAACTGGAAGCTTAGCACTCTGAGCAGATGAGGAGAATTTCCAGCAGCGTTGACCTCTACTGGTGACGCCAAGGAACTGCTTATATCTTCCAAAGTACAGTAATGTAGGGCCCCCAACATTGTAAAGACAATTTAAAAAAAAAAATAATACCCATAAAATGTGTCAGTTATTTTTTTTTTTAATTGTCTTTACAATGTTTATGGGTCATTGTTAGTGCATGAACACTGATCAGATGAGTTTAGACCAGCCTCACAAAGTGATTGCTTGTACTACACCATGAGGAGGGGGGGGTTGATTCCTTATTAATCTTTTAAATGCACTGGGTATAATTTATGG